>CM076648.1:12692964-12703106 GCA_038496675.1 Rachycentron canadum
TGACAGATTTTTGTTGTTGTTGAGATGTATATTTGACATATATTTCAATTAATTGAACAGATAGAAGAATTTCTTTTTTTTTTTTTTTTTTTTAAAAAAAAGCAAAAAGTAAATGAAGAAGGTGTTAGGTATAGACTTTCCTTTCCTCTTTTTCTTCTTTCTTCCCTTCTTCCCCAGGCAGAAAATAGGTATTTGGAGGTATAGGGGGTAATTAGGTCCATCCAGGAGGTTTGCAATTGATTTCATCTGTTGGAAAATGTCACAACCTAATGAGTTCCCCAAGTTCATATTCCATACATTCATATTACACTGCTAAATGAAGTGAGTGACCTGTCATCCATCACCTGTCTGACTTACGTTCCTGCTCGGTCAAAAGATGCAAAGCAACAGAATCAATGCCACATTGTACATATCAGCCTTTTACTGACAATACTCCATTCAGATGTAATGACCAACATTTACATTAGTAACTGTAACTGTAACGGATTACAATTACATATACTTTGTAATTTAATAGCATTAGCTTGTTACATGTAACTAGTTACCCAACACTGGTTGCAGGGATAGTTGTTTCCATGAGGTGAATTCCAGGATACAAAATGTTGTTGCTATTTTCAGGAAACACATTCTTAAAGTGTGCTGAAGTAATGTGGGAAATGAACAATTAAAATTGAGGAATGGATGTACTGATTTGATGGCACTGTATGAGTTTGGGTGTGTGGATGTCACATGAGAGCCAGCTGAAGATACCATCAAATAACCAGAAAATACAGGAAATCTGTATGCAGTATTACAGTATCCCTTACAGCTGAGCAATAGCAGGAACCTGGCTCTCAAACCTCAATTCAAATCTGTGATCAAATCCTTTGATCACTCTAACCACACTGGTCGCTGTTGCAATAGCAGGAACCTGGCTCTCAAACCTCAATTCAAATCTGTGATCAAATCCTTTGATCACTCTAACAACACTGGTCGCTGTTGTTTGAGTTAGAACTCAAACAACCACAGTCTAGCCATTCCATCAAGACACCTTCTCAATCTACTGAGGAACCCATGTAGATAGGTAGGGCTAAACTATACCCCGAACATCTCTGCAGAATTCAAGTGATTTCTGTCTGCTTGTCCTGTTAAGCCAAAAGGCCAGGCTCATCAGTCAAGGCATAGATACTGATGGGCCAAGACTCAAAGCCTGAGTCTACCCCACCTAAACCCCATTTGCAAATTCCTTCCACCTTGTTTGCTGACCTACTTGCTCTGCCTTCATTAGCTCAAGTTGAAGTGCTGAATACAACCTCATAGACAAGACAAACAGTCCAGAATTAAGCTGGTGTAACATGTAACTTTAGGCTAGACCCAGAAGCAGACAAAGATTCAGTGAAATGGGTTTAACAGTATAATAAGACAAAAGGTTGGTTGAGGGGTGGCAGAGGTAGGGGCAGGCAGGTGAGTGGCAATCTGGCTTGATGATATCATCAGGCACAGTGGGGGATAAGCATGAGGATCTTTAGATATCAGGAGAGCACAGGAAAATGCACACAGAAATAACTCATACCTAGTGGAGATACTGTGCTGCCAAGAAAGAAATAGCACAAAGCAGGCAGAACAATCAAGCTCCTAAATGGTTTCTCCTAAAACCTAAATGGAATAGAACTCCAATTAATGTCAGTGCTAACACCTGTATTTTACCTACTATTTCACGTCACAATGACTGCTGTGAAAAAGGTCTATTACATCAGGTTTGTGCAAGCCATGCTTTGAGTATTGCATACATATATTGTATGAGTTTAACTCATTGGAAGCTGGCTAATATGTATAAGACCAAATTTCAATCACATCATTCCATTCAAAACGTGAAAGATCACAGAATTTCACAGATATTCACAGCAAGGCCACTCTCAAACGGAAATCAGCAAACAAACTGGGCTCTCAAGATGCAGTATTCAAGCTGTTATAAAGAAATTAGAAGAATCAGGAGAGGTTAAGGACAAAAAAAGAAAGAAAAAGAGGAACAACAGTTTTTTTCTTTGAGAGACTGGAGGAAGTCCAGCAAGGACCTGGCTCAACATCTGGAAGCTTCATCGGGATGCCAAGCTCACTCTTTTATAATCCAAAGAGGCTTGATCAGGAATGGTCTTTGTGGAAGGGTAATAGCCAAGAAAGTTTTTCTTAATAAGGAGACTGAAAAATAAATATGGCTTTTGCACAAAATTATTATATATATATATATATATTATATATATATTTATTTTTATTAAAAGTATTTATGTATTTTGCATAAAATAGCATTACAGTACTATATATATATATATATATATATATATATATATATATATATATATAAAAAATACACATTAGTTGCAGTAATTAAACATGCAAGCTTATAGTTTCTCATACTCAAACAGTCAGTGCAGGCTGCAGTGGAAAGCCTTTAACTACCCGTGTGGGTGTGACATGTTGAAGCTTTAGTCTTGAGCACAGTTGACACTGACGCTGTATTTACTGTGCACCTTTTCCTCATTGCCTTCTGTTTCAGTCAACAATAACTGATTAAAGAACATAGACATTCACATTGGATTCAGTGGAAGATGATAGTGTTTTGGAAAATGGTATAGCTATAAAAATCTTGCAAATCCCATATGTGGCATGATTCTTTTCATAGCCTTCCAGTATATTAAAAACCTTGTTTTGCCAAAATGCAGTAAAACAGCTTTATCATTTTTGTAACATAATGACAGTGAAAGATTTTCTGGGCTTTTAGATACTTTTTGTCAGCTTTAAAACTTTTTGTAGTATCAAAGTGTAAAAAATGACCACAGCTAGTGTTTCGGTTATCACTTTTAAGTTCAGGTTTCCCTCCTGTCTTCCTCCCTTCAAGGGTTTATGTACACAACTGAGAGTTTAATTAAGACACAAAATAAAAAGCAGCCAACAAATTAGATTAATAATATCAGTGTTTTAATTTTTCTATCCCTAGTATAAATCTTTTATCAGCTCTGTCCCATGTTCTCAGCATGATATCTGCGATCAGGCATTAGCTTAACATCTAATACCGATTACTGGTCTTGATACGCAGGAACAGTAGTGTAATGAAGTGAAGTGTCACACTGCCCGCCATCTGTTTGTGCTGTCAAGCTTTCTTACACAGGAAAACAGGACAAACCTGTTGCCCTTGGTTTTTACTGGTGTTAGCCGTGAAATTTCCTACAAATTAGAGACTCTGCTACGCATGTTAGTCGTCCATCTCTTTATTAAACTGTTTTCTGGAGTAGAGGAGTCCACATTTTTGCATCTCTCCCTCATGGTTCATTGTTTCTCTCTTCTGTACAGATGAAGCTGCAGGGTGATGTCACAGCCCAAATGACAGAAATCCAGAGGCTGAAAGGTAGGACTTCAGCCTTGTGTGGCCAGTAGGGGGCACTCTCACACACTTGCACATATGATCTCTTGTGATTTAAAAAAAAAAAATGCAGTGCGCATTTAACAGACAGAAAAACGACACCTCTCCAATATATTTTGTTTGTTTGTGTGTTCATGTTAATTTTGCGGCAAACAGAGCAGCTAAAGGAGCTGAAACAAGAGTTCATGAAACAAGAGGAGCAACTAAGAGAAGTGAAGAAAAATAGCACTACATTGGAAAGAAAACTGGAGTATGAAAGGTATGTTTAAATATATGATGAGCAGTGACATGATGTCTAAGTAACTTCACTATATATGAATTGTTTTCAGATATGTTTATTAGTTGTTCATTTGAATATTTGCTAAAATAAGTCAATATTAGATCTTTATCTTTATTCATTATTTCATTGATCTAAACTCAATGATATTTCATTTTTACTAGGAAGTTTAAAGTTTTTGAACAGATTTATCTATTTCACTTTGCAGTTTTTAGTCTGGTTAAAAAATAACCCAGATAATATGGGCTCAATTTAACTGAACATGTGTTAACTAGTTTACAGTGTGGACGTCAGATTGCACAACTCAAAGACGAGTATGAAGACTCAAAAAGGACCCTGGAGGAAGAAGTATCAAAGCTAAGACAGGTTAGTATCGCTCCAATCTTGACAAACATGAAAGTGGACATTCTTGTGGCTCTTTAGAAAATGGTGAAAGGTTGTGCCTGAGGAGCCCCATACCCTCTGGGGCATTATTGCATTATTCTGTACTCTAGCATTCATTCATTACTTACGAATGTAACGACTGTAGCAGCTAAACGCCTCTGCTTTCATGTTAAAGCTATCCTCTTCACTACACTGTTGTCTTCTTTCTATTTTCCATATGCACCTTTTTTCTGATTCACTTTTGATGCTTTTTCAGAGTGTGTTGGACGGTCAGAAGGGCGCAGTGGCAGGTAGACATGCAGATAGAGCACCTGTTGTGGAGATGACTGGAGAGCGCCATACAGTGGCCACTCACCAGCACGACAGCGCAGACTTAAAAGGTAGAGTGGGCGTGATGGAGTCAACCAAAGCTTGTACTGTCTTGACTGTTCTTCTGTTGCTATGTGCTTACACAGTAAATGCAGAGAAGATATAATAATAATTTTAGAAATGTCATTTATATGGTAATCGCTCTGTTTCAGAATCAGCATCAAACTATTTTAATGTCAGTCTGTCCAATACCTAAGTCACGTTCCTTTTGCTCTGTTACAGAGGAGATGGGTAAGCCTGGCAGTGATGCTGGCATGCCTGGTATTGAAGACAGTGAGGTGGGAAAAATCGATGATGTGCAATTTGGTAAGCAGTGGACCTACTTAAACCTGAACAAAAACTAAATTTAACTGGATAAAAACTCTGAAATTCAAACCAACACAGGAGGAAAATAGATGGATAATTTACTATAGATATAGTCATAATGAACTTAGCTTTCAAGCTTTCTCACTTTGTCTCCATTTATTTACAGCTTTGAAAAAACCAGCCATCACTCAAAAACATGATGACGCCGCTGATGCAGTTGTGGGAGCTGGTGCTGGACCTGGAGTTGGGGCAGCTGATGGCCCAGGGGGCCAGGGACTCTCTCTGGACCAGCCCAGGCTGCAGCAGGACAGAGTGGAGGGCCGAGCAGCAGTGGTTGCACTTCCAGGCATCATCAAACAGGCAGACAAGCCCATAGTGTTTGAAGAGGACAACAAAGTAGGTATCAAGGCAGACGAGTTGGGAGAACAGCAAAGACAACTTAGAGGTACAGTATGCAGCACATACATATAATTATAAATATAGTCTCTTTCAAGCCTTTTGGCAAATAGTTAGTTCTCAGGCTTCATTGAAATATAGCTTCACTAATTTAATGCTTTCAGTAATGTTTCTTTCATTTACAGAATCTTTAGTTGGGTGAAGCAGCAAACTGTTATCTATTGTCTATTGTTAATGAGTTTTATCAGTCAAGTGTAACATCTTTCAAAACCTCAGGTGCTGCTTAAAGAACACAGACACAATAGGTTTACCACAGTGTGCTTCATGAATAAGAAGAGTAATGTTTAAAAACAACTGCTTAAAAGGTATTATAGCAGGTGAGGGGGTGGTTTGCAAATGTTGTAATTTTAATGAGGCAAAACAACGAACAGTCTTTGATGTTTCATTTAAATCACTTATAGAACCGCACCTATTTCTCTTTGTTATTGTCAGCTCCGGATAACGTCAAAGGTGACAGTGAACACTTGAAGGGGATTCCACTGCCCCCCGACCCTGCCCAGGTGCCCAACCCCATCCAGCCTCACCACACCAAAGACCACATCCCAGCAGAACCAGCACACCACCGCCAAAGTAAGTTCCTCCACACTCTGAAAAAGGGAATATTGTAATTGGCAAGAGGGAGTAGTGGTTTGACGGGGTCAATTTTCTAATTAACTCACTGACTTGTGATTGTTTTCGAAGGGATGGGGAACACTAAAAAAGGAGCATAATCACAGCTGTTTGTTAGCTCTGCCTTTGTGCTTAGCTGCTGCCTCCTAGCTCTCTGTAATGTGTGTCATTGCAGAGAGTAAAACACAACTTGGTGTAGTGCTATCTGTGTGAATTTTACCCATCGCTAACTGGTTACACTCCTGCTTGACACATTTTCATGAAAGTTAGGAGTTCTGAGTATCTGTTTGTAAGTCTTATCTGAATGTGGGTAGGAACACTGTCAAGGGTTAGAGAGAAGGCTCAGTTGCAGAGGAGAGGAGACAAATGACACACACACCTGGCTCCCAGATGATCCTTTCCTGCTGCCTGGCTTCTGCTCTGCTCTGCTGCATTTTCTCCCTGTTTTCAAATGTTCTGTTCTTTCATCTCCCTGACACATCCATCTTACCCTCTGCAGTCCTTCTGCTGAAAAAACTCATTGTATTCAGTTCACGTCTTCATTTTGTTTTTTTTGTTTTTTTATCTAATCTTCGGCCTCTGATCTCTTTATACTTGCATCCATTTATGGCAAATTAACACCCAACACCCACCAGATGTCTCATTTTTGGCAGTGTCTGGTGCTTACTAGACATGAGCAGGCTGAAGATACTGTCTGGCTCAGAACCACTCAGTCCTGTCGCGATCAGCGGTGCCATCTCAAATCTGTGCAGTGCTACACACAAACATGAGCTGCCTCAGGCGTGTGTGTGATAGACACCAAGCAGCTATTATAGAGTAGGCAGTAAAAATACCATTTTAGTTGCGTCTAATATGGCCACCTGTAACAATGAAATGCTTACTGTTCAATATTAAAGCAGCCAAACACTAAAAAGTATTGGAAATTAGTCATAAGAAAGTGCGTCACTGTTCCACTCTGACTTGTTCACATCTGCAATATCAAGTAAAAAGTAAAAAGCATCATTGCATTTGTGTCATATTTTAACACATTAACTACTGGTTGACAGCATATAGAACAACTGTTATCCTCTTTTAACATTAAAAGGTAAATGAACTTTCCAAACAGGCTTTTATATCTAAAACTGCATTCAATTGAGACGACTGTAATAATTTGTCCACCTCATATTCATAGAGGTGGACAACATGTTTGAAACATTTTTTTTTTATCTAAAACAAAATACTTACTGCATTTATTGCCTTTAAAAATAACCCTGTATTGTATCAGCTCTTCTCATAGCACCAACAAAAAGTAAACATATGATAGGATTCACTGCAGGTCTATTGTATTTGATTGACTGACTGATTGATTGATTGGATTGGAGGGATGCTTAGACCAGTAACTCATTTTGTACTCAGTGCTTTCCAAACTTTAAGCACTACTCATTACATAAGAACCCTATTTATTTTCACTCTCTGCTTTGAGGACCATGATTGACTTTCCTTTACTCTTCAGAAACACTTGTCGTCTAATTAAAGTCTGTGACTGTGTATCCATTCACCTCATCTTCCAATCTTCTATGATACTCTTCATACGATCACTTATTCCTTCATGCATTCATTATGCAGTATTTCACCCATTCCTCCCTGTCTCCCTTCAACTGCCTCCGCTTCCCTCCCTCCTTCCTGATGAGGCCCTTCTCTGCCTCCTGCAGGCCGGTTCTTTGATGAGAACGAGTCCCCAGTAGATCCGCAACACGGCTCTAAGCTAGCGGACTACAATGGGGATGATGGGAACGTGGGTGAGTATGAGGCCGACAAGCAGGCTGAGCTGGCCTACAATGAGGAAGAGGATGGTGATGGTGGGGAGGAAGACGTTCAAGGTGAGCCAGGCCGGGGGACTGGACTGCCCGTTCAGATGTGTATCCACCATTCCTCCCTTGCTCCCTCCCTCCACCCCTGTCCTGCTGCCGCCCCTTGCATTTTCCCCAACCGTTAGTTGCTCACAGTACCCTGAGTTTGGTCCTTGAATCCATCATAAACTCTTGATTTAACAAGAATTATGATGAACACCTTTAGGGTCACAGCAGGACTGCTTTGTACGCAGTTCAGGATGAGTAACTGCATTGTGCTATGTATTTTGTGTAGTATAGGCACAGTTTTAGTACCTTGTTCTCTTCTGTATAGGGACAACTTGACCCAGGAACTTACGGTTCTGTGAGAGTAATTCAGTTGCCATCTAGTACTTTCTTCTCTCCTGCCTGTGCTTCTTTTTAGCTATACCACCTGTCTGTGCCCACCAAAAATCTGACCCACATCTAGACCAGTAGATAAATATAGCTCACTGTGTTTGTGAAGTGTCTGTGTTCTCCTTGAAATATTGAAATGCATGCTAGAGTGTTTTTATTTTTCTTTGTTGTTTCTGTTTCTTGCCATGAATTTCTGATTACCTATAAAATTGGAATATTAATAATTGATTAGACTGCAACAACACTGCATTTGGAGAAAAGTTGTTTTGTTTTTATCCCCCTAAAAACCAAAACCAAAACAAAAAATGTATTAAAAAACAAAGTAAGTTGGTCTGCCTGGTGATTAGAATATGGCAACAATTTATTTTTATTTGTTCTGTGTTTAACTGTTCAGTTTATATACAGTCTCTGATTTTTAAAAAATTGTTATTGTCATTGCAGTGACCAAAAAGGAAGCTGATAATATTGTAGGGACTTGTAGGAAATTTTTCTTCCCCAAATTATGTGTTCTCTCAATAAATTTCTTCTAGATTCATATATTGTTGCTAAATCAGGGAAACTACAGTATGTAGTGAAAATCGGCACTTAAACCTAGAATCCAGTTTTGCAGAAGTATATCCAAAGCAATGGAAACATTTAAATCCTGATACTTTCTGATTGCACTATGTGTGAAAACTTCTGAGCATCTGAATTTCTGAGTGTAGATTATAATAGTTTGGAACCAATCTATTGATGCTATTGATCAGAGCGATGGCGAGGACAAAGTTAAGATCATTTATATGCAACAATACAAGTTATGTGACAGTGGAGTATGGTTACAGCACTTCATTAAGCGTGTGCGATTACTTAACCTCTAATGTTTGTGTTGCTTTCTTTTTTTCCAGATGACGACGATCGGGACATGCAGGGAGATCGGGCTGTGGACTACGGAAAAAGACATCAAGCCATTGACATTCTTTGAATTGGGACTCGTACAGCTGTAACTCCTTAAAAATATTCAGACCTTCCTCTACAACCAAGGTCTTGGTTGACAAAATAGTTTGAACCTCAGTATGTTTAAGAATTTATAGGGTGCATCCTCAATGTCATGGACTGAACAGACATTGCAACTAATGAATTAATTCTAAATAACATAACAAAATACAAAGGATAAAAAATATCATGGCATTGTCCTGAGCTGCTCTTGATTTGCTAATGGTTCCAAGACAGTAGAGGTGATATACTGTACATTGACTGTTGAGATTTGTTATTTGATAACTGCCTCAGTTCGTAAGAGTGATCTAAATCAGCTCTGTTGACCCACATCTGAACTTCAAGGTCGAACTGTGTTTTGTTTTTGCTACTTTTCTTTTCAGGTTGCTGTTGCTTCATAAAAACAAACTCTTCATTCGAGATGTTTATCAAAGACACTATTACGGCATTCTGTCTTTCCAACATTATTTGGGACTCTTCATGGAAGACTTTTTTTTTTTTTTTTTTTTTTTTTTAACAGGAATGGGAATACTTTACAAATGCCAAGGACTCTTCTTATGGCCTATTAAATCAATGTCTTTTCTTTATGACATACACTCAGAAGTGCTCCTCATTGTTTTTTTTCTTAATGATGCCATTGCATGCGTTTGAAACATTTTATTATTAATCCAGTTGAGCAGAATACTGATGCTTAAGCAATACTTAGATCAATGTTAGTCTCCTCCACAGTGTGGAAAGATGAATTTAGCACATGGAACTGACAAACTGTATACATGCTTCCATTAATGAGGTCTCTTGTACATAGTGTAGTTGAACTGTTACCATTTGTACTGAGGAAACCTAATTCCTCACTTTAAGGGAAACCCTTAACATGAAATCAGTTGTGTTTGTGCAGCCAGGAACATTGATTTCTCATGGAAAGGCAGATTGAATGTAATTTAATTTTATTAAAGGTAATGCTTCATGTCACTTGTCAGTTGTGATAATGCTTTAGCGTCAATGTGTATATATATGTATATATATGTATATATGTGTATATATATGTATATATATGTGTATATATATATGTATATGTGTATATATATGTATATATATATATGTGTGTGTATATATATGTATATGTGTATGTGTATATATATATATATAT
>CM076648.1:12705987-12798357 GCA_038496675.1 Rachycentron canadum
TATATATATATATATATATATATATATATATATATATATATATACACACACACACAAACACTGCCATAGGCGCCTGATTGCCTTTAGTTCATAAATGTAATATCCTGTGATTTTGTTTTGTTTTTCAGTGATGTGTTGAGTATATACGGCATGGATTTAATTTTTATGAATGCCAGATCGATTGCTGAAGATTAAGTAATTTGCCACTTGCTCATGAAAGGGGGGCCACCAAAGGCGGGCAGTCCACCTTTACCACAGCTGGAGAAGAAAAGACGAGTAGTTGTCCTCGCTGCAGGCTGTGGCTGGTGTTTTTGAGAGGTAAGGGGGTGTGTCTGTGTCCCATACGGGTATCTGCCTCGGAGAGACCGAGCAGAGGCGGGAAATGGCGCCTGGTAACACAACGGTGTGTCATTTCGGAGACGGCCCTTGAGTAGAGAGAAAAAGTCGGAGCAGATCACGAAAACAACCGCCGCCTCCGTTGTGATGGTCAATCGGTCTTGAGTCGTTATCTCCAGATACCGCGGGTCACTGTACAGTAAGTCGATAACGCTAACACAGCCCTAGCCGTGCATTTGTCTTCTTTGGCTTGTGGTTTATGTAATGTTGGCTAACGGCAGGATAAATATTTTCCTTCCCTGCCTGTGCACATCTGTTAGCCCGGAGCAGTTTTTGTAGGAGGCTAGGTTAGGTTAACGCTAGGCTACATGTGCTAAGCTAGGTTACGTAGCTAGGTGCAGATAAAACACGGCCTACGCCGGACCAGGCTAATTCCTGGGCGACTCGGGCACATTTTAACTTCCCTCCCCTCGTTGCAACTAAGCCGTTTAAACAAACGCTTACTATAATACTAAAGAAGGCGGAAATATCTATATCTCGTTAAATAACGAACAGTCCTCTTAAACTGAGGCCAGGCTGTGTCTTGTAGCTTTGATTGAGGCTCATTCCTCAGCTGAAGTTTGCTAGCTTTACTACAGCCAGCTAACGCTGTCCTCTCCATCTCAGACTCCTCCAGCGGGCACCGAGCTGCACATGTGCCACATGAGATAAATGAAATCTCATCAATCGCACTGTTCGCTATAGATAAACCCTGACTAGATCAACGGAGCTTTGAGATAACGTTACTGTGTAAGCTAGCTGTTTTGATTAACGATGTCTGTCGAGTTTCACTGTCAAAACACCGCAAACGTTAATACTGTGGGCAATTCATGGAGACAGTCGAGTCAAACCGCACAGTGAGGTCCACACTGGTCATCTAACTTTGTCACTTGCATTATCTCATAGTTTTAACCTCATTTGGCTCAGCTTAAGATGCCGCACTGGTTTGCTAACGGTAAGTTAGCTTGTTTGGCTCGCCTTGTTGAAATGCTAACGTGACCGAGTGCGGGGTTGTGTATTAAGACTGTAAGGTTACGTTTAGGTGCCTCTTAAAATCTGACAGTGTTAAAAGAAACTGCTGTACACTCATTCATAACCCCTGGCGCCTTACACGCGACTTCCTGTAGTTAGTTTTAGGTAGCGTTAGCTTAAACGAGCTAGCTGCTCGATTAGCTGCAAAGCTCGGTTGTCGTGATTATGTAGTGCAACTTTTGCTAACATTGATTTGTGTTAGTGAGGCGATTCAGCCAGACGCGCCGTGTGCTTTGATTTTATCGCCTTACATTATTATGTACGTGTTAGCCACTTCTTCAGCCAGGTAGCTGACCTTAACCTCGGAGTAGTTTTAGCAGAGTGGATGGGGCTGGATGAAGGGCCTCGTTTGTTTCTCCTCTGCGTCTGCTAGCTGGCTCATACAGTCTCAGTGGCATGCATGTTCTTATTTCCCGCTCACTGGCTTGGACCTAGCTATGTGCATGATCCTTGGGTAGTGGGTGATTTCTCAGTAAGGTGGAAGTCTAGCAGCTATGGTGTTGCTGTTATGCAAGTCTCAGCGATGTTTAATCGCACAGGAACTAAATTAAAAGGAACAAAAACCTGAGTTTTATTATTGTGTAGCAGCAAGGGGGAAATCCAGATGTGCTGTATGTACAATGTTTAAGACCATGTAAGGAGAGAATGAAAAGGCTGCACGATAGGCACAGAATCTGAATGACATGGTGTAGTAGTTTCTATCAGAACAACACGTTTGATGACTTTACACATTACAGGGACAGTTTCATACAGCAGGAAGAATGTAAGTTTGCAGCAACCATCAGTTTTATATATGAGGTTACAACTTGAACTATTAATGCTTTGTCTACAAAAACTGTAACATGATCGTGTTAGCAGAGAAAAAGCAGCGGTCATCAGAAGATTGTCAGACCTACTGATTTGGTCCAACCTGTGGAATATGGGAATTTGTTCAGCACCAGTTAATACTTAATGGTTAAAATATCCATTTCACTGAGTTATAACCTCTGATGGTCTAAGCCATAAACAAAGCTTCACCAACATGTTTGTTGGAGTTGTTACTGTAAAGTGTTCCTCTTATTTTGATTTCACTGTGAAAATTACATTGCAAAATAAATGGGCATAATTGGAGCTCTGTTTGCTGTGTTATATGGTCTAAGGGAAGCAAGTAGAGACTTAGTATAGTAGTTTCTTAATAGGCACTGGTAGTTTGTCTGTAATTCTCATCTCTAAAAGTTGCACTATCAAGACATTTCCAGGGTAATCAAATACTGACTTCTCTCAGGATGACTCAGCTTTTCATATTTTAAAATGGCACATTCACTATTTTCTAAAATGGTTCAGAATATTGTAATCTTGAATATTAAATTGGATTATCAATTTAAAAGTTGTATTGCTGTATTGTTGCAGATGTTTGACATTGAGATCCATATAAATTAATTATCTTGATCTGCCAATTTATATATTACTTAACATCAGAATTTTAGTGTTTGTTACACTTTTCCTTTCTTTCTGCTGTTAATTTAATTGTACCATGTACCTTGATGCTGTAAAGGTGCTTGTTTGTATTTATGTGTTAGTGTAATTGAGAAACAGTATGTAGGCCCACAGCTCCAGTGTATGATCCCCAGTGTAAAAGTGCAGATGTAGTGAAGAACGTTTACAGTATGTGAGATTTACAGTACATATTGGGAAGGTGCTATTGTGTGTTTCGGGTTCCCAACAGGTTGTGGATATGTCTGGACACATTTTCAGCCAGCTGCTCTTACGTAAGCACAAGGGGCTGGCATGCTTGACTGACAATTTGTGTTGCCTGTGAATAGTTTTTAGTTTTCCCTGTACATACTTGAGGACAACGCTAACCAATTAAATTCCTCAACTCTGGAGAATAAGGAATGTGTTTCCTTCAGATAACTTTTGTGTCAAATTAGCCATATTGAAAATCTTTGTCAGCAACTATAATTATTCCATTCTCTGTGTTTTGCCTTAAACATTTAGTTTAAATGCATGTAGTTAATACTAGGGAGTGTTTGTAGGATGATGGAAGTAAAGCCAGCTGTGGCTGCCGAGATCCACTGTGATGTAAGTGAAATGGGATCTTGAATGCATCCAGATGTTGGCAGAAAACGCACCAGTATTACTCCAGTACACATAGATACACCCCACAGCTTTATCCCACAGTTGAGCCTGTTAGAACAACCTGTTTGTCCATTTTACAACTGGTTATTTTTTTCCATGGTTGTGCGCTGTTAAAATAAATTTCCCTGTCTCTCCTGCTGTCTTTCCCAATGTCTTATTTTCTCAAAACAGCCTTACATGTGACTGCTAAAACAATGAGGCTGAGAATGCGTAAGGCGTCTCAGCAGCCGAACCCCAGCGTGGCAAGCCGCCCGTCCCGGACCAAGCGGAGGCATTCAGAAGTAGAAGAGGACACACCTACGAGTGGAGGGAGGGGCTTGTTCTCCACCATCAAAAAGTTCATCAGAGGAAATGCTGTTAAGGTAACTACCTCTATAATCACATCAAATGACCGTGCTTTGTTTTCAATCCAAATGAGTGTAGTGCCCCTTCTGGAGGCACTGAAATATTTTGCTTGTCGTTCTTCTGTTGGTGTGTTTTGCTTAACAGTGTTACCTAAGTTTTTTGCCACTTTTTTTTCAAAATTGTACTTAGCCTGTGCTTTCCAGGTCTGTTGAGTTAAATACAGTGTTTCTTGGTGCAGAGTGTCATGTTTCCCAAGAAATGTCTGGAGGAATGCAGCAGCTTGTCTGAGAACTCGGACTCGGGTCTAATTTTAGCTTTTGGCTTACAGAGTTGGTGTGCAGGGACAGGAGGTAGTAACAAGTGGAAAAGTCAACTCGGCTAAAAGGAGCTTTTCCTCTCGAAAGACATTGGGGATTTTTCATGAATTTTCACAGTATTATTTAATGGTCCCCAATGTATTTACATATTAAGTCTTAATTTAAGACCAGGAGTATACGCTTTGTTCTTACTGCCTATCTGTATCTATTGTTTAGCTCCCTTTAAAGTGGGGTGAAGAATGAAATCTACTTTTTCACCAGTCCCCTTTCTGACCAATGATATCTTGAGGGCAATGTAAACTGTGTGACCTTTAAAGTTCAGTTGCATGTCGTGCTGTGCGAGATGGGTGTAATCAAGTCGTGGGCTATAGCAGGTTAGATTGTGTTATCAATTTCTGGTGAATTTTAGTGCTATGATGTCAGCAGGAAATAAAACTCCACATCACACAAACTGCACCTTAACAAAGTTCTTCATGCCTCACTAGAACTGACACAGCCTTTGGGCACCAATCAGCCACTGTTAAATGTTTTTGAATGTGTTATCAGAGTTCATGATTTTTCCGTCACAAGTGTCAACCTTTTTTCTTTTGAAATAACCCACTCGCACAGTGTTTAGGGGCAAGTAGCAGGTTTTTAAAAAATGTGCATGTCATGACTGTTTTCAGTCATTGATTACAACTGTTTACTGTATTGTGTCTTGTCTCCCGTAGGTGGAGCAGGAAAGCCCAGCCAAGAAGACACGCCTCCACTGTGATGTGGACAACAACCTAATCACCTCTACAACCCCAAACACCAACACCCCCCGCAGGACGATCAGCAGGGTTGGTAGGAGAGGCTCCATCAATGGACGTGAGTGACACTCAAGAAAAAAATCTTCATTATTATGAAGTATGACAGTTATGTGTGAACACTGATTTTATGCCACAAATGAGACAGGTGATGATAAATGGCATATTACTACAGGTTTTACTTGGTTGATTTCCAGAGCACATCAACCTAAGTTCCATTTCAACTGGAACATACCATTATCTTTTTAGTTGTAGCTGGAACCAATCCCAGCTGACATTGGCTTGGTTACTACCTGGAAAGGTCACCAGTCTACCAGAGTTGAGATATAGAGACAAACAAGCTTTCACACCTACGGGCAATTGAGTACCTGGCACAAGGAGAATATGCACCAGCAGGACACTGTTGATACCTGTCTGATGGTCGAGTTTTTTTAATATGTCTGTTAACTCTTAACATGTCACTTCTTCTCAACAGAGGCAACCAATCATGACAGAAGTAAGGAGAAGCCCAATGGTAGTCTGGAGGAGACAACGGCCGTTGAGGTGACCACCAGCCCCCCCAGAACCACCCTTCTTGGGACCATCTTCTCCCCTGTTTTCAACTTCTTCTCACCAGCTAAAAATGGTAAGTAGACCCCCAAGTAGCCCATTTGATTAATGGCTAGCATCATAAACAGAGACCATGGCAGCAAATGGTGCAAGATGCACATTTCAGAGCTCCTACAGAACTGAGGCTACAGTTGATGTGTTGTCATGCTGCTCCAGTTTTTGGGTGCAGATAACATTTTAACCACAGTATTAGTTATGGTGTCACAAAATCTCTTTTATTAGTGCTTGATCACGTTCATACTAATATAACAAAGTATGCAGCTAAGCTCAAATGCCTCTTGTTGTTGTATTTGTGTTTCAGCCTCCTCTGGTTCAGACTCTCCAGATCAGGCATTGGAAGCAGAGGAGATAGTCAAGCAGTTGGACATGGAGCAAGCTGTGGAGACGCCCACCAGCACAGCAACATCCACACAGGAACTGTGCGCCACCACTAACTTTTACTCTAGTGTATCACAGCTGCCACCTCTGCGACCTCCCCACATCCCTGAGGCATCTCCCACTGTAGAGGATGGAGAGCTTGATGCAGATGCAGACCTTCCACCCCTCACAGGTAGATATTACAGCTAAGAAAACATGATTCTGAAACATAAGAAGTTTTCCTTCATGTTAAGGTAACAATAATAAAGTAAGTTTATTTAACACATTCATGTTGTGGTCCAAGCTCCAGGCTCCAGTCCAGAAATGGCCTATGTGGACTCTCCTCCCACTGCAGTACCACCAGAGGCATCTTATGAAGAAGACTGGGAAGTCTTTGACCCGTGAGTTAAACACTGCATCATCATAGTCCCATACCCAGACCCTAAGTTTGTTAAAGTTTCTACTTTGACAAAATATGAAAAGGACAGATAGTCAGTGACAGTAGGCTTTAAATTTTGGGTACAGTCCACAGGAAACGTGTATGATTACTCTGGGTGTATTAGAAAAGTTTCTCGCATGATTAACTATGGCAACACATTGTTGATTTTACAATTCTACATCAGTTTACCCTGTTGCGCAGTTGTGTCCTTTTATCCTCTGCAGATAAATGAAATCTCTGCTGATTATTGCCTTTTGGTTATATTCACCAAATGCAATAAGAAATACCCTTTATTTCTGCTACAGGAAATCTGAGTTAATTAAAAAATATATATAGATAAACATTTTGGTTTTGGACACCTTTACAGAATAGTGATCATGTTCTCATACACAGAGCCCTTGTGCCTGTGTTAACTGCTGATGCATTCCTTTTCAAATCAGGATGTCTTGCTAGTTATTATACTGAATACAAGCTGATCTATATGTTATGGTTCCATAAGGTGTGCGTGAAGTTAGCTATTGAATAAATTTTTTGTAAAACTATCTTGGTTTTAAATTGATTGTTAATTGATGTGTTTTATGTGGTGCTTTGATTTGTAGGTATTTCTTCATCAAGCATGTCCCACCACTGACAGAAGAGCAGCTCACTCGTAAGCCAGCCTTGCCACTGAAGACACGCAGCACACCTGAATTCTCTCTGGTCCTAGACCTGGTCAGTTGTAGTGAACAACAAATTATTTCTTTATTTGTTTTATTATAGTTAATTTTGATGGTGATTTTCAAAGGTTTCCCAGTATTGTCTCTGTTTTCTTCTGTAGGATGAAACATTGGTTCACTGCAGTTTAAATGAGCTGGAGGACGCAGCACTTACCTTCCCTGTTCTCTTTCAGGATGTCATTTACCAGGTAAGGTGCTGCCTTTACAGGAACATTTCCCTTGTTTTTTTTCCCACTAGAGGGCACTAAGATTATATTTATGAAACACCTTACCTTGAGGATGGGGTTCTTGTGGAAAGAAATAGGCAAACTTGTGTAATGAGGTGGAGAGCTATGTCATATACATAGATGCCAAAAATATACCTGTGATGGTCTGCAGTTAACCTTATTGTATGTTGATCGTAAATGTTTTGCTAATGGTCTTGTATCATGTGCAGGTGTATGTGCGCCTGAGGCCTTTCTTTAGAGAGTTTCTGGAACGCATGTCTCAAATCTATGAGGTAAATATAAACTACCTACTACAGTTAATAAATCCTAATTGCATCAGATTAGAAATATTGGACATGTATCTTTTTCCTTTTCTAGATCATCCTTTTTACAGCCTCTAAAAAGGTGTATGCAGACAAACTGCTCAACATCTTGGATCCTAAAAAGCAGCTAGTGAGGTATGATGTGTTTCATGTCAAGTCTTATAATTACACAACAAACTCAAAAGCTGATTTCAGCCTGAATAAAAAGAGGCTGGGCTCAATAGCACCATGCAAAGCCTCGGTGTTGGCATATGTTGCCTTCAAGGTGTCAGTGTTGTGGTTTTCTGAATTATTGATTGAACTGACTTTGTCACTGATTTTGTTTTCTTCTCCTTTGTCGTCATCTACTGAAACTGTAGACACAGGTTGTTTCGTGAGCATTGTGTCTGTGTCCAGGGAAACTACATCAAGGACCTCAATATTTTAGGCAGAGATCTGTCAAAGACCATCATCATCGACAATTCACCACAAGCCTTTGCATATCAGGTGAACACCTACACAAAAAAAACAACACTGGAGGTTTTGTGTTATCTCTTTAACAACAAATGTCAGTAATTGTCCTTTTTTAAGCTCTTATGCTAGTTTTAGTGCAAAATATTATTTCTGTACTCAGGGTTTTACTTTGGTGATACAGAATTTGGCCACAGGGTGACAAGTCTTTGGAATATAACAAAGACACCGAGGTGGACAATGAAGTCAGTCAATCAATTAATGCATCAGACACTGTTTAATCATTGTTGAGCTGAATCAACTGCTGGTTACATCTAATTGTTTACTAGATTACTCTTAACAACACCCAATTACATATGTAGCAACAAGACTCTTGAGATGGAGAGATTTCTC
Source organism: Rachycentron canadum (assembly GCA_038496675.1). NCBI lineage: Eukaryota > Metazoa > Chordata > Actinopteri > Carangiformes > Rachycentridae > Rachycentron > Rachycentron canadum. The sequence goes on from CM076648.1 coordinate 12,714,456, forward strand.
TGCAACTTGCTGAAATGCTGTATTTCATAAAATATTCCTTATTTTATTCTGTGTTTTCTGACAAAATTTAAAAAGTGTAAGTGTTGTTATTGGAGTAGACTGTCACATCATACACTCTGGTAGCAACTTTTTTCTTTTTAATCTTCTGGTTTTAGTTCTGTCACCAGACCCATTTCAGGTCAGTTAAAAATAGAAAGGTGTTGCTCACGCGATGGCAATTGACATTTTTTTCATTTTCTCTTTCCTGACAGTTGTCCAATGGGATTCCTATAGAGAGCTGGTTCATGGACAAGAATGACAATGAGCTTCTGAAGCTGGTGCCCTTCCTGGAGAAGTTGGTTGAGATGGTAAGATGTCTTGCTCTTCAGAAGTTAATGTAGGACCTATTACAGCAGCACCAATAGAGTAATGTTTTGTCATTTCAGTAAAAGCAATCTAATTGGTTCTTTTAATCTCCTCATGTCATGGTTCTCCTGCTTGCTGAACTCATCAGAATGAGGATGTGCGGCCGCACGTTCGGGAGCGATTCCGGCTTCACGACCTGTTGCCCCCCGATTGAACTGGACCACAGTCTCTCAGAACGGGACAACGTGAAAAAACTGAAAGCAACACGCGTGTAAAAAGCCCTTCTTTGGATTACAAACTACAACATTGCCATTACTTTTAAAATTTTAGCCTTTTTCCCTATTTTGTTTTTCTTTCTTTTTTTTTTTTTAAATCCACCATTGCTTTTTAAAAAAAACTTCAAAAGAAACATTTTTAAAGATCTGGGCGACATTTTCTAAATATTTAAATGTATAGATGAAACTACACACACCCTGAATAAGCCCAGGTAGACGCCTCTTTTTGACTGACTCTCCAGCTGTGGAACTCGGATATTGTCTCCACATTAAATTCTGAAGTCTTGGTGCTGGTTTAGTGGATAAGAAAATGCCACCTGGTAAAGAGGAACTCCACCCCAACCGAGTCCCTGAACCCAAACCAACCCCTGGTGCTCACGCTGTTGACACTGACGAATAACGACACTCTGTGGCTGCAGACCGTTTTTAGAGAGACTGACTGGCCTGTAAATCAATCTGTGCATGTGTGTATGTTTACTCCCAGCCACTCACACACACACACACACACACTCACTGATTTGGTGTTTGGCAAGCCTACAATCTGTAGCCTTTAATATCATATGCATTCCTCCGTAGCTGAGTCAAGTTTCTATTGTTGGTTGCAGTTTTTTTCTGGTAAAACTGGTGTTTCATTGTTTTTTGTTTTTTTTTTGTTTGTTTTTTAAAGTAACAGATTCAAAATATTTTACTTCTGTTTGTAAGATATAATATTTTAAAAGGGGTCATGTAAGTTTTATTGTAAGCCTCTTTTCCTATTAGGAGAACATGGTTGCACATTAACGGTGAGTCCACTGTATAATTAAGTTGAAATGGAAATAATCCAGGCCTAAAGTGTAGTTTGTTCTCGATCTAACAAATGGAGGTTTAAATCAGTGTGTTGGCTTCACTGTGGACACAACATGGCTCCTTAATTAAATGTTAGGATTAAGAATCTTGTTACCTGTAAATCTGATATTGTAAAGGTCTGAGGGCATTCATTTTCAGTGATATGTGTCAACGTTAATCTTCCTTTAATCATAGTATTTGATTTTTCATTTGTCTATAATCAGTATTGTCTTTTACTCATAATCAAGTATTCTGACTAAATCAGACTTCTGTTTTTATTAGTTGTGGCGTGTAATTTGATGGCTATGTCAGTAGCATTATGACTAATGTAGCACATCTCTGCCAGTGTGTCATGAAGTCTAGCCATGGTAGAAATCTACGGTCAGACCCTGTACCAGCCATATCTGGCACCAGCAACATACTGTTTTAACTGTCAGCTTCACTGACTCCCCCTCTCCCTGTCTGTTTCATACTTTGTACTTTTAAGCTTTTGGGTTTTTTTTCCATTTTTGTAGAGCACAGTTTAAAACATTGTTAAAGAATGGTAACTATATGAATGTGTTTCTGCCTGACTTTAGCCTGGACACTCAAGCCAAACTGACATTTTACTCCACTGTTGTTTCAACTTAATTTATTTAATAGTGAGACAAACAGTAGGCTGACATGTAGATGTTGGATTGGCAACCTTACAAGCCTAAACCTGTGAGGTAAAGGCAGAAAGATCAAATGCCTGTCGGTCAAAAAAAGGCCAGATTCTTAAGAGTTTTGAACCTTTGGCATGCATTGTTGAACTTTTTACAGTTCTTGTTCCGTTTGAATCAAAGTGCATTTTATGTTAAAGCAGATGTGAGTGTTTGGATTTGTCTGGGTTGCTTGTACAGTGCCATACGATTCAGCTCCTCACAAGTCCCCCCCCCCAAAAAAAAAAAAAAAAAAAAAGCTTAGATGGAAAGAGACAATCAGACCTCAAAGCTCTGCTGATACTGACGCCTGGAGACTCCTCCCCTTCCCCTAATTTTTCAGTGTGCAGTATGTGTCGTGTACTGTGATATATTTTTCCCCCTCCCATGACGATAAATTTGCCAGGTGAACCCTGCTGTGCCCTGCCCAAACAACGCCTGCTGCTCACTTAACACAGGTTATGTTCAGAGATGGTTTCCCACCTGTCTTTGCCTTTTCTAACCAGACGTTAGTAGCTCTCCAGAAATTAGAATTAGTTTATGTTCATGTAAAATTGTTACAGGGCACAATTGTGTTTACTCTGACGTAATGTTACGAGTGCACATGTCCAGACTATGAATGTAAATTGTACGTGGGGTGAAGTTTTAAGTATCTTTCCGAAATTCCTTGCTGTATTCTCTCCTCAGCAAGTAGAGCAAATAGATGAGGATGGACACGAGCTCACATCTGCCAGCCAGATGTTGAATATGAGGCAAGAACAATGTTGCATGGAAGAGGAAACATGTCTTGAGGTCCCAACATGGTAGTCCCCTCCCTGCCCCCACATGACCTCTCGCCATCCTGACTGCCACCTTTTAGTATGCAAGCCTCACCTGGAGTATGTGATGTAGCCCAGGCGTGCTGGTCTCCTCAGTGGGCGGTGTGAGTATCACTCATGGCTTGTTTTTGAAGGATGGGTGGGAGGCATTTGATACTTTTAATCCAGCTCGTTTTTATGTGCATTACCAGTTTATTGTACACTTGAGTGTTGTACAATACATGCAGCTTCATGTTTAAAAAAAATCCTTAAAGTAAGGAAAAAATTTTGTATTTTTGATTTCAAAAGGCATGTCATATCTACTTTTTAAATGTATTAATGAAGATTTAACTTTACATCAAATGGAGTGTTTTTTTCTTAAATATCTGTATGTTTAGTTTAGCGCAATGTCACTGAACTGTTAAATTTAGCATGTAGAAAATAGGCCTACAGCTTGCTTTGCAGGAAAGTCCTGAATTAAATTTTATTCAAGGCACCTTTTCTGCAGAAAAAAAGCAGCCGTGTTAATGTTTTTTTTTGTTTGTTTGTTTTTTTTTTCTCTCCCCAATATCCGTTAAGCCATTTTACTTGCAAGAACTGCTATTTGTGCTGAAGATGTATTTAAAAATGTTTTAAGACATCTTTGTTAGCCGTCAGGCTATGCTATTGTAAAGTGTACATACAGTTACATTGAATTTCTGAAACAAAGTTTTAAAGTTAAAAACCTCTTGTATATCCTTTGTTTTTATTTCTCCTGACCGAGATGGTGTTGAATAATAGTACAGGGAAGGGATGTGTAGCACTTAGTCATCATGGGGAAATAAACTTAATCATAGGGACAGACTTTGTCAGTAAAGTATAAAAACAAACTTTTTAATGTATTGAATTCATATGGACTCAACTGGTGGGTGTTTATTACAGGAGAGTTCACACGGATTTTAATTGAGCCTTTTACTTTTAAGTTTGAGAAGGATTTCGTTCTCCCATTACTGAAGGTTTTTACAAACAGTAAAGCTTGACAGAAAACGTTGAAGCCATCCCTTTACATCCGTCTACATCTATTACTGTTTTATTTGATCTAAATAGACGCCCCTCGTGAAACAAACCCAATGATTTACGTTAAGTTAAAGTTGGTTATCCCTGAATACAGACTGACACCACGAGGTTGTACATGGGGATTAGAGGTTGTACCAGAGGCTGCAGATGTCTTGAGTGTCCTCCGGTGTCCTCCGGTGTCTCCTGGCTGCTCGGGCCGGACTCGGGTTTCAGTCGGAGGAGTTCATCAACACGCTCGGTTAATAATTCAGCACCGCGGGCCGAGCTTGTTGCTGAAATCCGCTCCGCGTTTCGCAGCCCGAGCTTCGCACCTTCCTCTGGGTCTGCGCCCTTTGCCGCTGCCCTCAATTACGCAGCTTTCAGGGCAGGTGTAGAGTTGCAGGCTGAGGCCGGGGCCGAGGTGAGGAGGCTGCAGGGGCCAGGACATGTTCGAGGGAGCGGCACCTCGGCTGGGTGATGGACGCAGGTGAAGTTTGACGGGTGAGACACACGCAGCTTGAAAGCCTTGAGCGCTCACTTCATCCAGTATGAGACCTGTCCTCGGCCCGACTGCTCTGCCTCAGACTCAACGTCTCTGCTACATCAACAGGGTAAAACAGGAAGATTTTTCTTAGCTGCAGTCGCTGCCTGCCTGTGTTTGACTGAGGAGACTTACAATGCGGTCGACACCAGCTGCTTTCATTGTGTGCGTCCTGTTTGGTAAGTTCAAGACTGTCAGAAATGTTCAGTCCTGTCTAACTCAAAAAAAAAAAAAAAAAAGAGCCTGCATTCTCAAACAAAAATTATTCTATGCAAGTTTCTTCTATTGATATAAATAAAAAATGTAATCTAAATCTCTAAATAACCTAAAATCTAATATTGTTTACAGTATAAATACATTTAACTTAACATTTCTTATATAGAAAAAAATCTATAATAAAAATGTACTAACGGCTGTTTACAGTATAAATAAATTTAACGTTTGCCAGTTATATTTCTGAAATAGACAAAAATGTTACATCAATATTAATAAAAAATTACTAATATGATCGTTTACACTGTAAATTTAACTTAACATTTGTCAAATTAATCTATATATTCTCACATTAACAAACAGCGTTTTGTTAATGCATTTCTTTTTGTTATGTCTGTCAAAGACTTCCACCCTCAATGGGAATGAACAGGTTATATAATTGAAATAAACATTTCATACAGTCCTCTTCCAATTGTCTGAATAACAAAGAATAAACATTTGTGTCAGCAGAAGTTGAATTTGCTTCTTTCTTCTACAGGGATCATATGTGATGTCAAGCAAGTGTATTCTCAACCCAAACTAATACAAAGAGAGACTCAGCAGACTCAGAGGGAGGCCAGCAAATTAGAGGAAACCATCCAGAAAGTCATCAATCAGATCCACTCTTTGTCCAGTGAGAATGAAAACACTCGCAGCTTCGTCATCTCTCCAACAGGAGAGAGATTTTCCTTAGATGCATATTATGGTGTTCTCACTAACCTGTATACTATCCTCCAGCCACTGCTTAGAGAGAGATTCATAGATGACCTTCCCAAAATGTTAGTTTGCATTTTGTCTGGGAAGCAGGACTGTGGACTGGAGGCAGAATTAACAAAGACGGTGTCTCTGGAGTTAGGAAAGCCACTACTGATGTTTGTGTCGTCTCTGAGATCCCAGACATGCAGTCCTCTGAACAGTGACGCTGAGTCATTCAGCTTCTCTAGGGCCTATGTCAGGATGGGGGAATCAGTGGCGACAGCATTAAGTGCTCTTCAGCAGACCTTTATAAATGTACTGTCACGTGTCCCTCTCTCTGGGAATCTGATGAGTGCTGTGAGGGTCCTCGTGGACTCAGCTGTGACAAATGTCTCAAACTTCATGGCAACTTTACTCCAAGTACCAATGGATTACATCAGAATAGCTTTACAGTTTGGAATCAGAATACCTTCTTTAGATGGAGAAGAGACCTGTAAACAAGGTAAAACATCATTTTTCATCAGTATAAACATTTGAGCGATGGCATGTAATTCTTTCTGAACTGAACTGAACTGTAAAGTTATTTACATATTTGTGCTAAACAAATTGTTTTCCTGCTTGTTTTGCAGGAGATCTTAAGCAACTTATTATGTGGTAAGTCATTCTTGATTTTGCTTTTGACCACAGATACAACTGTGGAGCAACAATTTTAAGACTGTACCTGTTTGTTTATATTGTATATTGTTTATCATTCCTGATGTTATACTGCACTCCTGGAATATGTCCCGTCCATTTTTCACAGACAGAGTTTGGTGACTCAGTGTTGGAGAAATTCTGAAAATCTGAAACTCTACAAACAATTTACAAACTGTCAGAAAAGGTCAAGGGTACAGGCTTGTGTACACAAAAACATAAGAGGTGTGTTTCCATCCATCGTCTGTACCGTCTATCCATCAGGGTCGCCAGCTGACATTGGCGAGGGTGGGGTACACCCTGGACAGGTCGCCAGTCTGTTGCAGGGCCGACACATAGAGACATGCAGAGACAAACAACCATTCACACTCACACTACAGACAATTTAGAGTCATCAATTAACCTAAACATACATGTCTTTGGACTGTGGGAGGAAGTTGGAGAAGCTGGAGAGAACCCACAAAGGCACAGGGAGAAGATACAAACTCCACACAGAGAGGCCCCAGGCCCGGGAATCGAGCCCATTGAGGAAATCAATTCAAGAAAATTTGACATGGGAATACAAAATGAGATAAACACACACTAATAGGCAGAGCAACCCACCAACAAAGGCAGTGAAGAAGTAAACAAGCCAGTGAACACGAATATAAAAAATATTGCTGATTTAAAACCAAAAAATCTGATTTTTTAAAAATTAATCATTAAATGTCTGTTTTGTTTAGGGGGATGAACCACAATGTGAGCTGGTCCTTCACTAACTCCATCATTGACATCCTCCTGGACATCTTCCTGACTCCACAACAGTCTGTGTGCACATATCCAGGGCCAGAGTGCCAGAGTCCTCTCAGGGGCCCCTTCCAGTACAGCGTCTCAGAGGCAATAGATAACGGCCATGACATCCTTCTTAAGTGTGATCACCACAATTTGGCCAGACTCAATGACACACTGTGCGCTGACATCCTCACTGGTTCAAGAGTGGGGTCGTCTGCATCTGTGCTCACCTTTTGCCAGGCGCTAAGCTCCCTGGGCCCTAACCAGATAGAGCAAGTGTGGAGCAACATGTGTTATGTTATTCAAGCCCTGATGTCTCCGCTCCTCAGCAGGTCATCTGACTGCAGAGACACACAGCCTTCCCCTGCTGTCACCCCTCCATCGCAGACTCTCTCCATCCCCCATCGAGTAGCGAGAGAAGCCCCCAACCTCAAACAGCTCGCCTGTAACTACAACAACTGGTTAGAAAACAAGATGGTGGATGCTGTCCTTGTGACGCTGTGCAGTGATAACGAACGCGAGGAGTTTGTGAAGCGAGTGTGTAATAATGCTTTGTTGATGGGGAAGTTGCTCTCAGACCAGATGAACAGCTGGCTGTATTCATACTGTGCCAACTCATCTGCAGACCTTGGGTACATGGTGAGTCATTTCTGCATCTATGACCAGTGGATTGACCAGCCCACAATGCCGGTGGACCCCCCTTTACTGGAGTTCTGCATGAGCCTGGACAGTCCCAGACTGACCAATCTTATTTGTGAGCACACCGGATTCTTCATGCTTCTGTTCTCCAACCCTGAAAATTTCCAGTTCATGCCGAACTGTACAAACTTGTTCCCTCCACCACCCCTCCCCCACACTGATATTAACACCTTAGTATTAGACTCCTGTCATTACTCTGAGTGGCACGATATGACGCAGGTCACCACAGATGTTTTGTTACAATGCATCCGCCTTGATCAGAATCGTTTCGCTCACGAGGTTTGCTTGAACAAAACTTTTCTAGATACCCTGCTGAGTAATAAGGCAAATGCTTGGCTTGAGAATCACTGCGGCACCTCTCTTACCTTTCCGACCCCTGAACCGACCCGGCCCTTCGAAATCGCAGACTGGTGTGACTACCAGACATGGGGAGAACGGCAGGTGGACGATTCAGTGGTCGGCTTCTGTTGGCAGAATGATCAGCTGGCTTTTCAGAAGAATGTCTGCTGCAAAGCGCCTGTGTTTGAAAAGCTGTTAGAAAACCCTCAAAACAAATGGCTGATATCCGTCTGCACAGACATTGAGGACATGAAGGTGTTACCACAGGTGGGTGTTACCTGGATGACCGGCTCTGTGTAACCAAAATCTTCTCAGCCCATAAAAATGTTGCCTATACATTGACAAAAAGGTAGGCGAGGCTTTTTAGATGCAAACGGGTTGAATTTGTTCAGAAGATGACACTGTGAACATACAGACCATGCAATTACAGAAACATATATACGTTATTGGATTAACAGCAATGACCAACCAGGAGAAGGGAGGGCAGAGCCAGGAGATGTTTCACTTGAACCCTTCAGATCCCTGGGTGTGACATGAATGAATCCATAGACAGTGCTTGTTCTGTATGTGTCTGTATATGCACATCCATCACAAAGGCAGCAGTATTACTAGTACTAAACTGCCTTCATTAGCTCCTGAAAACCATTTCCATCTGTGCATATTCTGTATTGTTACCTGTTTTCTTGTCTGTATGCAACATCTATTGCACATCTGCCCGTCCTGGGTGAGGGATCCCTCCTCTGTTGCTCACCATGAAGTTTCTCTTTTTTCCCTGTTAAAAGGGTTTTTTGTTTTGAGTTTTTCCTCAGTCGAAGTGAGGGTCTAAGGGCATAGGATGTTGTTATGATGCTATTTAAAGCCCTTTGAGACAAACTGTTTGTAAAAATGGGCTATACAAATAAAATTGCCTTGCCTTGCCTTGCTTAGTACTACTAGTATCACTAGAGGAACAGCAGCAAACTGTTACAAGTAACAACAAGTAAAAGTAATATTTTAAGTAATACAATATTTGTCCTCTGATCTTGTCTTGTTTTCAATTCACCTGTACTTTAGGTGTGCAAGTACTCTGAGTGGACCCGTCCCATCATTGTGGACATGACTGAGCTGGCTCTCTGTGCTGAGACTGACCCGTTCAATTTCACCTCCATCGTCTGCAACAACGATACCGTCCTCCAGAACTTGTTGGCCAATCAGGACAACACCTGGTTAATACAGCACTGCGCCAACCATTCAAGTTCTGGGGTATCTCCTGGTGGAGGGGTGGGACCAGGGGGTGACCTGACTGGATTCAACCCTGCTGAACAATGTCAGTACGCCAGCTGGAGTGTGTCTCTTCCCGATGCAGCCCTTCTGACTCTCTGCTGGGAGCACGACCAGGCCAATTTTATCTCCTCAATCTGCCCTAACACAATTCTTCTTTTTTTGCTGTCCCGGGAGCCATCCAGTGTGTGGGTGAGCAGCATATGTACCACCTACACCAACTACACCACTACAAACATCAACAACAGTACCACTGCAGAGCCAAATTCTTGCCTGGCCAGAAATCTGGTGAAGCGGTTCAACTGGACCTGCTCGGCAGACTTCACCTCAGCCTGCCAGCCTGGGGCCAGTCACAACATGGCCCTGCAGATGATAGTGCGCTGCTGGGTGGAGGGTCAGAGGTCCAGGGTGGAGGATTTGCTGACTTCTCCTGTGGCTGCAGTGTTGGAGCAGGCAGTCAGCACCACTGTGGTGATCCTGTTGGCGCTGGAGGAGGTCCAGAACATCTCTCTGCATGTCACAGAAAACATAAGACTGAGTGTGTTAGCATCTGTAGTTCGCTACCTCGAGAGGGAAAACAACTTTGACAAAAAGAGGGTCCTGCTGCAGTGTTTTGGGGTAGGCAGTTTGATTGTCACAACAGTTTGAAAAGAAAGGCATCTCGCTTTTAGAAAAGTATTCATTTGTTTATTTAAAGCAGCATTACTGCATTATAGAAATACTGTTACTCAATTTACACAGTCACAAGTCAAGCCATTAAAAATGTCACTTATGTAAAACTATTACAAGCAGAATCAGCTAAAACTATTAAAAGTATATATAAATATATAACATATAAATAATATATAATAATATAATATATATATGTTATAACACTAATTACTTGGAAAAACACCCCAACTTAATGGTCTAAAGTTGGTCTAAAGTTATCACATAAGTTATTACATAAATGTTAAAGGGTAAAAAAGTACAAAGTTACTGTATTTAGCATGTTTTACTATTATGTCTACAGACCAAATTGTTGTTTTAGTTGGTCAAGATTGAGGGTTTTAACTTGTTTTTTCATTTTCCTATAGTGTGAGAGTGAACAGGAATCAGTTGACCAATGAGAACAAATGAAAAATAATGTGCTTTTACAGGACATTTCTTGGAAATTTACTCTGAAGGTTAATCAGAGCGCAGTGTGAATAGAGAGTCCTTCATCTTTTATTCATACACACTCAATCAATTTCTGTGTGTGTGTGCATTCATTGACTTTATAGTTTATCTAATTATTCATCCATATCAGTTACCATTAGTGTCACTGTATAGCAGTTGATCTTGTACAGGCAGCCTACAGCTGGTGTACTGTTGCACTCCTGTCATGGATATCGACATGATGAATCTCTTCCTTTGCTTGTAGTCTCTACAGGCTCACAGTTGAGTTGACAATTACAGTAATGTGGCAAAACAGACTCACAGATTACATGTTGTCATTAATCCCTCTTCAGATAGTGCTTCAACTCTATGTATGTGCGTTTACCTTCTGTAGACTGTACTGACCAGCTTGATGCAGACAGCAAGAGATGTGACCAGTGATGAATTCTCTTTCATTAAGGTAAAATAGTCCAAAATATGTGTTGCTGTTCTCTCTTTTGTTGTGTTTATTTGACCTAATACCCTGAGCTATGTTTCCAGGAGTACTTCAGCATACCACTGAACAGCCTGAGGTCAGTGCTCAGTACAGCTCACATCTCCACAATCCGACTGATCCTCCAGTACTACAGCAGGAACAAGGATACACTGCAGGTGAGTAAGCACACAGCTGTGAGCAACTTATACACCATCTGAAACCTATACACTCACCAAATTTGGCTCTTTTTTCCTGTTTCTTCCTGGGATTCTTCCTTCTGTATTTCAAACAATGTGTTTGTTTAGTCTTGCTCACACAAAACTACTATTTGTTTTCCAGTTGCCTGATAAGTACCTGTCCACCATGGTGTCAGTGCTGCTCCAGACCCACGTGGTAAAAGATGGGAGTCTCTTCCCTGAGCTGGCTCCCCTTCTGGCCTTAGCTAGCCCAGCTGACATCCAAACTTTGCCCTCACTGCAGAACAACAACATTGTGTAAGTGATGGTGTCAGCTTGTCGTCTGCCTATTTACTGGTTCTCTGAAGAACCTTTTCATTTGCTCTGATGCGTTTCAGTTTGTTCTCTGGAATATTTAGGACAATGTAATTTGCTGATTAACATTTTCTTCTCTGGGCACAGTTTAAATTAGTCTATTATTCTATTTCTGTTTCTATTTCTATTTCTCTAGGATTGTCTCTCTATGCACTTTGCCAGAAGTTGTACCACCAAGTTGTTAGATTATTGTATTAATCCAAGTGGGGAAACTTGATTAAGAATATATGTTTAGAGATGATGAACCTGACGCATTGCAGTCACAAGTATAAACCTCTAGGCTAAATGTGGGCACAACAGCTGCTAAGAGTATTCAGTGTTGACAGGGTGCATTAATTCATAGTAGCTTGACTCTGCATTAGATAAATGATGACTTATGTTTGGCGAATGCAACATATCATGCATCTTCACAGTTTATTCTAAGAACCTCCTCACATCCAACATCATGATGGCAACCTTAAGACTGAACATTTTCAGTGTTTTGCCAGATACCTGTGAAAGCTTTAGTCTCTTCAAACAGCAAAGAGATCCTATTTAGTATTATTTGTGTGTTAAAAAAAGTGTTTACATCTGCAGAGTGCAGCGAACCCCCTGATTTATTGCAATGGTGCACAATCATGAAGTCTCACTTCCCTACATACATTATAGCTTCCATCTGGTCGAAGGTCTGGTGTCAGACTTCAGTGAGAAGTGATGTGTCATTGCACCCTGAGGTGCCAGGAACATGCATTATACATAGCAAGTAAAGGAAACTAGTTCACTGACTAGATTTCAATCTAGAAAGAGCTTCTAATGTTTGTGTGTGTGTAGGTATTTGACATTGCATCATGGTACATTAGATGTAGATCAGCAACAAAGACTGTATTTCAACTTGAATCAGGTTCAAGCTGTATATTGGATTGCAGTCCTGTACCCGGAAAGTGAGATGGTACAGTAACATCAAAGATAAGGAAAAAATCACTAATAAGAGCAAAACAATGCTCTTGAAATGCTACATAACCACCTATTTACATTCTTTATTTATTTGGTTCTGCAAAACAATACAACAGTACATCGGTTTCTACAACTGTCCATTACATGACTACACATGAGAGTGCCACCTCCCACTTAAAGAAATAGCTTGATCATTTGTAAGGCTTATTCACTTTCTTAGAGTTAGATACCACTGTGGCATCTGTAGGCTATGTAGCTACAGCTAGTAGACAATGAGCTTAGCCTCCAGTTCAAGAATTAAAATAAGGGAAAAAAGTCAACTTGGTTCTGTCCAAAGATTTAAAATTGGTACCCCTGTAGCATCACAAATGACTGATTTTACAGATTAAACAAAAGTGATAAAACATGCTATTGAGTTTATTAATTTACCTTTTTCTTCTTCTTTTCATCCAATGCTCGATAAGAAAACAAAAGCCTGCCACGCTGCCCAAAATGTTAAGCAATTCCTTGATTCTATTTGTACCTGGTTTACTGTGATACATGGAAAACTTCTTCTTGACTATGTCCCGCTATGTGTAAATTGCTTGAATGCAATCTTTCACATCTAATATATATATATATATTTTTTTACAACTATTCAATAAATCTGCTACAAAGGAACAGTTCTGGTGAAGTTTCCTTCACTTTTTCTAGGAGGGAGACCATTAACGAGAACTTGGGGCACATGACCCTGGACCAGCGGGAAGCATTTGGCTTGTGGTACAGCAAAGTGATGCCCCCATCCAACATCAGCAGAGGTCATCAGTCACTCATCAGGGACACTGGAAACCTGATCACCTACCTGCCCTTCCGCAACTTCCAACACCTCTCATCTGCTCAGGTAACAGCACCTCTGAGCTCTGACACCTGACTGGGAAACCTGAGAAACCAGGACTCTGTCAGTTCGATTAGCCCCGGGGTACAGCAGGGCCACTTGTTACATACTGGTCAAAAGAAAGCTCAGACAGCTTCTTCTTTCTGTGTCACCACCAGTGTGTGTCATATGCTTGTGTCTAATGTTCAATAAGTAAAGATAGGAACACATGAATTAACAATGACCGGAAAATAGTCTGCCACTGATCTTTCAGCAATAAGACATAAATGTAAAGAAGATTTTAAGAGAATCATTTGACATTATGGGAAACATACTAATTCTATACAAAGCGTCATATGAGATATATATCTGTTATCCAGTAACTGGTTAGCTTAGCTCAGCAAAAACATACTGAAAAAACACTGAAAAAATGTATTTAAACAGTGTTTATTTATATATTTGGCTTTTGTATGTATTCGATAAAATGTGCTAATGATTGAGCTTCAGAGCTGCTTCTAAACAGATTTTGTTTGAACAGAGCAGGTTTTCCACAGATAAATTATTTATTTACAAATGAACAGAAACAGTTAACAGATATTTTACGAACTATTCTGTCACTGTGTTTATCCACAGATGCTGGATGGGCTGGATGTGTTGCAGAGAAACACACTCACTTCTCTGAAGCGGGAATTCATCGCTCACAGCCTCATCAGCACCTTCAGAAACCTGACAGCTCAGGATTTTACCAGGTGGAGATTAATCCCACCTCTGTTCATAGAAACTGTTTATTAGACATGATGTTGGTTTGTGTAACCGTTCAACCCCAGTTAGTTAGTATCCTTTATTTCCTATTCAGTTTAATGAGAAAGTGGTATGTACTGATAAATTAGACTTAGACAAATGGAAGCTTAAAAATGTATCATCTGGTGGGCAGTATAGTGCTAAAGGGCTTTTCATTTTGTAAAGGGTAAATTAGGGAAATTATGAGTAGCCAATGAATAAGAAATTATAAGAAAATAAATAGATAAAGTAAGTAATAAATAATGGCAAATAGAAAAAACAAAGATGAGTATTCATTTTGCTGTGGCCTGTAATTGACAGAGATAAAAGTCAGAAATAAATAAATCTTTTTTTTTTTTTTTAATTGAAACAAATGACTATTTAAAGTACTGTAGTGCTGATACCTTTCTCCTTTGTGTTTATGACTTTAAGAAACATCTTACAGATACATAATTGGCACTAAATAATAAAATAAAATATATCAAAATATATAATAAAATATCTTGACTTGACCCCAATAATTGCTGTGCAGGCTCAAAGATTATCTTGAATTATGTGTTTTTTTCCCCAAAAATGTACATTTGCTTTTTGAAAACAAAGCTCTTGGTGTGTGGTTAAAACAGTGTATGTAATTTTAGGCTGGGTAAACTCTCATGCCTGGCAGACCCAAAGGACCTCCTTGTGTACAATGGCACTGAGGCCTTCAGTGTCATCCAGGACATTGTTATGAACTGCACACGTGAGGGACTCAGCCTGCCCAACCATTTGGTAGGTAAACAGAAAAGTGGTTTCTTGGTTGTTTAACAATTGCAATTAAGAAGTATTTGTAATATATATATATATATATATGTATACTGTCTCTGTGCTTGCATAGATTTCCAGTTTGTTACTGAACAGCACAGAATTAAAGGTCCCCTCTTCACTCAGTCCTGGTCGACTGAGAGAGCTCGCCCACCTCCTGCCCTTGTTGGGTGTGACTTTCCTGCAGGGTCTCACACCAGCACAACTGTACGCTGCCCTCCCTGCCCTCGACTCTGTTTCCTTCAGCCCTGCACAGGTAGAGGAGTGTACTCCACCTGCAATGTACAGTGGACGATGTAGGAAGTCACGCAAAACACACAGCTCAATTTTTTTTATTACCATTTAATATACACATACTAAAAAAATGACTCTGAACTGACACCTTTGGATAAAGCAAACATCGGGTGTCAGTGAGTGGGGATTTAGTCGGTCCCTTTCACTGCACAAGCCCTTAATTGTTGTACATGGTTGAGCTTCCTGGCAGCTGGTGGAGCTTGTAGCTGCTGAGGAACAGCTGACAGGCAGTTGGTCTTCAGCACAATGATCCCTGAGGTTCAAGAGGCAAAGACCTGAGCTTCACTTCACCCTCAGCTGTCATCTGAACTGGAGCCTTTTGCTTTTACCTCAGCCTCACAGCTGTTGCCTTGCTTTTATATTTCATAAGGTGTAACCTCTGTAAATAGATAGTAGAAGAGGTTAGCAGTACCACAAAAATGCTAGGTGGACAGGAGCTATTTAAGCCCTCAGAACTTAATTTTATATTCTAGTAAATAGTCAAGCTATAGTGAAGACTGCATGAATATTTCACCCAATAAACTTGAAACAGGGCTGGAGCATAGTGAACACACATCAGTCAATTACCAGTTAAAATAACCACTTGAAAGAGAATTTATTCATATTCATTCACTGATTCTCTATGTTTTTCAGGCTTCCATAATTGTAGACAAACTGTCTTTGGGTACCACGGTGAGTTATTTTGTAAACACATCACATTGTGAATTTAGCATCAAAACACTCTGTATTTTTGCATCCTGACCCTGCCATCTTCCCCCCCTCTGGCCAGTTGACCTCTCCAGGCCAGCTGAAGGAGCTCGGCTCCCTCATCGGGGGAATGAAGACAGAGATCTTGTTGACGCTCACCTCTGACAGGCTGCTGTCATCCCTGCCTGCCATGGCCCAGCACACGCCAGGCCTTAGCCCACCACAAGCCAATGCTATCTCCACCAAACTATGGGTACAACAGAGAGTTCACTTGAAGTTTATAGAAAAATGAAGTTTGATAATGAAAGAAAAGTGGAATAATAAATGTTCTATAAAATTCACAGTTGAGTTGAACAACATTTAAGAGATATTATTCATAATGCAATATCTTATCACTGTTGTAATTTCACTCACTTTAAAATCTGGGCAGTGTATATAATGCCCAAAGTTCAAATAAAACAGTGGAGAGATTCACTTTGATGTCATATTTGAGCTTTCAGGACTTATTATAGTTATGTGAGCTCTTTTCTTCTGTAGACTGTAACACTGTTCACCTATGTTCTGACCAGGGCTTCCCAGAAGTGGTCAGTTGGTTGGATGATGTGGAGCCTTTGCTTTATTGCACGCCCCTGCTCAGTGTCCTGGCTAGGACTCGTCTGCTTGTGAACAACAGCACCAATATATCCACGATACCCTGGAACACACAGCAGGTATTGGACATCCCATCTTCCATCAGCAAAATTGCAAAAGCCATGGTATTAAAACTCTTCAAAAGTCTCTGTCTCTGTTAAAATGCACTTGTTACATTTTTCTTCTGACCTCAGGAAGGCCCAGGAAACTTTGTTTTGCTTGTACACTACAATTTTGCTTGTTCACACAAAAATATAAAAGCTAGTAGAGATAATTTAATAATTGGCCCCATTTCCCATCAAGCCTTCAGTGACTTCACAAACGCAGTTTTGCTTACAGTGTTTGAATATGTGAAAGCATCTCATCCTGACCCTGTGACTTTTACTTTGTGTTATGATCTCTTTGTGCTTCCTCTGTTTGTCATGAGAAGGCATGTATGACAGCATCTTGATTAGCTGATAAATTATTAAGTGGAGACGTCATCAACATTGACACTGTGAATGGAGCTGCCTGTGAATACGAACAGCACAGACAAAAACGCTCCTAATATCAGATTGCCCTTGTCTCTGATCACGAAAACTGCAACTCAGAACCTGCATAAGACTGAAAGTTACAACAGCTACAAAATATGTTTTCCATTTTCTTCCCAGGCTAAAGCACTTTTCAGAGAAATGCTTGATACTAAACCAAAAATAATCCAACAACATTTTCTGTAAGTACAATTATTTTCTGTGTTAAATGTCTACAATCCACTGAATACTACTGGCTGCAGATTTTATTTTTTTCAGTCTCTTTGTAGCAGTATTTTTGCGTTATTTTATGTAATCAGGAGTCTGGGAACACTGGTTCAAGGTGTGAGCTGCAGGGTCTTAAAGGAACATTTTCAGGCTGATTCATCACCTTCTGCAGTGAAACGTATCCTGGCCATCCTCAGACAGCAGCCTGGTCCTCTTCACACCTCACTGGTAAACCATTCTCCTATCTTTAAGATATTTGACTTCATTCTTTTACAATATGCTGCATGTGATACATATCTATATCTAATTGTCCATTGTCACGTGACTCTGTTCTTCTGTACAGAAAAAGTGTGTGATTGAGGAGTTGTATCAGCTGGAGTTTTTCTCTGAACTGCTGAATGATCTCGGTGCTGAGATTGCCTTGTCTATGCCGTAAGTTACAAGCTGCCATTAATCTCTCCACTGTTAATGTGTGTTTTCATCCCATTATGAGTTGAGAAGAATTATATGTCAAAACCCCTCACTGAAAAATCACTTCATGTACTTTCTTGGCAGGAAAAATATGAGAAACCTTGTGTGCTTTTCATGTTTAATGTATTAAAAAAAACAGAAAGAAAGTCAAACTTGGCGGAGATATTCACTAACTCTATGTCCAGAGACAAAACTTGGCCAAATGTGATTATTAATGCTGACATATAGATTTATTTGTAGTATAATGCAAGAAATATTATTTATACTTGTTTTTGTGTGTTTGTGTGGTTACCTTCAGTGTGAGCACTATTAAGAAGTTTCCTACAGCTATGATGGACACTCTGAGGAAGATGATTATTCAGGAACCTCATCACTTTCTCTTGCTGGCCAGAACAAAGCAGGAGCTGTTGGTTGACAAAATGGTGCAGGGGATGGTCAGTTAAGCTACAATGTGTTGCTATTTTCATTCCTCTACTGTTTTAAACAGCTAATATTTTCAGCGTGATACGTGGGCTTTCTCTCTACAGGGCATGTACACAGGGGTGTTCACGGAGGAGGAGTTTCGATCACTGGGCATAACGGCACCGTTTGTGGTGGATGAAGTTTTCGTTCAGGTGGACCGTGGCTTCTTCATTGACAATTTGCATTTCCTTCTGGGGCTCTGCTACGCCAGGAGCAAGATGGACATTGTGGCTCGAATCCTGCAGGAACCTGCCACCTTTGGGTAATGTGTTCACCCTAAACTGAGAGTTTGAACAGTTTGGCCTACAATATAACCCTAATCCTAACAATGCATTACATGTGCTAGGTATGTGTCTGAAAAGCATAATAATTCAATTTTAGGAAAAAAAGCAATAAATAAAAATAAATTAATAATTAAGTAATATAAAATAGATTAAAATAACAATTGCCTTTGGTTTAAATAAAAATGTTAACACAGTCAAGCTCTATGAATTTGTACAATTTTTACATTAACAGTTATTCCACATTCCACACACAACATTTGCACCTCAACAAAAATTTGTTGTACAAAGCATAAAATGTGAATTTTGGTTTATGTATATATACATTTATATTTACTCTGTAAATTGAGTAAATCAGCAGATTTTGCACTTTCTTTTATAATAATTATAAACTACCCGAGTTGTATTTTAAGGGTTTTAATGATGTGAGACATGCAAGTTTACAGTTAAGAGAGAAAACATGAAAAATATTTGTAAAATATATTATATGGGAGAGGTTTCATGTTACAAAAAGCTGTTTCCATACCAGCTATTCACATAGCAGGAAATTGAGGAAAGATGGTGACTTGTTCTACTTCTCAGCCCAGTCAAGACTTGGAACCAGACAACACTCAGTCAGGTGGACCGGTTTCTCTTTTTCCTGCCTGAGAGCAGCCTGCAGGACATTTCCATGGTGAGTTCACTTCTCCTTTTTTGATCGATTTTTGTATTACACTTTAGTTGATCCTCAGATTAAGGAAAATTTAAAGTCGAACCTGTAACACATTCATTCAATGTCCAGAAATCTACAGTGAGGTCCAGGGATTGTTACTTGATTGCTTTCCCAAACTGATGAAAGCATGTAAATAAATCAGGTGTCACATCTCTAGTGGGTGTCAAGATCAAGTGGTGGAGTTTCTTATAAACTATCAGTGTGTATATATGTCTCAATATGTATGCATGTGTGTTGTTTGTGTTCCCACAGGCGTTGATGACCGTGGGCCATCTAGAGAAGCTGTTCATGAACCAGCGTCAGTGGGAACGTGGGGTTGTTGGGAGTCACTGTTTCAACAAGAATGAAAAGATGGAGTTTTTTCAAAAGCAGCAGTTTGTCCTTCAGTTTTTCCTGGGGTTCCTCAAAATAAATCCTCTGTCACGTAAGCATCACTTTGGTTTCTAAAATCTCTAAAGTAACCACAACGGTCCTCTCTAAAGGAATAGTTCAGTGTCTGAAGAAATATGCCAAATGTTTGCTTCTGCAACCAAAGCTGTAATGAGAACCTTTAACCAAACAGACTCGTTGAAGGATGAGTTCAAAAATTTTTGGAGATACATTTACCCAATACCCAATACATTACCCATACATTTTCTTGCTGAGGGTTAGATGAGAAGATACACCTCTTTAAAGTAAAGTACATGAATTATTTAAAAAAAAAAAAAAGCAAAACATTTTTAATTAACAATTTTAACTTATAAAATAATGTCTGTATGATTTACATGAAGTCATATGGTGTCATATGTCAACAGCATCTTCTGATCAGATATTTGTGTGTGTCCAGCGACACCTATGGTTCCTACCTGTGAGATTCTTCATACAATAGCTCCAGCTGCTTGGACATCAAGCAGTTTGACAAGCATGTCCCCATCAGCCTTCTCCAACTGTCTGGAGCTGATGGGTCATGATCCATTTCTTGCATCTTTCCAACGCAGCCAGGTACTCAAGAAGGTCAAACAGGTGAGATTCATTCGTAATATAATTCATTCCCTGTTTAATTTAAGAAAGTACAGGGTAGCTTCGCCTCATCCAGACACAGGTCTTAATGGTGTGTGTCTGCTCTGCCTTTGCTGGGTCCCTCTGGAACGGCATCTGAACATGAAGATATATGGCCCCGTCTCCTCCTTTTCCCAATCTGTGATCTCTCAGCTGGGTGAGGTGGCGATAGAAATGTCAGTAGAAGAGCTAAGCAGCCTCCGATTGACTGAGCGGAGGACCATCGCTGCTCTGGGTGCTGTCAGCTCTTGGAACAAGAGACAGGTAGCTGCTTTGGCTGCAACAGTTAAACTTATTACATCAACTTAATAAACTGCTCACATTAACTACTATACAAATTTAGTTAAAATTGAGTTCTGACCAAAACCTGACTATTATGTTTTACCTTACAAAATATTATTCTTTAAAATGTGTTTTTCTGATGTATTCTTCTTCTAAAATTTGCTTTGTTCCATGACCATGATTCTTGATTTGGATTAGAGCTGCTTAGTGCAAACTTCAATTCAAACCTATTTCAGTTCACCAGAAATCAGTACTTTTTGCAGGGCTGTTGTATTAGACTGCATTACTTTCAGCTGTATACCTAATATAATAAGTTTGCATTAAAAGAACATGTTTGGATCATAACTTGTTTTCACCCTAGCTGGCTGCACTTTTTACCACCATCCTAAACTCCACCAAACAGAGTCCAAGCCAGCTTGACTCCAGCATACTAGTGGCCTTGGGATATATTGTGTGTGGAGCTAAAACCGCAGAGATTAATTCTTTCAATGCCGTAGAATTCAGGTGAGAAAATACCAATAGACTGTTTTGGATGTTGTATAGATGCTTCTTGAAACCTTTTTTGAGCCCTGATGATACGCTCTTCCCGTGCTGTGTCTCCCCCTGTTGGCTGCAGTAAGGCGGTGCTCTGGCTGGGTCAGCTTACACTGTCTTGCTCGGAGGAGCAGTTGGAGGCTCTTGTTGGGCTGCTGACCCACAGCCTTGCTTTTGGACCCATAAGCTCATGGGGAACTGATATCTTCATTGAGATTGGAGTTCTGGCGGGTATGGTTCACTCACTGTCTTTGCCTGAGAGTTTGTAGTTCTTACAATGTGTACTTGCAACTTTGAATTAGCCATCTTATTTTAATGATTTTTTTCTTGGCACCCTCTTAATGTCTGTCTGATTAAAGTGAGCTACGTCACTCTCACTCAAACATTTTCTACTGCAGCTGGTCTCCCAGACTTCCCCATGTCAGCTTTGGTTAAAGAGCAAATTGAAGGAATCACACCTACAGCTATCTCGATGATACCACCTGAACGGTTTTATGTAAGTTCACTTAAAACAACAGAACAGCATTCACAGGTTCTTGTGATTTAAAACGATTTCATGCCTTTTGTCCACTGGGGTCCAAATGATCTTCATCTATGTTCATGTTGATATATTTATCAGGGTTTCTGCAGAATTCAGCAAGTTGTGTTTCAGATTTTTAACACTTTTAAATACTGTACAGAGTGAAATTGAATGCCTAGTTAAACAGGCCAAAGGATAAAAGTATGATTAAAAAAAAACAAAAAACATTGGGACAACATATCCTAAATTCTTTATTATATAACATTTTCAGTACTCTCCGGAGTTATATAACAATGATTGCTGAGGTCATAATTAATTTAATTATGACCTGAACCTGAAGTTTCTTCAAGTTTTTGCTTAAGTTCTTCA
The DNA here is from genome assembly GCA_038496675.1 of Rachycentron canadum. Classification (NCBI taxonomy): domain Eukaryota; kingdom Metazoa; phylum Chordata; class Actinopteri; order Carangiformes; family Rachycentridae; genus Rachycentron; species Rachycentron canadum. The sequence goes on from CM076648.1 coordinate 12,736,211, forward strand.
GTAGCTGGCTGTAGTGACAGTGATTTCTACAGGTCAGATGGTACATTGTATATAAACACAGTTGAACCATCCCACTTAATGTGCATTGTCTCTCAACAACCCACAATCTGATACAGAAACATTTCAAAATTACTGCCATAAAATGCCACATTGCAATAAATACATATTTGGTCAAAGTTGAGCTAAGACAAGAATCTGACCTTTCTTGACATCTTTTGAAAAATGTTACAATTTTAATATGTGTATTTTCTGAAAACATAGTGTGTTTGCATTATTCTTTGCATCTGTTTTAGCATATTAAATTGTTTATGCCTTAGAAATGCACAGTTTCGGTGAAACCGGTGACCAAAACACATCTAAAGTAGTACAAACGAGGCCAAAGCGTCCCATGGGTGGGACAGTGTATTTCAAAAGTTTACATTGCCTTAAATCCACAAACTGCAGGTCATTAGCTGGTATAAACCTTCTATCTGTTCAGAAATTTCAAACTCAACTTCACTGTTTAGATAATCACCGGTCTCTTATATTTATACGACAGTACAGCTGACAAGAGAAAATATTATAAAAAACATATTTTAAAAAATCATCAGGACTTTTTAAAACATTCTCCAGCTCTTTTTTTGAGGAGACTAAACCCAGTATTTTTTCAGACTTTCAAGACCTGCAGATATCCCACCTATTATTTAAATCCTTATGATGTCCCATCTTATCTCTGCCATCAGCTTCTCTGTTTCTATGTGTCTCTGTTTTGTCATTTCCTCAAGGTGGCATTAAACCACAGACAGATCAGCTTGTTCTCCTACGAGCAGGCGATCGCAGTAACTGATGAGCAGTTGTCTGCTCTGTCAGATGTTCAGAGGACAGCCCTGGCTATGGTGCTGACACCCTGGGAAAACAGGCCTGTAGACTTCAGAGGTAAACACATGAAATATTTGAAACTCTCTTAGAACTGTAGATGGGTAATTTTCAGAAACATGCTTCATTTTTCTTCACAGAATTCAGTCTATCTAGTCTATTTAACACCTCCTTCAAAGCTCAAACCTAAATTGTGTCCCAATTCCATACTAATACTATACACTATTATATACTGTATTATATATACTAATATTCCTAATTTAGTGTTTTTTAGATGCGCACTGACAGATATCACTTCTACCACTGTGGAAATCTTTTGCCACATTAAATGTATAAAGAAAAAGTTAAGTGTTCTTTCAAAGATGTAATAATTTATTTTTTGCTTTCTTGTCTGAGATCATCCTGGAGCTGTCTCACCATCATCTACAATTTGTTTTAATTTTGCTTATCAGCTGTAAGTAGCTCCTCTATTTACTTTGTGTCAACATACTCAAACAACAGAGTGCATTTAACCATCCTTAAGTGTATTTAAATCCCCTATAAGTAGATTTTTTTATATAATTGTGGAATCTTTTTTCTAATGGAGCATTATTCTGATGGTAGAGGTTTTTGCTCACAGAAAAGAGACAATCCTTGAGATTGTCTCTTCTCTTGTCTATTTGGTGATTTCAGCACTTAATTCTCAGTGTACTAATAGGTATGTCCAGTGGCAGATGTTTTAAAAATGTACACATATGCCTTTTGAATTTTTATTAGTAAGTTATTAATAAGTTAATAAGTGCAAAACACAGTTCATATTGAAAATTGTGGTTAGACTAGTATGTAGTGTAGAATTGGGACACTGTACTCTTGCTTTAATTAATTCATCTTACAATCATATATCTGTGAAATTCATGTGCCAGTCATCTTTGTACATTTTATTTAACGGTTCACTTAAGTTGTGTTTTCTTCCATTTATTGCATTATTCAAATGTACCACTTGAATATCACCATGACTGGAATTTCTATTTAGATACTGTGACAGTGTTTATTGTTTCTGAACAAGTGAGAAAGTGCAGTTAACTGCTCTAAAAATTGTTTCACTGTGTTTTATTGATAATACACAAAGGCAGATAATCCACAGGGATCATATTTTGCATGGCTCTACATTTGTATTGGTTTCACTGTGCTCCTATAGGGAAGTCACTGGGGCTGGCGCTGAGCCACAGTCCTCTGTGTCTCATACTGGGACTGCTGATTCTGCTGATCGTCCTGCCCTGGCCTGCCCTGATCTGCCCCGGCACATGACCCCACTCACCCCTGTTGGACAGGAGACACCTTCTTTCCCATATAACCAAGATGATCTCATGGATCTGTGCAATACCATACCTCTTTGACATAGGCAGCACTTCAGGATTTCTATATACTGTATTCACTGAGACTGTAATTTATTTTGTGCAGTTATTGCTTTAATATATCAAGATTGAGCACAAAACAAACAAAATGAAACACTTAATTTAAAGATGACAAAAACAAGTTTACCCAACACCTATATGAATATTTATTTATTTATATTTTGATAAAAATGTATGTGACGCCATACCCAGAAAGCAACCCAAACACTATAAAAATGTAAATGTTATTATTCATTCTAGTTATTATGAACAAATCAAAGTTGTCTTGCAAATCTACAAAGTTATATATATTTTTGTGAAATGATATAATATTTTTGTCAAAGAAAGCTTTAATATTTGCTACATTTACATATTAATTGTTAGTTATCTTGATTACATAACAGTTATATAATACAGGATAAGACCTGATTTTATGAGTATTGGTCAATTTCAGTCTATTTTGCTGTGAGTTTTGTATTGTTGTGCACACTTCTTGGTGTGATAAATATAGAATTAAATTATTAAAGTGAACCACTCTGATTGACTGTCTGTTTTTAGTGCAATTCTTCAAAATGATCTTTTTACAGTACTAATTTGTATAATTAATTGCACAAAGTATGATGTTTATATTTGACTATGTATAATAAGCCATGACTTCCAACGATTAAAAATGGCTAAAGTGGACTTCATTCATCAGAATCATTCACAAACTGTTTATTTGATTTTTATTATAATTATAGACAATGATACAGTACAATGATATATTATATACAAGTCATTATTGTCATGATTTTTAAAAATCACTTTTTTATGTAAGTTTTTGTTTGTTTTAAATCTATGGGCTCACTAACCAAATCCCTATCAATGTGTTGAAGATTTAAAAACATTTTAAAATAGTGAGTCAAAGTTCTGATATATTAAATTCAAACAATTATAATATAAATTAATTGACTTAATTGTATTAACCGCCTTTCAGTAAAAAAAAAAACAAAACATGTTGACAACTGATCTGTGTCAATCACCCTCCTTGTGTTATCTATTTATTGCTCCATTTAAATGAAAACACCCAGGGAGGCTGATGGGTGTCGTGTTGCCTGAAGTCGTCCAGGGCAGTGAGGACGTTAGATAAGCTGACGGTGACGTCCAGGAGGTGGGAGCTGTTACTGAGCGTGGCCAGCGGGCTGCAGCACTGACTCCACCGAGAGCCTGTCAAACACAACCAACACAGCCGACATGGCGGACTGGGGTGAGAAACTAAGTTGGGGGAGGACGGCTGTCTGTGGATCTCCCGCTATGCCACAGCCTTTGTTGTCCGAGCCTAACGCTCCGTTATTGCCAGACTCTCCGGTTAGATGTGGATCGGACTAACGAATTTCATGTTGTCGTTTTTACAGACGCTGACAACTTCGAGCCCGAGGAGCCGATTAAAAAGGCGGCAGCGCTGGACAAATGGGAAGGCGAAGACGAAGACGAAGACGTTAAGGTAAATTAACATGACGAACCCGTGTTTTTTTTTTGTCTTTGTTTTGCTTTTAACGCCGCCGACGCTTTGCCGGGCGGCCGATCCAGAGAGTGTGGAGCCGGGGATGGGTAGAAAATGCCGTCGCCCGGGCTGCGGTGCCATGCTTCACCGCGGTCCCTGGCTGCCTGTCAGTCCCAGCCCCGAGTCTGCGTTAGCTCCGTGTTAGCTAACGGCTAACTCATGTGGCTCCGTCGGGCATGCCGTTGTAACTCCGGCTTAGCTACTGGGCTACTACTCGGTTTTCAACTGTCGTAACCTACCGTGAATGTCATCGTAGCAGCCCGGGGTTTTGGATTAAACTTCCTAGATGCTGATATTGTTTGTTTTTCAGTTTGATGTTGACAGTCGGGGATGTAATTGTCGGATCGCCGGGCTTAATTTCGATAACGTAGCTTGAAGCTAACCTTTTCCCGGGCCACTTAGCTAGCAAACTAGCTAGCTTACCTGGCAGCTTGCGTCTCAAATAAGCTTTAGCGTTAGGTAACCTCGACGATAGCGTCGTTAACTTAAGTGGTTTGAAGCACTTGGTTAATGTAGACGATTATTTCATCTTTGCTCAAAGCGGATCTTATTAAATGATTGTGTGAGGTTGGTAATTATATCCTGTCCTGAATTCCCACAGCTTGAGTTTCGTTTTACATGAGGCAGCGTTAGCTTGCTAACCAACTTTAGCCACAATCACATGAAATCATCATCTGGGTTGATGACTCAACTGAGCCAAGAACTAGGCCTAGAAGTTTCCGACTCTACATCAGGCGTTTTGTAGGAGACTGGTATTTTGTTGGTGGAGCTTTACAGGTGGTTATTACCTGGATGTTGACATTGTCACTGTCCAGAAACCTCAGATAATTGACTCAGAGAAACTGCTGGTCGAGGCCTCTTCAATTGTTCAGGTTTCTGTCACATATGGTTCCTAAACTAAAGAAACTGATGATTTCATCTCCTCTGTGGTAACAAACAAACCGAGGGTTTGATCAGCAAGCTGTAAAATTACTGTGGCACACCAGTGAAAATGGCCAAATACATAAATTAAATGGATTTCTAATCCCAAGTATTGAGTTATTCTTGAATTTAAAGTGTGACTGTTAATGGGTTGAATATAATGTGTGTCTCTCCATGTTTAAAGTAGGGCTGGGTATTCATTTACAGTTTGAAGTACTGGCTTTTTCAGATTAAATAGATGTGAGAAAGGTCTTTAATTACAGAATGAAATTGAAGGATGAGATTTAAACTACAAAAATTAAGTGGATCTTTGAGTGCAGTACACCACTGACTACTTGGCAGACTTGGATGGCAGGCTTGTGCTTGTTTTTTGTCTTTTTTTTTTTTTAGTTCCCAGCTTCTTGTGCTTTCTTATGGCAGAAATGAGTAGGGTGGAGGTCTTCCACTAATCATATATATCAAAATACAGAAGGTGTTTGCAAAATCACTCATGAAATAATAAAAATCAATGAACCTCAGTTTAAATGTTAATTTAAGTCTTTAAGTATACCAAAGAAACACTTCAAATCATTTTCCTGTTTAGTCACAGTCTGTACAAATTAATTCATCTGACAACAAATATTTGTAGAACAACAAAATGTAATTTGAGATCATCTGATTTCACTAAAATGACATTATGGAAATATCACCCATCCCTACTATAAAGATATTTTTTGGTCTGGACAGGGATTCATCCAGCTTTATGTGATTTTGTTGCATACATTCCTCTGCCTATATTATAACTTATGTACAGTTTGTGTTTGTTGGTCTTTATGTCCTCAGTCTTCAGATTCTAGTAGTATATAAACTTTTTGATACTAATTATTGACATTATATGACACAAATTTCTGTCTCAATTAATATTGACAGCTTGTATATGTAGCCTGAAAAATAAATGTCAGCCCCTCAACCCCCCTTTCCTATTTACAGGACAACTGGGATGATGAGGATGAAGATGAGGAGAAAAAGGGAGAGGTGAAAAAAACAGGTATATATTTAATTGCCACCTTTTTCACAAGACCATGCTTAATTTTATTGTATGTTAATCAGGGACTAAATTGTCTTCAAATCTCCAGTTTCTCATTCCAACATTTTAATTTTCAGAAACAAAGGTTTCTGAAAAGAAAAAATTAAGTGAGAAGATCAAAGAAAAAGAAAACCGGTTAAAGAAGAAACAACAGGAGCTGAAGGAGAAAGAGATGCAGAATCAAGTACTTTTTTTTTTTTTTTTTTAAATAAACCTTACGGTTTTAACAGTTTGCTCTATAACACACAAAACTATTGTACCCTTCATCATCTCTATTAATGTTTTAATTTTAACTTTGTGGTATCTGTTAATACAGGAACCACAGGAGCTCACTCCTGAAGAACAACTCGAAGAGAAGTTAAGAGTGAAGAAATTACAGGAAGACGCAGACTTGGAGCTAGCAAAAGATGCTTTTGGTAAGACAGAATCCCCCTTTAGATAAAGCAGTTAAAGACTTGGTGCACGTAAAACTAATGCGCACCTTGTTTAGACAGCCTGCAACCTATATTTATATTTCATGTTTAAGTTGTTGCTTTAGTCTTTATTTTTGAAAGGCAGAGGAAATCCTATTGATGATACCCTCACACTCATGCTATAAATGTGATACACTGTAACTCATTAATTTTACTTGTAACTTGCTTATATACTCATGATTCGTTGTCATTTATGTAGAGTTAAGGTGGTTGTGTACCTACAAGAATACTATTCTTTACTGAGGTGTGTGTGTGTGGTTTTACTAAAAGTAGAAGCCTTATTTTAGTATCATTTAAATATGGTGTTGAGTCACCTTTAAATATGCTCTAACAAAGCTGTGATCATGGAAACATTTTATCATTACCAAACGCTTATTAAGTAGATAAAGTTATTTTAATCTGAAAGTTTTAGGTTTTCTATTCAACATGTATTTAAAGAAATGCTCAGTCCACCCACAAGAGATTATAAATACATATGTTTTTCACTAGAATTGTTCTTGTCTTATACTGATAACTATAGTGGCACTAGTAGTGCGCATACTTCCACCAAAGCCAAACAATCCTGCACACGTGTCACAGCCAGATAACTATCTGGATATGCACCAAAATGTACTGTCCTAAGTTATTGACAAAAATATGGAAATATCTTGTAATGTTAAGTAAAGTGAAAGTGGAAAAAAAACCAACCTGAAACTGCCTGTGCAATTGGATCAGTGCCAAAATTTAATGGGTTCTTCCTTGGCCTGTTCTCCATCCCAGAAAAGCTGTTTTGGTGTTGTAGTTTTTGAATTAGCACAGACTTAATTTTCTTTTATTAAGATGCAGAATTTTTCACTGATCTCGGCACCCTCAAAAATTTACTTAAGATTCATATCCCTGAGTTAGATTGTTGTAGATTACACACACTTGCAATTTACCTGTGGTCTAATATCAAAACAGAGCATTGCATCTGATTGTGAATGTACACAAAGATATCAAACTACTTTTAAAAATGTTTTTCAGGTGTTAGCAGCACTTCAAACAGTGTCACTGGGATTGATGCCATGTGTCCATCTTCCAAAGAAGACTTCACAGAGTTTGAAAAATTGCTGAAAGAAAAGATATCCCAGTTTGAAAAATCTGTGCATTATTCAAGTTTCTTGGATTCATTGTTTCGGGAACTCTGTATTTCATGTAAGTGTCTTCTACACTAACTGACTTTTTTTTATATATATATAAAAAGTCAAAGTAGGTTTGACAATTAACTGTTTTCCTGTCTTACAGTGGAAGTAGATGACTTGAAGAAAATCAGTAATTCCCTGTCAGTCCTACTTAGTGAAAGACAGAGACAAGAAAAAGTGAGTGACTGCGTGCTTGTACTCTGGTATTTTCTCACAGTTGAATTCAGATTTTCAGTTCATATTCAGTAGGGGGTGCTGTTTACCTTCCCTAGTCACATGATATGTGCTCATAGTTGAAATAATCTGGTTTGTTCTTTAAAATTCATGAGGTGTCTACACTGAATCTAAATCAACAGTGATATGGTTGTTAATTTCAGTGTAAAATGTAACATGGTAGCTAAATACACATGAATAATTAAGTCATTGTTCACACAGATAATTCTCAGATCAAATTAGAAAGCCTTTCTTATACTATGTATTCATATTTAATATATCGTTGTAAGTGACTTTTTTGCCTTTACAGCAAAACAAAGGAAAGAAGAAGAAGAAAGGGGTCATAGCTGGAGGTGGTTTGAAAGCACAGCTGAGAGATGACCTTGACTATGCAGAGTTTGATGGTGGCTACGCCCAAGATTATGAGGACTTCATGTGACACTGGCTCCATCACTACTGCCCTTTCCCCCTCCCAACCCTCAGAAATGCAGCTGTACCTTCTCATGCTGTCCAGTGCCATCCTGGAAAATCTGAACTATGTGTTGCCCCCTTCATTTTGCTTCAGTGACCAGAGGGACGATACCAGGGAGCATCCAGTCTCACCAACTCTTTATGTTCATACATATGGAATTGCCTTTTCTCAGTCTCATTCAACATCAACTCACACACACACATAATCATGTAGTAACTGTTGGGTGACCCAGCTTCAATGGAGAACACATTGTAACTGCTATCGTCTTGAGTTTTGGTTGGGCTCATTTTTTATTAAATGTTGCTCCTGTCAAAATGGCAGATATAGTATTGCAGTTATAAGTGTAGTGACATAGAAACACAAGGTTCTATGCAAATTCTTTAACCAGAATGTCATGTATATATTATAGGTCTCACTTACCTGTGAATGGTTCTCTTACAGGAAAGTATATAGTATCTATAACTTTGGTTGCCAAATGCAGAACAATTATTCAGTACATTATTCAACTTTATCTCTGGAACGGTTGCATTGTGAGTGGTTTTGAGACTGATGCAACGTGTAAGTAGTAGTGAGAGAGCACATGACATTCATTGTAAGATAAAAGGGATAGACAAGTATAATAAATGTGACTTTAAATCTCACAGCCATTCTCTTGATACATCTCTGGAATATCCTTGAAAATTTGGAGCAAAGAGTGCTTATAGGTATTTTTTGTGCATGAGAAAAAAATGTAATTTACTAATTTGATTTGTACTAATGCAGAAAAAGTATGGATCAGGCAAGGGGATAAACTTGCTACAACTGGTCTCCTAATCATTGCTTCTGCAGGCTTGTATCAAGTGTGATGAGGAGCGGGGGCTTATGGGCTTCACCCCACCATGTCTTCATATGGGCTACAGTTAGTTGAAAGGGGCATATTTCTCCTTTTCTAGCAATTTTGACCAGTTTCAATGTTACATGGACAATTGGGTACATTATAACGTGGAAAATACAGCATCTGCAGTGTTTTATAAGCATCTAATTTAATAAATCACTGGTCAAAAAGACAAGTTGTTTGTTTTTGTTTACAAAATCAATGAATCTCAAATCTAATAACAGTATCCACCTCACTGATTACTGATTTTCATGGCACAAGTAATAAATACTTATTTACAGTTTCAAGTAAATATTTCCAACAGTACATTTGAAAAAGTTGAGTATGACAAAAATAATGCAACTATCCTTTGGGAAGAAGTAGATGTAGCTTTGTTCAGTTACATATTTTCCTAATCTGAAAAAAGTCAATATAAAATGTTTGTATCAAAACATACGGTTAACGCTGTCCATTCATCTTCATTTACTTGGTCTTCTGTGTTCTTCAGTGTTTAGCTTTTGGTGCCTGTGCTTCTTCCCGTAGGATTTCTGGTGCTACGTCTACGACTGCTGCGAAGTGCGTTGGCCCTCTGCCGGCGTCGGTTCTGCCTTCCTTCTCCTCTGACCACACTTGTTACTGTCTGACCTTGAGAACTCAGCTGTGCCTGGAAGACACCCTGACGCGACACATCTCGATCTCCACAGGTGAACGTCAGGGCCACACCCTCATTGCTCTTCATGACACGAGACGTACCATCAGAAGTCCCATCAAAGCAACGTCCAAGTGCAATCTCTTTGGCTGTGCGGGGGTCCTGGTCTGTCACTGTATAAATTCCATAGTTGTGGCCCAGAGGGTCAAGAGGAGCAAGCATGGTGAACTCATTGGTGTCGTTGTTGACAGCCAGGGGCAGGTGGTTGACCAGATATTCCTGAAGCATTGTGTTCACATGGTCTCTCTTACAGCTTCCTTGTGGAATCACCTTAACCAGGGTACGATCGACACGTTCCTGGTCATACAGCATCCCACTGCATTTGAACTCCACGCACACGGCTGATACAGTTGCCTGGTCCATATCACGGATGCTGCGAGTATCTCGGAGGCCATAGAGCTGGCCCACTGTCTTGGGATGGGTGCCACCCATGTTATGGGACCGCACATTAATCTCATGTGGGCTGCTGATTTTGACTTTAATGTAGCAGGCCCGGTATTCCATGGGCTTGGGCCACCAGCTCAGGTAGTCCTCTGTCCAGCTCATTGGGTCATCTTCATTAAAAGGCACTGTATTGTAATCATAGCGGTCTCCTTCCACTCTGGAGAAGCGAAAGTGTGCTGCACTGAATGGGGCCTCCTCACATTCTTTCAGTTTCTCAAATGCGTACACTGGTCCATTTCCTTCCTCAGCTGTGTTGGGACTTGGTTTTGCCACATTAATGCTGAATGCTGTTTTCTTTAACCTGGGGTCTTCATGGTCAGACCGCTTGTAGTTCAGTTTACCTAGGTAAGGTTGGGGCACTCCAATGAGGTTGGGACTGAGTTTGGGGGCAGAAGGGACAGCCTCTAGTTCCTCCCCTCCAAGGTTGGCCATGACATAGGCAGAGTAGGCATCAGCTTTTTGTTCATCACAGAAAGCAGGAAGACAGGCGCCATTGGAGCCAGTGATGACACTATCAAATCGGCCCCAGGCACGTGGGTTAGAGGAGTAGCCAGCTGTGGGCTCCATGTTTATGAGACTAACCACAACTCCCTCCACCTGCTCACTGGGCATGAAGCGCTCACTGCGGAAGGCCCTCACTTTCACATAACACCGGCGGTTTTCTGGGACATCCAGGTTAAACAGTCGTCTCTCTCTGATCTCCATGTTACCGATCAGAAAGGTTCTCTCTTCCCTTTTGCTTCTTCTTTTCTTCTCCACTTGTAGACTTCCCTCCTCCTCCCACAGGCCAGTATCAGGGTTTAGGGACCACAGCTTCATAGCGTTAAGGTGCTCAGGCATTGTCACCTGAGCAGAATCCAGGAAGACCTTTACTTCACCTGCGTTCAAGGGCTCATTGTTTTCCTCCCCCCTGAAGTCAACTGAAAACATACCATAGGTTCTCAGGGGTAGGGTATCTCCTTCCTCCCCTACAAAATTGAGATCACTTTGAGCTGCAGCAGCTGTGGAAACGTCTCTTGGGTCAAGAAATGTTAAACTTGCATTGACGTTGCCTGTGAAGACTTCTCCATTCTCCTTATAGAAGGAATGGGGAGGAATTTGAATCTGAACCATTGCCTCCTGGCCCTCCACCTCCCCAAGCTCCAGAGTGTTGGTTTCTGTGGAGCTTATAGTGACAGGAGCTTTCTTTCTTAGAAGTTTGATCTCATGGTAAACTGCCCCTCCTTTGGTGTTAAATGGAAGTACCTTTGTGGTGTTGACGAATTTCTGTATGTTGTCCACGAATGTCAGAACTAGCCTCTCGGTGTCTGGAGGGACCTGAACGGAGAAGGTACCTTTGTAGCCTGTGCGGCTGATTCTGACTCCATTCATGAAGATATGGCCAAATCTCATTGGCTCATCATTGTCTGCAGCAATGGCCCTACCGTGCACAATAGCCTTGGTGTCCACACACTTCTGGCAACCACACTCAGTCACCACCATGGTGGGCAGTTGGTAACCCTGGCATGTTAGCTGCCTCTCCTCCATCTTTTCCACACCACAGCAGTAAGACACTTTGTCTTTGCACCTGATGCCATTGTCCAGCTGTCCAGTACATGCACTTGAGGGGCACTTGCCCACATCATAGTAGAACGAGTTTGTGCTGTTTTGGTAGCAGTCATGTGGAAGACGGATGAGGTGGGATTCAGGCTTGGGATTACATGAATGTTCATTTCTACCTGTGTTTGAGATACAGAAATCAAAAATTTGTTTTACTTTTTCCTACTGCCATCTTGGTAAAGTAAAATACAGTATGTGTCTTATTGTTATTACCCTGCTTAATGCTCAAAAAGTCTGTTTTTGTATATTAAATGTGTTTATCAATTTAGAACAAACCTAAGACTTTGAGTGTAGCTGATTTGGTCTTAATAGCCCCGGATGCACCACTTGCTCTGCAGAAATACTCCCCAGCTTGCTCTGGATGCAGATCTTTTAGGACCAAGATGTTTTCAGACTGCTTCTCGATGAGACTGTTGTTATGAAACCTGATAGTTCACACACAAGGAAAGACAACACAAACAAAGGCATGAAATATATCCTAGTTTTGAAAAATAAAATAGAACAAAAGAGTGAATTCCTGTTGACTATAATTTCCATGTAATAAGTCCTACCATTGGTACTTGTCTGGCTGGGGGGTTCCTGCTACTTTGCAGCAGAAAGCAGCAGTTTGTCCCCGCCTTCTGGTCTTGCTCTCAGGGTTACTTAACACACGAAGTTTCTCTGACAAATGACGGTTAGATAAAATAACATTGCCTTTTAGTTTCTTTAAATAATCAACAAACAGTCAGTAAATATGGAACTCAAAATTATTTTTCATATCTTGATATGATAACGAGACACTGACAACGGCAACGTGAACGTGAATTTGTAATCTGATATTTTGCTGTAAATCTATTGTACCTGCTCTTTTTAGCTGGACACTGAGGACTGAGGTGTGTTTGGTGCTGTTGGGCACAACAACGTTATGGGTAGCATGACCCTGCAGGCTGACTGTCAGCGTGGTGTTGCCATCTGGGCAGATACCGGGAATGCGGAAATGTCCATTGTGGTCGGTAAGGGTAAGGAGCTTTCCATAGCGAAGTATGGTGGCTCCTTCAGCAGTGAGACCTCCAGCGCCACGTACAGAACCCAACAGGATGTGCTCTTCACACATGCATGTGTCACACTCAGCATTCACCCTCCCCATCACACACTGCAGGGAACAATCTAAAGAGCAGAATAAAACAAATACAATTTGAGTGGTTGACAGACTAACTACACAATTTTGTGGATGAGGTCATGATATTTCAGGATCTGACAAAATCTCATAAATTGAGACTAACTCACCTGTTTCTAGGCACTCAGGCCCATTACATGCCTTTCCTTCTACTTTAGGTCCACTGCAAGGCACAGAGCGAGACTGGCAGTTTCTGGAGCGAACTTGGACCCCGACTTGACCACAGAGGGCGGGACATGGGCTCCAGTCTGACCATGGGCCCCAGGTACGATGAATGTTCACACTATTATCTATATAAACAAAACAATAAATGGTATTCAAACCATCACCCTGAAAAGAAAGGGTATTATGTGTACTAATAGAAAGTGGTTGGAGAAAGGAGAAAAATTTCAAGCTTCAAGAGTTATGCCAATATCTGAATGTATATCAAAGGTGTTATGAGTCCAAACCTTTGGGACAGAAGAAGCGAACTGCGTAGTTTGAGCAGTTACGGTCAGGTCCTTGCTCCTCATTGAGACACCAGAAGCCTACAGTAGGGTCTGCATGGACCTTCTCACCAGTTTCCCGGGCTGGGACCCATTCAGTGGTTCTGGCTTCGATTGCCCGTGGAGTCTCACACACACGGGTGCGGTAGTAGAAGCGAATGGCCTCCAGCTGCTCATAGTCTCCTCGACCCCCAGGGTGATCAACATTGAACCATGTGGTCCACTCATAGTTTTCTAGACATACAGAGATTACAGACGTAAACATGGGCTAAGTAGAATCTTATTCCTTGTCTGTTCAGCATATCAACCAGATGTTGGAATATGACTAAACCATCAAAAAAAGCTTATACACTTTGTTTAAAATTTTGAAGCACCAGTTACCATCAGAGTGGTAGACAGCAGGACCAGACTCTTTATTGTCCCTTCTCCATGATCCTGCAACAGGCAAATCAAAATGTGTGATTAATTCCCTAACTGTCTCTCACATGATTTGTGACCTTCATGTGTTTTAGTTATTACTTCAAATATTGCTTTCTTGAAATAAAAATATAAGGTCTATGAATCATATTCCACATACACATGAAATCAAACATTAGTGACTGCCACTGTGTGTGTCACTTTTGACACTGACTGAGAAACTCTTGTCAGGGTCATACTTTCAGCTGCAGGACAGTGTTTGGAGGAAAAACATCAAATCTTAAATTAATATAAAATTTTACCTCAACTTTACGCTGTTAAATTTGTCCATTCTATCAAGATACTGCAATGCATAACTGATGTTTGTGGGTGTGGTGCCTTTTGGTGCACATCTACCATGAACAAAAAACAAGAGTCTCAGCATCTTGGTGAGAGACCCACCTTGAGCAACAACAACAGTGGTTGTGGTGATTCCAAGGATGAGGAGAAGAGGCCTCAGTGACATTTTCACACTCTGTTGCTACGTCTGGCCCTTGAACTTTCAACTCTGGTTATGTGTTTCACAGTGGGAACTCCAAAGAAAATAGAGGGCAGCAGCAGAAACTCCTGGAGGAAAGATTATGATAAAATATGTGGAATAAATGTAACAAATGATCCAAATTACCAGTGTTTAATATTGCATTTTCAACATTTTTAGACATTTCACTCCTGTAGATATGAAACGGAAAAAAACAGGCACGTACTAGTGTTAAACTTTGAATCAAAGATTCATTCAGGGTGAAAAAAAGAGAAAATATGGCTGAACAGAGCCCCCCACTCAGATTACACATCTGTGTTAGCCATCAACATTCATCAGGGGAACGCTCAAACATTTCTGCATCCACTGACAAAACACTGGCAACACAATCCACACACACATACACACACACACACACACACACACACACACACACACACACACACACACACACACACACACACACACAAATTAGTCACTGGTGCTGAGCTGATGAAAGAATTATTGATAAAATAATTAATATATTAATTAAGTTTTGGAGGGTTACATGCAATAGAGTGCAGTGCAATTATAATAAAGACAAATAGCAGATATGGAGGTTACGATGAAAATTGACAATATCTTTATAATCACTTTGTGAAATTTGAATGAACTGGCCACTTTCTGTATCATACAGTGGGGTCCACAAAATCTGAGACCACTTTCCCATTCACTCGCTGGAGTTTATACTTAAACTACTAAAGCAGCCTATAGTGTTTTTAAATCACGCATGCAATTACCATCCTGTTCCATTCAGATTGTGATAGTCCTACCTCTGCCTATATAGTTTAAATAGTTATAGCAGATTTATATGGAGGTATGAACTTATGTAATAATATGTTTTTCCTTACCTTTTTGTTGTGCTCTATCCTGTTTTTTATATGGCGATGTCCTTCTCTCCTTTTTCTTTCTTTATATTTCTCTTCCTCAGCTCACTCCTTTCCTCTGGTTAAACTCACTCCTCCACTGTCTTTTATACCTCTGTCTCCAGCACCCCTGCCTCTCCTCCCTCCTCTCTTGGCAGTGTGCCACAGTGTCTTTTGATTACACTATTAGTTGTATAATTTATTACCTTCATTGTACAACCGTGACACACAGTGGTTATTAAATAGTGCTACATATGAAAGAGAGACAGTCAGGGGTTCTGAGTAACAAATGTTGGTGTTAATAAATTGACCCCCTCGTGTTCAAGATCAATGCTGATTGGGGCAAAATGGACATATATCTTTTCCTCTGCTCTCAGTCTGCCTGTTTCTATTTCACAACTCTGCATGCAGAGAATAGTGCTGGTGACAGAGGGAGACCCAGAATGAGATCCCAATACTGCACATTGGCTTTCTCATGTTTCAAACAATGCACCTTAAAGCACATATCAGAGTAAATTCGCTGACATTTGTAATATTAAATTGTAAATTGAATTTAGAGCATCTGAAAAAATGATGAAGAAAAGAGTTCTATAACAATGTGCTCCTGGTTTCTACATCTAGTGCAGCTATGCATCTACACTTTGTTATGTAATACCTATGGACCAGCTACAGTTACACGTCTGGCAGTGTGATTAGAGGCTATTTCATTTCATAGCCTATCTGCAATCACACAATGTAGGTCTAAGATTTTTAGACAGACTGAGTATTATATTCTTTAAAAAAATTTAACTCATGTTGACATGAATACATTTTACCAAAGGACATTAATAAAGATCTTGTTTCAGCTGGAGCATGAAGTCACTCAGCTAAAAGGTATTTAATATATATAGAACAACATTATCATTGCTTTAAAAGTTGTGTTTCTGGCCCAGTCCAGTCGTCCCTTTCTTTCTGTTTCATTGCTGAAAGAAATATATTTCTGTTTAGCTGATCAATGCTCCACTATGTTGACAGACTAGTTGCTATAACTGCATGCTGTTTTGTGCTGGGCAGGTAGTGCACAAGGTTTTTAGAGCTTTTTCACTGAAAGCAAGGGGTTAATGTGGCCTAAAAAACAGAGGTGAGAGAGTGGTTAGAGTGCACCCAGAATAGTTCAGTTACAGACCAGAAACAAAGGGTGACAACTCTTTAATTCAGCGATCACACCTGTCACATTACACATATTTATTTAATAATCACAGGAAATTCACTGGAAGAAAGAGTGAGAGACAGAGAGAGGATGTAGAGCAGATTTAAAAATACACTAGTGTCTGTCATGTCTGTCAGAGATCCTGTAATAGCCAGGATCTGTTGTTTTTCCACACAACATTCATTAGCTGACCTCATCATGTCAATTTCAAAGAACACCCAGGAGGGGAAGAATTTAACCTGGTGCAGGACCTAAGTTTTTCCAGGCTTCTTTCAGTTCCCAGGACACCAGGCCAGGTGAAGGGACAAATGTCTGGTGTCAGCAGCAAAGTTAGCTTTCCACTGTGATCAGTCTTTGGATACACAAAGTTAATTTTGCTTGTAACGTGTAGACGCTACCTGTGACGGGGAATGAAGAAGAACCTGGGTCAGCGAAACAGGGTCTGAAGAGACAGTCTTGTTTGACAAACACAACCTCACTTCATGTTTTGTGAGGACAAGTTTATGGCACTTTGTCAGTCCTCAAAGGACTTTATGTCTTTGTAAACAAGGATGACAGAAGTGCTTGGTAATGATGTGAGGACAGGAAAGTGAGAGAAGCGAGAACACACACACACAAACACAAATACACAAGGTTTGGTCTCTTGGCAACAGAACCAGCCCATGTTCTGTCAAACAAATAACTGGATTGCAGGCAGGTAAATCATGTTGTGCAAAGTCTGTGCAATTACTTCAGATAGGACCTTTTATGAAAGTGATTATTTTTATTAGTTTCCTATTTTTTGTTATGATTTAAACAAGCTCCACTATGTCAGGCAGAAGATAAAAGTTTTCTGTCATCAGGTTGGTATTCACTTAACCTCTGGAAACATCTGTCATAAACACAAAATATTTTACTCAACGCTGATTATTTTATGTGACTAAGAGGAAGTTCCTTCACTGGTTAGTTTGTTAATTTTTTTCTATTTGGTTTCACCATTTATTTCAATGCTGTGTTTCATCAGACACTCAGCTATGTGTTTTTCAGCGACAGAAACTAATTAAATACATAATTATTTGCTTACAGTAAATGGAGTTTTCGTACTTGTTGTTAATGTTAATGATCCAAAGACACAGATGGGAACCTTCCCAAAAAAAACATGTCTAAAGTTTTAATAACAAGGGACATTCTGCTGCATAATTGACATTAATGTTCTTTTACTGATTATTAAGTTTTAAATTGTAGTACTAGTTGTACATGCTATATATATTTATATGCATGTCATGTTTTACTACTACCTTTACTTAGATAAATGTGAGTAGTAGTTTTCCTTCATAATTTGACATGCAATGACAGGAGTTGTCATACAGGCTGGAAAACTGAAAAGTTTAACAAATATTCTCAATAATAGATTTGCAATGTGAACAACAACAGAATCCTCTATCATGTGGAGGATTCATGTCGATCACAGAGACAGGGGAGGTGAGCTGCCTTCTTTCATGTTAATAAATATGTAGTTTTTAACTGGTGGCTCTGCACCTGCATTTTTTCCTCAGACCAAAAACATAAATCTATGCAACATCTTGACCTGACACACCATCAGTCACTGCGCCAGGCTGGAGTCAATCCTGGGACAGAGGTTGTAAAGCCAGAACCAGAACAAACAATGCTGAACTACAAACACTAACTATGATTACACCAACTCATGTCTGCTGGTTCCAGGCCAAAGGTCTAAAGGTTTTGTCTAATTTCAACACAGCACCACTTTTTTTTTTATTCATTGTTCAAATACATGATGCAAGAACCAGTTTTAACTTTATATCATATGCAGCTTATTTTTCTGAGCACAATAATGAAACACTATTAAAATAACAGTAGCTTATTGTTTTTGTTTATTGAAAAGTAGATTTACGCAAATACTTTTGCACAATTAGCACTTGCAATTTGAATACTCCTTCCACCACTGCATCTGACTCAAGATTAACAGTATTGATGCTTAACAGAACTGGAGCTACCAGATTTAAACCTGATGGTGACAACATGCTGTTTTCAGTATGTAATGAATCTCAGTTATCTCAGTCTAATCTTAATAACAATCTGCCAGTGTTCGGGTGTAGCTCTTGAGCTATTTTTTCTTCCATGCTCTCTGTGGCCCAAACCAATTTTATCCTCAATGACAAAACCTCTCCTGGTAATAGAAGTTGTCTGTTTTCATCAGGCGCTTATACGCTGAAGGATGACATCGTTCCCCAAAAGTCAAACGTGTTGACTTTTTAATGTTTTGGTAGTTTCCTTGATTCTGAATAAGTTTTTTTTTTTCTCCGGAATAGACTTAAAGGAAGTAGCGCAGGCTCTCTCCCTTTGTCTGCCGGGCCCCTAATGACAGTAGCAGAAGTTGCTCTGCATACTTTCACTGGTAGAGTCATTAAAAGGACCAACACCAGCCCCCTACTGCCTAACCTCTGCTTCCTCTCTGTCCTGGTCTGCTCTGGAGAAACATTTGATGAAGCTTAGTCTCCATCTTGGCAACAGGAGTCATCTCTGTTTAACCAGCAGCATCCAAAACACTAAAATACTATACTGTATGCTCCTCAGCTTTACAAGTGAAAGGATAAATTTCCATTTTTTCCAGTCTTAAAACAATACTCTCATATTTATTTATTTAGTCTTTGAAAAGAAGTTACTGGTCACACTAAGACAGGTCGAACCTGTAACTATTTCAAAACACATGTAGCCACATGAGTATTATACCATGATACATTAAAAAAAAAAAAAAAAATCTAGGACAGCAACTAATTACTATTTTCAATTATTGTGGCAATTATTTTCTTGAATAATTGACAAATTGTTTCATCCATAAAATGTCAGAAAGAAGTAAAAAAATGCCCAGTATAGTTTCCCAGAGGCCACCAACTTATCAAATGTCTACAACCTAAAGATATTTAATTTGCAATGTTTTTAAACAGAAAAGCAGATAAGTATTATATTGAAGATAGAAACAGTAAAGCATTTGTGTTTTTGCTTGATCTGTTATTAAAATAATTAAAAAGCTGTTCATTAATAATTTTGTTGAATGACTAATGAATCAATGAATAATTATGGCTCTAAAACATTTTAGCTTGTCCTTCAACTTATAGAAATTTCTATTTTCAAAAGTAAATTACATTACATTTTTTGGTCGGTCTGGTTCACGGTAGCACTTAAAGTTTAGAACATAGCCCGCCATACATTTGGTTGTAATCATGACATATTATTAGGTTGAGCCACTTTATTCACAGTCAAAAGCCAATAAAAAACAAAATTGGTTGTTTCTGTGTCTCAGTGAAGGAAATGTTGGAGGTTTAAGATGAGGCACTTTGTGTCTGGGAGAGAGAGGTGATTATTTATAGTATGAGTAGATAAACCACAGAGGAAGTCTGCAGTGTAAACAGGCTGAAGGTTGACACACTGTTCTTCAACAACTAACGGTTAAAATATTTCAGGCTGAGCACTGTATGTTATTCAAGTAAGTGAGAACAGGTTTGCCTAAAGCCTTTAAGGACACCAGTAGTACTGTAAGCCTTGTAAAAAAAAAAAACAACATTAAATATATATCTATATCTGTCTATATAAAATTTAACTAGATGGTGCATTACAATAAATATTAGGCTTTAATAAAAGTAAAAGCAAAGGAACTTCTTCAAGGTAACCAATTCATTTAAATGACATGTCACATTGACCTTCAACCTTCATATTCTGTTACAATATTGAGGTTTAGCCTTCCACCATTGACATAAATGGGAAGGAAACAATAACATCTGTCAGTATAACACCAGCGCAATTTAACAGCAGCACAAACCACAGCCTTTAAAATAACCATGAAATTGAATCAACACCTCTCTGAAACCATTTCAACACAGACTGAGCATCCATCCCTTCATGGTGGGAGGATTTGTTGTAGGACTGTTGTATTAGACTGCATTAGTTTTAGCTAGGTGTTCCTAATAAACTGAAAACTGAGTATAAATCTCTACATGTACAAATCAAATTCAAGACAGTTTGTTCACTATTGTGTTGACTATGGAAACTCAGAGGCCTGATGAACCAAGTATATAAAACAATTTATATTTTAACTCAAGGCCCCACTGACATGACACATGCCAGTGTTTCCACTTGAGGAAATCAGCTTTACATAATTGATTATTTGTCCAAAAATCTTATCTTAGCCTATTGAACATATCTCTGCTGATCAGCTCACTGATCCTCAGCCAGAGAAAGGTAGTGGAGAGTGCACGATACAGCCCTTTATCATTACCACACATGACCAAAGTGCAAACCCATTTCCACTTACATGACTGTAAAAGATACGTTAACCTGGATGGAGCAGAGGGAGAGGACATGTGTTTTTCTGCTGACAAATCATGGAGAGCACATGTAAAGGTTATGGCACCTCCTTCATGTTTTCTAACTGGCTCCAGCTCAGTAAAGCATGAAGACATGCAGAATTAAGGGCTAGATTAGAAACATGTGTGGCTGACCAGGAAGACGGATGATATGTGCTCAACAAGGTCATCCATTTTCCTTCTGGACTGTGGTTTGGAGACCTCTGGAGAACCATGTCCTAAAGATCTGGTGGAGGAGGATATTTGACCTAGGTTAGGAAAAATGGAAAATTCTCCCTAGAAATGTTTTGTCTTCGAATTACTGTAAACAGAAATTTACTCAAAGGGTAGTCTTTATAAAAAATCCTTTAAATATAATCACATCTCAGTGTCAGGTCTGCAAAATGAATCTCAGTGTTAACTCAGACAGAAAATCTCAGCTTTTACCTTTTTAATATTTGTGAAATGTAAACTGATCTTTTAATCAAGTGTCAGAAAACCCACTTTCTCCCCACTGCTGCTGGTTCTATCCTCTCGTCGGTCTTTGCTTTGTAATGTTTCTGGCATGTGAGTCAAAAGTAAGACTGAACCACAGAGCAGGTGAGAATAAAGAGATTTATTTAATTCAAGGCAGTGGTTAGCATCAGAAGCAAGGTAATCCAAAGGTGAGCAGGGAGGCTGGAACAAAACCTGCAATTAGATGTTGACACAACAGATGTAAGACAACTGATGCTAGCCACTATATCAGGGTCAGCACAGATGAGGAACTGCAGGAAAACTCTGGTTACAAACTCTAACAAGTTTCACAGGCAATTTGGTTTAGTCGGTTTTCTTCCCAAATTGTGTCTATTGCATTTCGCCATTTGGACTAAATACACTAACTTGAACATTCCCGGTGTCAGTGATGTTTTCTGCATTTTGAACTCATGAATTGGCCAAATATCAAGTGTACACTTTTGTAGACAGTAATATAATATTGCTAGTGCACCAACAAATTCCCTATAAATGCACCATTTATTTACTCCCTTTTGAGTAACCTTCTCTAAAAACTGCGGATGTGAGATTTGGATCATCAGTAGTGTTGGCTTCAGATTGGCTTTGGGCTAATAGCCACAGATAGGGAGGGAAAGCTGGAAACTCCTGATTGGTTTTAATATTTTCTGTCTATTGTCTTTGTTGACAATAACATTAATACAGAATATCACCAGCCTCATCCATTGAATACATTTCAGATTTTTTTTCAGGGTTAAAGCAAGATCCCTTTGAAATATCTTTGGCATGAATGACAGACAAATGTTCAAGTCAATCAAGGACACAGGTTTTATTTTCTTTATTGAGGGCAGCATTCATATGGAATAACAATAGGAAGAATTACAGACATGAACATTTATGTGAAAATAATCTTTTATTCATGCTTTCTGTCCCAAGATAGCTCAAAGACAGGAAAGTCAACAGCTGGTAGAAACACACATGATCATGATTTTTCATGAGGTTACAAGTTGTTTAAAATCTGGCTTGATGTAGCTGAACAGGAGAAGAGAAGGGTGTATTGCAAAAGGCACTATTCCCCAATCAGATGACTCACTCAGGCAGAAAGCTCCTTTGGGATTCAGGCAAGAAAGTCAGGATAATGCTCCATGTGAAAGCTCAGAGAGAAACACAAAAAGCCTCACTTTCAAAACTCTGTGTGTGACTAACCTGTGCAGCTTTACGTCTCTGGCAGACTCTCTTTGTCTGACCTAACTCTTTACTGTTGTCAGTCGTTTCTCTTTCTTCTGATGGATGTAAAGGTCTAAACAGTGGTTCTGCTTTCTGTACAGCGAGAAACAATCTTCTTAAATGGTTGACTCCCATCAGCCCAAAACTATTGGCTCTGCAACGATGTTCTGAACATGAGGAGAAAAACAAAGACACATATTGTGCATACTGTCTTCCAGTGTGGATAAGAAAAGTTAAATAATTCATTTGCCTTATTTGAGTACAGCATTATACTGTTCGTACATAAAACTGAGGCATGTAAATTCACAGAAACAGATAAAAGCTAAGGTGCTGTCAGACATTTAGTTTTGAAAAACCCCTTGTAACATGATATTCAGTAACTGTTCTACTTCAGCTACTTGGCAGATTACAACATTGTGAGTAAGAAGGAAGAGGAATGAGTTAGGAATTACAGAGCTCATCACCATAGCATGGAACAACAGTAATTCTGGACAGGATTTTAATGTTGCTAATGAGGAAAACTGTTGCAGGTTGTAAAAGTGAGAGAAAAAAATAAGTTTGTTCCAGCCAAGAACAACAGAGGATGTAACCAGTCTGAGCCGGAGCTGTGTAGGTATCTCTGAAGTGGAGCGTGGAAGAATTAAATATTGCTTCTTCAGTGTATGTTAGTCGTTCATCCCAACCAATTGGTCCTGTTAAAATGTCCTTGAAAGTGGAAGCAGCAGTGCCAAAGGGCAAATGTAGTGTTAGGTGGACATAGAAAAATGATGATACATAGGCTATTTGTCCTTTTAAATTATCATCACAACATCACAAATCAGATTTATCTTGGACCTTTTTTTGCAGAATGAATACTTTTGAATGAAACTTTAAATACATCTTGCTGAAAATACATCTGTAATGAATAGTGGTTTTCTACTGTGAACTACGATTACAGTAAAATGAAATTTTACTGAAATGACTTTAGTTGACTGTATCAGAGAGTTGATGATAAAAATCAGTGTCACAGTTAATGTAATGGATCTCTAACTTCAGTTAATGTAAATATAGGAATATGTAATGTTATTACATAAAAAAGACTTGAGTAGTTGGACATTTGATATAATGATACAACATTATAAAAGCAACCTTTTGGGTGAAAAACAGTGGGAAAATCACCCCTGGTCAATGTTTTTGTGAAATGCATGATGTCACCGTCTATGAGCTCCTTCAGTTACTTTGTCAAACTCACTACTTATCACACAAGCCGAGGTCACAGTGGAAACAGTCATTATTAATCATTCTCACAACACAAACAAGAACTCAGTCTTAGGCGCTTTGAGTTTCCAATGGTAGTTTGAGATCTTATAGACTTGGAAATGATTACGTCTGGTGCTTGGCTTTCAACTGTGGAAGTCAGGACATATTTGACTCTGATTAAACATTTATGTCACATGATTTTCTGCTTGTAATTATTGTTTAAAACCTGCTTTGAACAAGGGCCTTTTGGAAAACTGTAGGCCATAATATGGGCATGTTGATATTCATGAGCACACGTGGCAGATTATCTAAGTGTTACATACTGTAACAAAACTCGAAGCCCTAATTTCAAACACCAGGCTGCGGAGATAAAGTCGATTGTTATATCCTTCTTGGATCAACATCTGTTTGCAATCAGTCTGGCTACTGGATGGAGACAGGGTGTGTTTTTTAAATTCAGAAAAAATATGCTCAAACCAAAGCTGATCTATTGGGAATTATACAGTTATACAGTTTTATAATTTTATATATGTCTGCAATTTTACGGAAGAAAAGGCAATATGAGAAACATTCTCTTGGTAGATGTTCTTCATGCAGACAAAACCTTTAAAACCTTTAACCTCACATTTTAAAGTGTATATATTAATTATATTTATTATATTTTCTTTATATATAACACTATCAGTCGCAGTATTGCATTTTGGGATGTAGGAAATTTCACAAAAACTGAGAGAATGTGGTCAACCAAACCATTGTCCATTTCTAAGTCACTGAGAAAAGAAAAGCCCTGTGCCAAAATCATGAAGTCACCTTTAGTCATTTTGTTCTTTCAGTTGTTTGTTTACTTTTCCATCACTTATAATGTGAATAACAATGTCTAGCAATGAATTCATTGCATAAGCCATGAAAACTAACTGTTTCATTCTATTTCATGTTTATTTATATCAGTGTTTGGATAGTTGTCAGTATGTGATGAGGATTGAACTCTGTCTGACTTCTAGTTACAATAGAAATAAATTCATCCATGTGTCTTTGCTTATAATTGGAGCCACCCAAAACTAAACTTTACTTTGCAGGCATTTATACTCTGTAGGAAACCTTGAGGCTGGGAAAACCATCAACTCTGAATGCTCCGGTGCACACACACACACACACACACACACACACACACACACACACACACACTGTCCGTAACTTCAGAGGAAATTACATTGACTTAGACTTGTTTCCAGGAAACTCACTCTAACCATAACTACTTGCCTAAACCAAATCTTATCCTAACCTTAAAACATGTCTCCACCTTAGGATTTATGGGGACTTGCTTTTGGTGTGACAGCTTTGGTCCCCACAACATGACTAATACCTGGACCACACACAAACATTTTTTTGTCTTATGTCCACGTGAGCAACCTCAGGTAGTGTGTATGAATGAATAATACTACAGATGTTTATTAACAAGTTTGGCCACATGGGCCTCAAATCATTATGTTGTCTTATTTCTCTTGCTGTATTTCTCTGTTTTTCTGTCTGTAGGTTTTATATATATGCAGCACAATCTCTGACAGTGAATTTATGGGTTGTTTGTGTCTAACTAATATACTATAAATCCATGTTTTGTCAAATTTGAAAGTTTACCCCCAGATCCAGAGTGGCTCTGCTGCTCTCTAGTGGAGCATTGCTTTTGGTCTGACCCTCTCTTAAACCAGAGGCTTCAGTTTCAGGAATATCAGGACCACAGCCCCAGGAATGCATTTCCATGTCTTCATTTAAAAAAAAATATATATCCAATCTATTCCAAGCATGTGTGTATAACATCATTAACTCCACTGTTAACGCTAATCAGTTTGCTGGGTGGCACTGTTGTGAAAGGCTCCTAAAAATGTGGTCTAATGACTGAGGTAAGAAGTGAGTGGACAAAAAAACAGTTCAGGAATTAACCTGTTTTGATTTATTGCTTCTGAAAAATGAAGCTTTGTCTCAGGCGTCTTTTAATGCACTAAGTTGATTTAGGGTTAAATAAAGTTTCTTTTGGGTGCACCTGTGGGATTGATTTGACTGATTTAGTATGAAATGTTATGCTCTCTATAAACAGAAAATGGATCTCAATATGTTGTTGATATTGCACAAAGTGAGAACAGGTGGTGATACATTTATGTCTCTCGTTAATTTTTAATTATGGTGCATTGGTATTTGGTAGGAACCAAAATATTGAGTGAAGTCAACATGTAATCCTTGTTTGCTTGAAAGTTTATAGAACGATACCATTAGTGAAAATCTGTTGAGATTGAGCAGCTTCTCAACTCAGATTTATTTGTAGTAAGAAAAGTGACGTCCTTCATGTTAGGGTATCTTCTTTAGGTATTGTTAAACCTAAATTATTTTTCTGTATCAATGTGGCTTGGAGGTCTAAATTGTATAAAATAATTCAAAACGTAATCATCGAACTCTTTCATTTTTCCAGTAGGTGTCACTATTTGGCAGTGGTTCTTCACTCACATCATCACAACAACACCTATGACTAATGAGGGATCATATGAGATACATCAGTCAAGCAAAAAATCATTTCACTCCCAGCAGAGCTCAAACACAGGGCTTTGGAGGAAACAAAAGGTTGCAGGGAGTGAAAGCATTCAGCCGGCCAGCTGCTCTGTTTAGAGACCAGATTCACATTAAACCATGATGGCTTCTAAAGGTTAGCACAGACGGTTTTAAAGGTCAAAACTGGCATAAACTGTGAGTGGAAATGTTTTTATTGGAAGAAATGTCTTTGTTTCTTTGCACTTTCCACATTCAGTCTTTGTTTTCTAAATTAGCCTTGATCAGACAGGAAATAAGAAGCGACTGAGAACCATCACAAATATAAACACATGCGAGCCAATGTGAATATATGTTGTGGTCTGTATTTGTGTTCTTCTCCCAGTGAAATCTTGCCACCCAGCCCTGAGTAATGGATGTAATAAACTGGTCACTGTAGCATAGTGCCTTTACATGCCATAAGTAATAGCCTTGCTGTGGAAAATCACCAGGTAATGAGCAATTCTCCTCCCAGCAGAGACACTAAATGTCTCATCTTGCTTTTCATAATTAGACAATTAAAGCTTATGTGGCAGATTTGTTTTTCTTCATTGTCTTCGACATTAGCTTGATGGTATGAGGTTCAGTAGTTATACACTGTGATATTTAGCACAGAGACAAGAGCGGGTAGAAGGAGCAACACAATGCGTGTTGAGACCAGATGCCAACATATATTTACAGTAAAGCCTTGTCTATGGTGGCAAGCTGCTATTTATCAAAAAGTGCATGGTGTGCACACCAGACTGATGAAGTGTAAAGCTGTTTGGAAAAACTGACAGAACATCTATATCTATATTTTCAATTTATTTCATTTGGGTAGTTATATTATGACATATAATGATACAGTTATAGTCTAAGCTGATTTGCAATGGCCATCCCTAGAGAGTCCTTGAAATTTCACAAAGTTATAACAGATAATACATAAACAGAAATGAATTGAAGAACTGGACATGGTTGATAAACAAAGAGATTTTCTGCTTGAAAACAGGCATCTAGCAAAACACAACAAACCACAACCACAATGCTGTGATGGCAGTGAGAGAGAACAAAAACAGTTGCAGACAGCGTAACAATGAGCTGAATCTCCTGTTAAACCTCCTGAAAGACAAACTGAGCTGCAAATTTATAAGAACATATGTTGACAAGTTACTTATTTGGCAAATCACAATTAAGTTGATACTCAAGATATTAGTAAAATCCTCTCAAAACATTTTTATGGTTATATTTGGACACTGAACTTGGTTAAGATAAAAGAAAGACTGTGGTTTTGGTTTGATACAGAAAAGGGACTTCAGACAAAATGTTTTCATTTACATGTAGCAAAAACTACAAACTTTCCTTACAGCTTCTCTTCAACTTTGTGAATCAGCTGCTGTTACTCAAACTTCGTTAAAATAAATGTTGCCTCTGATCATAATCAATCCAGCATTTAACATTAGCATTTTTTCATTTAGTTTTTTACTAAATATATTTGCTATTGAGTTTAGTTATATTTCTATAGAAAAGTAATTTCTAGAAGACAGGGTTGGTCAGGAACATGAACAATTTTATGACAACACATAAATCTTGACAGACATAAATTTTGATATAAATCTAAAAACAAACTGTACTGAATTAACAAATTGAACCAATAATGTTTGAATTTATTGAGTTGATTTAATACTGAAAACAACATATATACTTGCTAGTAGGATCTGTGGTCACTCACAGACGGTGTGGGAAACACTTCTAATTTTAATTTGAAAGGCAATATTTTGACAAATATATTCACAGTTGGCTGGGTGTCAGTTGTTACTAAAATAACAACCAGAGGCTCAACTGAATGTACAAGTGCCAACAAAAAACAATCAAACTGCAACCATTAACCCACACTGGCATTGCAGCAATATGCTCCACAGCAATGCTGACAGTTAGCCAATAGCATCACTTACTGAACAAAATGCACAATATTGGTATTAGCAAGCATGGAGGAGGAGTCAAGATGGAGCAAGCTGATCAGTGTGCTCTCCATCTCTGTAAAGCCAGCTTGGGAAAGAAATTCAGCCTTGGAGTCGCACAAATGACTCTCACTGAGCCAGTGAAGACACTGATGGAGAGACTTTAAGGTCAAACACTATTCTTCTTGGTAGTACAGTCTCACCACAACATGATTCATGATTTATTTATATTTATTTGATGAATTTAAAAAAAAATCTGGGCCAAGAATAAAACCCTGTGGAACCCCTCTCTGTGAAAAATGATTTGTCATTATTCTTCAATATTTCAGATAACTGCAATAATTACACACTGTGACTGTGATAAGTAAGTGCAATGGAGCCCTGACAACTGTGGGCTCTGTTGCAGTTATAAAATTTTTTGACATTGCAGCAAACCAAGAGCAAAAACTAAAGCCATCGTAGAGGTGCCAACAGAAAAACCTTTCGCTCACATTTCACTTTGACTCTCATGTCTGCAATTTTTCAACAGAAACAAACATGCAAAAAGCCTGGTGCAAATTAATGAACCTCAGTATAGTCATTTCAAACTGGAGAAGACTTGGATAGTCAGGGTTAGAAGCCTTAAAATGAGTTAATGGAGGGTGAGCACTGAAGCATTGCTGAGAAAATACTTAAGAAATATATATATACATGTGTTTGGTGAAATAGGAAGTACATCTGTGGTAAGGCGTGGCTCGTAAAGGTGACTACAGAGCACAGAGGTGTCTGAGGAACTGAGGAGATAGCATTTGTTGTTGGGAGCTTGTTACTGGCTGCGTAGTGAAGTGTGGTGCCTGTCTGTCAATGATAATAGATGAGTGGGGACTTGCAAGGCACTGGCTGTCTGCAGGAGGGCTGAGGTGTTCAGGGGTTAGATTGACTGGACGGGTGCACCAGTGGAGCTGTGAGGAGTAAGGAGGAGAGGAGCAGGTGGCACACTGTAGTTTACGGTCAGTCAGTCAGAGGCTGTAACGATGGAGCTGCTTGTGTCGTTAGATCATTTCAAGATCTGTGGGGCAGATTGATAGGCTGTTATTCTGTGTATAAAGACAGGGCAACAAATTGAAGGTTTTCAATTTTGCACTAAGACTGAGCGACCAAGCATCATCAGTGTTACTGCTAAACACTTCAAAGCATCACTATCTAAGCATCTGTGTTCGTCATATTTTTTTGCTCTGTTGCTTTTGCTTTGTTGTCAATTTGTCATCCATCTGTCAAAAACTACACTTTGCTTAATTTTCACTCATTTGTTGGATTTAATTTGGATAAAGGTCCTAAAAAAGCTTGATTGACATTATGTATCATAGCCGGCATTTAAATTTCTCTGCCTATACATTTGACTTTACACCTAGTCTTTCTTCTCTTTTCTCTTTTGTCTCCTTTTTGTTTTAGATTGTCCATTGAAATATCACACTTACACATTTATCTTTTTTATGACATTGTTGCATTTCACTGACTGGGCTCACTATAATCCTATAATTTTTCCCCTGCACAATTGATTTTGTGCTTTACTAGATGTAACTATAAGAATGGAGGGAACTGCCCATTCACCCATCCCGTGTGAAAACATCCGGATTTGTTTTGCTTCCCATCTCATGGACCCAGATTTTTCCGTTAAGCTGTCTATAAATGCATCAGTTTCTTCATTCTACCCTCCCTGTAGGCCGTTATGCTATGCTGTGCGTCTGTCACAGTCCCAGCAGTGTGCAACTCACACACAGGAGAAAGAGAAGGGGCCATCTGGACTGGGTCACACTGTAGCAGCGACCACAAGGGACGCAGCCAGAACTCCTCTCCAAAACATAATAACCGTCCAGGTGGGAAGAAATAATGACAGTGGCTATGGGAACGTTTCCCCTCTCTACTTACAGTGGCACCCTTTCTTTCCACACACCCCCACCCCCTCAACACCTCTCTCTGGATCTCACTCTTTCTTAACACCTCTTGAGATAGTTCTGCTTACATGAGTTGATAAATCCTTTTTTTGTGTTCCCCCGTTTATTCACATTTTGTCTTTGCTTTACTGGCTTTGCTTCATTCAAGAGGAAAGCCCCTGTATCTGCAGAGAGTGAACATTTGGGAAAGAGCCTTTTGTTGCTGATTTGAAAGAGCAGCTTCCAGTCTGACAATTCACAGCATACCGATAGGGGACAAACAGAGGTCTGTACACATTCACCACCTCACAGTTTCCTAGCAGGCACACATGCTGTAACACTCATCACACACACACACACACACACACACACACACACACACACACATACATACACAGGGAGATCAACTTTGCTCCTGCTTAGTTTAAGTGTGTGTCAGCGAGGACAACAAAGCTCCACCACTGGAGACACAAAGCCTACAATTCACCTTTTTAAACATGCATTTCCATAACATTGGAACAGTTGCTGCTACAATAAAGTACACTTCTCTTTCCTCTCTGGCATTGTGGAAGTGTCTGCCTGCTATGAATGCTCTGTTGTCTTTTGTGTCTGACACTCTTGACCTGCATTTTTTTGGACCAGCATCCCTCCTGCCCCTCTTTAGAGCTTGGAGAAATTCCCCACTGCGGATGGGATCCCCAGAGAACACGTGTCTGTGTCTCTTCCTCCCTCAGCGTGTAGGATAATGAACTCCCATAAAGGAGTGGGTGACCCTCTTTTACACTCTTTCCATCTATCTTTGCTGTGCGACACAGAGAGGCAGCATGGAGTAGAGAGAAAGGATGAAGTACAGACTGGCAATAAAATCATAACCGTGCTCGTGCTCGTGCTTGCCCTCAGTCCTAGTTTCGATAATGGATGAGGTTAAGATGCAAGTGCCTCCATCTCCAGCAGATGAAGAAGGAAAAGGTCTCTCTCTTCTTTGCTGCCTGGTCCAGCCCAGCATTGATCCACCTTCGGATAGTGCAGGAGTCTATTATCTTGGAGATTACTTTCAAAGCTTTTCATTTCATCCTTGTGTCTGTGGATTGGCCATGCACAATAAGAACTGATTGAGTGCCCTGCAGCGCTGCAGCCACAGCAGCTGACCTGACTGCAGTGTGGACACTGGCCTCAACCAACCACAACCGCTAATTCTCACTTACTCTCACCCCTCTGACCTCCATTCTTTCCTCTCTTTTATCTCTTTCATAGAAATACCTTCTTCTCCATGTTCATCTCCCCACACTACTGCGGGCCCTTAGCCCTTCCATCTGAACTTGCTTATCACTGAAGCAGATCTCTATGTCATGACATGAGTTTGTCTTTTTGATCAAATGGCATTCGGTAGTCACGTTGCCTGACAGGAGCGGGGGAGCTGTTTGTATTGAGAAAAACAAAAGCAATTGCTGCATTAATGTATCAGTAGGTCTATTAACTATGCATTGTTTACAGACACTGATCTTGCTTATATTATGCCAACACAGTTGCATGCAGTTGATTTAAATTTTTTTCTGTTGGCTACATCTGAGTGGTTTGTACAAACAAATGAAAAATGTCTGGAGGGTTTATATGTTTCAAAATGATTTTGAGATCCTGTTCGATACATTCACCGGGTTATGCTGTGATACTCTTATAGATTAACCAGTGTTGTACATGTTTTATCTGCTCACAATCTAATCTGAATTGGTCATCTGGCCCAAAATTTGGTTTCGGTCCAATCAGAAGTCCAGATATCAGGGCTGTCATGACCTGTGTGAATGTACTGATTATTAAAAGTGGCCAATGCACTTTGGATGCAAGGTCTATTTGTTTGAAGGTTTGTTGGAGTTAGAACGGACCTGCTGAGTTTGAAAGTGGATATACTCACAATACACTTATTCTTGCATTGATGGCAACATCATATTGATTGTGTATTGTTGGCATTAATGTTTAACCACCATGCACACCTATGCAGTATAAGATCTGGTGTCGGCGATTCGGGTTACTTATACTCAGTGGCTTGCTGTATGTTACCTTGCCTCACCTTTCATAAATTAACTGTTCATCCTTACTAGCTCTTACTTTTCCCACCTACCTCAACCTCACCTTGCTCTGCGGGAGGTGGTTTGACAACAAATAAAATATGTCTTCATTAAATAGACAACTAAAAGAAATATTCTTGAAGAAAACTATAAACAGAGCAGTGATGCTTTGCAGATGTTACAGATTTTTTTAATGTATGCAAACAGACACCCCGACATCACACCATACAATACACAATATTATAGAACTGAAGTGATAACGAAAAAAATCATTCCTTTCCTTCATTTTTTTCTATTTTTATTTTCTTTCATTCGCCTTTAATGTCTTCAATTTCGTTTATTCTGTCATTTCCTCTTTTCTATTTTATATCTTTTGCCACCATTTAGACTTGCATTTCCTTTCCTTTTCTATTTTTCCTTATCTCTTGTGTCCTATCTCGTCCTCATTTTCTCTCCTCCAATCTGTCTGCACCAGTTTTTCAGGCCATCTGTCCATCCATCATCTGGGCACCTCAGATGGTCCCTCTTTTCAGGAAGAACATTAAAAGAGGATTTCTACCGGCTGTGAAGCTGAATAAATCAGTCCATCATCACAGGTGCATGTGTCAGGCAGCCAAGTACCATGATTACTTAACAAGGATCCTGACTGACCAGCCATTACAGATAGTTATGGAAATTGAGAACATAATTAATCTGTATGGCTCTTTCACCTTTGTTTGGTTGGCTTTTAATTTTTCTAATTGATTTTAAGTGGGTTTTGCAACTCAGCAGTTGGGGTCCAATATAGTTTGGTCAATTCCTCTGGTCTGGGCCAATCGATTCTACAACAAGGTTATATTCCCTGGACTGTACTGATCAATTGATCATGATGGTTTTCCAATTGTCAGAGGCCACAGTTTGTAAGATCCTCCTTTATTGCCTTAGAGACTGATAGAGTGACCTTTGCTGGCCTTGAAGAAACCATCAGAAATAAGGATTTTTAGACTATAAACACACTGCATGGACTATTTAATAGGGCAGGATAAAAGTTTTATCAGTTTTATAGCTCAGAAAATCTTGTTTTAAAAAGAATGAGACTGTAAATCGACACTGATAGCCATTTTTATCGAGATCCTCTGAGAGAAAGAATGAATTTGATGTGACTGAAAAATGATTGAGTGAATGATGGGGTGTGATAGTGACGGTGTAATTGATCCCAGGCGCACCATTAAAGCTGCATACATTGAAGAATAACCCCAACACCTCATTAAAAGAGACTGCAATATTTGTGTTTCGTATTCTGAAAAGTCTAATTAAATTCTCTGGTGCTTTTATTTGATAAATGGCACTTCAAGGGCTGAGCACCTCGTAAAATATATCAGATCCTGTGCAGTGCTTGATGAAGAGGCTCCTCCTCTTCTTTGATTAGTGTCTGAGTGGTTCAGATGAAGGGCAGAAGGTGAATTGATCTGAGTGGTGTCCTGTTCATAGGCAGCATGCTGGCCATTCGATGGAAGTCAGGAGGGGACAGCTAGTCCGTCAGCAGGGACGCATGAGACTGAATGACATTACTCTGAGGTGGGGGGAGGGGAGAGATGGAGGGAGTAGATCTGTTGCTTAGCCATGTGCTGACCTTCATCAGACCTTCAACAGACAATAATAACCTGTCTGCCTTTTAAATGAAAATTTAATGTTGTCTTAATATCTTATTATTTTTCATGTTTTTAATTAATCTATGCCTCTGCAAAGCACTTTGAATTGTTGCATTTTAAATGCGGTTTTAATGCCATCTTAATGTCTTATATTTTAATGTGTCTCTATGCATTTGCAAAGCACTTTGAATTACCTTGTGCTTGAAAGGTGCTATAGAGATAATTTTGCCTTGCCTTGCCTCCATCAATGTTGTGTACTTTCCCCACATCTCTGGTTCACTCAGGTCCTTACTGTTTTTCCATTAGCTGTGACCATGAGAGAGTGGGATACACAAATGGAGATCTTGTATGATAACTGTCTCCTACATATTACACTTACATGCAACAGCAAATGTTATATAGGTTTAGAAAAATGTATGCCACATGAATTAGTTTTTGTGCACAATTAGGTTCATTGTCATTTCCACGCACCTGCAAACTGGGAAATGAATTGTCTTGAATTATCTCATACACACTCTAGATAAAAAGAACACAATAATTGAAGACTAAAATTAAATATTGGCCTGTTCAAACACAACACAGGGAAAGAACAAACAAACACTCTTAGTCTAGCCCGGTGTATTTTCTTTTTCTGTAGCGAACCTGACACGCTGGAGGAATTTCAGCAAGACACTCTTTAATTTTGCATGACTTCAGTCGCCAGGGATGATGAACAACCTGTTGTTGAAGGTGCTGCACAGCTCCTGCAGGTAACCTGTAAGCCCATCGAGCTCAACGACCACGTCCACAGTGTTGCTCTGCAGCCACTGAAAACAAAGCTGCAGCAGTTCTTCATTTCATGCTCTGATGACAGCAGATAACACCTGTAACACTGCAATATGTTGTTTTCAAGAAAATGAGGTCTTACCATTAGACAGAGGCAGTTGTTTCCCCATGTTTCCGGTCTTTGTGCTAAGCTCTCACATTACTATACTACCACTACTACTATACTACTATACTGCTATCTTGGTATTTTATCCACAGACATGAGAGTGGTAGCAATCCTCTTATCCAGCTTTTGGTAAAAACATGAATAACAACATTTTCAGCTGTTCAGTTCTAATAATATCTGCTGTTGAAACAGAAGCATGATTAGTGTTTTTATGTGCTTTAGACACTTAAAACACTAAACACTTAAACAATATTAAAGAATTCAATGTTGACTTGAAGTGTGTGAGACATGGGTGTAGTTTGATGCTTGTTTATTTATTTTACATTACAAAAGCTAGCTCTTCCTGTATTCATACATTATTACTGAACATCAACCTGGCAGCGTCAACTTTTCTCTCAAAATATATGAAGCAAAACAAATAAATGATGTATTAACATAATTTCCAGAAGACATCGCTGTGTATGCTCCTCTTTGTCAGTGATGCAGATGTTGGCTATGGAAGGATGGAACAATGAAGATTACAGCAGACACACACTTGTTTCATTGCACAGTCATATTCAAATCAATGCTCATCCAGGCTGTGAGGAATTAGTGACTAATTGAGGACTTGTATGTATGCTCATACATACCAAGCCGCAGCAGACAATCTCAGAGATGTGTCTCCAGCTGCTGAATCTACTCTGACAGTTAAGTGTCTCTATTCAGAACTGGAGTGAAAAACCAGAAGAGGAAGACTCCCTCATTCAGCAGTATTGCCAAGTGCTTGACAGGCATTATCTCTCCTGAAACTACATGTGGCAACTCAGCTATTGAAATGCAAATTTGAAAAACACTACAGGGATGGCAAACATCAGCATATTTCTCATATTAAAGCTGGGAGGCTGGAGGACCGTGTGATATTGTGGGTAGCCAACTGTGCTTAGCCCTCAGGAACAGTGATGCAGTCTAAATTAGTGGACAACAAACCCACCTCTCTGTATTACATGGGACTGCTGCATGCACCAGTACGTTGATGTCTCTTTTTTCACCAGAATAGTCACTTTCACACAATTGTATTTAATGTCAAGGTGAGAGAGTGATGAAGAAATAAGAAGCAGCAGAAGTAGGTAAAAATTTAAAACATGGGTGATCAGGTCAAAGAAAATAAGTCCTTAGACAGAGTCCTCCTGTTATGAATAAATCTTTTTTAAAATAGCCTCCGTTGCTGCAAAAACATATTCATTATGCTAAATGAGAACACAATAATTACCTGCACAGTTTGCTGTGACATTGTTTGCACACAAAAGAATTTAATCATTCAACATTTTTGGTGCTTTAGGCAATTCAGTGTGTGTGGGACTTGCTGCTCTTTGTTGCAGAAGCACACACAATTATTCGCACTGAGAATTAACAAGTGGAATCGACGGATGAAGCTTTGAATTCCTATTTTCCTGCCTTTCCATCTCCATATGAACAGTACTACCAATGTTATGCATTATGAATTATTCAAGATATGTGTGTGTATGTAAATGATAGGAGATAGTCATGATAATTGAATAAAGGTGGAGGACCTTCAGTGTGATTGCAACTGATGTGAAGGAAGGGACAATTGCTTTTTCTTGTGCAACTCAACATATTCATATATGCTCATTATTTAAACCCCCCTTTTTTAATGCACATATTATCCTGCTAAAACACACGCATGTGCATTCACACAAAGACACTCTTCCTGTACGCTTAATTGCATTTATGCATAAATGTTTTCATATGCCATCATTCAATTACTCACAACAATGGACACTTTTAGTGCAACATAGGAAGTGAGAGGGTAGCATGTGAGATGGTGTTGTGTGTCAGAGAGAAAGTGAGAAAGAGAGGATGAATGTGTGCATGTTAAAAAAAGGTTTCTCATTTTGACCCTAATGTTCCCCACAGTGAGAGCTGCGGAGGGTTCAGGGGGAAATGTCTCCCAGGGAAGAGACAGATGAATAAGGCAGCACATCATCTAGGCTGCATCCAGTACCACAGCTGTAGAGATAATCATGCCTATATTCTTCTGAACCATAAGGGTGATAGGGGTGTTAATGTGTCTCACACACTACTAAATAAGAGTGGACAAAAAGACAAAAAATGTATGTACAATATGTGTGAATTACTTTTTCTTTTTGGTTGTATAATAAGTCCTAATATGTCCCAGGCACATCCTGTTCTGTGTTCTATGTTCTCTGTTTTTGATTGTTTGATTAAAAATACCCAAGATGCATTTATGCAAACAACACACGTCACCAAGCTAAATGTTCTGTTATGTCAGTAAATAATGGCAGAAAAGAGCTGTTGAGTTTTTTTTTTTTTTTTAAGAAACACAACAACTTAAATCAGTTCACGTTTAACTTTTAGGTCTCAACTGCACCTTCACAGCTATTTGCTCCAGCTCTGATTGATTTCTTCTCCATGGCAACAGTAGCCATGGCTCATGGGTATTGTGTGTTGTGCACTGAGTAAATGTGTGTAACTGGTGCTGGATACATCTTGTATATTTCAGTTTGAGCAACCATAAAAATATGGAACAAGCTGCACAGAATGTAAACAGTATGACAGTGTCAACCAGTGTGAAATAACACCATTTATCAACTTCAGGGGAGACAGATGGAGATTGTTCAATAAACAATCAAAAGCAAACATGCTTTCTGTGTGTAGCAAACAAAAGAGACGAAAGAGTTTGTGACATAAGTAAACATAGTTACAGTGACAGTGTTGGCAGTTATTGAGATATGTTGAGCTACGTGAGGTGTTTTGTGTAAATGCACGTGTGTGATGGGGGCGAAAAGTTAGGACAAGTGTTGTGTGCCACTTTCTTTGTCAGTTTCCATTGCTTGATGTTTGGGTACAATCTAAAACCAGCTGCTGAATTCACATCAAATGTATTGAACAGGATCAGAAAACATGATTAACCCTAAATCTTTTCATGATGCTGAAATTTTAGCTACTCTACCATGAGAGAGCCACTGCTGTGGCAGCCAAAACCAATGTTACAACAATGGTCTAAGCCACAATAGCACCAAATCAATAACAACACGGGGTTGGTCTATGGTGTAGAGCTGAAGAAGTGGCTGCAGGTTACAGGTAAGCAGCTGCATCAAGCAGCTTCTCAGGGGAGGGTTGACAAATCCCCAGATATTGATTGAAGGTTGGAGCTTCTGGACACATTCGTCCGAACTGATCACCTCAAAGAGTGAAAGCTGCAAACTACAAGTAGAAGAGGAAACTGGAGGGATATTAAATGTAGTGACGAAGACGTATGTACTGAGAAGAGAAAGTGTGTGTCTCTCTAACAGCCTTATTGCCACTGGGTTTACAGTACACAGCAATGTGCAGCGCTGGATGACTGATTGCACTGTGAGGGTTTATGGTTGTTGCAATTGTATTGTTTTGTGTGTGTGTGTGTGTGTGTGTGTGTGTGCGTGTGCTGTCCATCTAGTCAGTGAGATACAGGTCTGTTTGTATTGACATAGTAACAAAACTGCGCCCTCGTCAGCAATACTCAGCAAGATGGTCAATCACCACCCCGAAGACCTGGATACTCCCAGGGTTCAATACACACACACACACACACACACACACACACACACACACACACACACACTAGAGACACATGTATGTTCGCACATATATGTATAGACTGTATGGAGGGATGATCCCATACTGGATGAAAGAAATCACAATGTTTATGAAGACTTGTAGTTACAGCTACTAGTAGAACAGCTTTATTTCCTCATCGACCGACGATCTAACAGGCTCCATTTGGCAGATTTGCAAAACTAATTAAAATTACTGCAAGAGTAACCACTTTACCCCTTAAAACAACTGTAATCAATGTTTTCAGTTCTACAGCTTCCTGCTTTATGGTGAGTTTTAGCACATTGTTTAGTTGCCTAAGCTGCAACTTCTGTTTCTTTGTTTGGCTGCAGCAGGCATCTGATTTAGCTCTACAGATAGATACAGTGAACCACCAAAAAAAGAGACGAACCAGAGTGAATATTTGACTGACATTCGATGGTGGTGAGACACTCTGATGGGTGTCTAAAAAAACAACTGTTTGCTAAAAGACATGTACAAGTAGCCTATTTGAGACAAATCTGAGGCAGGTAAGGGGAACTCTAACTCATCATTTCCGATTTTGCCCTGAATTTAAAACTTCTGGGAGTAAATATTTCACTTCCTTTGGATAATTAGTGGGAAACATAACGAACCAGAGGGTGTTCCTGCGTTCTTGTCGTTATTTGTTGTTGTGTTATTTCCCTAAATCCACCATGAGACCATGCAGGTTTTAATGTTTTGTATGGTAATGGCTAAAATGGTTATTTTAAGAGAATGAAAATCTGCTTTGTCTGCTTGTTTTCAGACGTGGCTCGATGACACCTTGTCTGTTCTTCTTAGTGGTTGTTTTTTGTTTTTTATTGCTGTAGATATTTCTTTCAGCTCATAATAATTCAAACATGGGGTAGATTTGAGGTGAACTCCCGTTGCATTAAATCTGTCTGACCATTAGGTGGCAGTGCTTTTCTTTCTTGTGTTTTGAGAGGATTTTGGTGTTTTCACTGTTTGTTTAGTGTGTGTGTGTGTGTGTGTGTGTGTGCTCGTGTACGTGTGTTTCATCATCCATACATTACCAAGCATGCAGGCCAATAGTATGGTGCCTATAGGCTGAGACAACAAAGGAAAAGCCATCATAAAGAGTCTCTGTAATGGCTGCAATGATTGGACAAAGGCCAGTCAGGTGCAATGATTCGTTATAAGATGGAGCCAGAAAAATGATTGTTAGGCAAAAATGCTTTTAAATTTTATATTAAAGTGATGATAAAGCATAGTGCATAGAAATCAATAATGATATGTATTATTCTTGTACTTGATGCCCTCTTAATATCATTATATGTTGTGATTCAGTTAGTGTTACACTCTTTATACTAATAGATCCCTCTGGTGAGCTCACAGGTATTTTATGGTCACCTATTGATCGTGCAATTAGCAGCACAGTGGGGTCCACCCACTTCATGTCCAGTTGAGAGTAATGGTTATTGAGTGAGCTGTCAATGGCAAAGAATGGCATTGACCAGAGGGAAATGGTAGTGGTGGTAGTGTTGGTGTTGGTGAAGGTGGTGTTGGTTAACAAAGGGAGGGGGTTGTGGCAGCAGCAGCACAAGCCTTCCTGACCTTCACCTTACACGTGAACCAGGCCGCTGATTTGATAACAATTCAGTAGCCATGGTGACCTCCACCTGTGACCACTGAACTGCCCATCTCTCCACCTCAACCTGACCCTTTATCACATAAGGCTTGGAAATGGTGTCCTGTGTTTCAGCACAGGAGTAGGTCCATCCATTAGGCTGACTATCCTTCATCCTGAGGGTGATGATGCAATTTGAGAGCAATGCAATCATTTCACATGATCTAATCTTGGAGTACAACCACGGGATTAAAGTGGACCCTCGGGCCAGTTCTCATTTTTATATGTTTCTGTTGTCGATAAAACAAGCTCAGTAGCTTCATATTGGTATGTTTCTGGTCTGAAAACTTCAATCAAAGACCGTGTATACATGAAAGGGCTGAACCTTGACCCAGGAGGATTAAAAATGTGAGTTCTAATAGTGTACCATGTTTCAATAGTAGATACTTAACTAAATATTTGTTAATGTTAATAGAATATGCCAACTCTTTGCTTAATGCCTCAAATTTATAGACCAAATTAAATTGTGACAAATCGTATGAATGTGTCAGTGTTTAAAATGTGATTTAAAATATGTATGTTGCATGCAGGTTTCACATGATTTGGTAAAGCAGATGAAGCAGTGGAAACAAATTCTCCTGGGACTCCTGAGAGGTAGAGAGGGTGGGAGCATAATGGAGGTCAGATTTGACAGGATTATAGTGACCACAGATGTTTGGGGGAAGAAGAAAATTAGAGCAGTGGACACAGCGGACCACGTATTAAGTCAAAAGACAAGCTATAAGCAACCTGCCTCCTTTAGTCATTAATTTAATCTTATCTGCAGCGCATGAACTATAACTTTAATTTGAACCAGAGATGACAGAATTCAAATGAGATAACAGACACTAAAACATGCATTAGAGTTTTTTGCCTCTTGCAGACATCACAACCAGTTTAGAGCTTTCAAACACATCATATGGTCCTGATGATTAATTTCTTTCTTACTTATTAATGGAATATTACATTTTTCCAAAAAATGTAACTACTTCAACCCTAATGGGTTGGCTTAAATTTTCATAAAAGTGAAACTAAAGTTAAGTATGAGTGCCACAAATCATACTTTCATTTAGTGGAAACAAGCTGTAAACATGACACTGAAATAAAATGTGACCAAGCATTTGTTGCTCATTTACATCAATAGATTTATGTAAGGCCGACATTCACTCTCTTTTAACTCTGTTCAAAAGAGGCGACTCAAAAACAAACAAATCTTAACAACAGTTTTTCCACCAACTCCAGAAAAAAAACATGGCTCATTAGCTGCTAACTGGCACGCTCTTTAGCCAGTCTCTAACTGTGTCTGTGTGATGTTTCTTGCTGGGCAGGTAGCTTACAGCTGATCTGTCAGAGCAGAGATCTGCTGTGTCAACAGTGAAACTAAAACAATGACCTGAAAGACACTGAAAAGCTCAGTTTAGCTAAAATGAACCATGGGTGAACCATATAAATGGGTGATAACTCTCTTCTGTGATACATAGTCAACCCAATGCTCATTTAAAAAATATTTATTAATGAAGCTAAAATTGCCAAAAATCTTCATTTTACAAGGAAAACAAACAAATGACAATATGTAAAGTGAAAAGTGATGAAACCAAAAAAAAAAAAACAAAACAAAAAAAAAACAAATTTTCTCTGAGCCCTATGGCTTTATGCTTTTTTGGTGTCTTTTGTGTCATTGTTTTGTTTGCTGATCTATATCACACCCTGACTACATCCAACCACAATAAAACACAATTAAATAACATGTCAAACTCATCTCCATTGACACAACCATCTCTATCCAGTAATTTCCTTTTCAACTGCCCAGGGGACAGCTGGGCAAACACTGACCCGTATCTGCCTCATTCCCCACGACCCTTTAAGCCGACCTCACCCCCACCAGTTACCCATTTACACCCCCACCATTCCCTTGCTCCCTCAGTTGGCCCCTTAGTTCAAGCGGCCCACCTCACCAGCCAAGCAACTGGACCTGATGCCCACCCAGGTCTGTGGTCCCTCAGCAGGACTCAGGAATTCAAAACACTTAAGAGCTCGGGCAAATACAGAAGGTCGTTCAACACAAGGAGCAGGGTCAGCTTCTTTAGACAGGACTGGCTAACCAGACACTGCTGCCAGTTTTCTTCTGTTCTTTCTTTCTTTCTTTCTTTCTTTCAAATAGTATGTAAACTTTTTTTACTTGTGTGATGAGGGATGGATGAGGCTAAACTGAACCAGGGTTTTCTCTGTCTCTGTTTGTTCTCCTCTTCCATCTCTTTCTCTCATTCTCAGTTTCAAACACGCACACACACACACACACACACACACACACACACACACACACACACACACACACACATACACACACACACACACACACACACACATAAAACCATAACAACAACCCACGCCTGATATATTCCCCCATGAGTGCACTCCTTAGCCCTGACAAGGCTCAGGCAGCCAGGCTTATATAATCTGCAGAGTACAATTTTATATACATAATAAATTAAACTCTCATCCTCACAAAAACGCTGTTTGAGCATTATTGTAAAGTACTTCTTGTACATACATATAAGTAATGTAAGTAATAATAGCAAATCAGATAAATGTGGCTAAAAAACAACTGTCAGTCCCATGATGGAGAATTAAAGCTGATGCTGTTCTGCTCTGTCTTTGTTTCAACTTTGATATGTTACAATCATATTATACAATATACAATATACAATCATAATGTTAAATCTTAACATTCAGGGCTTATCACCTAGGCGGTGATGATGATGATGATGATGGTGATGGTGAATAATGCTTTCAGGTCACGTAATTTCGTAGCAGTTTCCAGGAGAGTTTCTTGGAAAGAGCTGTGTAATGGTTCTCATTAAAGAAACAAGTAGTGAATGTTCTGAGAAACTAAACGTATTACTATACACTCATTTAAGAGTTATTTAATTTAGTAGTGGAATTTAAAAGTGGATGTTGATTTTCAGAGGAGTTTGAATAAAACTGGCAAAATCTGATGCAGATCCATGTAAAACATAAATATTCTTTTTGCCAAATCAAATAAATTGCATCTGTATAAAAAAAAACACCATCACAAATCACCAACATGTCTCAGATGGGCAAGTTTATAGACAGTAACCCTCAGTCCAGACTCTTTTTTCTGTTTTGTGTTTTGTTTTCTTTGACAAGAAGGTAATTGCTTTGGAAAAAGAAAGTTACTCTGCCCATTACATTAACGTAAACATAAAGTACACAGCTCAAACACTGTTTCAAGTGAACTTAACTAAACTAAATAAAATGTTACTACCCTAGAAAAGATGATATTTACATATAACTTCCTTCCTAGGAAATTATTCCACACATCTAGTTTTCATAACAAACATGTTCATACAATCAATAAAATGGCCCAGAGGAACAATACAAGC
This sequence comes from Rachycentron canadum, assembly GCA_038496675.1. Taxonomy (NCBI): domain Eukaryota; kingdom Metazoa; phylum Chordata; class Actinopteri; order Carangiformes; family Rachycentridae; genus Rachycentron; species Rachycentron canadum. The sequence goes on from CM076648.1 coordinate 12,779,554, forward strand.
AGTAATAATTACGTTACATTAATTTATAACCGTTAATTTTTGCAGTGAGAGTAATTTGATTCACTGAAGGTGATATCATCATCCTATAGAGCAAAAACAAATTGATCTGGATTAATTTTGGTTAGCCTTGGCTAATTCATCAAGCCACAAAATCAGGTTGTTGACTGATATATTCCACATATTCCTCATGGCTGCTTTGAATTTTTTAATGGTCAGTTCACATTAGTTTATTCTGCCCTTTGTGAAAGTCTGGCCTTTCTGCTCCAATGCCCTGCCAGCTGCCCACCACAGTTGATCTGGGGCCAGATCAGTTGCTTTTTGAAAACACACTTCATCTTAGCAAGGCTCGTACCAGAAAATTATTTTACTGCATGTGCCATCCTCAGCTCACCTATCTCCCTATCTCCACCCTCCCATTTTATGCTGGTAGGTAGACTCCCAGCATAGCAACTGCTAGAGACTCTTCAGTCCCCTGTGTGTGGCCACGCCCTGGGGTCTAATTAATACAACACACTGTGCATCCATATGGCTCAGTGTGATTAAACAGATAGATGAGGGAGATAGAGGCAGAGAAAGACAGGATAGGGTGGGTGTGGAGACAGGGTCTACTCTTCTATTTTTACTTCATTGATGGATAAGAACGCATTTCTGTATTCACTGACTTCAACAACTGTACTCTGTTTAGGGCAATGAAACAGGAGGCTGACCTTGGCACAAAACAGCATGATTAGACCCTGAAAAATCAATACATAAAAACCTTTCAGTCAAAGAGACAATGAATACAATCTTTTTTTTCATGTAATGCACTATGAAACAATGCTTCCTCAAGGCCAGACACAAGTGCTGGAACAAAGCCATGTTTGCAGACCACAGTCTCAGGTTAGATTTCTTCCTGAGTACAGATAAGAGTTAGGTGAGAGCTGAATGAAGAGGGACAGGCCCAAGGCAACCGACTGTAAGATCGATAAGTAAGAGGTGAAGAAGAAAAAGAGAAAACTGTGGTAAAGACCACCACATATGTGTATAGTGTGACCATACATATCTCTCATGTTGGTTCATGCAAATTACAGCAAATGAATGTATTTTTGGTGACAGGTTTAGTTTTATTTACCAAGTTTAAGTTTAATTAATCAATTGAACCTTACTACCATAGTATATGGTAAGAACCAGTTCAATAAAATTCAGTTTACCATTTAACCAGATTGATTAACATTGATATTAATTTGAATTAACATATCAGAATAGAACAGAATAAATATATATCTTATATCTTAATCTATATATATCTAAATATATATCTTTATAGTCTGCAAGGGTGCAAGACGTACAGGAACAAAAACGTAAAGAGCCCATTAAGCCAGACGTATAGACAAGGACAATTCATGTCAGTGTGGCAGTTACTCTGGATTAAGTCTATTGATAGCACTCGGGATGAAGGACTTCTAAATAAATTTTTATTTGCCAGTGCCTCCTTGAGCTCAAGGGCTAAGACTGGTTGAAAGTGGCAAGCACAGGGTCAGCAGTGTCCTATGTAAAGTACACGCTCCACACTAAAAACCACCAGGACTACAGATTCACGAGAGGCCAGATACTGCCATTTACTTTGCATCTGTATGTGTGAATGCACCACACAAGCTTACAGCCATGTTTCCATATCTGTAAGGCTGTACAACAGTGTAGTGAGCTACATCAATATGTTAACAATGACATTGCTAACATGCTAAGCAGGTATAATACCATGTAGGCAGATGTAATTTACACTGTTCACCACCTTAGTTTAGTGTGTTAGCATGCTAACACTTGTTAGCACCGATCTCAAAGGATCTCATATAAACGCTTTCCGCGAACAAATAGCCTTTACAGAAACTGTTGAGTGTTCAAGGCTGTCTGATTGTGAAACCATTTTGAAAAGGCTTGAGGGCTCTCTGGTGGCCTTTTTGAGCTATTTTTGCTCACATTTCTTAAGTCTGCAATTTGGCAGACTAGCTTCAGGAAAAAATATGTTAACAGTGGAAATCCAAATAATGCATTCAAGCCTGTGAGCGACACAAACAAATTTCCAGTTCCTCTCAGATTGAATCTTAGCTCAATATGTGATTTGTACCAGCATGGCTAGATATGACAAGAGGTGAGAAAATTCATTTTCCAATTTGAACTTCATGGCATCATTCACATCTTTTCCCTGCCTTTGCCTCTAAACTGCCATGTGGTGCTACCTCCAGCATCCCTCGATTTTCTCTCTGTCCTCATGGCCACCCCACATCTCCATCCCTTGCTCCCTTTGTCCCACCCTCCCTCCTCCCTTTGTCCTGCTCCACACACCACTGCCGTCGTGTGCACAGGGGATTTCTCTGCCACTCCCCCTCCCCCACGCTTTACCCTCCTCTCCCTGATTCTTTCTTGAAGGCGCTTAGGTGCGATGTACATGTTAACCGATGAGTAGTCATTCAAACACTGTGTGCATACATATGTGTTTGAATGATAAATGAAGAGAAACTTGAGGGACAGACGTGTTTTTGTGTCATAGATGATGACTGTATATCTCTGCATGTGAGCCCTACACTCCCTGCCATTGAAAGGGCACCCAATTTATCTCTTTGATACATATAAATGTGTTATAAGGGCAGTGATACCTACAGCCTGCATGGTCGGCTCTTGCAGAGCGATTCCCCCGGCACACATTGCAATCACATCAGCCCTCCTTTTCTCAGAAACAGTCACTCCATTAATGCTTTCAGTGCCACGTCTCCTGTGGCCTCAGGATGTTAATGCCCACATTCTCCATCAGTCACCATCCACCACATGACACTCCATCTTAAACTGCTGCCACAGGCAACAGCGCAGGGGAAGACAGAAGTGGCAGAAATTATATTGTCTTTTTCAACCGCACAAGGCTTCACACACAAACAGTCACATTCAGTGCCTATTGGATACAATTGACAAGAGTTCAGCTCAGTCACAAGTTATCTGAAGAGTTCAAAAAATCGTTAATTTAGCTTCGTTAATTTAGTTGTTTTATCCTATAACTTGCCTCTTGTGCTCTCATCAGTTTCTTGTTTAAGACTTTAACTTCAGTATGTGGATAGGAGCCAAGGATCAGCCCCTCTACTCTAGTCACTCTCAACTCACCAGGTAGGAAATCTACATTTAAGCCACAAAAGCAATAATAATTGATAAAAACTGATAAATGGATGTGCAATCTCAGTATTAGGGAGTGCCTTTGTTCTTATTGTTTTGGCCTCAATCTCACTTCTCTACTCAGTGATGTTTCCAGTCACACCAGGCAGCGGACTGACTGTACTGGCCACTAAACCAACAAGTCCTCAAACCAGTTGTTCCTGCCATCTGACCATTACTGGACACTAATGATGTTGTAATTATATATGGATGTAATTGTAATTACATTAGCAATTTTTGTACTAATTTTCAGAGAAATCAAGAAATCATAAGTGGTGCAAAAAATATCTCATCCTGTCCATTCACATCCCCTCATCTCACTACATTGCTCGTAGTGTATCTGGACAATTTCTCACACTCCAGCTGTCAGAGGTGTTACACGACCCATAGGAGCGTTTGCTGCACTTACCAGCAGCATGCCAGAGATAAACTAAACCTTTTATGGTGTGACAATACAATGGGAAAGGTTTGGTTTAAAGTGTATTCACAAGAACAACCCATTTAGTGATAAACACATTGTTAAGGTTATGGGATGACTGTACAGTTAAAAGAAAAAACACCACTTACTGACAGTTTGAAACAGAAAATGAACTCAGAGACAGTGTCTGTTCTCTGCTTTACATTCAGTACACACATACATTATTTCCTTCGCATATCTTACGTCTGAGTATGCAACTGAATCTTGTATGGGAAAGGCAGACTATTAATAACAATGATAACTGCTATATCGAGAGGCAAGTATAGAATGTAAATATATGAATGGCAATTGCTGCAAGAAAAAAGAAAAAGCAGACCACATCCCATCTGTAGTGAAATGGGAGTGATACAATGAAATCCTTAAGGATTAATTATTAAAAATAATATTAAATCTCCAACTAGATTCTGGTGATATTACTTCTGCACTTTAACTTCTTTTTGAATTAAACTGTGAAGTCACACTGTGTGTGAATCATTTTTCAGTATGGTATTAAGTAAAGGCCAAGCCCATACATGCATATTGCATAAAAGAATCCCTTAAATCCATCCTGACACTCTTATACTTATACCATACTTATACACACACACACACACCAAGGATAGCATTTAGAAATGAATCGGTTTTGATTATTTGTGATGTGAAAGGAGGGATGTCACCTGGGAAGAGTGTTACGGCTGGAAAATCTGGAAACAGTAAAAAAAAAAAAAAAAAAAAAAAAAAGAAGAGGGAAAACACAGGGAACATCAGAGGTAGGCTGGTATGAAAGTTGGCTGGTGTGACCTCTGGCCTCCCTCTCTCTTGGCTGCTCCCTTTGAGCCACTAAAAGGCGTGCGGTGTGAGAAGCCAGAAGACAGCTGCACCCCTCCTTCTCCTCCTCTGGGCTCTCTCTGGGAAACTGAGGTTCCCTTTCTCAACTTGTTTTAAACGCTGTGAGGTCAGGAGGAGCCGGGGCCCAGTTGAGGTGGTCCAGCCGGGAGTAGGGTTTCACAGTTTTACATGGGCAGTCTGGACTGTTGAGTGTGTGTGTCTGTGTGTATGTGTCCATGAGACGCAGAGAGAGGGGAGCTGCCTGTAATCTTCTGCTGTCTCTTTATTCAAACTACAAATGAAGAAGAAACTTGCCATAATGATCACAAACTCCCTCCTGAGAATTACAGAGATGCAAGAAAAAAGAAGTTTCTTGTTGCTTCAGTTGGCAGGTTCATTTTTGAGATCTGAGAGTGCAGCCACATCTACAAAGAAGAACAATGCCATAGTTATCAATAAGCCTGATAACCAAATCTACACAATTAAACTTGAACTATCCTTTGATGCTGTGTGCAAAAGAGAGAGCAAGAAAACCAGATAGAAGAATGGAAAAAGAGTAGGTTGATCCATATTGGACTCTTTGTCTTTAAGTTCAATCATGCACTGGGATTCACAGTGATTAGAAGTCCAGCACCAACCCTCATCGACCAGGAGCTCTGGGCCTCATGCTCAATACTCTTTGTCTGGCCAGCAGGCCATAAGTTAATGTGCTGAACAGTGAAAAAGGATGGTACAGTCAGGATGGAGAGGAGAAGCCTGCATCTAATTGATCTGCTGCATCTCAGTGGGCCACGGGAAACAAACAAGCTAAAACACGTGTTAAAAACTATGCTTCTTTATCCAGTAAGCTCAAGTCACACACACACACACACACACACACACACACACACACACACACACACTACTTTGCTCTACCCTTGTTAGGACAATGCATTGACTTCTGTTCCATGTGGACGGCCTAAATCCTAACCCTTAACCAGGACACCAGAAATGATGTTTTGCCTCATTATGGCTGGGTCTTGGTCCCTATGAAGACTACTAGTGTTTAAACAAGAAAATGTGCCAATAGGTAACTAAAAGGCGCACACGCGCACACACACACACACACACACACACACACAGAAAAAATNTTTTTTTTTTTTTTTTAAATACCTGGATACTGGACAGATGATGATTCCTAGATTTTCTTTTAAGGGAATCAGGAATAAATAAATGATTTATGTAAACGCAACGATTAATGGCAAATAGTAGGAATATAAATCGATACATCGATGTAGACGATGAATCATTACACCCCAATATATAGTCTATCAAACTATTTACAGTTATAGAGACAATAAAGCAGGAAAGGAGATTGCAAATGTCTATGTATGCAAACTGCCATTTGTCCATTTCCATTGCACAATGAAAGTGACAAGTGACATTTTTGAATTATTGTATAATGTAATGACCTGTCTGTACCTAATGAAAAGTGTTTTAGGCTCGTGAATAATAAGATCAGGCAAACACGCCACATCTCCAGGATCTTTTTTGTTTTCATTCTGCACTTACACTGACTGACAAGGTCTGAAGGGGCCAATTTGCGTTTGATTTTTCACTGTTTGTGGAGACCTTACGTCAGCACTTCACAATATAGATGTGCGTGGATGTGTATTTATGCATGGAACAAAGTGAAATTTGTAGTATGTCCTCTTGGTTTTCTTTTCTTTCACACTTTTTTGTCTTTGTCTCAGAAACTGTTACTGATGCTTCAATTTCTTTGCACAATTAACCAAAGGTGAGGAGCAGAGCTGGGTTTTAGCTGGAAGTCACATGTTTATGAGACCATCAGCAGCAAAGTTTCGGCATACGGACCCCCAGTGTGCAGGTGGCACTAAACATTACTCAGTGTACAAAGCAATAAATCCATAGTAACAGTTCTGGTCAAATGTTATGAACAGTCATTATGTAACTGTTTTTTATGCATTTGTTTAAAAGTCGTGTTTTTTTGTGATAACAAATGTAGAAAATAAACACTTAAAGAAAAAAGCAAAGAAATGTACTGTATGTATGAAAATATAGTAATAGAGTCCTACACAAACATCTTTGACAACAAGAAAGTACAAAGAGTTTGTGACGGGGCTGCTCACCAGATGAGAATGATAAAACGAGCTCCTGTCTGAGAGGCGGACGCTCGTCTTCTACATGTTTCTGTTTTTGTTTTGGTGTGGTCCACATGGAGTTTGTGCTGTTGTCCCTCCCTCTCTCTGTGTTTCTCTTCCCTCAGGTTTTAGTTTGATTCATTAAGTGGCTGGACCCCTGTTTTCCTACTTATCTACATGTGCCCTCTCCCTCTTCTGTACAACCCTGATTTCATTGACATCAAATTCTTTAAAATGAAGGATGAAATATAACCAAGCGATTCTACATTTTCAAAAATGTGCCACCTGAAGTAGTTAAAAGTTTCCTGTTGTGTGCCTCTGAAGTGTGATTATATGGCTTATGTTGCTGTGTAAATTGAGAGGTTTGTTGATGTCAACATGAAATACTCTATATCCTTTTTTGATAAAAAAAAAAAAAAAAAAAGTAAACAAATCTTTGTGTCTTGAGTATTTGTATAATGGAGAACAATTTCTAAAACAAGTCTGACTGTACAGAAGAGCATAACAGTGTTTTGTCTCTTTTCTTAGAAACTACTACTTGACTATTATTGATGAAGCAAATTGTTGCTTATTTACACATCCAGCAGTTATGGAGCAACATTATAATGCATTAGGACTCTGGCCATTTGGCAAATATGAGTTCAATATTCACTCCCCATTAGCTGCTCTTTCTACCAGCTTTTGAAGGGACTATCTCTACAGCTGCTAAATGCCTCACTTTAAGCACCAGTCACTAAGCGTGTCTCTCTGTTGTGTTTAGAGTTTGTTAAAAACAGCTGCCTGGTATGGTCGAACTCAACGCTCAGTGAAAACAGTAAAGTTGCAGCTACACAACAAAACAAAGAGCTGAAACTCACTATTAAGTTCACACATTAAGTTCACATTGTCATTTGGTCCATTATTATTATAAAAACGTTCAATGCTGCTTCAACAATCTAATTGGAATTAAAGAGTTTTGAATTTTAGACTATTTCACCATCCATTTACCTACACTCTGGTCTGTTCTCTCCAATTATCTTCTATTTTGTGTACAATTTAGCGTTAAGTTGATTTACTTATAGGATTTAATGATGGGAAAGGACTCTGAGGTTTTCTGTGGGGCTGGTCTGAAGACATTTCTGACCTCTGGTAGCCATATGGGTCACTATTAGGTAATAGGCTCACTGACATTTGCATCTTAATTTATGTGATATCTGCCCATGAGACTTCCAAAGCATGCATCATTATGGCGCTCAATTGGTTGTTCCTTCATTACACACCGAAAGAGTATGCTAGGAAAAAGAATTCAGTTTACTTTAAAAAATAAAGGAAAAAAATGGGGTTGTGTGTATTATCGTTACAGTCTGGTTTTCAGCAGAGTGAGTTTTAGCTGTTCCACCAAGGCCACAGGAAGTGCAGAGTTAATGGCTGCCCTCCTTCCCTGTCTGTGAAATCAATAGGGTCAGTCCCCAGTGTTCGGCTGGACCTATTGACTGTTCTAACCTCTTAATGGAGATGAGAGGGAGGAGGAGCACTTACTGAGCTATTTGGAGGTGTTACTTCGATTTAGGAGCCGACCCCTATCACCACCAACAAAGCTTCTGTACACTGTTCTGGTCATGAGAGGAGATACCATCAAAACAAAACAGCAGAGATAAATGACATTTGTGTTTTATGAGTCATTGACATTCTTTTAATCCTTTAATGGAAAAAAATATTTTTTTGCATTTCTTAGTTGCTGTATGCTTGTATAGTAAGCCTTTAGCCGACCACATGCAGACTTAGCGAAGTCAACTAGACTGCTAGACTAATGTTGCTCAAGATCACTACCTTGCTGTCATAGCACAATACTATCGGATGATTTTAGTTTTTATATTTGTCATTTAGCATGATTGCAAGTAGTGCACCATGCACAAACCTTCCTAATTCAGCACTCACCAGGGACAAATTGGTCATAACTTTTCAAGGTTTTCAAAAACGAAAGCGAAATTGTGTGAAATAGGGACGATCCCACCTATCAAGCCGACAAGAAATTCAAACCCAACCGGACACATTTAAAAGTGAAGTATTTTCACATACATTAAAACATTACTGATGATTTAAAAACTGCAATACATCTACACACATATACACACACACACACACACACACACACACACACACACACACACACACACACACACACACAATTAATTTAAGAACCAACCAAGTCTATATGATAATAGTTAATGGCGTAATCTAACATATACAGTGGGTGACTCATCTCTCCCTCTGTATTTGAACCTTGATGTCTCTTTTTAAAGTCATTTTGTATGGATTCCTGCACTGTGCAGAGCAGTGTTAGTGAAGTAAAATTCAGACTGCATCTTCTTTCCTAACATTGCTGACGTCAAACAGCTCTGCAGGAGCTCTGAAAAGCCCAAGGTGACACAGAGATCAGTGTTTGATGCACAACTTCTGCATCAGGTGATACTAAAAACATGCCATGTCTCCCTCATCCTCTGTCTGTGTGTGCGTCTGCGTGTGTGCGTGTATTGTGACTCTTGTCCTGGCTCAGCTCAATGCTTTTGTTAATTTGACAGGCTCAATAAACGTGTCACCAGTCACCCCTAAATGGCATTTTCGCACAGTCAACCAGCCAGAACCGTCATCCTGTCTCTGTGCAAGTGAGGGAGGTGACCCATAAACCTTTGTGACCATCAACCCACCAATTACATAAATACAAAACCTGCAACTGCTTCTCCCCACAGAAAAGTAAAAAAAACATCATCCTTTCTACCTGCGTACTGATGCAAGTCTTTGAACAGTTGAATGATGTCTTTCTGCTCAAAGTTCTCTTGAGTTTGAATGTTTTCATTTGCATCACATATATAAATACAGCTTGTGGGCGTGCGTGTTTGACAGCATGGATGCTAAATTGAGAGAATGTGTGCGCATATGTTCAGCGTCTTAAATGGCTCTTCAAATGTGGGTGGGGGGCAGGTGCTGCTACAGCCTCAAGGGAGCTGAGGGGAGGAGGGTTGAGGGGAGTGGAAGTATATGCCAAAAATCACTCTTTAATGACTCGGGGGACTGTGCTCATGTTGTGCTGGGGCCCCTGAGATCCTACGTGGCTCATAAATAAGCTCCTGATTTGCACAATGTGCCTCCAGCACCTCTGAGCTGGTCACAAGATGATGAGAATCTACGTCTTTAGATAGGATATCGATTTAAGGGGCGAGATGGACCTGTGAAGATCACTTCAGGTTTAAATGAATTAATGATAGGAATTATTATCTCGAAAGTGCCAAAAACAAAACATTTACACTCACACACATTTATCCTCACTAAGAATGAAAAGCCTTCAGAATCAGTACTGTAAGCCGAGAACTGCTTTGTTTTGGTGTTAATACGTAGTTTTAACCTGCAGCTTCTTCCATAGTCACATACATCCACACGTGAGCTGTCCATGGTGCTCAATGAAGGATCACTGCGTAACACAACTACGGGCGTGTTCACTTAGCTGTTGATAGATATGTAAAATGCAGATAGAATACAGCAAAGCATCATCGTGCTCAAGCCCTTAAATGATTCTCTATGTTCTATATGTTGCACTTCTACATGTTTGCTGGGTAACACCCACCTCCTCCCCCCTCACAACAGGCCTTGGATCAGTGCCGATTGGCTCAGAAAACAGCAGCAGGATCCTCCTCCTGCACGAGTCAGGAAGCATGATTGGTTGCACATGCCAGCCTTCAGCACTATAAGCACAGCTGGTATATATTTAGCTGCACCCACCACCACCAACACCAAGCCCATCAACCCCCCCCACACCCTCCTTCCTTTCTCGACGTATGCAGCCACCACCTTGTCAGGAATTGCGTCATGGGCTTGTCAAGGGGGAGCCTCTGGGGCGAGGCACTCTAATATTAGGAAGTCAGAAACTCTCCTTCAACACACACACACACACACACACACACACACACACACACACACACACACACACACACACACACACACACACAGAGAGAGTATGATGCAAGATTGTTTTCATGCGTGGAGCAAAGGGATGTGCAGATATACGTATGTGTACATGCACATGGTGACAGACATGATGTTCTTCCTTTAGTCTTTGTCTTCCAGTGGTTAGTCTGCAGAAACAGAAATGTAAACAAAACTTTCTTTGTCTTTCAAAAAGATGAATCACAAACGTGATCCTAAAATACTTGAAAGATGCTGCTGGTTCTGTCATATATTATTCAGAGTAAAGCATACATTTTATGTCTGGAGGGATACAAGTTAGGCAGCTTGTGTAAGTGGTAAATGGATCATATCGGGATTTCAAATCAAATTTTATTTATCTGTTTGTTAAATTTTGGTTTTTACACAGACAAAAATGACTTGTTGCTTTATTTTCTCTTCTGTGCTAATAAGGACTGAGCACAGTGTGCAGTACAAGAGATGATGAGGATTAAAATTTTGGGAACATGGAGAGGAAGGAAGGGGGGGTCTTTTTCTCAATGCAGCTAAAGCACCTGAACCTGCGTGTGCATATGTGCCAGTAGTTCTTTATTCAGGCTTGTCTCTTAATGCCCTATCACCAGATGGGAGCTAGCAGTAGATGTGTGTGTGTGCATGTGTGAATGTATGTGTGTGGGTGTCTGGTTAGGAGGGGGGTATTTCCCAAAACCCAAGCATCAGGCCTCCTTTTGTCCTCTAGCCTGTCACCGATGGCTTCACAGTGGGGTGACACACACACTGCAAATCTCATTAAAAAGTGAGAGATGGGGGGAGGGCTTTCATGTCTAATGGGACTGGAGGAAGCATATAATAACTTGGTGCAAGCAATGTTGTGTTATATTATGACTACATTCACATTTTGTAATTGATTTTAATTCATTGGAAAACCAGATTTTTAGACATAGACACATGCTTACAGACATCCTTCCTTCCTACTTCCTTTGATGCTTTATTGATTTTGTGCAGCCACTGATACTTGTCCATCTGATTTCATTAGACACAGTGATGTGACACATCTGATAGAGAGGTCTCAAGGAGGAGTGATAATACAAGAATGACACTATCACCGTCTGCCTTTTTGTTCTGCGTTTAGAGACAGGGCACATCTCACACGCCTGCCTGCAAGAGCCGACTGTGATGAATCTATTTTCTATAACTGTAATGATCCTCACAAAAAAAAGGACAGCTTCAACAATTTTAATCTTAAAAACAGGCCTTTTATTAGCTCATGCCAAATCATTTAGAGTAATTGCTGGTATGAATGGCACAACACCAAACCCCTTTTTACATCCTGCAATTTACCCATTAGAGTTAGAAATTGCTTTGCAATTGCAGGAAATTACTCTCCACCCACATCAGTGAAACCACGCACTTGCTCCTCAACTGAAAAAAACAAAACGCCTAATACAAACAGTAATTCATTTCACTCATTGTTATTCACTTCCTGCAGCCAGCTTTAATGAGAACTTAACAGCACACATTTGCATTTGTCTAATGGATTTTGTTTAGTGTCACTGCGGTGATAAAATATTGATGCATGGTGCCTTTAAGAGCTGAGCCTGTGAGAGCAGACACCTTGGGACCAGCGTGTGGGAGAAAAGGGGCAGACAATAAACAAATAGGATAAAGCACACAGGAGATGCTGCCTCTGACATTTGCTTTGGAAAGATGATGGTAAAATGGACAACTTAGTATTTCAATTAAAGCTACAACTCCCATTAGTTTTAAGACAGGCAAAATTACACATTTTATTATTTTGGATAAAAACAGAGTTATGAAAAAAATGAATCGGTATTACACTCTTCATTTGTCTAATTTTCTCCATATAATAAAAAATATTCTGTAAATAATTCAAAGAAACGCCTGCTTTTAGTGTCAGATATCACTGACTATTAGACAAACGTGTACTGTATCATTTAAGCCATATTCTGTTGAATTTTAAAATATCAGAAAGCTTATACCTCCTGTGAGCTCTAGACTGACACAATATCAGACATACAACCAGATTATGCCTCTGACAGACAAAAGTAAGCCAAGTGTGGGCTGCAGAAAAGAGTCAGATGAAAAGGATAAGATAATGCCATGATCTTTCTTTCATCATATCAGCCTCCTTTGTTATCTGTTCTCTTCCTTTGGCTCTCTGTCCCACCCTCACGCTCTTCCTCACTCTGTCACTACTGCATGGTGACTCAGACACTGCAGAGATGCCACATCTGAATGATACGAGCATGAGTCACACACCGGTCGGACTCTGTCCATCTGTGAAAAGTTTCTTTTCTACACGTACAACCAGACAAACACTGCACAGGCAGCCATTGGCAGTTGATAACCTCTCAAAGACAGTAAACTCCAGCAGATTTGGCTTTGGCTCTGCAGACAGTCAGTGAGCTGCCATGATCGATGCATCAAACACTTATTTTCAGGCTCAACTCTGCACCTACACTCCTGACTAAACAAACAAGACATTTTTAATGGTGTTCCCTTCACACTGCCCTGACCGCTGCTACACAAGAAACGTGTACACACACAGTAAATCTGTCAATCCACTGCTCCACAGAGGGGCAAGATTTTTGTTCATTCCCTCGCTCTCTCTGTCCATCTGTCAGTCTTTCTCCCTTCTGCTCAAATGGAGAATCAGCTCCTTGACTTGGTGTTGAAGGTTTTAAAACACTCACCCTACTCTCTGTCATACACACACGCACAGTCACAAATAAATATATATAAATATGAAGGTATAAAGGTCTTTGTCTCATTACCTTCAACAAGTCAGCTACACTCAATATCACCCTGTAATGGAAAGTTACTAAGTACACTTACAACAATACTAAACACACAACACTGACAGAGAGGATTCTGCATTAGGTATACTTTGCCCATTGAAACTAAGTCTTTTAAATTTTTAGACTTTGAGTATTGCTATATTTGGTATTTTGAACGCAATAGTCTGTTTAAAGGTAATGGGGAGTGCTTCTGTATATGTGTAATATGTTGAATAAAATAAATAAACCTAGAGGTGTGGAGTTAGCGCTGCAGGCCCTTGTAAACTGATCCTTATCTCTATACGAGGCGGCTCAAAGCTCCACTCACAGCTGCTGGTGTTGAACACCTGAAGTTTTTGACGGGAAGAAGAATGTGTGGAATAAAACACACAACGGTTCTGGTTCTGCAGGTCGTATGGCGCCATACGCCATCACTACACATCTGAAAGAACTAAGTTGAGTGGTGAGCACAGACAACAAAATGAGGAAATGTGTTTGGTAAAAGTCAGTATGAAACATCTTGTCATTCATCAGACTCATTTGGATGAAACATGTTGAACTATCTATGTGACACAGCATTTTCAGGCTGGAGTGATGTCATTTTTACAAACAAATGTCTCTGTGACGCTGACATTACATCCCTCTGTGACTCAGGAAATAAAAGTAAAAGAGAAAACAAAATTGAAATCACCTTTTCCAAATCCAAAACACTATTCCTTCTTTTTAAAATCCTTTCTCAGCAGTGAAGGGTGCATAGATGAGGTGATACTTTTGTGCCTCTGCATCTCTGCCTCTACAGTTGTGCACGTTCTATTGATTAATGTGTGTCTAGATGTATTATTTGTGTATGCCCTTTTTTTTCATGTGTCTTTTGTCCATGTTTCTAAAACTGAGATGAGTTGCTATGGAGACTACTTGTGTTAAAGGAAGTGGCAAAAGAGAGAAATGTGGTTGTCAGGAGAGACTCTAGGACCATGAGGTTGAGGTTGAGGCTGAAAGCATGAGCCTGCAGAGTATGTGTGCGTGTGTGGACTCAAAGTTCAGGTCTTTTTCATGCTTTTATACACATTAAAGTACATTCATATTTAATTTTTTTCTACTACAGCTTCTGCTGCAATTGTCCTCCAGCTAATTACAGACAAATCCACAAAGATAGAGAAATACTATAGATATAAAGACTGGCATCAAGCCATGTGATGTTTGCGCTTTCAAAAATGTCAGATAAAAATATTAACCTGTGGTTATGCTCATATATGCAGATAAATCTTTGTTCATCATCCCACAGAAAGCAAGGCTGTGATCCTTCACATGTTGACAGGGGTTAAGCGACTCGCGAGTGATAACACAGACGTTTCAAGCACTCCATCACTTGATAATTACATTACACTGGTACTCCATTGCTTCCACTCGCTCTCAGTAATCTTGTTAAAATCCCAGTGATTGGAATCACAGTGACAGAGAGACGAATGACAGTGAGGAAGCCGCCCGTAGAGCTGAGCCCTCTCCACATCTGACTGAAGGTTTTGTTGGGTAGCCATAGAGCTGCATAGGTATACAGGCACTGAAATGAGCTGAAATACATTCTGTGCAGGTAGATTTTTCCACTTTGATTCATTACCGATTACAGAGTTGTACGTTTGCTGTTTGCTGGAGGAAGGAAGGACGCTGCAAAATGTTGGATCTATTTTTTTCTTAAAAGCAGAAAAATGAAATCATTATACATTGGCTGCCCCCTTATTAAAAGTAAAGATGGCTCCTACTCTTCCTTTTTAGTCTGGATCAAGAGTATGTGCTTAAGTAGTTATGCTGCCCTCTGGTGGCCATTTGTTAAAACCCCATAGAAACCATAATGCTATATCAGGTTATTGTATCTGTTTGTGTGTGTGTGTGTGTGTGTGTGTGTGTGTGTGTGTATATATATAATATAAAAAAACTGTAAATATATGGTTAATATTAGAAAGAATAAACGTGTTTTCAGGTGTCTGTACTGCCTCTTTCCTGGTGTAGACTTTAAGGTGAAGTACAGTAATTTCCTGGCAGTGATTGCAGACTGGCCCCACATTTGGACCCTCGGTGTGACAGGTAGTTTAATTAAAGTAAAGCTTTGCCCTACAGCTAGTGACCCCCTGGCCTGCTAGCCTGAGTCAAAGTAACCAGGATTCATTTGTCATGTGCAGGATTGGCGGACATGTAATTTATTGGTCATTTATATGAATGCCTCGCAGCTACACACCCACAGACATGCTGTGACAGTGAGATAGTTTTAATACATTGTAGGAATAATCAGTAGTAATTAAGGATGCAATGACATGATTTAGCTAAATCACTGTAAATTCCTTTGAGAATAACATGATAATAGCACATTTAACATGTTTTCATAAAGGTTTCAAAGAACTGCCTTTGTTGAAAATTTTAAAAAGCATTTTATGTGAGACAGAGCATCATATTGCTGGCATTTAACTAATGGATAACAACAGCAATTTGAATGTTTGGAATAAAAGGTTATTGGCACCCAGAGTTTCTTAATAAGTTAAGTTTATAAATGCCCAGTAAGAAAAGAGGCTGGCTCCATATCTTTTTAACCTAGCCTATAAAGCTTTTGAAACCTGAACAGAAATCAGATATACCTTTTTTTTGTTCACATGACTGTCTAACACTAGCACACAAAAAATATATTCAATTACATGAGCTCAGCTCATTCCAGTTAAAGATGAAATCTGCTTTTATCTGACAGAATGATAAAACACTTGTAAGTCTCTAATAACCGTGTCCCCATCTGATGGTCCTCTGGTCCTCTTGACCCAGGGGACCAATTTGAGTGGGACACGGCACATGGTGCCCTGTGCTAAATTATCAACACCCCCCTCCACCTCCACCATTGCAGTGGGGACAAGAGGAAGGCGGATTAGGGTTCAGTCGTCTTGGCAACCTGAAATGCCATCTGTCATGTGTGTACTGATCCACATCGTGTATCTGAGACATTGGTTTAATTCAATCATTTATTCACTGCCAGAGAGGCTGAATGTTAAAATACAACTGGAAAGGTTTGGGGTTGTGTGATGGGTTTTCATTGAAAATTATTCTTAATATTAATACATTTTATCAAAAAACAAGGAAGCAGATTTTCTAAAATGTCACATTATTGCTGTAAAGAATACTTATAACTGTGAAGGAATTAAAGCAGTAACAACGAAAATTGCTTTGTTTTCCAGGAGGAAAACTGATTGTAACTCAAAAAGGAGTAAAGATTATATTTGTTGGGGACTACTTCCATCTACAGATATGGTGAAATGGCAAGTATTTATAACAGCTGGACAATGTATGAGAATACACTAAACTGCAGTGCCTATGCCAAGTGTAGCTCACTTACAGTAAGGGGTTTTAAAGGTTTTTTTGAAAACAGCATAACAGGAGAATGAGCTGTGTAAGGCTTTGGCTTTACAGACAACACTGTCATGGCCAGTTAAGGTCTTTTCACAGGGTTTATTGACAGCAAGATAGAATACCACCAGCCCTATACTTAAAGTTAGGTGTTTTAAAAAAGAAAAGGAATAAACCAGTTGACCTCACTGTGTTATCTGGCCTCCTTTTACAATGCAGGCTGTGTTCCAGATGCTGACGGACTATTTATTAACTCTGTGGGTGTTTCTGAGTCATTATTAAATTGGTTTAACTGGTCTTTAAAGCATCATCAGTATGTCCGTTGTAGTATACCTGCTCAAAGGCACATTAGACACTCTAAACCAAAACAACACTCAAATTGCCTTGTTGTGTTTTACATTTCTGTGTGATTAAAGCACTCTGAAAGCGGTGTGATAATATCTAACTATATAACCTTATATGCATGTGGCATGAAGTGAGACTAATGCATCAACACACACACACCCATTAATATTCACAATAGCATAGATCAGATGAATGCTAACCAGTGCAAATGAGCAGGAGGGGAGCAGGGTGGTGTACTTATGAAGGAAGAGGGGAGGGTCTGATAGACGTGACATGAGGGACTTGTCCCCTGGGAAAGGGCTGCAAATAAACCAGCAGCCACACCTGGGACTGCACCCCACACACACACACACACACACACACACACACACACATATATATATATAGCTGTCTCCCCCACATACCTGATTGATTGATGCCCTGAAGCTGCTTTCAACAATTAAGAAAGAAATAAAGAAATAAAACACATAATCTTTTAGAAAGAACTGCAATTAACACCCATACCATCTGGGCAGCAGCAGCCAAAATACTATAGCGCAAGAGATACAAGCAGAGCCATTAGTTGTCAATATAGATAATTAGCCACATTGACTATTCCAGTCTCCTAACAAGACAGACAAATTTCTGATGTGAACGATGGCAGGTCAGCACATAAGTAAAGAGAGAAGTGGTTCAAAGATAACGTTTCCACAACTAGGCATCCTATCACAGAACAAGGTCACAAGCTTAAGTTTTTTTCTGAGTCAAACAAAAACTATAACGTTGTTCCACATAGTGTATTCTCTGCTCTGCAAAGGCAACCAACAGTGCACTAGAGTAGCACTGAATTATTTAGGTTATAACTATGAATGCCAAAGCTTGCGATACAGTGTTTATATCATTGAAATTGATAATTGTAGAAATAACCATGAATACGGTTTGTCCCTCCACCCTTACAAACTAACTATAAAGCTTTTAGATGTGGGTATATCATACTTTGGCACCATCCTGTGGGAGTGTCAAGACGGTGTTGCAGTGTGTACTGTAGCAGACAGCAATGTATGCCACTACACCCATTTGGAGCACACAGTAGCCCTGTCTCCTTTTTCTGTCTATCTGTAAGGTACACAGCCTCTAGGGGTCACAAGTTGGGAGCTAGAGGACACAATAACCAAAGCATTTAACTTCATCTCTTTTATTGAAGGGACTGTTATATACATACTTTGACTATGGCATAGATCTAAATTATAGTCAGATTTCAGATGGATGCCACACTGTTTCGTGCATCAGTACCCATGGCATGAAGCAGCATGATTCTTGTATAGGCTAAAAGAGCTGTATTTACAACATCACCAAGCCTTGTCACCAATTCATCCCAGTAAGGTGAGAATATATATATATATATATATATATATATATATATATATATATATATATATATATATATATATATATACAGGGAAAAATATTAATTTGTCCCCATGCCATTTATAAGAAATTAGTAAGTAGTAATGATTGTTTTAGACCATTGGTTTCAATGAAGCTAATCAATTAAAAGGATTACTCAGCACACAGTTTGGGGTTTTTATACAACTGTAAAAACAACAACATTTATATAGCACTTTTCTTACAGTATTATTCACCACCTTTTCAACACAGTTTCCATGAGCATTCAGAAGTGGTAGGTTTTTATTAACACAATACAAAAACATCTGTAGAAAATCCACCTATCTATCTATGCCTTGTCATGCCTGAGAAG
>CM076648.1:12798418-12821459 GCA_038496675.1 Rachycentron canadum
ATATATATATATATATATATATATATATATACAGGAGTTAAGGAGAAGAGACACAATACAGTTAGGTTAGAGCTAGCTTGCTAGCCATAACCAAAATGTTTACCATATTGGCCAGTATTAGCTAGAAAGCTATACTGAAAAACCCACCTGGCCGAACCTGGTTGAACTACTACCTTCTACTTATAATATTAATATTGACAAGCTACACATGGTGCAATCGGCAATTGCGCACAGTTCAACCATTCAAATCATTTTGCAGTAACTCAGCAAGATAAGCAAAATGGCGGGTCTCCTTACCTGTAAAACAGTCGTTAAGCCCGTTGTCTGTCCATTCCTTGACTATTTATATTCCAGTTGCCCGCCAACTGTGGACTGGACTGTTATTGGCTATTGCCTTTGTCAATCGCAGACAAAGGAGGAGTTGGGCACTTCTCAGTCAAGGCTAATTGGATGTGGTTTGTAATGGCCGCCCTCAGGCCTCCACAGACCAATTTCAGTACGTTTCCGGTCGGTCCGTAGGTCCGTAAGCTGTCCCAGAGCCACGACCACTTCTTAAATCATGTCCAGGATGACTCTCTGTGGATGTTGGACTTGTTAGGGACTGCGTTACTGCAAACTTTGATCATAGTTATACTCTTGATTGCTTTGACCGAGGAGCTCAACGGGAGGGGGTTACCGTGGATACCAGGGGACACCCGGAAGTGAAACGTTAAACAAGCCAAAACAAAACGGAAATGAAGAGTAGAGAAGAAAGAGTTAAACAAGTGTGAAACAAGAAAAAAGTCTGTGACAACATAATATCTGTAAGTACAAACACATCGCTCACTGGCCACAACTGTGTGTCGGTATTTTTCCTATAATTGCATGATGATAAATTCCAAACCTCTTTTTTTAATTATTATTATTATTTAACATTACTATTTTATTTTCAAACTCAAACACATTTTTTTTTGTGTGTGTGTGTGTTATTTTATTGGTAGGCCGGTCTGAGTCATAATAATATGAGAAATACTTCAAACATTTACTCAAGTGAAAGTTATTCTACAACATAACATAAAAATACTGCAGCAATAGTAAATGCATAGGAGTATTGTCAGAAAATGTACTTTAATTATCAAAAGTAAAAATACTCATTCAACAGAAAGGCTCCTCCACAGGGTCAATTCTATCATGCATATATCATTTTATCTTGTAGCTCTAAAAAAAAAGTTTGTTTTAAAACTACTGTATATATCATTTTATCCATAATAAATGCGTCATATTTTAGAGGCTGATGGTGTATTTCGTTTGATACTTTTA
Source organism: Rachycentron canadum (assembly GCA_038496675.1). NCBI lineage: Eukaryota > Metazoa > Chordata > Actinopteri > Carangiformes > Rachycentridae > Rachycentron > Rachycentron canadum. Next base: position 12,799,718 of record CM076648.1, read on the forward strand.
ATTTGAAAAGTAACTATATTTTCACGTTTTTACAGCATGGGGTGGTGGGGGGCCGACCCGCAGTGATGGTGTTTTTTCTACCCTACTTGTCTTCAGTAGCTGTAAGTTGACACCACAAACTTGCAGGCGTGTTCAGGAGAGTTGGTTTTAAAAGCGGCCGCCTCTGTCACAGTCTGCTTTAGTTACATGTGGCGAACCCGAGGGCGGTGAACATCTGGCTCGACCTGATGAGTGCATGTGAGTGAGAGGGGAGATACGGACGAGAAGATACTCTGACTAAACTTTTAGGAAAAACTCTTTTGAAGAATCCTGTTGGCGTCCTGTAAGTATATTTACAGGATAAATCTAATGTTTTTTTTTTTTTTCTTTTTTATAAAGTTTGGTGCTGATGTTGTCAGTTATTATTGTGATGATGGTAAAAACACTTTGTACTAATGGAAATATTATCTCCCTCATCAGTGGTGCAAGAATTGGCCAAATTAGTTGTAAAAAGATACCACAGTTAAAAAAAAACAAACATTGAAAAGTTTACTCAAGTAAATAAACATTAGGAGCTTTATTCAATCACATTCAGAGCTGTGCATTTCTCATAGGCCTATCAATTATTCTTGGCTTATACTGATTCATTTTGTGTCATTCATGAGTAGAAGGTATTTTAATGTAATCAGAGTTTACATTTAACAATTTCTCCTTTACAACTTTGGCTTGTTAGTTTGATATACAACACATATTTCAAAAGCGCAGAGTTTACTTGGTTACTTTCTACCACTCTTCTGCATTAATATGAATATTTAGTCAATATTTGATTAATATGAAAGTCAGTGACCATAAGTTAACAAACCTGTTATATTGTAAACTGCATTTATCCTGTTTTTTTTAAGCCAGTTAACTTAAGATAATTCAAACAGTTCAGCACATCAGACTTCCTAGATATTTTACATCACTCATCATAATTTATTGTTAGAAGCATACAATTCAAAGAACTGTGGATGTTTTTTCTTTCCCTTTCTGTTTTCTTTCTCATTCAATGGATAGTCTCTTGATTTTTAAAAGCAAACAAAAAACAAGGTAACATCGGTTAGAAGAATAAAATGACACTCAGAATTCATTCAATGAACCAACTGTTCTGAGGTGCACATTGTTTATTTGATTTACCTCCCAACAGTCCCTTTATTTTTACATCTTGGTGCCAAAATTGTACTTTATCACTGGAGCTCAGGTACAGGAGGTCTCCACTGTCCAGAGTGCATAAACAAGCAGGCAGCAGACCTTTCTATCCTGTGTTGATATGAGGTTTATTTAGTCTAGAATCAGTAGAAGGAAAGCCAAAGGGTGAGAACACCAATGAAGCTGAAACCTATACCTCAACTATGTAGCTGTGTCCATTCAACAACTGTTATTCATTCACTCGTTTTATATTACATTTTTTATTTTACAATCCCACAGCTAACACTTGAGACAGCAGTTCATTGATCGAGAGAGCCACCGCTGTTGGACATCCTCTTGCAGTTATTCATCTTGATGTTTTTTGAATAATTTTGTTTTTCAAACAGTTGACAGATGGAGTGGACAAAATACACAGAATACACAAGCCTGCAGGTTACAGTAACAGCAAACTCAATTTGTTCTGAAATTTATTTGTAGAACTAAAGACACATTTTCCCAAATAAAGAGACAATTCTTTCACTGACAGATTTGCAACTTCAACTTTTTTGAAGGAGAGAGCTGCGCCTGTCATGTAGGGAAGCAGAATTTTGTTAACTAGTTGTGAAGTTAGTTGTTTACCAGACACTTGCTTTGGTTCTTTCTGAGGAGACACCAGTGTCAGAGCTGTACTGAAGGCACCAGATCATTAATCACTCGGTCGTCTTATGTACACACAGTACATGTTCAGGTATTTAAGCTCATGCTGTACCTCAGATCCTTCATTTTAAATACATTTTTCAGGTAGGCTGGCATGCAGTTGTAACTTTTCCTCCCCAAACAGCCTGTTAGACTGAAGATGTTTGTTGTTATTGCCAAAACACAATTAAAGTCTGTGAAATACCACTGAAGCAAATCCTACTTTGGAAACATTTAAGGTTGCGCAAAGTAAATGAGGTGGAATTAGAAAAAACAATACATGCGTGTGTGTGTGTGTGTGTGTGTCTGCTCGTACACCAGTGTGTGTTTACATACATTCAGCTCTGCAGGAATATAAAGACTGCTAGTGTCTGAGAGTCAAGCCAGTGGATGACCTTTGCCTTCTCTTCCCAGCAGAGCCATCCTGCAGCAGAGGTGTGAATATTGCACCTGGATGTTTTGTTAGAGGCCAAGGCTCTCATGCCCTGCTGGTCAACCTGTAAACTAGCCTCAAACTTGGCAGAAAGCCCCTTCATATTCCTTGTCCCTGATCCATGTCTGCATGATTTGTTTGCAAAAGACCCTTTTCGCCATGTCCAGTGAGAACCCCATGTCTATAACATCCTCACATTTATTTGACACAACCTGAGCTCAGAATTCACTGACACACATATTGCACATACACCTTTGCCCCAATTTCTCTATGATCATAGTGGAAGGGATTTGTCATTGACTTTTTGCTGATATAAGGCAACTTTACGACAAACTGCTCTTGAACTTGTAATGATGATCTGCAACTCTTGAGCTGCAGGTACATTCATGCAAAAACACAGGTGGTGCACAATTATAACTGAGCTCAGAATCCCAGTTGTGATGCTGCCTCTCTAGGTCCTGAACATCTGTCCTCCGGGTGCTTTACTTGACTACCGTACTAAAGATAAAGTCTTTGTTAGAGATAAGATTTTTACTAGCTCTGCCAGCAGCATGTCTCTCGGGATGGCAAAATCACTTGCTTTTTCTGTTGGGCCATCAATGGACACATTTCCACAGAGAATTGCCATGAAATATTGTACAGATATCCTTGGTCAATTGACATTCATGCTGTAACCTTTCCACAGCAAAGCAACACAGGTTTGACCAGGAGAAAGTTGAATGTGGCTCAACTTTTGCTTCAACACAACTTCATTCAGTAAGGTACAGACACACCTTCCAGCAAGTAAATCTTGTATTTCAGCTGTTTCCCTCATGATCACAACAACAGAGTATAAAATGGATAACATTCCAGTCTTATGGTATATTGTAAACCTCTGTGGAGCCTTTTTGCATCTGCAAAGCCTTTAATTTAATTAACTCTAACTAGTACCTGGAACAACATGCCTCTGAAATTGCAACTCTTTGCGTTGTTTTAACATGGGGCTGTTTTTGGCCTGAATACTTGCTTGGTCTTTTAACTTCACAATTAAACTTTAAAGTCAGTCATTTGGAACGAACTCAGCCTCTGTGTCTACTATACATTACTCAGCAGACTCAGTGACCAACTGCATGTGTTGTTGTCTTAATTCCAGCTGATTAGCAGCGAGTATTACTGGCAGTCAGACCATGTCTCTGCATGGGGCTGAGCTTTATGATGGAGGCTGCTCTGGGAACAGGACAAATGAGCCATGCAGCAGTACCCGGAGGCTGGCTCAGGGCTGTAGCTGTATGTCTTATTAAGCCAGTCAGTTTAATCCCTTTGATTAATGACTGTATGTATTGTGTATTTGTGAGTATAAGGTCCATACATGGGAGCCAGTGTGTAAAATACGTTTCAGCACGTACTGTTGGTTTTGTACATGTGCAGAAAGGCTTTCTGTTTTCATTCCAATACCCATTATAATCCCCAAAAACCATTATGTTTTAAATATTTATTGCTTCAGATTGATTTCAAGTTTTTCTTGAAACACTTGGACACTGACATCCTCACAAACCCAAATCATTATCCCAAATCTAAAAATTTCGGAGAAACAAAGAGATAATTTTACATTAATAAGACTATGACAACCTGATTTGCTGCTGACTCCTGAAGCCTTTCCTTAGCCAAGGGTGAACATCAATACTTTTTTGCATTTTTTTACATTAAGTTGAGGGATCTCCTTACAGATAACATGAGAAAAGACTCTTAACTGTGTAAGTGCTTGAGGTGGACTTGAAAAAAATGTTGAACTATCAGTACAGTATCAGAATATTTACAAAATGATCAGAATAAAAAATCCTTCCCTGGCAATGCAATTTATAGTATTAAACTGTAAAATTGACTTCAATTCATCTTCTATTTACTTCATTTCCCATAATTATTTTTATCTCTCTCACTTTTATTAGTTGTTACAATTATTATTTGTGAAGAGTACACCCTACAATAACATTTGTAGGTTCTTTCACTTGTTGTTTGTAACATCATGTGTTTTAATGTGTCTTTGGAGCACTACATTCAGCTATATCTAAAGCCAAACTGTCTTATCTGTGACAAAAGATCAGTAAAGTGAACAATAAAGAATGTGTTTAGTTAAAAATGGTAAGAGAAATTGTGAAGCATGAAAATCAGATCAACCCTGTTGATCTCTCAGACTTGAGTGATGATGACTAATGAGAAGTGTAAAAGAATGAAAACTTGAGCATTATCAAACAAAACATAAATATATGTATTATTTCTACCAAGGCCAAAGACCGTTTGGAGCTGAAACATGGACAGTGATGTGGGAGTGATAAACACTAGCCTCGAGAGTCCTCTGAGTCCCAGGCACCTAAATGGGTTGGGGATGAACTGTCTTCTAAGCCAAAAGTACAGACACTCTGGGCCGGGTCTCACCAGTCCTCAAGAGTACAACCAGTGGCTGCCTTACCGTCATGATGCCAGCTTGTTGCCCATGAAAGAAGACCTGGCCTTCTGGCTCAACACCATGATGGGTAAGACAGTCTGTGTTACTGAAAACTGGGATCATTACATTTCCTTTACAAAATACACACAGGAGTTTTGAGTATGTGCAGCTAAATTACACGAGGGTTCAGTAAAACATATTTTGGCAATATTAACAATGGCTATAATTTCACTCAGGCTGTGGTTTGTCACAGTCAAACCCAGAGAACAAGGCTTCGCCATTTTTAATTTGAAACCAGGGTTTTTATTTTGAAGAAATGGTGAAAAGGCTGCATAGACACATTAACCTACTTATTATCCCAAATCTTTGAAATACCTCCCCATTAGGGGGCGCGTGGCTGGGACTACAGGGAAAGGGATGTTTTCTACCACTTGCCTGAATTGTGAGGCAAAACATAAAAGATGTCCACATGCCACAACCTGTTAAAGAGCATCTGACAAGGCGCCAACATGACGAGTTTCTGACAGATACAGAAACTACAAAAAAGAAACAAAGAGCCAGCAGCTTGTTGGCCAGTGAGCGTTGATTTGTTTGGACTTCTACTGTTATTGTATATGTGTGTCCTTCTCAGGTGTAGACCTCACAGCCGACAGTTTGATGGAGAGGTTGGATAATGGCGTTCTCCTCTGTCAGCTGGCACAACTGCTCCAGCAGAAGATGATCCGTGGAAACAATGACAAGGTAAACAACACTAAGCATATTCACAGACACAAACACAGAGGAGAAGACTTGTGCAATCACAAATACATAAAGTTGCACCTGGTGGATTTGTGGATTAACCAACAAAAACAAACTCACAAAAGCTGATTAATATATCGGTTTTTACTTATTTCTACCCAGTTTTCAAGAATCAGTGAGCAGGATAGGGGCTTAACTTTGCTTCTAGAAAATGTAGCGATGTCTGAGGATGTCACAGGTAAAGCCCACAGAACCTGCTGAGCTTTAGACTGCAAAACCAGGTCACATCTGAACTTGGCAATGACAATATCTGGAACTGCATTCATTAAATGTCTATGCCTGTTCATGTTTCCAATTATTAAGCCTCACCTTGCCACAGTACATTTGTTTTGACAAGATCCTATTCATGTTTAGTCCTTGATGCACAAGGAAAAAAAACTTGGCATAAGGGAGGAAGATGTCTCTGCCACCATTACTGTCTTGATATTTAAACAATGCTGTTATAATACATGACATGTGTATTGTTTATCATTATATATGATCATATCATTACCAACATTTATCCATGTATATGTTAGTGCAGAAATAACCAAGCATGTTTATGTGTACACTGAAAAAATTACAGCCCTTTATAAGAAGAGTGATCCACTGGCGAGCTGATGCAACTTCTGGATCATTTTTTGCACGAGACAACACAGCCAACTTCCTGTACTGGTGTCGAAAGATTGGCGTTGATGAGGCTTACCTTTTTGAGTCAGAGGATTTGGGTGAGTTAAGACCGGAGATTGCATTTAACATTATGAAGTTGAGGCGCTCTGACTTTTTTTCCCCGTTTTGCTAGTAAAAGCTTCAAGTGACTCATGTCATAATAATATAACAAGTATAACAAAACTGTGTCTAGACATTTAAGTATATCTGTCCTCAACTATAGACCCTGAGAACATGTGAGAACATCATGGCTGTTATGTCTTCTATAATCTCTCCATCCCTTCTTGATCTCTCCAGTGCTGTTGTGCTTAGTGACAAATCATATTAGTATCTTCTTTAAACATGTTGGACACAGGATTATGCATCTTGTTTGCCAAATATATTACAATTTGCATCATTTGTTCATTGCTATCATTGGTGATTTACAATGTCTTTACTCCTGTAAGTCAAATGATTTTTTTCTTGTTTGAAAGTGGAATTTGGCTCTGTGTCATCAAACATACTCTTCTCTATGCGCTTCTCACCTGGGCATGTCTACACAGGGCAGGAGATGCGTGAGAATGATAATGTGCAGGTTAATCCCCACCAACAATAAGTTCCCCCTGCAGGGAGTCTAACCTACTTCACTTGACTAATTGGAGTGACAGTGAGAGTAAACTTGACTTCAGGCCTCAGTTTACTGCCTCTGTGGCATGATGGCACAGATGATATCCTTTTTCTTTTCTCTCACTAGTCTTTCATGTTGCAGCCATTATGTATTGGTTGATAGCAAATGCAGATGACTGAAAATAAAACACCATTATTCATATTGGCACTTGAATGTTGTGGACTGTTGTAGATATGTAGTACATATGTAGCTGCACATATTTTTATGCTTGACCGATTGTCACCAAGACAAATTAACCAAGACTTTTCCTTTTCCAAAATTAGTGCAGAGTCCCCCTTTTTCTAAATACTGGAGGCAGGAGAGGCTTTCATACCCTCATGCCCTCAGCTGCACATCCAGAGCCCGCAGGAATTCCCGCTCTGCTTTAAAGATAGAGATGCATAATAGAGTACTTCCTGAAATGTGCCCTGTCTGTTGACTGGAGGTCACAGGCAGAATTTTATCTCTGGCAACATCTTCCTTTTCAGATGAGTAATTTTTTTGCAAAATTTTTTGCCCCCCCACCTTCTTTGTTTGCACTTTATCCATGTGCTGTGAAGTTCTCCACAAGCAACCTCGGGAGGTATGCCTGTGCCTGTTGGAGCTGGGACGGATAGCAGCCAGGTAACTAAAATGAAAAGGAACTCCCCCACCCTCTGTAATTGAGCTACATTGAGTAGAAAACTACTGTGGTATTTACTGTGGGTTGAAAATTTTCATCATGCAAGAGATGCGAGATGCTTCAAAATTCGAACCAACAGTAAAGTACCGTTTCCTCTTTCTCTTCTTTTGTCTCTTCTTTCCCGTCAACCTTGTACAGATGAACTCAAGTAACACTTCAATGACGTCACCCATCATATTCCAATTGTGTTCATTTGATGTTGTTTTAAACTGTTAATTTAACACTGTTCACTATTTAAAAGCTTACACTGCAGTATTTTGTTCATGCATTTAAACTGTCAATGTTTGGTCATGTTTGCATTCAGTGCTGCCACCAGCTAGTTTTTGTATTTTAACCATTCATTGACTTAGCTTTTTTTTTTTTCTAATTTCATCTGTTTCTTTTACTTCTACTATTTTTATCAGTTACTTTTAGCTATCTGTCTCAACCATTTTTCAACATTTAATTTAGCTAATAGCTAATCTAGTAACTACCTTTATCTTCCTGTTTGAACTGTTTATCCATTACTTTTAGCTGTAGACTTTGTCTGCTATTGCTGGTAGCTGCTAATCATTTATTAACATTATTTTTAGCTGTAGCTGTTGTAACTGTCTGTCCATTAGGTAACTTTAAGGTAATTGTTTCAAGCATTTTTATGTTATTTAATTGCTTCCCACACACCCCCTGGTAACTGCAGATGTATCCCCTGGGTTCAAATACCACCGACTGGGAATCTGTATATTCTACTGTGTGATTTAGTGATAATTTATCCTTATGTTTGTTGGTATATTTTTGTCAAACCTCTCTCTCAGGTACGGAGTGGAGCCTCCAGGGCTGGTGAAGTTGGAGAGAGAGATAGAGAGGGAGGAGGCGGGTTGCGTATCTCCATCATCTCCTCTTCTCCTTTCCTTTTTTCCTCCTACATCATTGTATTCACCATTACAGTCATCCCTGCCCCCAGCCCCCTCTCCCCCTCCTCCTCCACCTGCACCCCTCACTTCAAGCACAACCCCTCTGTCTGAACCACTCACTGCCTCCAGCGCCTCTGATCTTCCATCAGCCACAACAAACCCAGTACCTACATGTTTATCCTCTCCTCAGTCCCCCATCTCAGCCTCTAACCCTTGTACAACCGTAGCCTCAACACAAACTCCTTTGTTTTCTTCATCTTGCACCACTAACACATCTGCTTCACCTCCACTGTCAGCACACTCACCAGGCCAAACCCTGGTATCTACTGCCAAAGTCTCCCCCACCATAGTTAACAGCCACACTGCAACACCTGCAGCCTCGACTCCTCGATCCTCAAGCAAATCCACAAGCCGGAGAAGCACAAGCACCAACAACATTTTGGACGATATTGTATGTATTTTCTTTTCAGCAAAATTAAGCTTATATGAGCTTACAGGTGTTAAAAGTGTTTGTACTTGATTCCCCCTCTCTCTGTCTCTGCAGGTGAGAAACATTATTGAAAACCCCCCCTGCAGCTGTCCCACCAGGTTTCTTGTGGAGAAGCAACCTAAAGGCTGCTACCGTATTGGGGATAAAGTTCTCTATATACGGGTAAGTGTGTTAATGCTAACTCTGTCCTCTAGAGATTGTATTTATACTGATGTACAAAACTAAATACATTTTCAGAGACAATGTAGAAACCACAGGTCACAGTCCTGCACTTTGTCCACCCAACATCACCTTGACTTGCTCCCTGTTAGTTTATATGAATCACAAAAATTTAGTGCTTTGTACACTTGAGAAAACATTGCCAAGACCACAACACTGGTTCACACTCAGTGTTAACACTGCTGACATGTTGTTTTATAAGTAAAATAATAATTTAAGGTATAAAATGTGAAATATTAAAATTAATAGATTAAACCTATAGATTATGTGTGATGTTGTGTGGAATTATAACTTTGACACTATGACAAATCGATGCATCATAGATGCTGCAGCACATAATAAGATTTGAGGTGCGAAGGCCCTGAAGTCATTAATCACCAGTTGAGTCAGCAACAAGTGCATTGTATCAGAGCGACTGATTTGCAGTCATTTAGGATGGAGACATCGGTGCCTTTCAGTCTCCCTGAGTCGTGCCTCACCCATGTGTGTCTGTACAAAGGCTCGAGGAATGGCCTTCTGGGAAGCAGAGTTGCTTGGCAACCAATGGACTGGATAGGACTGGGCTGACAATGATTATCAGTGCATAGACCTTGAGAAAAGAGTTCAAACCTGAAGGAAAAACAAACATGTCTCTTTCAGGATGATTTTAGTGGTGGTGTGTGGTTCAAATAGCAGCTCACTCAGGAATCCAAGTCCGTCTTATGTGTTTGAATGTAAGGGTTTCACTAAACTGTCTGTATACAACCATCCAGCTGTACAAAGACAAAACATAACAATTTCAGCATGTCCTGTATATTAGTACATTGGCATAAATAAGCAAGTAAGTACAGTATAGTCCATGCTGTAAATTACAAAAAACACCTAATCATTGGGAATAGTGAAACAATTCATGCAAAAATCCCACAGAAAACATGATTTGATCTTGCAGCACGTATCTTTTATGTTAAACAGAGACATTAGAGCTTTGGTTTCTAACTGGTCACTAGCCTATTTAATGCTTTGTTAATCATGTTGAAAACCCTATTGACCCAACACTTTCTTAACAGGTAAATCAATGCTGTCAGCAGCAGTTTAGTTGCAACAGGGTTACATCTGCATTTTGACTGGATGACAGACAACACGTTTTTACTGCCCATTTGGAAAAGAAAAGCTCCCCTTCAAGTCACAGCACCTGTTTCTACATGCAGACATGTCAATAACACAGGAGCATGTGTTTGAACACCACATCAAAGAAACCTGAAGCAATAAAGATGTTATAACCAAAGCATGTTATTAGTTTATGGTTAGTTCCAGTTTACATTTATGTGAAGGAAATAAAAAAAAAGAAATAATGAAGATGACCTCTTTAGTTTTTTCATATTCCAGTATTTCAAGATTTGTTTTTTAATGCATCTCAGCTGTTGACCTTTTGTGCTCACCTTCTCCATGTAGCCTTACAAATACAGTGTTTTACCAACACTCAGTGTCCATCTGTCAATTTTCAGCTATAATTACTAGTTTGTAGACTCTACTCAGTCTGCTCCCTTCCCTTTTCTCCTCACTGCTGACAAGCAAACACACCTCAGCTATGTGAATAGAGCACTGCAGCCCATCAACCCTGACTTCATCCATTACCTTGAAGCTCACAGCTGCCCACATGCGTACGGGGAAACACGGCACAAACCTCAATTACCATATAGCATGATAACCCCTGTGCTGCTCCTCAGAGAGCGTGCCATTCAATGTGTATAGACCTTTTTAAAGAGCAGATACTATTGATTTCTGAGACAAAGTCATTAGCGAGGGGTTTAATCAGACAGCTTGTTAATGAGCAGCTGAGCATGACAGCCCCTCCTCACATGTAAACTTTCTACCCCACCTCTCCCCCTCTCCATTCCCTATGGAGACTATTCAATCACGGCGGCCCTGGAGTGCTCCGCCATTCTTTGGTGTTAAAAAAGAGGAAGGCTTTTCTTTCTTCTCTGCACCCAATTAGGCTCTCCTTCAGCTTTGTAGTGAGATGCAGTCTGACCATGTCAATGGAAGGAAAGACATTCAAACACTTCATAATATCATGCCACATTAGTTCTTTGTTTACTGTGCTATAAACCTTAAAATTAAATTAAAATATATTGTTTTGAAGCTTGGTTATAGCTAAGCTCCCTTCTCTTGTACTCAGCCAAGCCCGTTAACAGAAAACTCCATCATCCTCCTTTCGCAAGTGCCCTTGAGCAAGATATTGACACTACAGAAGCTACAAGATCTTGTTCTGTAGGTGACCCTGACCTCTAAGGTTATAATAATGTTGTGTAATGGTGCCAATAGTGTAGCACAGCAATCATTTATACATTTTACATCACAGGAAAATCTAGTGTTACTTTTATCATTAACATAAGATGTAAGTAATCATGAATAAACAAAAGTAACTCATGTATGTTCACAACTTTGAATTTAGGCACAATTCTTTGAGCTAAATGCTAACATTAGCATGTTTACAGGGACAGTTGTACAATATAGATGTTTACCAGGTGTAATTTTTTGCTAATAATTTGCTAATTACCGCTAAAGGTAAATAGAAGCTGAGGCTGAGGATTTTGCAGTTATTTAGTTGTAAACGAAAATATTCAGCAAATTTATTACAGTTCAGCTTCAGAGGAGCATGGACATTGTCAAATGGTAAATCAAAACTCATTAGGCTGCATTTTCTTGCAACCATGGATAGTTGTACCAAATTCCACCACAATCATTCCAGTAGTTGAAAAAATGTAATGGTGACGCTAAAGTAAATGACAGCAGATCACAAAAGTCAATCCTCAGGGTACCATGTATGTGTGTGCAAAACTTAACATCCAACCATTGTATTTATATTGATCAAAATGTAATAAAATGCCTCAAGGGGCTTTAAAATCTAGATAGAAATTTTAAAAACTAACTGTAAGACTAACCCTCCAATCTGTTTTTCTTTTTACTGCAAATTTACAAAGGACTGAAAAAACACCACTGTAGAGTAACGGATGTGGCTAAAGCCTGCCTCCTACCGGCAAGTCTTTCAATATCTCATCTTTCCTGACACTCATGCATCTTTCAGCAGGAAAGGAGAGAGGGAATCAATGGAGCTGCCAGGGTGGACACAGGGGAATCTAGACGGCAGCTTATGGGCTGCAGACATAGCACACTTTGTATGGAGACCTGAAGGGGGGGGCAGAAATAAAGCAGTCTGTCTGACAAAGAGGGCTTGTGTAGAATATAACAGTACAGACTGTATTCCCTTTATACTATATCATTAGTTTGGTATATACATTAGTATGTTCCTGCTTTGAAAATGTTCTGATGCATAACAGACAGTGGAATTCAGCTATAGAAATATAATAATCACAAAATAGATAAAAAGACATATACCTGTTTTATATTATACTTTTATTTAATAAGGTAACAGAAATCTGAGAACAAGAAACACATAAATCAGACAACCAGCAAACAAGAAACAGCATATATAAAGCCAAACAGCCAACAAGTGGCGGTTATACTTAATAAAAGCAACATAAGTGACATAAGTGACAAAAGCACTTTGTACAAAAAGGATACTGAAAACGATCACATCTAATTGGAACTGATCATTTATTTATGTGTGTGTGTGTGTGTGTGTGTGTGTGTATATATATATATATATACACACACATATGAGAAATAAATTTGAGATGACGACTGAAATTTTGAGAATGAATTGCAGTCAGACTGATATTCCCTCCACGTCTGACAGGAGAGTGGTTTATTCAGTATGTCAGACTTGACCCCTGTCAACCTCAACATTTTAATCTGCAGGATGACAGCTGAGACGGACCATGTCTGGAGTTTCCTCTAAAAATGCCTGTGTCGCCTGCGTGTGTCTGTGCTTGTAACATTGATTTTTATTTCTATGCACACGTGACACAAACCACCCCGTATAACAAGTGTATATCTGCTTGTATTATCACATTCTTAATGGCTTCGTAATGAAGGGTTTATTGGTGATAAGGCAAGTGGGGGTGGGCCAGTGCTGACAGGACAACGGATGGCTTTGAAAAACCTCCTGGGAATGTTAATGTCTCCTGGGAGTTGAGGCTCTGTGCTCAACTCATCTCAATTTCTCCTTTCATTTTTTTCCAGGCTTTATATTGTGGCAGTTGTTGCCATGGCAGCAGTTGGTTTTCAGCTGTAAGGACGTCTGTCTGTGAAGAATGTTGATCAGAAACAACTGACCTCTCTGCAAATACTATTAAAAGATAGAGTGGCTGTACAGTGATCATTTTATATAAAATAGTGCTTATTAGGTGGTTTGTGTTGCAGATAAATGTGGGTGTGCCTTTGTGCGTCACTGCATGCGTGTGTTTGCATGGTTGTATGTGGATTAGTCCTGCGTGTGAGCTCAGCTGACGTGTGCCATGACGCATTGTTTCATTTGGTTTAATGACATTTTGACAAAGCTATCTGGGAGAGCATTCACATTTCATAGCCTACACATGTAGGAGAAGCTTGTAAATATTAGAATATCAGACGTGTGTGTGTGTAGGTGGGTGGTGTTCATGTAATTGAGAATTCATAAACATCCTTTCAATAATGGCAAGGCAAGGCAATTTTATTTGTATAGCCCATTTTTACAAACAGTTTGTCTCAAAGGGCTTAATAATGCAACCTGAAAATGTATGCACACTTTATTTCCTATCAATCCCTTGATATGCTGTCTTGTGTCCTTTGCAGATGCTGAATGAGCGTCATGTGATGGTGCGTGTGGGCGGAGGCTGGGAGACCTTTTTAAGTTACCTGCACAAACACGACCCCTGCAGAGGAGGACCAGCCAGCAGATCTGAGGTCAAGGTTTGTCGGTATAAAGCGAAGCCACCAAGTTTAAACATGTCACCTGACAGCTACATGGTGGTTGGTGCGCATTACCGTGGAAAGAAGTAGACTAAAACTTTTGCTTCTGGCTCCACTCACTTCAAAAGACCAAACTGTACAAGGTCAATGATTTTAAATATTAAATATAGTTCAAAACCCTTTTGCCTGAATTTTTCTTTGATTTTAAAGTTGCAGATATGACACCGTTGATATGTTTGTTACTGATTATTATCTGTATGGATTATCCAATTTACTGTAACAATTTGCCATTGAAGCTATGCAATGATTTGTGGATTAATAAAAAATGAAATAATCTGTGAATTGTCTTTTCAAGAGAAAATGCCAAATCAGCTTCTTCTGTGAGGTTTGCTGCTTTTCTTTGTCATATATAGTCACAAACTGAACATCTTTGGGATTAGGACTTTTGGTTGAATAAAAAACAATCTGAATACATAATCTTTGGATATGAGAGATTATAACAGACTGTGAATTTTGTAATTGTACTGTGGTTAGTAAACCTACAGCTCTGACACTAAGTATCATGGTACTGTAGTTTGAATTTGTATCCTTGAGTTTTTGTGTTTTGGATGACTTACCAGCAACAGTTTGAATAGCAGTCTTATGCCTAATGACTTTTAATGTATGGAATTATTTTTCTGTATTTTACTGGATAAAAACCTGTTTTGATTTCTGTTAAAATAAACTGTTTAAAAATAGTTGCAACATATGGCATTTTGTTTTCATAGTGTGTGTATATATATATATATCATAATTTGTCATTCACTTGTAAATACGTGTCTATTATAGTAGGGAATTTATCTCGACAGCCTTAAAAAAGGTAAAGGCACAAAACATCAAGTCCTCCCTCTAGATGGCACCATGTCCTCAGTGACAAAGGGCCAGGCCTCACCTCAGTGCTTGTTCTGAGGACCATGCTGCTATGATCATGTCTCACCTCTCGATGGCACACATCTCTTGCCTGGACTGAATATCTTTTTTTCAGTCTAAACATCAAGTCTCGTCCCCACAGACACAACAGTACAAAACACCTTAGTGCCCCATTAGCCAGCCAGAGAGTCACGTAAATTAGGAATTAGGAACATTAGTGGGGAAGATTCACAGAAAAGTTCACAGAGCTAACCTGCAGATTTTCTGAACAAATGCAAACACTGAAAGTCACAGCACCTTAGTAATTACATATTTTATTTCATTAAAATAAATTAATTAAAAATGGACACAAGTTTTTAATATATTGAAAGAAACTAGCTGTAATGAGCTCATGCAAGACTGTAATGTCTTTTTAGTCCCCACATAACATCTGCAGTGGATTGAGACAGTATAAATGACTTGTAGAAAATAATAACTGTGCTACTGAAACAAGTGCCACTCTAAATGGTGGCATTTTCACAGGGTGTCTCTCATTGCACAGAGTACATTTCTAAGTTCCTCATGAAACACAGGAAGTTGCCACATGAGAGGGATTTTACGTCAATTTCAAATACACTGTTACACTGTGCTGACCTCATTCGTTCTCAGTACATTATTCTTTATGTTTTGTAAATCTTGCTACTGTGTGCTGCTGTTCTTCTGTATTGAAGCACAATCCAATCAATGACAAAATTTTAGTTTGAAATTACAGATGTTTTTATGCGTTTGTGTACTTTAAATTTACAATTTGAGATATGGGGGTGGAAATATGTGCTTTAAATTATTATTATTATTATTTTTTTGCTTGTAAAACAAAGTATTGCACATGGGCAGTGGTGGCACATCCGACATGGAAAAGTCCAGCGAGAAAAAAAAGATTTGTGTGCAGTTGTGCTTCAGTCCTAACAACACATTATACTTGCACCACGTATGTTACAGTTTACTGCTTACAGTAATACTTAAATTACTGTCCATCAGTCTGGGTGTGAACTTAAGACTTTATAAAACCAAAACACCAAACAGCATTGCATTCTGTCACAGCATGTCAGAAAATACACTGACCCAGTTGTCAGAGAATCGACCATAGATATAAATATTTTTATATTTATGGCATGTCCTTGTTTCTGGCATAAATATTTTCAAAATAAGAGCCTGGACCGACTGACCGTAAACACACAACATGGTATGAACCCAAACTCTGTAAAAGACACAACAGGGTGCTTATCACATGCTCTGGTCATCTTTTGCTGCTGTGTGTGGCCTTGCAAACATATAATGTATAACTCCACCAGTTCAAGCTTCAGGTTCACGGACTTTCATTAGACCCAGCAAAGTGCAAAGATTCAACAAGACACTGAAGTTACAGTTTTCAATCATGCCTCAGTTAAATTCCTTGAATTCAGGAAAGTGGTGACCTCATGAGGAGGTTAGTGGTGATGGTGAAAGGACTGAACATCACAAACAGTGTGTCAACACACATTATAACACCTTTTTTTCTTTGACACTGACATAGCTGATTGAATATCCCATGACTCCCATCTCCAGCAATTAACATTTATGAAGGAGGAGAAATAACATTTGTATTACAGAAAACTGTCTGTGAGTTGTTATCATTGTAAAATGTCACGAGGAGAATTGTCTTAACTAAAACTTTCCCTCTGCACTGTTTTCAAACATTTAATGGGGTCCCACCTCATTAGTGCTCTTGGATACACAAAACTGATCTATTTTACTGATTTGTACTACTGACACATTATTCTGCTAATATGAAATGGCATTTCCAATTTTAAATCAAATGGTTTTTTTTTCCCACAAATTTCTTACATTATTTTTTACTAATTATTTTGTGATTTTCCAAAACTGCAGCTGTTTTTTCACATTTAAACAAAAATGTATCCTCTTTGTTAACACTTAACAATAAAGCCATTTTAGCATGGATACTTGTGACTTTAAGTAAACTTCATTTTGTCATTTTCTTCATGTGAATGCACCACAATTGAAACACAAAATAAGTATAAACTGTATTTGGATTACAGCTTTTAACATATGTCTTTAAATCACTATTTGTGCTTTTTTCAGTGCGAGATTTCGATGATTTTTTGATGCAACAATTGAATTTCAAAAGTAAGAAAATTGAATAATTCCCAAGTTCCTATCACATACTACACATATATAGTGTACCATTTTGTACAATAGTACACAATAAAATAAACGGATGATACGATATGTGTTCCACAGATCAATAAAACTGGAATGGATTTATTACTTCATTTTGACCTTTTGGTTTTGTTTTCAAAGTATATACATATTGTGCCTTGTGTTGTGGGACAGTGAGTTTTTCTGAGTTGCTGTTTGTGCTTCTCTGTTTTCTCAATCCAACTATTCAATCATAAAAGTACAGAAGACTGAAATATCATGGTTTTAGTGGCAGCTGATGATTCAGTCGTCAGTCATTCAAATTATTGTCTACTCAAATTTGTATTATCTAATTTGTTCTGTTGTCATGATACAAAAATGTGTAACCTGTATTACATGCTGGTCGCAAATAAGTGTCATGAAACATGCCTTTATAGGCATCACTGGTTGTGCTATCTACATGTAAACAAAACAAAAGAACAAGTTATGTTCCATTGTTTTGTTGTTTCATTTTATTTTTGAGTCCGATTTTAGTCAGGCAATGATTGCACCTTACCGTTGTGTTACTGTATTCAGTGTAGATGGGGACTGGGAATACAGCTTGTGCTTTCATTTTTAGTTTCATTTTGTTTTTCCTTTAAAATTGCTTAACGTGCCCATATTCAGGATTACACTAAAAGGCTGACCAATGTTAAGGGTAAACAATGGAGTAATCAAATAGTTGCTCCACAGCTTGGCTTCTTGTTTTGCTCTTGTCAGGTTATGATTCAGCTGTCGGCAAACAACTGGGTCTGTCAGAGCAGTAACAGCACAGCAGCTTTAAGTCACAGCTCAGCAGTTAGTGTGACTTCACGCTTTCTTCTGCTTCTCACTTCTTTTCATTTCGTACCACAAAATACCTTCATGTTGCCAAATACATAATGGATTCACTCTCCTAGCACAATCCTCTCACTCTTCTTCTCCACACTTTCAACCAACATCACCTCTAAACACCTCTAAACAAACAGAAAACAATCATTCTTATTCAAAATCTACTTCACACAAACAATGTTCTGGATCTACATAGAGATGCATGTGTACATATAGTATCTTTAAAGAAGCATCAAATGATTTGCTTTTCAAAGCAAATTTACTTGTTACTGTGTTTTATCGTACTGACCACAAATGTATATCCGTCTTATGCTCTGCAGAGGCGGCAGACGTTCTACCCCCGGGACTTCTGTTTGATATCATGATACTCATGTTTGATATCTGTAAGTGTGCTACACTAAAGATAAGCAATGGGCAGTGGTCTGACGTCTGAATGTTTTTTTTTTTTTACATTACAAACAATAACACAGCACACATCACTCGACTGAAAGAGGAATGCTGACAGGATGCCTGACATTTGTATGTTTGTTCCTTTTGGAGGATATCTCTCATGATTCATCCAGAGTAATTGAGCATGTGTAGAAAAGCTGGTGTGTGTGTGTGTGTGTTTGTGTGCGTGTATGTGTGTGCTGCGTGGGAGTGTTTGTGGCTTTATGTATTTAAGAGAGCACCATTTTAAGACAAATTTTCTTTAGAGAAAACAGTCACCTTTAGATCACCGTGAAGACAGCATGTCAAAAATCTGGACCAAAAAATATTTTTGCTGTGAGACCATGCCTCAGTCATATGTTACGTAGGTGTTACTCTTGCTGTTCCTGGAGGTCCCTCTGCTATTTCCGAGATTAGGTGTGTGAAGTTTGTCGTTCCTTTGCTCCTTCTGTCACTCAACTCAACTCAGGCACACTTAAAACACTGAAGGGGGATGGCGATGTCATAGGTGGTGTGAGATGGTGATCAGACAAAAACTGTTTCAGAGTTGCACATCAAGACTGGAAGGGTGTGGTTTGTGCGTTCGGTGGGTCAATCGCTGCTCGGTGCCTTGGTCCTGTCACACGGTTCCGTTCTCCTGCCTCGGCTTGTGGGTCGCTGTGCGAGTGGGTGTGCTCAGGGATGGGGCCAAGGTGCAGAGGAAGCCAGCCAGCAATGTGAGACCGAGGCCTCCCCAGGCACAAAACATGGACCAGCCATAGCCATGGCTAATGTCCTCGGGGAGGCCATACATGTAGCGAGGATAGCGGGATAACTCAAAGTTGATTCCTGCCACACATGTGCACAAGGAGATGATGCAGCATGTTCCTGTGTGAGCAGAGGAGACAAGCAGTGATTTAAAATGGTTTAGTCTGATTACTTAAGTCTGACATGTTCTGTGCATCTTACTGCAGGACAGGAATCATGTTACAGCACAGCATTGATCTACTATCTGATGGTAACCCAAAGATGCTCTCAGCGGTCACGAAATAAATACAGAAATTGAATAAAATTGGCTTTTGTCTGTGTGCTTGTGTGTGGATGTGAGCATATGTGCTCTCACAGTACCTCCCATGAGAAAGAGTAGCCCAGCTACATATTGCATGAGGTCATGCTGCTGGCAGCATCCCAGCACTCCAATGATCCAGCCAAAAAGAATGATGGACACGGCCATGCCCACAAAGCCAGCCGTCATTCTTCTTAGATCTGCAAGCAGAGGTGAAAACGTCACCAAGAGGACTGTAACTTACAGCTGCTGAACAATGAAAGTGGTGATTACTCACCACTAATCTGAAAGAAACTGAGAGGAAAATTAAATCTAGTGACGCTGGAATCTGTTGTCCTCAAACTACTGCTGATATTTGAGCAGCTCGTGTCACTCAGCTGTCAGTCTACTACATGGAAATATTTTTGACTAAGCAATTATTACCTGAACTGTATACAAGATGTGATACAACAAGCAACCAACAACCTAATGTTACCTTTAAGAGGCACTCATATTATATGCTCATGCTTATTCTTATACTACACTATGCTCAAGCCTATGTCAAAGAATTGCCTGAAAGCCAATGAGGTTAATGCTTCATTTCATGCATCTATTATTTTCTAATGACTCAGGAAGTTTTACCAAACTAAATACATAATTTAGTGTAAATTATGGCAAAAATAGGAATATGTGTTTGAAAGAAAAGCTCTAATTGCACCCAAATAAATATTCATTATTATTCAGTTATTATTGGAAACGTTTGTTTATACAGAATCTGTATAGTTGCCTGTAGACAAACTGCATGCTCAGCTGACCTGCTTTGTGCTTATTTAAAGAAGATGATGCATGTGAACTAATCTAAATTACGTAGTTCTTTCTGGGAAAATCCATAGAAATGCATTAGAAAACAATTAAATTACAAGCCCATAAAATAAAGCTTTACTCCCGATGAGCTAAAATGAATAAAATTAGACGATAACATTAGGAAGAATAAATATATCTGGAGTATTATACGAAGAATAGGAATATGTGTAGATGTTGTTGTTTAAAGAACATATCACAGCAGAGGCATAATTGCAAATTTTAAACTGAAGTAAATCACAGGCACATCTGCGCAGAACATACCTAGAAGCAATGATATATATATATACAAGCCTATCCAAGTGTTTTGAGGGGAGATTTAATGGATGAATCCATTTGAAACCCAATGGCTCCCTAATAGTTTGATGGCCTGATAACCTCTGGTCATGACTATAGACATAGAAGAGAGGCTCTTATAACATCTGAGAAATGTTCAAGAATGAAGGGCAGCTTAGCCTTAAAAGTGTACACTCTTCCAGATAAATCAGAAATTGATGGATAACCAGTGGGAAGATGCTGCCATTATGGTAATATTCACTGTTTGACTGACAAACTGACAGTTTTACAGAGGACTATAGTAGATGGTTACACAGGGAAAATGTCCAAAAATGGGATGCTACGTAAAAAATATCCAAATAAAATGATGGGCTCCCAAAATCATGCCTTGAGGCGCATCAAATTTCACATGAACTCAATTAAACTGCTACATGCAAAGGAAGCTTGTAGAAGATACAATTTTTAAGTGGAGACTTAAGGACCTTTATCTTGGATTTTCTCTACCTCTTTTGTATTTTTTTAGTCTGTTCATTGAATACTTTAGGTGGAGAGAGACGAGAGCAGAAAAACAAATGTGAATAAACAAAAGAAGCAAACAACAAATACTCAGTAACTAAACCAACCAATCGAAATAGCTTCATGAAGACAGACAAACACTTTCAGACTTACGGAGTGCGTGCCACTCGTCCTGTCGTATGGTCTTTGTGATGTTGATAGGTAAATTTCGTGGGAGGATGGACGAAGAGTAGTGATACTTGACTGGAGTACATCTTTGAATTATTCCTGGCAAAGAACAATGATGGAGACAATTAAGACTTGAGCTAAATTATTCTTAATACAAATAGAAACTTCGAGTGACTTGTGGGATTATGAAACAATATACACATGATGGAAAAGCTTCATATTTATTTTAAAACCTCACTGAGTTTTAATAAACTGACTTGGCCTTATTAACCCCATGTTCCCAACCACCCCTACACTGTTATTAAAGAGGGATTAGGAAACAATAAGGAATATGGATTATTCTACCAAAGGCCACATACAGGACCTTAATTATTCTCATTTAAATTGAATCTCTTCATATTTACTTGGTGATTGATGCAGAAAACTGTATTCAAAATTGACTGCACTTAGATTTAATATCTTCTTATATCAGTGTCTTAGCACAACATCAGTGGTGACAGTTTTAGTATTTTTTCTTAATTTAGGAAAAACTGATATATATATATATATATATATATATATATATATATATATATATATATATATATATATATATATATATATATATATGT
>CM076648.1:12826428-12886238 GCA_038496675.1 Rachycentron canadum
GGGGGGGGGGGGGGGGGGGATGTGGGCCTCTGGATGATCCTGTGTTTGTGACAGGCTGGGTGTGAGCTCACCGCCGAGCATCACGGCCTGGTGCAGCCTCCAGACTGCTCGTGTTTACCTTTGTAAATAAGGTCCTCGGTCTCCAGGTCGAATCCCTCCCGGTGACACTTCCTCCAGAGTCCGGAGATGGTGGAGTTAAACTGCCGACTGCAATGAGACTCTATGGATGACACTGCGGCCAGAAAGTGCCGCTTCTCCCTGATGAGAACACCAGCATCTGGGCCGTTACCTTTCCTCTCCAGGCTCTTTGGAGGCATCTGGAGGGGGAGGTTGTGGTTTGAAATGTAGATGTAGCCCGGGTCGTTTCGCTTGTTGGCATAGTTTTTACACCTCTCTCGATGCCTCCTCGCGTCGGTCTCGTACCAATAATCGGTGCAAATGGCCATGGCGAGCAGCCCGAGCGCACAAAACGCCAAGAAGAGCCCTGTGCTGGTTAATATTTTCATAGCGGCCATCTTCCCCGCTCGATGGAGAGCCCAAACAGTCGCAAGAAGGTTCCTCCGTGGCCGTGGTGGTGGTGGTGGTACCGCGTGAAATAAATCACGACGGCACTCACAGCCTCGCGCAGTCCTGCACTAGGAGCATGATGGTGCAAGGCCAGCGCTGTCTCAACTGGATGCTGCGGTCTATTGTTGTGGTACCCGGTGGATGCAATGTTGTTCCCACCATCTGTTATGGTACAGGAGGAGAGAGGATGGATGGCGACCAACGCTGTGAGGAGGAGGAGGAGGAGGAGGTGGTAGGGGCAGGGATGTAGTTGCGCGCTCTCTCCTCCAGGTTGATGCTGTTGCGGGATGGGGAGCAGACAGGAGTGTGCTCTGTTAGCGGGTGGGTCATTGTCACGCATGAATGGCCACCTTTATGGATTTGGTAAACACTGGTGCAAAGGAGGAGAATTTAATCATATGAACCTCATATGTTCAGTATCTTCCTGGACAGCAGCAAAGCTAAGTTTTTGCTATGAATTCTGAGTTGTTCTGTTAGTGATGATTTTATTATGCTGTTTTTATTTAATTGTGGATTTTTATGACTCAATTAACCCAATGGCTCTGAGATGAGTGCAAACTTGGACTAATTTGTAATCTAAATATCAATGTTTACATATTTGAATGTGTTTGAATGTAAAATGTAATGTGCTCATGTTAAAAAGAAATGACTTCTGTTATGCAAACTTGCCTCTGTAAGTCAGGGAATGTTAACCACTCACCACTACAATGTATTTATTATTCATTTAAACTTTATATGTACAGGATGGTCCAAGGAGACAGTTCACTGTTTTTGTGAGGCCTTGGAGTAGATGAGCTGAGAGATAAATGATGATGAAAGAAACTTTAAAGACAAAACATACAAAACTAGAGCCGAAGGTGAGAATGATAAGAATAAAAGAAATGATAGATCAGGTGCAGATATGGCTGTAATCAATAATGGACTCAACTTAAGTAAAAATATTTCACAGCCCAGTTTACAGCAGTTTATAACAAAGCACAACAACAAAAAAAATAAAATCATAGTAGGTGGTGAGTTTGAGGTGCAAGACGCTGCAGATGTATTCCTTGAAAGATTTTGAGCACATTAATAATCAATTATTTTTAGTTATGTTTGAAATGCTTTGTTTGCAATGTTTAGTTTTCCTTTTATTACAGTAGATATATTTGTTGTATAGTCAGTTTGACTAGTGTGACTCCGATTGTGTTGTGAAATTTATTGTGATTTCATATGGTAAAGTATTATGTTACGGTGTAAAACACTGATCTGAGTGCTCTTATGAATTGGGGACTTGTAAAGCTTGGTTTATAAATGGGAAAATTCAATTTGGGCTTTATGAAATTTTGCTCTAATATTGACTTCAGCATATGAGTTTAATCAAAAAGTAGTTGATGGGAAATTTGAGGATTTTGTGACGAGTTAAACTTCTCACTGCATATTAATCGATGGTTGATATAGCTGAAAATACATAACTACTGAGAGGCCATTTTCATTTTCAGCAAAGTTATATTTGTCATCCATAAGATCAAATGTTTTAATCCAGACTCCAGGAATTAAATACTTATTAAACTGAAGATATGGAAACTTATCCAAGCATCATTGAAAGATTTGTCAGTTGTATGTTTGCACTTTCCCACTGAACATCTTCCACTACAGTGTACATAGTGGTTGTTTGTTGTCCTTATGTGCTGTGACTGAGGAAGGCTCCCACAGACAATGGGCTGCTCACAGGCTGATGACTAAGGAAGGCAACCCGCGGCGGAGTCGTTATGGCAACAGAAGCTTGCCAAACAGACTGTGTTGAAATTGGACAAGAGTGAAAACACACAATCAATACCCCCTCCCTCCACTCCCATATGACATTTCAGGCATAGGATCTTTGCAGTATAAACATGCTCATGGTGGACAAGTTTTTGTGCAGCAAGGTCAAGACAACACACTGGGCTGCCTCAGGACCTTAACATAGCTCCACCAGTCAATACCAGGATATCCTAATTCCACTAAAATCAATAGATTGCCTGTGTCCTAATTCCTCATACTAAGTGTCTGGTCGTACGTATGGTCTTGTTATAAAGTGAAAATAAAGAGACAGATTATAGAGAAATATAGATCATTAAAATCCAGATTATAGATACATTTACAGTTTATTTATTCAGGAGAGGAAACTTTCACTAAGAGGTGAGCCAATCACATAAAGATATGAATAACCATGCAAGGTTAAGAGTTGTTATCTGACCCATGACTAAGAGTTCTTGGAATCAAGTGAAACTCAAACCTGTACCGATCTTTTTCTTCCATTAATTTCAGATGTATCCAAAATATTTATACAAGCAAAGCTTTATTTAAACACCAAACTGTGCATAAATGGTGAAGAATGTAGTGTGTGAATGAGATACAACCAGCAGCAGCAGGTGTACTATGTTGTAGGGCTGACAATTGTGTAGCAGATCATCCTGATTTCTTGGCACTTATTTCATAACAACATAAAATTATGGTGTGGTTTTTCTGTTTTGTTTCTTTTTCAATAAATATGCAGCAGCTACATCAAGAACTGAAGATGCACAACAGTAACAAACATGTTTAAACAATTTAGGGTACACAATACATTTTAAAGGGGAGGTTCTTGTAAAGGTCCAATGAACTCTGTTCAGTTGAGCAGGTACGTCAGGTACCTCTGTAAATGTATGTGCAAAACAACATGATTGTCTGATCAACAATATAAAACTATTTGGTAACAGGTATCCATATAAACCCTCTGAATCCCCTTGATATTAAAGTCTGGCACATTTTGAAGTGTCCTCACAAATGTCCTGTCAGCAGATTGAGAAGGTCTTCCTTCCAGTCACCCATCCATAAAGTGCCATTCTTTTGTCAGACATCTGTTTTAGTGGAACATGATGATCCTGATGGAAGAAATGTAATCTCTTAGTTGAGTTTCTAAGAATGAGAGGAGGTACCAGATTTGAAGGTTGCTGGAGAACAGGATTACTCTCCAGTGCGTTTTAGTGTTGGGTGAGACCTCCATGTTCAGTCAACAATGGCAGAGAGGAGAGCCATGACCGCCACGCCACAGAAAATGAGTAGGATCTGTAATAGGGACTGTCTAGAAACAAAAATAAATAAAAACAAAAAAAAAAAAACAAAGGTTACAGATTCAAGGATATTGAAGGAATGTGTCATCAGCCCATGCTGATCAGAACTTGTGCACTTCACATGATATATCAAGTTTTGTTATGCAGTTAACAGCCTTTTTACATAGCCATGTATATTTGTCACATCCTGCCACTGGTTTCATATTTTCTAATGCCAAATAGCGTAGCAATGCACCAACAAAGTCAGACAAATGCAAGCTAGTGAAGAAGAAGTTAAGTCTCTGCCTTTGTGACTTGCTGTCTTTTATTGTGAAAAACTATTTTTGTATTGATCAACAGATCCACATGCGAGTCTTTGATTTACTCCCCCAGTAAGATGGCATTTGAAAAGCTTCTTTAACTTACAAATGGGGAAGTAGCAGCACCACTGAATTAGACTGTGTTGTTCATTGGCCTAAGTTCCTGTTCATCTTTGCTGTCACTCAGACCTCTTGACAAGTACAAGTATAAAACCTGCTCTAAATGTTAACCTGCACAGCAAATAAAACAGAGCAAATATGAACCATGAAACTGACTTTGGACCAGAAGGAATTTTATTCTTCCACGCTAGTCAGCATTAATGTGAACAATAAAACCTATGTGTAAACATAACTTTCTAAAAGAAAATACACAGGGAACCTTTAAGTGATTGAGTATTTCAAAATATCTCACATACCTTAAACTGGACTCCTCTAACAGGTCAGGCACCACATTCACCAGGGCTATGTAGAGAAAGCCTCCAGAGGTGAAAGGCAATATCCAGGCAGTGGCATTTTCTAGAAATGGTACAAAAACTTTAGGACCCATTCCGGAAAGTCTCCAGTTAACAACAATAATGTGTTTGATTGTGTGTATGCGTACTGGTCCTTTCACCTTACCTGTGCCTTTTGGTGACTGAGTGCACAGAGCAAAGCAAGATCCCAAGATCCCAACCAGCGCTGTAGACAGCTGCATGCGAGCAGCACTCCATCGGTCAAACCCGGCTCTCAGCAGAATGGCAAAGTCTCCAACCTGTAGATGAAAACATTTCTCTTGTCAAAGGAATTGCTCAGCACTCCAGCAGTCGAGTTCTTCCTGCATACTTGTATACAAGTACATACAAACCTGGAAGTAAAGTTTGAACCTCTCAGTTTAGAAATTATATTGTATAATTTAACAAAGAATTCTATAATCTCACCTCATGGGGGATTTCATGGAGCAGGATAGCAAATGTGGTGAGGAACCCAACCTACAAGAAAAGTCTCATTAACACTGCTTTGTCTTGTTTGGTTAAGAAATGTGATCTGAAGTATCAAAGGGAAAATGTTACTCGGAGCTGGAGAAAAGCCAAGCTGAGTGCTTAGCTCTATCTGTTCAGCTTGCAATGTACAACAATAACATGAAAAATGTAAAAGATAAAAGGAAAAATTTTCATCTTAAAGTCTTTAAAAGATTAAATATCAAATCAAGAGCATGAGACCTATCGATAATGTAAAATGTATGTGCGTTACGGGCATAGTTATGTGCCACATGTGTCACGTGTAGGTGCAAGGCAGGTTTTGTCAGCAAACTCAAAGCTGAAACATGTTTCTGTAAAACAATCTTGAGGCAATGTGCAGCTGTATGCAAATGTTTCGGCACTCATGGGCAAATTACGAAGTTTGTTGATTTTTCAAGTGGCAATAAGTTAATACAACACCTGCAGCAGACAGTGAACAAAACAAGCCTTTCTTCAAAAGTAGTTTTACTTCATAGACTTCAAACAATAATTGTGGTATGTGCAAAGGTTTGATCGCCCTACTGAGTTAACCATCAATTGTAGCTTTGCATATAATTTTCTTAACCTTTTATGGCAAAAGGCTATTGAGATAATAACCACACTTAACTATAATACATGCAAAATATGTACAGAAAACCAGTTAAATTCAAATGTAGTTAAAACGTGTGTAGTGCATTATGAAGCTCAATGAAATAATAAATGAACATTTGTCCAAGCAGCAAGGGGATGTAAAAAAAAAAAAAAAAAAAAACAAACAAACTCAAAAGCTCCTTCAATGAAAAATTCAGTTCATTAAATCAGTAATTAAATAAAGATTATTGAAAATGAATTGGTGCTTTTGAGTGAGGCAACGTGAGATAATGACCATATTCATTGATTTGAAATGACCTTGATGTCCTTCAGTGCTATTTACTTATAATCTAAGTTTAAATTATGTTCATCAGCCATTCAGAATTAAAATCTGTGATCCCTGATTTATTTATGTTTAATCAACACTGTGTTGGCTCAGATCATTTTTATAAATTTTTCATTGTGGCAAAAAAATAAAAAATAAATAAATAAATAAATAATTGAAATTTAAATAAATAAATAAATACACGCACATGAGCATAAACAGAAAAGACTGGTGAGATGTCTTGTATGTGTATGTTTGATACATCTAGTTAACTTCCTCTCTGGCACATTGATCCATAGTTCATGCTGTTAGCCTTATGTCTGTCCAGCTGGACTCTCTCATCCCCACAGCTACAAATATACCGTCAACTACTGAAGTAATACAAAACCCATGTTACTGCATTTTGATGTGTACCTTTTTGAACAAGCTGTAACATAATACAACAAGAACAGGTTTCAGGCTGAAAACTGTTGTATCCTGTAACGAATGCCCACAGAGTGGGAATGCTGATAAAACAGGTTCACTGCTCTGCCAATGGGCCTGTATACACTGCCAAACACTGTACTCACAAGGAAGCTGTTATATGCCCAAATTCCCCAGATATATTTTTGTCCTTTGCTTTTATGAAAGTGGGAACAGACAATAGACATGAGTGATCTAGTAGAAATAATGCCATTTGAATGTTGGTTTTGAACCATGGAGCTCTCTCCATACTCAGACTGGTCAAAAGGACAACCAGTACAAACTCTGTTGGGTGGGCACATTAGAGCAGAGCTGAATTTCTTTCCCAGTCCAACCGAGGCTCTCTAAATGAATGCAATGTCTGAGGTTCACTTTTGTTTTAACTTGGTTTCTCTCCCTCTTTGCCTTTTCCAATGATGGGGTTCTCTATCTTTTGCTGGCTAGAGTTTCCAGTTTCCTGCCTTTGTTCCACTTTCCACCTTTTATGCTACTGATAGCTACCGAGGAAAATAAAAGCAGTATCCTCTCTCTTTTGGTTGAGCAGTAGCAGATGCACTTCCTTTGTGCTTTAAATTGAGTCTTAATTTTCCTTCAAAATTTTGTGCCTAGCAGCATAAAAAAAATTGCATTGTGAAAGTGAGGCATGCAGGAAACCAATTTTAAGACTGATGGTATCATTACACTATTATTTGGCCATTTTGCAGCTCTCCTACTGTTCTTGAAGGAGCTATTTGTAAGTTTTGCTATTGCTACATAGCCTACAGTAGCATTAACAGCTGTTCAGTTACCAGCCTTGAAGAAACATTGATAGCTCAGCATCAAACTTCATTCCTTTACTTGCCAAGAGCTGTTTATAGTGGCAGAGAACTACACCAATGTTGTCTCTTGCTTTTGTATTCGTATCACTTCTTATCTTCTGCTGAAGTTATTCTAACCAGCTAGCTCTATTAACGCTGAACTGCCTTGCCATTTTCTGATTTGGATTCACTGTAGTGTCCAGGCTGCCCTGAGGTTGCTCAGAGGGAGTACTGTAACTTCTTCGTCTTGCCATTGCAACAATTGTTGGCAAAACTGTTAAGTAAACAGCTGTTCATGCTAATGTAGCATAATAAGTATTATAATATAGCAAAACTTATAAATGGCTTTGGTTTTTTAATGTTTCCATCACCAACAGAGCTCAAAACATATTGGTATCTACTGTACAATAACACAGTTCCATCATCCTTCAAATCTGAAGTACAAAAAGAGTTCTATATTTGACACATATTCATAGTCCTACATGTTGACATTGGCAAGGCTAAAGTCAGTTTGTGCAAAACATTATTATTAACAGTTAATATTAACAACCAGTTCACGATTCTTGTTCTTGTATCAATGTGCATGGCGAGGACCAAGGGTGAATGTAATCACATTCTCACACATGTAATTTGCTAAACCAGTGTGATTATTAATGAAAACTTTTTCAAAGCTACCCCACAGTCAATATACAACATGTATAGTATTTCAAATGTAGAAACAAGGTGAAAGAACGAGGGCGCTGTCATTCATCTGTGGAAAAGGAGTCTTTTGCATGGACCACATTGTAATGAGAAATTAGACAATCAATAGTGATTCCAAGAGAACTGAGCTCATTCTTTTTGGTGTTGAGTTTATCACATCCTCTTACCTTTTTGCTAATCAGGAAACTCCCCGCCACTGCCAGTCCATGAGTGAAGTTGTCAATGCAGTTGGCCAGCAGGTTTAGATACCCACTTATCTGTGACACACAAAACATAATACAGCTGTTGCTCACATTACTCTTCACAAGTCAGAACTAAGAAAACCACGGTCAACATTAATGTAGTAATTCATAATTAAGTATTGTGTGTTACCTAAAGTTACTTTGACTTTGTGAAAGTGAAAGTAAGTGTAAGAAAACAAAGACACACGCAAAGCTATTGGTGATGTAGCATGAATTTCTGGGGCACTTATGTTTTTCTTATCCCTGTGATTAACTAGTGAATTATCAATCCATTCAAGGGCTTCAGTCACTCTATCACAGAGCTGACATAGAGAGACAAACAACCAGACACACTCATGTCCACACAATTTAGAGTCACCAAATAACCTAATGTGCACGTCTTTGGACTGTGGGAGGGAGTTGGAAGACGTTTTTGAAATACATGTCCTAATAATTTGTGATGTCACAAATAACTGACAGGACTCGGTTTTGAGGATGGGAAAAAGGAAAAGAAAATATGCTACTTATATAAGAAACTCATATCAACAGTTTAACCCCAGTCGTGTCCCTCTTTAATTTTTGTCTTTTTTGTTAAGTGGGAAATGTTTTGGTTGTCAGCATTACCTTGATTTTCTCTGATCTTTTCTGCAGACTCTGTTGCTTGGAGGATTTCCATGACTCAGCATGGTGCCCATTTCTGAGTGATGCCACTGCCTTTTCACTGCAAACTGAAATAGACTGTGGAGAAAAGAAAGAAAAATGAGGCTAAGATGAGCACTCTGTCCCTATGTGCACCCTATAAGCATTTTATTGTCATTTCATCTGTGTCACAGGGTTCAATCACAAGCAGCAGAACATTGTTTAAAAAAGTCCTGATTATTTTAATAACTTCCTACCGATGCAACAATAAGCAGTCATCTGTACTTCTGCTTTATTTAGATATAACAGATGACCATTAATGTCCAACAGTGTTCAACATGATTATCTTTTAAATATAGAAGAGACAGCTTCATCTCAGGCTATAGCCTCTGTTTTCCGAGAAGAGCCAACTTCCCTCTTCCCTTATTCAGAAACCTCCTACGTTGCAATTTACACCAATATTCAAACTAAGTGAAAGGAAAATAGCCTGCTGGCCTCTGGTCGTGACAAGGAAATGTTTGCTCCACGTCTGTGATTGAAGCACAAGGAAGTGTGATGAATTTTCAGGGCTATCAATCCTCCTGCTGTAAAACACATTGGGGTTAAATTGTCATTGCAAAACACCTTATTAGTTTTATTTAAAGAGAAATTTAACATGCACATTTTAAATTAAGCATTTGAGCTCTTCACACATATGATGCATCCATCAGAAATACTGACCAAAATTAAAATAAAAAGAATTGCTGTTGTTCAGTCTTAACACATGCCTAAACACCCAGTATTTTAAGAGAAAAATACTTATAACCTCCTTCTGTGTCTCACAGACACTGTCACACTGTCCCTGTCTATTGTTGTCTCTGTCTATAAGATGAGTGCTCTCCTGTGGACAATGAAATGGCTAAAGCAGCTGCTTCACCCCATCACTATAAATAGACACTAGTAGAGGAGCTGAGCCATGGATTCCAATCTCCTTCCTCACTAGCATTACAAAAGACAGGAGGGAGAATGAGGCCGCCTTTACAAACATACAGCAACCAGACATCAGGTCTACAAAGAAGGACTGTGCTAAGCACTTACTATAGCAAGCATCTCATTTTAATACTAGTGAACACACTAATTAAAACAATGAACGTAATCTGCAGCTGTTTCAACCCAGTGCACAGTAGGTACAATCTCTCATATGGTTTAGGCTGCTCATCGATAAATATCCTTTTTATTTTAAATCAACACAAAATCCTGAGCATTAAAAATTTTTTTACAAGGGGATATAGGCGGGACTACTTCTTGACAACACATATTTACAAGAAAGCCAATAAGTACATTTCCCAAAATGTCAAACTGTTCCTTTACACACGCCCCATGTTAGAGGAGATCACAGATATGCCAGTTGTGCAGTTGATCATCTGATGTTATGGTCGGTGACCAAAGCAGCGATACCATTGACAGAAATATGCAGACCACACATTAAATGGGTCTGTGCAAAGTATTGCAATGAAAAAAAATGTGAAGGCTTGTACTGACATGACTGTGAGCAGTGAGCATATTCTACTAAAACATACTATTGTAGCTGTGATACTTACAGCGGAATTAAAATTCAGGTCTGAGTTTGAAGAGGGATCCTCATTGCTTTCTTGGTCTGGGAACATCTTCTCTAAGAGTAGGAAGGCCAACAGGCCAACAATAACCCACAAGCCTTGGGTCATGTAGTGGTTGTGTTTACCAGCTAAGGGGGACAGAGAGATTGTACATATGACTGACTCACACAGTGAGTGACAACTGAGTGATAGCATTTTTCAAGTACTAATAACTAGAACCACATAAAACATTATATTAACAATACCACTGTTTCATATGCATTACACATATGGTTGATTGATTAATGGTCATTTTATCAGGGCAAATACTGTCCATAACTGATGCTTGTGAAATTGACATTACATTGGTTTGTGTTGTCTGTGAGAAAGCATATTTGCTGGAGGGTAAGGCAAAGTAGTAGTGATAGTATAGTAGTACATTACAATAGCAGAGATATAATTAGCCACTCTGGAAGAACTGATAATTTTTTCTTAATGTATGAGCCGGAAGAATGGTTTAAAGAAATAATAAATACTTCAGATAGAAAGGTGGTGATGAGACCAACCTGAAGAGACAGAATGTGCCCACGCTTCAGGAAGGAGGTGAAGAAATACATCGCCAAGGAGACCACCAATAGCAAAGCTCAAGAGCTGCTTCAGCCTCTGGCATCCAGCTGAGAAAACACAGAAAGAGTGAAGAGACAAGGCAACCATTAAAAATATTTCCAGCTCTACAGCTTCATTTTTTTTTTTTTAAAGCACCTTTTCTATTGATCATTTTATTATTTCTTAACAAATCAAACTTGATGCACATAAATGTGCTTATGTGGTTCCAGCTTGGGATAGAAACACACACTGATTACTCATGTATTCCACAGATTTAATAGGGGATTTTTGAGGAGTTCTCTGTAATGACCAACCTTCAGTGAGGACTGCACTTGAAATCCAAAAATATATCTAGACTGCCACGTTCCTTTGGGTGGGGCCACTTGAGAGGCTACAGGCCTCAGACTGACCTACAGTAACTTAGCCCTGATAGCAGAAGCTAAATGTTTTTTATGTTAACTTATGAATGCTTAATAGGGAAACAAAGTAAAGTGAAAAATATTTTAAAGGGCAGTTCTCCGTAAATTTAGATTTCAAAGCCTTTAATCTAATTTATACCTAAGGCATGTCTATGCATTCCTGCAGAGAAACATGCAATACAGTTCATGAAGTCACCACTGAAGATGTTTTCCAGGAAGATCAAGTGCTCAAATAAGGTTATGCCTCATCTAAAACCATGAACCATGAAGAAGGTCCAGTTCAGTCTTGGACTGCCTAACAAAGACTCGGCAGTACTACTTATTGAGCCCACTGGAGTTGGTTTCTCTTGTTAAAAGGGTGTGGAGAGCTGAGATTTACCAGAGAGCCACTAAAGAGCTTGAGTTTTTATTTAGAGTTTATAGTTGAGAGAAGTGTGAGGTTTGTGGATGCCAGAGCTGACGAATGTCCTGTTTGCAGTTCCTGTAATGCATCAAGCATAAACCAGGAACGTGATACACTCTATTGAGTTAATGAGACATTTCTTCTTCTGCTTTCAACACTTTAGTCAGTTTTTAGTTGATCAACACAAGATTTTAACATTTATTTTCATGGTGACATTCAAAATACTCTTGTTTTACAACTGTTTAAAGGGCGCCATTTGTAGGTTTTGCTATTGCTACATAACTAATGTTAGCATTATCAGCTGTTTACATACCAGTGTACAGGAAATATCTGAGTTCCACGTCAAACTTCATTCCTTTGTTCAACATGAGCTTTCACCAGTGGTGGAGAGCAACACCAACTCCAACTTATTTTGCCTCAGTATCTGTCTGTTCCTTTTCACTCCTGAAGTTAGCATGCTAAACAGCTAGCCCCAGGCCAGTCAAACAGTCTCACTTTTGATATTGTGTCTCTGTAATGCCTAGTCTGTCCTAAAGAAGGAGAATTGCTCAGTGGGCATTACAACATCTTGTAAAAGAAACAATGGTTAAAGAACTTGGAAAGAGGAAAGGTAGGTAAAGTAAGCATCTGTCAATGCTAATTTTGAATATTAATTATTGAAGGGCATCTTTTCTTACACAGATATCTTGATGTATAATTGATAACTATCTTTCCAAACATTTCACATAAAAGCATTGCCTATATCATGCTATCCTTCTTGTCATGAGTGAAGTATTGTGAGGATATGCTATTATGCAAGTATGTATGTAATTCAAAGGCACATTTAGGTTCCATATTACCATCTCTTACCTTCTGTTTTGAGAGCTGCCCCAGCCTCAATGGGAATGACAAGCAGGGGGAAAATCCCACTGAGTCCTACAGCCACAGAGCCAACCAGGGATAGGAGCCACACATGAGCATGTTCACTGGCTAAGAGATCTGCTACCGCCTGAAGGCCTGGGAGGTCATCTGTCAAGCTGCGGCCCGGTCCTGTTGCTGTAGCTGTTGCATGAGCCATAGCTGTTTGTGTCATCTTCTGGCTGCTTGACGCTCCTCTGGAGGTCAGCATCAGCAGGGTAACTGGGATAAACAGAGCAGCTACAGCCCAGCTGGGCATCCTACAGCTTCCACCTTTCATCCGTCCCACGGTCCAAAGAGTACTTGCAACCAGTAATGCTGTAAGAGGAGCATACTTTCAGCCAGGCCTTTCATCTCCTGCACCTTTTTAACAATGTACAAAAATATTAAATGAGCATGAGATTAGGTCTGCAGCTCACAATTATTTTGAATAATTAATTAGGCCTGTTATTGGGTAAATGAAATTTCCTTAATTTTAATTCCTTTCAACTGGAAAGCTGGAATCGAAGAATGTTTCATTTTTTTTTTTTTTTTACTTGAAAGATCACCTAAAGAATTAATAGATCATCAAAACAGTGATAAGATAATATCTAATATACATCTGGGAACTAAAACTTTAACAAAGGGTTTTCGGTTTGTGGCTATAATAAGGTCTGTGCCTACTGTTCACAAACTCAAGACATTTTCACGTTTTATTCTCCAACATAAAATCATAAAAATAAAGCCTCTTCTGGAACTGGAAGTTACTCCACAGCAGCCAGCCTAAAAAAATCTATAAAAAAACAAAACAAAACAGTTTTTAGATACTTTTAAAAGTCAAACCAGATGCAAATTGTTGCAGTTCATTCATGCTGAAGTTGTGGCAAGGTTAGATTGCACCAGACAAAGAAGATTATGGTGGAAGTAAATCCTTGACTAACTACTACTTAAATATCAAAGCAAAAGTACTCCATCCTGTGACTGATATACTGTGCATGACATAATTTGATTAATACTGATGTATCATTGCATCAGCAGAATCTTAGTGTTGTAGTTGCCCAAGATGGAGATGGTTTTAACTCCTTAGTACATACTTAGTGTAGTTCACTGGCACTGATATTAAATAAATACATAAATCTGAGGAGTTGTAAAATGATTGATGTAAGAAGGAGGGTTTGTTCTTAATAAAACATTTGACTGAATTTTTTTGCTTCGTTTGTGAAATGTTGGATCATTTTACCACTTTGAGTGTCAAACTGTGATTTAAATGAAGCAGTGAGAAGTTTAAAGGAGAAATCACTCAACATCTCAGACATCTGACTGAAATTTGACAAGGGGCCCTGACCAGACTGTTTAGTAAAAGGTCAAGAGAAAAGCTCTGGTATAACTATTAGCAATGTGCTGTGTTTTCCAAAACCGATCATGGTTTAGTTCGTTGCAAAATCTTAATCTGTGAAGTATTTGGATGCTTGTAGTGACATAAAAACTACAGCCTCTGAGCCATAGAGAAGAAAATAGCGTTTGCTTCCTTTAGGCAGCTTCTCATACAGTTAAAAGCAGCGTTGACGTCCCTGCAACCGTTTTCATCTTTAGCAGAAGGGCTGTAACAGATATTTATGATTAGTGCATGAAAACATCCAGACATGCAGCTCCTTTTCCTGAGTGGGAGTTAGCAGGGCAGGTCGACCCGAGCGAGCACCGCTTAACTCACAACAGTTGCGTTGCGACACGAAGTTCACAGAAAAACCAAAAACACCGCGGTGTGAAAACGGACTAACAGCTCGGTAAAAATGGGCGTCGCACACTGAAAACGGGGTTTTTGTTTGTTTGTTTGTTTGTTTTTATAAAGACGTGCTAGACCCGCTAACTCCGAGTTAAAAAGTTAGCAGGCTAACGTTAGCCGGGCAGATTAGCTCCGACACGCAATCACCGCAGAATCAAACTCTAACGGCTGCACCGTTAAAACCAGCAGCGCGTCGAGTTAGTCGGTGCTAACGTTACCGCTACAACCGATAAAATACAACGCGGACGTGGCGTCTCGTCGTTGTTGCTGTTTTTGTTTTTAAAATACCTTGTGGTTTCGGCAGTCTTTGCACCAGTGTGTCCCTGCCATCCAGGCCGACTTGGTGAAGGCAGGCTTGAGTTTCTCCAGCTGCTGAGGGCAGAGATCCGCTAGCTGCAGCAGCTCACAACTAACCGTCGGCGGCCGTGGCTTTCCCAAACAGCCACGTATCAGGATCCTGGAGAGGGGGAATATCAACAGGGGAGCAGCGTCAGGATCCCGCCCCGACCGAGACTCCAGGAAGTTGCTGCGTTTTCTGTCCCGAGGATGGACCCGACCTGAGGAGCTGTTTCTCGTCTCAGAGAAACGGGATGGGAAAAGTGCAGTTAATGAACCTATAAACCGACCAGTCGTGCACATTAGCAGATAAAAGTAGCTGGTGTGCAAACTCACAGAGAGGCTCCACCATAGTCCTCCGCATATTTCAGCTACTCCCAAAGACACCACTGCATCAAGGATGGGCGTCCATGTAATGATAGTGGCAATAATATTTGTACAGCACTTTAATATATACCTAAAGGCCACATAAGTGTGTATATATATATATATTAAAGTGCTGTGTATACACATATAAACACATATATTAAAGTGCTGTGCGAATTAAGTCTTAATATTGTCACTATCATTACATGGTTGTTGCTCATCCTTATCCTTATCATTACACCCTTGATGCTGTGATGTCTTAGGGAGACAACTGAAATAGGCCCCACATGAAGGGCTATGGTGGATCCTCTCTGTGACTACATGTGCAAAAGTCATACGCCACCACTAGCTTTGTTGTTTTAGCAAAGTTTTAATGACCATCCATATTTATTTTTTGGTCTCCTTATTAAGACACAAACAAAAAAATAACAACAACAGCACAATTTTCAGAACAAAATAGTTTCTACAGGCAGAAGTCAGTTTTTAGTGTGACCACCCCTGGCACCAAGCACATCTTGAACTCTTTGTGGAGACTGTCCTGATGTTTTCTGAAGTCATCTCCTGGTATATTATACCAGGCTTCTTTCAGCACTTCCCAGAGTTCTTTAGATTTGGGCTTTTATTTCTTTTCTTTTATTATTATTATTATATTTATCTAATGCCTTTCTTCTTTCTCAGGTGATCCCATACTGCCTCTATAATATCCAGGTCTGGACTCTGTGGAGGCCAGTTCATGACTGTCAGTGTTTTATCAGCTGTTTTTCACTCCAAATATGAATTCACTGTATTAGCAATGAGCTTGGGATCGTTATCATGCTGAAAAATAAAACCATTCCCAATCAAAGGTCACACTGAATACTTACCACTTTAGCCATAAGTTATTAAAAAGGAAAAATTTAAATATCAAATTGCTAAGTATTCAGACACTTTCACTGTGACACAGTTGCTTAGGTCCCTCCCAGTTCTCTTGATCATCTTTAAGATGCTTTTACACCTTGATTGTAATCGAACTGGAGTAAATTAAAGGGACATGTCTTGGGAAGGCACACATCTGTCCATAAAAAGGGTCTGAAAACTTATCAAAACGTAAGCTTTCTTCTTTTAGCAGGTGGCTTTCACTTCCTCACTGCCACCTTGCAGGAGCACAGCACTGATCGGACAAGGGCCCAACCTTGTCACCACACAATCAGCCAAAGTGGGGGCTGTCAGTGCTTAATTTAGTTTGCCAAACGTGTTGTTGTCAGTGTTTTTACAGACCTTGTCTAATCAGGCTGAAGATATTTTATACATATTATTCTCTCCATGTGTAAAAATCCTCTTTGGCTTAGAACAACAATGACCCAACATGGCCCTACATGAAACTAAAAAACACAGTAAAACTGACTTCAAGTCAAATGTAGGGTAATCAAATGCAAGAACACCCTAAATATTCATCTAGACATTAAGATGGTGAAATCTACAAGCAAATTACTCATCCTTGTGCATAATTTCATTGTACTATAAATTTAAGGAAGTAAATAATTAAAGTTGAGCTCTTTCAATTGTGGGAACCACTCACATCCATTTTTTTGCAGTTCAGTTTAATATCAAAGGCTTGGTATTAAGTTTATCTACTTGGGATTAGCCTTTAGTGTGATGTTTATACATGTTTCGTGAAGATGGCTGCACCAAAAATGCTTCATATAGAGGGAGACAATTGTAAACTTAAGGTATTGTTATCTGGTTAGTAACCCTTGCATTGTGAGACAGATTACCATCATTTACTCCAGAATGTCAGATAAAAATAATATAATATAAAATTATAATATAAAAAGTATTACCTGGAATTGAACCACATGAATTGTAGAAACATTTTTACACCATATATGCCTCAACATTTTTGTAGATTTTTTTTTTCTCTGGAAT
The DNA here is from genome assembly GCA_038496675.1 of Rachycentron canadum. NCBI lineage: Eukaryota > Metazoa > Chordata > Actinopteri > Carangiformes > Rachycentridae > Rachycentron > Rachycentron canadum. The sequence goes on from CM076648.1 coordinate 12,843,348, forward strand.
AAACAGAAACCTTGCATAAAGTTGAGATGGAGAAAATTGGGTTATCAATATGCTCATCAAGCCACAGGATATGTCTGGAGTTGATAAAATCAGGCATGCACATGCAACAAAGTACTACAATATTTTCATTTTATGTAAATTCATACTTTTACTTATGGGAGTCCACATAAAAATGAAAAATGTAAATTTTGTTATTGGATTTAATTTTTTCCCCTCACATAACACATTCATATGTGGAACATGATTATTCAACTGTGGAATTACATTTTCATTTTTAAGTTCACAACATAATTTCATATCCTAGACATCCATAAGTTATCTGCAGCTCCAAGACAATTGCCATCTAACCTTTTCAGATGGTCTCATTTAGATAACTAATTGAAAGACATGAGATTATAAAATATTTCACTCATAAAATAAAATGAAATAAAAGTGTGTAGAACTTGTGGCCTTGTGGATAGGGCACAACCTACTTGTTGGAGCCACTGATCCAATCTAGCTAACTGTATACTGGCTCCATGCCAACAAATTAAAATGCTACTTAAATATAAATGCATAAGTGTTTACAATCCAGTAGTATGATATACTATAGTAGTATAAATTTTCTCTACAATGAGGACATTTTGCTGATGATTTTAATCTAAACCACTTTTCAAACATAATTGTTTCTCCAGCCATCTCCAGAGGAACAACTAAGGTCCAACTGTGGAACAAACTATCTTAATAAACCTGACCACCAGGTGGTGTATGTGACAGGAGTTTACTGCATAAATTATAGTTGTGACATTTGCCCTGACAACAGAAAACAAATCTTATACTATCACAGCATTTTATCTCATGCTGTGACATTATATTTCTTGTCTTATGCACTTGGGGAATCATTGCCACCATAATGATGGATACCCTAAAATATCTCGAAACAAAAAGATAATGATGGACAGCCAAAAGCATATTGTTGGAGTCACACTGACTATGTCCAGTATAGGGACATTGTTTATAACATATAAGAAGTCACAGACTAAGTCTAAGAGTGTGGCCAGTTTTAGGGTTTTTAAAAATAGACAAGCTAACACTGACCAGCAGACCTTGATGTGAGATGTGAAGATAATGAAAAAAAAAAAAACATGATTAATATCCGCACTGAGTCATCCTTGTCTTCTTGAGCAATACATAAAGAAAGAGGAACTTAGTTGTTAAGTGGGATAGAGGCCCAAAGCCTTATATGGGTGTAAATGGGTAAATGCGCATGTTTGTGTGTATGTGTAGTTGGAATGAAGATATTAAAAAAAAATTTATTCACATTAAAACAGTCATGCTATTGCAGAATTGCACATTTCAACATGTAATATTAAAAACCTTTCCACTGTTCATGTCACTTGTGAGTGTATGTTTGTCTGTGTGTGAGTGTGTCTTTGTGCCTTGTGATTCACCTTTGTCTAATAATACCCACAGCCCAGTATGATAGTTGTCTTGTAGAGTCCAGAGAAAATGAGGAATCAGGAATAAGAAGTGAGAGGGCTGGATGTTCCCTTGCATGCATGTCAAGCGATCGTTCCATGTCATTGTGAAACACATGATGGCCACTGAAACCTCTGGTAACTATCAGCCAGGAAACAACACTCTGTGGACTGTCCACCCACAGAACTGAAATCATTTATGTTGTATTCTTTTGTTTTTATGTAGATTTTGTATGTGTTATAAGTGAAACCGAATGCAGTTTGTAAAAATAAATAAATAAATAAATTTGGATCCAAATTGTGCAAACTGTGCAAGAGTTTTTTACACTGATAAAAACCTGAAAATACTTGTTGGATTACGTATCAGAGTCAGTGACTGACTCTGACAGTTTTGCCTGCAAAAACCAGGCCATGCAAAATTGCATTGCATGTATGTGACAATTCATTTTATTTTGGTGTTGGAGCTTTGTATATCACAAGGGTGCCACTGCTCCTATGACTTGGTCAAGAAATTGACAAAAATATCAGTTAGTCACACCCAAACCTATGCTGCGCTTTCCAAAAACAGTTGTGTAACTACATGCTGAAATATGTTTTTATATTCTACCACTAACACTCTACACTTTGACACATAAATGTAAATAAATTAGAGGCAAGGCAAGGCAATTTTATTTGTATAGCCCATTTTTACAAACAGTTTGTCTCAAAGGGCTTTACATAGCATCATAACAATATCCTCTGCCCTTAGACCCTCACATCGACTGAGGAAAAACTCAAAACAAAAAACCCTTTTAACAGGGACAAAAAAGAGAAACCGCATAGTGAGCAACAGAGGAGGGATCCCTCACCCAGGATAGGCAGACTTGCAATAGATGTTGTATACAGACAAGAAAATGGGTTATAATACAGAATATGCACAGCATGGAAATGGTGTGCAGGAGCTAATGAAGGCAGTTTTTGGTGGGAGGGAAAGCAGGGAGAGTCAGGCAGCTTAATGGGAGTAATGGGTAGTAGTTCCTGGAAGGGAAGGGCAGGTCGGTAGAGAGAGAATAACACACCATCTATTTATTAAATATATTTTTTATTACTATATTATTTTGTCATTTGAAAGTGTGGCAAAACTTATCTTATATTGTACCAAAAATTTGAAAATAAAATATAAAAATAGATTCTTGATGGATATGCAGTGTTGACACAAAGTGGTAACTTTGAGTTTGTCATCCTGTATGGGTGATTAATCCACTATAATAAAGGAATAAAAATAAAATAAAAACAGGCTCAGCATTTAAGTCTAATGGAGGCCAAAGGATCTAGAGTCCAGATCAGACTGAATGAGCTCAACTTGTCAGCAGCAGGAGTTCACACTGGATTCACAGCCCTAAAACTTGTATCGTAGGAAGAGTTTGTCACCTTCTTGTTTTAATAAGGAAGAAGAAGAAGGAGAAGAAGAAGAAGAAGAAGAAGAAGCCTTATGGTACCAACCTAAATTAGTAGATTTAAGGAAGTTTTTAGTTCCCCTGCTAATTCACAGATATATAGAAAGCCTGCATTTTTAAAGCACCTTTGGCAATTTGCTTCCAGTAGTTCAGCAGCTCCCTGGTGGCTACCTTCGCAGCACCACTGCATATTGTTCTGAGGGTAAAGGTAAGACCCAAGCAGATTTATTCTCTGAGTGAGACTGTGGGCGTTTCCTTAATCTACTTACATGAACACACAGATAGGAGCTAGAATGAGCTTTGTATTAGTTTTTGTTTGATATGTAAACAAACCAGAATGTATTTATATTTTGTATGTGTTCTGTGTAATTTTTTGTTTGCTTGCTTATGCTTCTATGTTTTCACAAATTCAAGATAGATTGATAGACAGATAGATAAACATTAAATGCTGAATTGTTTACATTTAGACATCACATTCTTTCAATTTTTTATTCACTTGCAAGGTTGAAATATGTTTACTTAAACTCAATAAGAAGAGTATGTTCTTCAAGTTAAACTAGTTTTTTTTTTCAAATAAAAGCCAACTGAACATTAACTTTGCTGAGTAAAGCAAAGTAAGTTCTTATTTGCATGCATCCAATATAATGAACAGTAAAGCCTGCATGTATTTTTTTTTTTTCTTTTTCTCTTTGTGGACTTTGTGTTTTGTTCAACTGAATTACTCAACTTGCTCAGACAAAATGGTGAGCGAAGATGATTACGAAATTTGAATACTGCCACAGGAGTTACAGAGTGTGGACATCAACCTGCAGTCATTCTGGTCAAACTGATGTTCTGCAGAGGAGGAGTGCAACACTTCCTGTTGCGACGTACCCTGTATCCTGTTTTCCACAGTCAGTGGTCATGCGTGTCATTCCCCTCTGCTAGGCTGTGTGGGTACAATCTCGTGACCCTGTGCTGTGACTCTTCTTAGACTGTCTCAAGGGAGACTCCACATGTTTGACAAAAATGTGCTGAATTTCAGCAAAGGAATATGCACAATATCAAAATGACTAAGAATTTCTGCTGAGAAACAACAATGAAGTTAGTGTTCCTTGCTAAAAGTTGAAGGGGCAGACTACAGTTAATAAAGGATATATTTCACTGTATAATCCATGTTTTGAAGTGTTAAGAAAACTGTTACTGGACCAATAATAGTACCATTTTATAGCCAGCAGGCTGTGACTCCTTCAGAATAATGATAGCCTCTTAAAATAAGAACGTGCAAAGATAGTGATGAGAACACTGACACCTCCACTAAGCAGGCCCAAAGACTCAATGGATCAACCGTGAATTAGATGTACCACTGTCACAGTTGCGTGCTTGTGTGGCTCAAACCATCAGAGATATGTATCTTGTGGCTGTATTCAGACACTAAACTGTGAAGTGCTCAGTTACACCCTGTTGTAATTCAGAATGCAGTACTTGGTCAGAGCAACTTCACATCATGCCACTTACACTTGAAAACATATACATCACTACTGGCTACTTTATTTTCTATAGCATATCTCACTGGACATCTTATTTTGTATAAGAGTGGCCCAGTCACAAGCAGGTTGACAGGTTGAGAATATGAAAACCTTTTCATTGTAAGGCAATCTGAAGGAATTGTCTTTATTGAGCCCACCATTCATGTACGGGAAACAAACCTGATGTAAAGTACTCATTTGTTAGATGCTAGCAGGAGGATTTCGTTGCCTTTGCTGCTTAGATAGAGTTAAGTGGTATTACCCCTCTCACCTAACTAACGCTAAACTTCTCCTTTATCTAGCAAAACTACACTGTAATAATACAGCCCAGCTTTGAAAAGTTACTGAGTGTGAGATTATTTGGCCTCTGTGGAGACAAACTCTTAACTAAAGATTCCATTTAAAGCTGCTGACTAACATTACCAAGGCATTTTTTCAATGACCAAGAAATTTAATCTGTACAGCTTCATACATCACAAGCTTATTATATGTTTTGTACGGTATGTGTAACACCCTAGAAACCTGTATATAGAGAAGAATGATAAATAGATAGTAGTAAATAGAATATTTAGAATCAGTGTTTCAAATGGAAATACCAAGTACAAATATATACATGTTATACCACTGCTCATCAATATACTGTGGGGTTTGGTGTTATCTTGTCAATTACATGACTGTAGGTGACATGACATAAAATATGACACAGGTCACACTGAAATTGAAACATTTTAAGTGTTACATGTTTTATGGGGCTATCGTTTTGGATTTCATTACATATCACAAATGCTCATGTCATTGTTTCCACCACTGAATTATTGTATAGATAGTATAAATGAGTCCTTGGTCCCATGGCTGAAGTAGTCAGTCAGAGGTGCTTATATTATATACCCAGGAACTTAATTCTATTACTATAAAAATCTAATACACTCCAACTGCTCTGCATCAAACTCTATATTTATGCAGATAATAATGTTTAGTTTTTTTACACTGCAAGAAAGATATTAGAGGTGCCATTGGACTGGATTGTACTGCATTTAAATATGGAATAACACCTCTAAATATAAGTTCAAAACCTCTGCAAAAACCTCAATAATGGACATTTATTGACACCTCAAACACAACTGATACAACTGAACTGTTATATTGGAATGCAGCAGATATTTAAAGCCGCAGCTAATAAAGCGCTCTCTGAGTGTGTATTGTCAATGCTAGAGAGCACAGTAGCACACTCATGCACATGCACATACACATGACACATTGAAACATTGTTGGAAAAAACAAGACAGGGCATGTGATTTTTCAGGGTAATGGTGTTTATGGTATTTTTATTATGTCGCAATTTGCCTGCTGAATGTGAAAAAAGAAGGGTTACAGGCTCAACTAAACACACTCAAAGGTTGTAACAAATCTATTACATCCTTTTAATTATTTGCTATAAGAAATAGAAAACAAGAGTTGTGTGGAAATTACTTTGTTGTAATAAATCCAAACCTGTTAACTGCTTCCATGTGTTTGCTTTAGTTTCTAATATTTCTTACACAGTAATGTCACGATTGTTGATTATGCCAGGTGTATTTACAGCATTTCCATTTTTTCTACTGTGCACTGAGATAAATATTCTTTTTGTCTTTTTATTTATTTCATGACATGAGAAACGCACCAACAGACCAAAAAAAAAAACAAAAAACGCACCAACAAAAAAGCAACCAGTGCTTATCGTGGCCTGGATCATCCTGACCATTTGACATGAAATGGATTCATTTAAAGGCGTCCTTCAAGGAACTGAATCTGAAAGACTAATTCCCAGTTCCTCATTTAACAATATGTTGCATGTACTTCATCTCTAAGGCCACAAGGAAGACAGACTAGTACAGTCTAGTGTGTGTGTGTGTGTGTGTGTGTGTGTGTGTGTGTGTGTGTGTGTGTGTGTGTGTGTGTGTGTGTGTGTGTATATATATCACGCAAAGCCTATAACATATGAATCAAGAGTGAATCAGATCCGTTTTCATGACATTATCCCTTTTCAAATTTAATCACTCAAATGAGTTTGATTTGTTTTCAAAGTCTTATGGACTGGTGCATCAGATTACAATCTTTGATTAAAAAACCCAAATACCTTGCTCACCACCACCAATGTTGTTGCTGTGAATTTTAGGTTTGTGTACTGTTAAACAATGTACAGGATTTTTTGTTTTTTTCATGAATCAATTTGCACTCACAATTGTGTGTGTGTCTGAAGGAATCGCTGGAGAAGATTTGGTTAACAAAGGCAAGAACACATTTCAAACTGTCACTTTTCAGTCCCATTGTCACTCAACATTAACAATAAAAAAAAAAGAAAAAAAGAAAAAGAAACAAAAAACATTAAAATTTGGCTACACTGAAAATAGTTGAGATGGAAATAGTGCCTGGCTTGCTGCAGCTGTGTATTAATACTCTCGGAAAATGGTTCTGTACATGCCATCAGTTTTGCTCAACCAGCTGTGATTAAGATGGGGGCTGATCTGGGGCTGGCCACAGTCTATGTGGTTTCAACAGCTCCCCATACAGAGATTCTGACAACTAGGGTCTCTATCAGTTAAGAAGGAAGACAGGGTATCAGATTGATCAAAAACATTTGAAACTATACTGGACATGAAGAGAGAATTTTACAGTTTCCTTTTGTCATGATAATGTGAATGACAAAATATATGGTATGAATAAATTTGCACACAGTAGTCACAGTTACAGTTAATTATTTGCAAATATTTCCAGTAAAAATCACTAACTGTCACATCTTCATCTTAAGCATTCATCTGCGATTAATGTACTTGTATAGCTCAGACCTCAACACCCATAGGAATAAACACACTGGTGTTAGTAAGAAGATAAACATAACCTCAGCATTTTGATCTTACAGAAAGTAATATTTTCAGCACATTGCCTTATCACAGTGCTGCAGCTCTTCTTAAACCAGCAGTGCTAACAATACACATTCAGATTTGTGCTACACTGTTACTGTACCATTTAACCATTATCTCATGCTATATATGCATTTTCAGTTTTCACACTTGCCACAATATGTCCAGAAACTAGTAACCAACATATTTCACACATTTAAATTTATCCTAATGTCTTATGAAGATACAATAGACATGTCATTGATTTTAATATAATATATAAGAATGCATGAGTGAAGTAAGCAAACAAAGTTTGCACTTTCTTAGTTGGTCATTATTGTTTTGCAGTAGAGGGAGTTGCTCCCCCACCCCATGAATTGTATCTCCATTTATCTCAGAGTGGTTGCAACACACATACTGTACCTACATCTTATCTTCCAGATGAGTGTATGTGTTTGTGTGTTTGTGTAGGTGTGTGGACCAGTTTGTGTGTCAACATTACCTCCTCAACCAACCTCTGTTTACATGTTTAGTCATTTTGTTACAGTGGACACTTTCAGTCCGGCACTTTCAGGACTGCATCAGATACATGGATGCAAGGAAACTAAAAATAATATCCATTGCCATTGTAAACACTGTATTTGTTGTGTGCATCCTTGTATATCCTTGTATATGCCTATTGAGTATTTCTTTAAATATAATTTTCTGGCATCATCTTAATACTCCTCTGTATACTGTGTGTAAGTAGACAAGAAAGTAAAATTTAATGCATGATTTAACAAACATGGCTAACAAAGAATAAAGAGAAAAATAAAGAAGATTTTGGTCCAGATCATTCTTATTATTGGTTACTAAGGACCAGATATTATATTTATTATATTTTGTTATTATAAGAGAAACATTTTTCTTTAAATCTCTAGTGTACTATACATAGGTTGCAATGTATCTGTGTGCATATGTAAGTACATTGCAAGTCTTTATATAATCTTTTATAGTTACTATATTCCCATTAATTCTCTGTTTATAACTATTGACGATACAGTCATCAAAACTTGCCTTCATATGGGTGTGCAATTACATTATGGTGTGTGATAGTCCACTTATTAATGCATACAAACTGCTAAAATAAAGTGTTAAGATGTAGCTTAACACTTGTACCATGCTGTGTATAACCACACTTCTCACTAGATAACTCTATGTCAAGACCAAAGCATGCCATATATTTAATAAAGCACAAAAGATAAAATGAAATCAGACTTAAAACATTATGCATTTCATGCTGGATTGCAACCAGTTTTTACCACCTGTAAGACTTTTTTGGTGGGAGTGAGACTGAGAAAAACCCTTAGTGATGATTGGCTGCAGAGGGAGGGGATAGTAGATAGACCCTGATAAAAATTTCATGGTCTGCTCTGACAAATCATCAATGGCCAGGAACCTTCAACAGATGCACTACTCTACAGCTCCCACCCACACAATTTTTTTTTTTTTTACAGAAGTCAAAAGTTCCTTTTTCATTTCACAGTCAAACAAGAGCCCTTGCTTATTTCATTTTATCTGACACGGCTAAAGGCCTCAGAGATACAAAGGTCATAGGTGTATGCTGTACAATAAGAGAGAGAGAGAGACATCTTTTGGTTTTCGTTGAATGAAAGGAAATTTTGAAACATTGTGCAATGGTGCCGCTAAAGTTTTGAAAGGTTGTGAGTGTTTTGCCAGCAAAGTGTCTCAGAGTCGGTCCGCTGGAGAAGAGGTCTCCATGTTGCATCCATACAGAATGGAGAGCTACCTCATCCCACCTGTAAGTATGATTTGTTTTATTAATATCTGAACTCTCATTTTATTAATCTCCAGGCTTAAAGGATTTCCATGAACACTTTGTTTTTAAGGCAGTGTTAAACTAAAAAACATGTTTTATATTCAAGAGAATGGACAACATATATTCATAATTCCAAATTACAATACTTAATATGAGTTTACTTCAATTTGAATACAGGATACAAAGTGTAAGAGTCTTTTAGACTTTGACAATCATGAAAATGAAACTCAAAAGCATTTGATAGTTTCAGAAGCAGTGGCAAGAAAAAAATATTACTACCATAAGATGTTACAAAGATACTAATGTCTCATCTAATTACAAATGTAAACATATTTAAAATCATATCTGAAGACAAAAGTGAACATTTTATAAATCACGAGTATTAATATTTCCTTTAAAGGGCCAGATCAGTACTGATATATGGCACACACTGTACTGTGTGCCATTTCCACGGGTAAAAAAATTTCAAAAATCTTTTATGTTATTATTTTGCTGCTGAAAATTATTTTACTTGCTCTTGCAGCACTCTGAAGAAATGTATGACCCAGAGATCTACAGACATCAAATTGCTGAATATTATAATCCATATGTCCTAGATTCAGATATCCAGGCAGGTGAGTTTTACTTCAACATTGACTCTTTCTCATGCAAACACTAGTAGTTAGTAACACTGAGTAACTTTTTTTGTATAATCACAGTGGGTGATGTTCAAATGTAGAGTTATATTTAAAACTGTAAACAACACTGTAACTCCGTAAAATGAAAACAAATGATAATAGTGGGGGAAAAGGCTAATGGGGGTAAAAAGAGGTTAACGACACGAAATTAACACACTGGAGTGAATTTTGCATTCAGCACTGTGCTCCTCAGTTTTCATTAAAATAAACTACTGTCATTTTACTCATCTCTCTTTTCATTTTCCAAATTAAGCACTATGGCCCAATGTGGTGACAGTGACATTTCTGTTGTATTGTAAGCCTACATAAAAAGCTTGCAGTGTGTGCAGCTGGAGCACACCGCATTAGGGTGTATGGAACACAGGAAACAGATGCCATTTCTTTCGGCTGCTACAACTACAGACATAGAACAACTTTCGCCCCATGGGGTTTTATTGATACAAGAGAGGTGCTATACTTTCTCTTGTAATCAACTGTTTTGAATATTGCACCAAAACAACCTAAAAAGTGTGTGTAGGGGGGCATTAGGGTTGGAGGGTGGAGGGATGTAAAAAAAATGTATATTGAAATATCACATATGTAAAAAATATTCCAGTGTTGTTGTTGACATGCTGATATAATTTCATAGTGTTTCAGTGGGTTCTCATGTGCAATACTTATCTGGCTCTCCTTTATTTGCCTTTATTATACTTATCTAGCTGGGGGGTGGGGTAGTAAAAGAGTAAAAAAGTAAAAAGAGTAACAATTTGTCAAAGTCAAAGGCTGTGGCAACACGACTAGTGTGGCAACAAACAGGAAAGAGCTTCATGCTGAATTCTCCATTATTCTCCTCATTTTTGTCTCAGTTTATGTGAACTCAAACACTATGAGTAAGCAGCTTGCTGTCAAGTCTGGTTGTTTTTCACTTTGTGCCTTATGACAAAGATGATTTTTCATAGACAGACAGTCTGGCCTTTTCCATGAGTCATCTCAAATCATTTAAACCATGTTTTAACTACTACATTAGATCATTTTAAGGACAACTTCTTGAGTTTTGTAGGGAGCTGTGTTTAAATTACAATGTGCAAATTTTGAAAACAGTGAGCTTCAGATACAACAGACTGTAGCCATTATGCTGTTTCTCACCTTCTTCATTTAGATCACTGGGACTACCACTCTCACCCTCATGTACACCCGGCAGAGTTTGACAACCTACAAGAAACTAACTTCACAGAGCTGCAGAGTGTGCAGACTCTCCACACTCCTGGCCTCATACGACATGAAGCCATACGATATGATGCAGAAAACCTTCTTGATCCAAATCTTGGGGCACATCCACACGTGTTACAGCAACCAGTAAGTCTGTCTGGCATCCAGCAATGAACCCACTTCTACATAACAAAATAACCATCAAATACATATGGAAATCTAGTAAAAAAAAATGAAACTAAAACTTAAAAATGGCTGTGTTTTTACTACAACAATGTGACTCTTTACCAGTTACTGGTAAATTTACACCGTTATTAGTCAGGGGTAATGACTGTAATCATTCTGTTGAAGTGCTGACAGGGGTGACGGCTGAATGACTCTCATGAATGTAGTGAACGACTAAAACAACTAATTACAGCACTAATTAGAGTCAAAGCTCTCAGTGTTTTTGGTGCAAGGTAGTACAACAAACAGACAACTCCTGATTGTTTGAAAATATCAGAGGTCTGATGACTTATACACTTTACCTGGTCTTGGCATAAAATACCTCTCATTTCCCTCTCATTCACTGCACACATTTTCAAAATTGACACAACTCACAGTTGGGTTTCAGATCAGACAGGACATTTAAGGAGTTAGAGGCCATTTAGGGTCCTGTGACAAAAATTGGGAAGTGAATCTTTGAGTTACAAGAAAAACTTTAATTTGGGTTTTTTTTTTTCCTTCTTTTTTTAAATTTAAACTTTAAAAAAAACATTTCTTTCAATAGAAGCTGAAGACTTAGCTAAGCTCACTTAGAGTCAGAACTGCATGTCTCCACCCTCCAGTTGTTAACCAATGAACTAGAACAGAGATCTCAGCCTTTTCTCAACATTAAAGTGCAATATGTCTAAGCAAATCAACTTGTACAATTACAACTGCTTCATGCTCACAAACCACTTGTTGGTTCATGTTGTGAAGACAAATGGTGGTTAAAAGGGTAACAGACAAAGGAAACATTTATATAGCACACTTACAATATGTATAAGAGTGCCTAACATGCATTAAATGAAAAAAATGGAAGAGTGAATCTAAAAGCAAATGTAAACACACAATTGTAGAGCACAGGGCAATATCATTAGCATTGGTATTGTAAAGAATTTATTAAGTTATAATTCATGAAATGCCTGTACTGTTGACAAATTGTGAAGCATCTAGTGTACTAAAACACAACATATATTTAATTTCAGCTGCTGTTTGTATCCCACCCTCATAACATGTGAGCTTTTAGGTTACATGAGGGTTTTTGGTGTACAATGGGAGGAAAGTATGTTTGAGAGCAGACAGAAGTGTCAATGAATCAATGTGATGAGAATACAATGTGAAAACCACTATTCACACATGGAATTCACATGTAGGTCTCCAACACTGTTTTTTATAAAGGATGTTATGTTGCCCACTCAGGCATACAGCTACTGCAGCGTGCACACATCACAGCTCATGCAGAGAGTGATGTTGCTATGTTCTCTCACTTACAAGGGGACTTGTGTTTTTCTCATGTATTTTAAATACAAAAATATGGTGCTTGTGAGTGTTATATTTCTATATGATCAGGCCATAATTATTGATGCTTTAACATGTAAGAGTTATTTGAAATCAATAGTCAGTCAAAAAGTAGCTAATTTAAAGGCTTAATAAACTGCTGGGTAGTATATACATTTCATTTTGTAAACTAACAATGCATTTTGTATACAAAATTTTAATCTAAAAAAGTAGAAAAAACTACTAAAAGTATAGCTGATAAACAAATGCAGTGGACTAAAAGTGGATAAAAGTTGGATAGAAGTATAAAATAGATTAAAATAGAAATACTCAAGTACAAATACTAAATTGTACCGAAATGTCCTTACCACTTAATTACTTTCTAGTATTGAATATCAAGCTACGGCTTAAGTGAAGTTCTGCAGTTTGATGTACACTCGCTGCATTTAAGGATCCTTGATCCTTTTGAATACAATTTATGATGTATTCTGAAAAATTATGCATGAATGTATTATTATGGCATATGCCCTAAAAATATTGATTTGATGGTCAAATGCAGAATATATAGTGAATATAATATTGTAATGCAGTTTTTGTTTTCTTCTTTAAACTTTGGGGGAACATGAATGGGCTTTTTGATCTAAAACTTAATTCTGATTTCTGTTGTAGGTAGCATTCTTTCCCCGTACTGTATATCCGCCACATGCATCCCAGCGCAGCTCTGATGATGAAGAGCAGATAGGACAAAGTCCTCCGCTGGAGGTGTCTGATGAGGAATGCCTGAGAGATCGAGTTTCTTATGTCACTCCTGGAGAGCTGGGTAAGGAACCAGATTTACAAGCCATTTCATACTATGTGTGTAGTGGGTGAGCACTCCAGTCCTCTAGTGAGCAGTTAACACCAATACTTTAAGACACAGCAACTGTGCCGGTCATGCAAGGACTCTTAGACATCCAGGTCATGGTATATCTAGACATGCTAAATCATTGGGCTTGCTTTAAGTCCAGTTACCTTTGACTTAGTGCACACTTCTGCTGGCGGTGCATGTATTGTCTGTATAACAATGCTGATTCTCCTTGATTCCTCAATTATCCCCACTAAGAGGTGAGATGTGTGCAGCTGCTTTGAAATTTATGTATCTGTAAAGTTGAATCGTGACTGAGTGGAAATAATTGATTTCTTCCTAAAATGTAAGAACGAGAGCAGCTTTCTGGATTACAGACCAGTGTTGTCTTCCTCACATTGGGGTGGTTTGGTATTGCGTCATGTCAGTTTTTCGTTCTGCTGACAACTTAAGATGCACTTTTAGGACAGGCTATTAGTTGCGCAATTGTTTTTACGTTGATGGCGACACATGTTCAACAGAAGTAGCCTTGGGTTTTTTCATGGTATTGTGGAAATAATCCAGTATATCTACTGGTGGGATGACACCAGTAGATATATTTTAACTACCTTTTGGGAGCCTCCCACTTGTTATTGAACTGTGGAGTGATCATTTAGTCCACTGTTGAAGGTGACATGTACAACCACAGGATTGGTTTACTGTTCCTTGTGAGTTACAGATTCCCTTTATATAGTTCCTTGAGGTTCTTGGTTTTTTTTATTCAAGTACCCGTAGAAGGTGTATGTCATCTACTTCACTGCACTTACAGCAGACAACAGTCCTTTGCATTTTTGTCAAAGCAATGTCATTTTTAATCCAAACATGGCCACCACATAATGAATATATAGGTGCAGACACAGATAGAAAACAGATTAATAAATAACCACAGTTCTCTGAGTGTAGATACTATTTGTTGGGCTCAGAGCATTTTAGAAATGTGTTCCAGCTAAGGTTAACCAGAGAGGAAATCCATGCTCCTTAAACTACCGCATATTGCATGATAAAGAACATCCTCCTTCACTGCACATTGTGGGGGTATGACCACGCACATATGGAATAAGCAGCATGGAGAGGCTCTGAACTCACAGAACCATGTTGAAATATGTAACTTTCAATGAATTTGTAGGGTAGGGGTCTCTAGTTGTAGCCCAGTGCTTGACTTTTGAACTTTAACTGAACTACAGGCAGACATCTGTAAAGTGATGTGAAAAATCTACATACCAAAAACATCATATGTAACTGCTTAATAGCATTGCTTAATCTGCTTCAGAGAGACCTTAATATGTCATCAGTGCATTGACAATGTAGTAAATACTAAAATGATACCTCTTGGAGGGTTACTTGGAGGGATCTTCCAGTGTTTCTTAGTATTTTAATGGGTTTTCTTGTGTAGTCATCATACTGACACCATGCTGCAAAGCTATAACGTTAGTCCTAGAAGAACTGTAATATGTTCTGCCTTTGTTCCCCCAAAAAGAAAATAGTTTGTGCTCGTCTGTGGTCCCCATTTGTACTTAAACACTGTAAACTATATAACTGACATCATTGTACAGACTTAACAAAATAAATCTCACATAAATAAATTTTCTTAAATCTTTTATATTAACGGAAAGTAATGTTACTGAATTTGAGCTACAAAAATAGTTATAATTAATATAATTCTCTGATGTTTCCAAAAGGCAATAAAAAGAAGATCCGTTTATACCAGTTCCTGTTGGACCTGTTAAGGAACGGCGATATGAAGGACAGTATCTGGTGGGTGGACAGAGATAAAGGGACATTCCAGTTTTCTTCAAAACACAAAGAAGCACTTGCACATCGTTGGGGAATCCAGAAGGGCAACCGCAAAAAAATGACCTATCAGAAGATGGCTCGTGCTTTGCGTAACTATGGCAAAACTGGAGAGGTGAAAAAAATTAAGAAGAAGCTAACATACCAATTCAGTGATGAGGTCCTAGGTAAGAGTCATCTGGAGAGAAAACCATATATGTAGGCAGGAGGGATACTGAATGCCTGTATTGAATCAAGAGTGGACATCATAGCTCTAGTTTCTGGTGTTCAAAGCTTGGTCAACATTGCTGTTCCAAAAAATACAGGAGAGGGTAGGCTAAATAATGGAAACACCTCCCTGTATAAAGCAATAAAATTCAACAGCATCAAAAACTGTACCTTCCATTTATTGCAGGATTGATGTATGATGTGTACTGCATTAAAACTAATGCTCGGTGTAGCAAATAAACTGGCAACTGAGACATTTTAAAAGTGACTGCAGCTGACACCAATTATTGAATTATGAGTTTGCAAACAATAAAGATAAGAAACCTTTTGGAACATTATGTATCCTGGGTGAGGAACCTTTGATAAAATGAATGAAAATGAATTTGGAAACCTCATCCAGTGTTTCATATATCCAAGGTGTCAGTGTATAATTATCTGCTTTAAAACTGCAATTCCAAAAAATAGTCAATGTGAAAATGTACAATGAAAGTGCTCAGGAAACTCTATAAGATCGCAGTCGTAGGGGTTGTTATACACTCATATCTTTATAGTATTGCATGTTAAATTTCTTTGAATTTGATGTTTAATACAATCAGTCTTGGGTGGTTTGCATCTAAGACCAGAGGTCACTGTGATGGATGCACAGTGTATGTATGCTTTTTTTTTTTTTTTTTTTTACATACACATATCAATTTATAATGTATTTGGAAATGTCTTTTTACATTTTCTAATCAAAGTCCAAATTTCCTTTCATTCTATGTAATCACAATTGTGCTAACAGAGGTTATGGTTTGAAGACTTTGCAGCAAGCTCTCTGTTAATTGTGGTTAAGAGTGCTATTTCTTGTATATATTTCCATTTCCATTTAATATTTAAAACAACGAGACACAAATGAGCATTTATTGTAATTAGGTTACATATAATACTACTGTCATCGTTATATACACGATAATAAAATGTTTTGTAAAATACATTAAACTCATTTTAGGAATGATTGTTAAAAAAAAATGAAATTCTTCAGCAATGTATGTGTATTGTGACTTCTTGAGCAATGATTATGATAACACCTCACACCAGAGGGAAAGCACAGAAAAGGAGAAGAAGAAGGAGAAGAAGAAGAAGAAGTAAATATTGTATAGTGCGAGAGTTACAGATGAGATCTCTCACCTTTCATTACAGTTATAAAGATAACTTGAAAACTATGAGGAACTGTGAGATTAATACAGGCCATGGTGGGTGAAGTGGCTTATCGCCCAGTTCTTACATATATTGGCCTGTGTGACTGACACACTGCAGACACCAGCTATGTACTCATGATAGGTGTAAGTAAAGGCAACAGTGATACATCTGGATTATATGAGTTTCGATTACAGTTGTTTTTTCCCCTTATTAATATTGTTTTTCTAGAATAGCTTGATCATGTTCGTAGTTTCTGCTTCAATAAAAACTGTCTACATTTCCAGAGACAGAGTTTGCACATATATACTTAACTACCAACACAGCTCCCTTTTGACAGATAAATAGGATGCAGGCAACCTAACTTTTAATTTGCCACACTTCAAAACTTCTGTTACAGATGAAATTCACTTAAATAAAATATGATGCAACCCACAATGAAATTGAATAATAATGAATAAGATAATACTAAATGGATATAACACAAAGGAGTAATAACTTAAATGTAATGTGCAGTATGTAAATATAAAAATAACAGAACACCTGCTGTCCCGAGAGCCAACAGCTCCCCTCAATGGTGAAGTAGTAATTGATATCCACAACAGCTGAGAAGATGAAAAGAAATGGCCTTGAATACAATACAATACAATACAATACAATACAACAATGCAATACAACTTAAGTATGTACTAAGTCTCACATTAGATGCAATAGAGTGTATTATAGTATAGTATAGTACAATACACTACACTACACAACATACACTATAGTATAGTATAGTATAGTTTGTAATATAGTATAGTATAGTATAGCATATGGCCTCTGGCAACAGTTTAAATAAACTATGATTATACTATATTTCAGTCATACTATATAAATCCAAGAATGAATTCTTGGATTTATAGGGTGACATAGTATAGTATACTATGCTATAGTATAGTATATTACAGTATACTATAGTGTATTATGGTATATTATAATATAGTTTATTGTATAGTATAGTATAGTAAAGTATAGTATATAGTATAGTACAGTAAAGTATAGTATAATATATTATAGTACAGTAAAGTATAGTATATTGCCTCTGGCAACAGTTTAAATAAACTATGGATATACCATATTTCAACCATTGCAGAATTCATTCTTGGATTTATAGGGTGACAGGGTGTAGCATAGTATAGTATACTATGCTATAGTATAGTATAGTATAGTATAGTATATTACAGTATAGTATAGTATATTATAGTATACTTTAGTATAGTTTGTAGTATAGTATAGTATAGTACAGTATATTACAGTATAATATAGTGTATTGTAGTATAGTATAGTGTATTATAGTATACTATTGTATAGTTTGTAATATAGTATAGTATAATATATTGCATATTATATTATTGCATAGTATATTCTCTCTGGCAACAGTTTAAAAAAACTATGTATGTACTATATTTCAACCACTGCAGAATTCATCCTTAGATTTATAGGGTGACAGGGTGTAGCATAGTATAGTATATTATAGTGTATTATAGTATACTATAGTATAGTATAGTACAGTACAGTATAGTATAGTACAGTAAAATATAGTATATTCTCTTGGGCAACAGTTTTAATAAACTATGCATATACTATATTTCAACCACTGCAGAATTCATTCTTGGATTTATAGGGTGACAGGGTGTAGCACAGATGTGGAAAGAGCAAACAAACTTTTTTGTTTCTAAATTTAACCCTGTCTTATGTCCTTTGCCCACCCTCTCAAGGCCTGTCGTTCAGCTGAGGTGTTGGAGGAAAGGATGGTTGAAATATAGCCTGAGGGCAATGACTGGGGGTGGGGTGGGGGCTGAGTTGCTGCTGGGATGGGAGCTTTGTATAAGGGGGGGTTTGTTCTTTGGATACTGTCCTGGACCAAGGAAAAAATGTCAGGAGAGGTGGGATGGTTCATGAAAGAAGGGGAGGCCATTTGCAAGCAGCAGCACTATTAAAGGCAAAGGGTTGAGCTAGACAGCAGACTGTTTGGGAAAGGTGAGTCACACTGTGGAGGAGAGGAGACCATTCAGGATGCCAGAGCCAGTCAAAAAAGCAGGTAAGTGTGCTCATTCAGCTACTTTTAAAAATGTAGTCACCACATGAAGATGGAACAATTCACAATACATTGTTTAACTAACTTTAGGTCTGGGAATGAAATGAAAATTGTGAACTTTTGTGAAGGTTCATTGTGTTATCAGCACACCACAGCAGAATATCAAGTGGTAAACATTTCTTCTTTTGTGCAGTCTTCTAACTCTAAAACTTCCTCCAAGAAACTATCTGTGTAAAATTACATTATGTGTGAGAAAATATTTGACTGTGTTGGGTCACCTCCCTCTTAAGCAACTATAAACCACAACCAAACCTCTAACTTTAGATCTGTACATTGTTTTCATTACAAACAGTAAGGGAGGTTAAGGCAGGGCTGCTTGATGTTTTAGAGGTGGCTGATCTGAACCACGAGGTAACCTGAGAAAAAACTTTCTTGGCGCGGTGTTTTGAGTAAACCAGCTCTTCTCAGGCTCCGTACACCACCCGCCAGGAAGGAACATGAAAATTTCCTGCTGGCTGTATTTAGGAAATGTATCATGTTTCTGTAATTGTATTGAATTGTTGTGATCATGTTGCAATTTTTGTTATTTTTGTCACAATTAGAACTTTTTTTCTGCAGCAAAATTCACCAGCAAATATAAAATATACTATATGCTACAATAGTAGTAAATTAGTAGTAAAGTATTAGTCCCATGTACAGTGACAATTTCAGCAACAATGGGACACGAATAAATTCAATGATAAGTAACTTCACAAAATGTAAAAACATTACATCCATTATGAAAATTTACTACATACAAAAAGTGGCATCAACAAAATTTACATAAACTGTGTAAAATACTATAAAAATACCAATATAAAGTATGAGGCAAGTATGTGTAAGTAGATAGTGGTAAATGCAAATAAAAAGACATAACAATGCAATAGCTGTGGAAGTAATGATCAGTACTTCCACACATACAATATACATACAAATATATT
Source organism: Rachycentron canadum (assembly GCA_038496675.1). Classification (NCBI taxonomy): domain Eukaryota; kingdom Metazoa; phylum Chordata; class Actinopteri; order Carangiformes; family Rachycentridae; genus Rachycentron; species Rachycentron canadum. Next base: position 12,862,950 of record CM076648.1, read on the forward strand.
TCATGGCTGAATAAGGCGGGAAAAGTGGTTTGAAAATGTACTAATACTCACATAGCCAGTAGCCTAATCACAATTTAGTTCATGCAATTATCCATCCCTAGTTCAAAGTGTTCTCCAGTGGTGTTATAGTTACTCTAAGCCCCTTTGGCTGTTTCCAGAACCCCATTATACGTCACATGGTCCAGGTGGAAACATTGTCTGATGCTGGAAATGGACACTGTCACATTTCCAGCATCACTGATCCAAAAATGCCTGACAGGATTCCAACTTGACAAATGACTTTCCACAGTTTTTCCCCCTCTGTTCAGTGGGAATGGATGTCTGTTTGCTGTTTGTGGAGTGAGGACGTATCATGTATCAGATGACACAGAGCAGCCCAAGCAGGAAGCTTGTGTGTGCTAAGGCTTTTAGTGTCAGGGATTTGTTCAGGACAATAACAGTTATGATTGTCTTGAGCCTGTGGCATTATTGTCAATTAAAATAAACACCCTGCAATCAACAGGATGTTTTCAGTTGTATTCTTTTTTTACCACTCAGAGTAAACAGTGTCAAGTAAAAAAAAAAAAAAAAAGTAAATTACTGTCAGGCTATTTTTTACAAAATGACAAAAAAACTAAAACAGCTCAATAGTTGTCATTGCACTTTAACGTTGTTGCTAAATATCAATGAAGATACGATCAGTTAATCGATAGGATAAGTTGAATTACATCATTGAGACAAAAACTTTAAATAAACATCTTATCACCTTCAGCTCAGAAAAAAGCTATTTTATTGACACTTTATTGACAAATTTTATTGACAGTGTTAATTAAATGAGAGTCAGGTTAAGCTCAGTCTAAACTTCAACCAACACTAATCGAACACTAAAGCGATTAAATTATGAATTTTTTTACATCAATATTTTTACTCTCTTGTTGACATTCATCTGAAACAATGAGACATATTTTCTCATTCACTTTAGTTAAGAAATGGCAAATTAAAGTTAAAGAAAGGTAACATCGAATCAGATAAGGGGTGAAAGGTGAAGCAGAAAGAATGACTGACATCGTGACAAGAGATGTTGTAGCAGTGGAGAACGCTGGCTGCAGACAGACGGAGGGCACGTCATTCTTTCTGTGCCTCCAGAGTCACAAAAATAGAGCCAGCTTAATCCCCTGACTGTGATACCTGCACCCTTGTTGCAGCTGATGCTTGGCAGCCTCATTTATTAGTCCGGTACATATGCATCCTATATTTAAACTCATCGGGTTGTCTTGCAGCACATGGTGTTTTTTTTTTTTTTTTTTTTTGTCTGGTTTTGTAATGCTATGTTCAACTGTTCAGGCCTCAAACCTGGAAATAATATGCATGTGAATCCCACCTACACACTTTTCATAGCTCCAAACACATGGTGTTACTGTTAAAGTCATGTACTGTCACCACTGTCAGTTACAGTCAACTATTTTTAGGTTCTTTTTAAAGATGACAAGTGTTTCAGGATGACATCGCTATGTCAACTTTATAACATTTTTTAAAAGAAAAAGCAGGAGAAGCAACAGCTGGTGTTTTACACAGTGAATGTAAAACTTGCTATTAATAGATTTTCAGACTGGCAAGAGACACCGTGTATCTATGTTTTTTTTCATTTAAACACACACACGTCTGCTACTGTTACTTTTATTTATGTGTCCATAGTTTTACTTAAGGCAGCGCATTGTACAAACTGGCTACAGCGGCCACGTTACAAACCCTACAATGCCTCAGTGTTTAGTTATTATCCTTAGGAAATGTGTAATGATGCTCTAAGTTGATGTTTATATAGAATAACTGAGTTTCAATCTGCAATGTGTCACAGTATGTGTGTGTTTGTTATTCCAAATTTTCAATGAAACAAAGACAACATGAACAGTATTTAGACTGTTTTTATTATTATTTGACTGAACAAAACACTCACAATTTTTTTATGATAAAATTCTCATTAATGAATGCTCAGTAAGACAATTACAGTATTTTCTTTGAATTGTCTACAAAAAAGGTCTAACAGACGATTTAAAGGGCTGATTTTTTTTTTATCTTGAACCCACCCTCCCTCTTTAGTTTCAGCATTTACCAAGAAACCAAAGACTCAGGAGGCAGAGGAGGGGTCCTCTGTGGTCTTTGAAGCAGGGACAGAGAAGCCTGAAGCTAAAGTAAAATGGCAGTGCAATTCAAAGGACATTGCCAGTGACAACAAATATGAGATCACAGCCGACGGAAACAAGCACTCCCTCACTATAAAAGCCATAGCCAAGGAAGATGCCAATGTCTATGCAGTGATTGCTGGGGGGTCAAAGGTCAAGTTTGAACTGAAGGTTATAACAAAGCCAGGTGGGAGACTTTGATGCTGCAGCTGTGTGTCTGCTCACTCACCTAGTCAACACAAAGCTCAAAGCAAAACAGAGCACTCAAACGACTGAACCAGTAAACACATGATGCACTGCATGCACTTGTTTCTGCACATGGACGTTCTGACAGCTGCTCCACACCACAATCTTTTTGTTGTATTTGTATAAAAAATGTTTGCTCTTGATGGTGTCAAGGCATTTATTTGCTTTCTTGCTGAGAGTTAAATGAGAAGATCTATGCCACTCTCATGCTCGCGTGGCAAATCTGAAGCTATAGCCAGGTGACAGCTAGCTTAGCCTAGCATAAAGACTAGCAACAGGTGGAAAGAGTCAGCCTACCAGCACCTTTACAACTGCATAATTAACATGGTACATCTAGTGCCCCATGGAAATCTGTGGCTCTGACTAATCACCAGTCATAGATCCCAGGGTAAGGTGACAAAATTTCTGAAATGTAACCAAGTACATTTCTATTTCAGCTCTATCATTAGAATATCCATTGTTTTTCATCTATGGGATATAAAAGAGGGGGCAGTGGCTGTTAGTGTTTTAATTCTTTAAGTAAGTTAACAAATACCATTGTTGGGTATTTTTCTGTTTTATTTTTTAGGACAATAGAAGTTGACAGGAAATAAGGGACTAGAGAGCAGAAGGACCACATGCAGCAAAGTGTCTGACCAGCTGGGAATCAAACCAGTGACCCACTGCTTAAGAAACTTAAAATGCCAACATAAAATACACCCTAATCACTTGGCTGAGAAGTTGCTCCATGTATAACCGGTAAATGTCTGGACTGTTTTTAATTCTCAGTTAAAAACAGGGACGACTCAGGGGACAGCTCCAGACGTGGACAGCTCACCAAAAAACAGACTGTCCCCGGAAAACAAGGATGTCTGGTCACCCTATCCCAGGATTATCCTCAATGTACATACGCAAATCTCCAAATTAAGTTGCATTCTTCTCTGCTTGACAAGTCAACAAGACATGGTCACACTGGCTTCCAGTATCACCAGCATGCCACCATAAGTGGGCACTAATTTACATGATGAATTTACATACATGAATTTACAGACAAATTAAAAAAAAAAAAAACATCTTAGAAGGGCTGTTAGGTATATTTTGTTATCTTTGGACAAAACCAGGCTAACTTTCCAGTCTTTATGCTGAGCTAAGTTAACTGTCTGCTGGCTCTAGCTCTATATTTACCATACAGGTATGAGAGTCGTATCAGTCCTCACAACAAACCCTCCGTAAGAAAGCAAGTAAACATATTTCCTTTAAGGTTGCAAGCATGTCCTATCACTGGCTTAACCTCAATCATTTTGTCCAGCACTATCGAGCACTGTGTTATTTACTGTAATGACTGCGAACTCAGTGTGTCTGTCAGTGTGACCCGCCGAGGTTGTTTGTTTGGACTTGATAAGGTGGAAACAAATCTTGAAGAAAGGTTGCAGACTAATCGGCCCAGTGTGCGACAAACGACTTCCCACAGCTGTCTGTGGATCATAATATTGCCTCTCTTACTCTGCCTGTGCAGTGACCTTGACCCTCACACCAGCACATTATTTCCTCATGAGTAACCACCACTTGACTGGCGCTCAGGATAGGCATGAGAGGCAGCTGATAACAAATGGAAAACCATTTGGCTATCAGAGATGATAAGACATATTTGGGTGATAGATGTTTGCCAGAGACAAAACAGTGTTTAAATAAGTAGATGGAAATACTCAAATGTCAACATTCTACTTTTTCTATGTCACGCACTTCTGACTTCACGCACTGTAGATTCAAATGTTTATTTCTAGAAATTGAGTAAGGCAAATTGGACACTTGCTGATTACTGGTTAAAAGAGGTACAGACATTATCTGTTGTTTTACTGTGTCTCTCACTTGCGACTTGTTATCTCTGTGGTGATGGTAACTCAAAAGGTCCAGCTAAGGCCTCCAAGGGTGGACCTACGGAGTCCAGTGTTGAACCAGAACCAGCCCCAGCTCCACCTGCAGAAGTTCCCACAGGGGGAGAGACCACTGCCCCTGCACATGATGCTCCTCCAGCTGAGGGTGAGTTGGTCACTCCCAGCATTTATTCATCCATTCAATCACTCATTTACTCTAATGTTCAGTATGTATATGCTCTCCTAAAAATGTTACATCCTTGTCTATTTGACGTTCCACGCGAATGCACATTATGTTGATATGTTTACATACAAGAAGCTGGACTACGCCGCCAGTTTATATCACATATTCGTGTCCTCTCAAGAAGTGAAGGGAGACAGAACCTTTAACACATTTTTATCACATAAATCAGTAAATCTGAACCAAGATCAAAATTTTAGTGTAACTATGTTCAAGTAATTTTCATACTCTGTACCCAGAGTGCATTGATTTCAGCAGCAAATACCTTGAAACATCCCTGAATCCAGGTGAAACCTTTATAACTCCAAACTTCATGTCACAATGCTTTCAACATCAATCTACTGAATGGTTTTCAATCCCTACTTTGATTTCTAACATGCTTGTAGCTTAGACAATGCTTGACTTTAACCCCTTAACTTCATGTTGTGGCACTCGGCTTTGACCTCATTGGATTTTCAGATGGGCAGCCTCCAGACACCAGACAGGACCTGACCGGACTCTTCACAGAAAAACCCCATAGTGGAGAAGTCACTGTAGGTGAGTGGCTTCACAATACACACCTTTAAACAGGATTATGATCTCTTTTAGGAACACTAAACCATCTTGGGGAAATATAAAATATGTACAACCTAAAGACATACAATGTAAAGAAAAAAAAATTTCAAACATTAAAATAAAGCTGTTACAAAAATTTTAATTGTCAGTTATTTCAATGTTTTATATTATAGTATATATTATAGAAAATAAATATGTATAATATGAATTTCTATGTATAAAGATATAAAACATTACAGTAAATCTATAAAATATAGGCTATACTAAATAAGCTATTCATTTGTTGAAATTCATCACAGAATAAACACAACAGCAACAGAAAGTCAGAGCGGTGTTGTCAGATTCTGAGAGACTTTGTGTTAAATCACATGGCATCCTGCTCTGTTGTGTAGGTGAAAACATCACGTTTGTGGCTAAAGTAAATGCTGAATCACTGCTGAAGAAACCCACCATCAAATGGTTCAAAGGGAAGTGGATGGATCTTGCCAGCAAGTCTGGAAAACACCTGCAGCTAAAGGAGACATATGACCGCAACACAAAGGTACTGCAACGCTACAATCTCTAAAACAGACTTCAGAAGGAATTCTTTACTTTTATTTTGGCATTAATTACGGCAATAACTTCATTCTTTCTTTTACTGAGCATGTGAGCATCTGAACACAGTGCTTGCAGTATTTTTCTTTTAGCTTAAAACTGAAACATGTAACATTTTACTTTGAGGCAACAAGTGTTTTGAAAGTCCTGCCCTTCTAAACTCAGTTGGGCAAGGTCTTTCCTCACTCAACAAGATAACGTGATTAACTGCATGCACGCTACCTTTAGGGTCAAAAGGGTTTGTGGAAAGGAAACAAGAATTTAATAGGATAAGAAGATAAGTAAAGGAAAGGGAAAGTAAGCAGGCAGGGAAAATCAGAGCACAGAATTTAAAACTACTAATGTTACACATGAAGAATATATTGGTTGTAAAATTGAACATGTTATTCTTTGTCAAGTAACTTTGTCCCTCTCACATCTCTCCTCGTGTGTGGTTGCAGATCTATACGTTTGAGATGCAGGTCATCGCCGCCAAGGCTAACTTTGCTGGCGCGTACAGGTGTGAGGTTTCATCAAGGGACAAGTTTGACAGCTGTAATTTTGAGCTGACTGTACATGGTGAGTACCTTGTATATTTTTTTTACTTTGTGTCACCAATTATTATTATTGTTGTTTCTAATACCATTGAATCAGGCACCAACATGATTGTTTTGTGTCACACTGACTTTGGATCGTGCTCTGCATTTCAGAGGCGAGGGCTGTTGAAGGCCTTGACATCAGAGCAGCGTTCAGGCGCACGTAAGTAAAATCAGACTTTTATTATTTATTTATTACTTTTCGGAAAATACTAAATTCAAATTCAATACAAAATTTGGGTCACAATTTACAATCAAATATAAAATATGCTGATTTTCTTTATTTCTCTTACTGTATTTTGTGTTTCCATATAGAAACCATTTCCCCAAGATCAGTTACATACTGATGCACTTGTACATATTATGTATGTGTTTTAATTTATTTAATACTTCAAGTCAAATTTTATCAGTTTAGAGGAGTTAGCAAACATTGTTTAAGCTACTCACCTGCTTTATTTTCTTTTACTTGCTTGCAAACCATAATCTTTTAATTCTACAAAACTCTAATTAATTCAAAGTTAAGTCTGTGGGTTATTATGCAGTGCAATTTGACACCAAATTAAAACAGGAATGAAATCTGCTGCCTTTGGGGAACGTTCACTACACTTCAGTATGAATATGTTCATTACTCTTGGAGTGTATTTAAATCATATTTTATACATCAGGGGCTTCTTCACTTTGTATTTTGATTTGTATCACAAGTTTTAGTCATAAATTCTAATAGAAGTCCAAGTTCATTTAGAGGTCAAGGGGATGAAGAGGAAATTGTGTGCTGCAATGATGCAAATCTTTTTGGTCTTTAGCATGACTAAAAACCACTGAGTTACCAAAAAGATAGAAATAACCTCTGAAGAACTTTTTCATGTATCTGTTTGTGCATATGCTCGACAGCCGACTTGATGAGGACATTTTACCAATTTGTTTGTTTTCAGACTTAATTAACACAGCTTTTATATTGATTGTTTGAGAGATTCAAGAGATTCAAATGAAAAAAATGCACATCAGTAGTGGAATATTACCATGTTTTATGTAAAATAAAAATAACTGTGGAAATGCTAACCTATCAGGAGTGAAGCTGGTAAGAAGAGAAGTGGACCATCAACAAGGTAGTAAAGGGGTTTGTTGCAACAATGGAGGCTGAAATTCAAACTCTGAGAACTGTGTTTGTTAAAGAACAGAGAAGTCGGGACCAGGTTCAGAGACTGGTTCTCTCTCCTGTGGCCTGTTTCTTCTCTGCCTTCGAGTCAAACAGAACCAGTGTTGTGGATGGTACGGCCTCTGATCTGCTGATTTTGAGAGAATAATCGCAGCAGGACGACCACGACAGAGCTAAACGATGGCTCCAGTTCAAAATCCTGGGCATAGTCGCTAACTATAGTATCAGTGATTGTGTTAACCTTTGACTATCAATATGTAGAGATTTGGTTTATTAAACTGTTATGCAACATTCGCTTGTTGCAGCCGTCAGCTCTCTCTGATCTCCTCTTGGGTCTCAATCAAAACAGCAGAGCCAGCTGCACAAACAGCTACCCTGCAGTGTGAGCTTTGACGGTGGTTTGATCGTACTTAAAGTGCGAGCCGAGCTCTTCAACAGGGTTTCCACATAAAGGAAATGCAGCCATGGTGTGTTGTAACTTCACCTCATAAACCAGAGACTCACACTCTAATCCTGCTGTCAGATCAGAGGCAGGAGACAAGCACACAGTCGAATCTATGCCCTTGTCTTTATCTTTTATCCCACTGATCAGAGTTGAGCAGATCCTGTTTAGTGACTGTTGGTTTCTTTAACCTTGAGTGTTTTGTATTGTTCTTGTGTGGACAACTGCTGCTGCTGCTGCTGCTGCTCATGGTTTAAAGGAACAGTTCAATTATTTGGGAAATAAATGTATTTGCATTTCTTTTCCCAAGAGATAGATAAAACCACAGATGGAGACCACTTGTCATATTTGTGTGTTAGGTCTGAAGCTGGAGTCAGTTGGACATGAATCAGAAATAAATATCTAGCCTGGTTCTCTTTAAAGTTTAGGGGTATAGGTGCCTGGTAGCCTAATGTTATAATGCTCACCTCAAAAGCCTGGTTCGATTCCTGCAGGGAGTCCTTGTCAAATAACGGTCCCCTTGTGTGCCTCTTTACTGTCAAATCTCAGTGGGGTGAAAATGTGGTTTTGAGGAATTATTTCAAATTCTTCTTCCCATGAAAAAAATAAAAAATCTGTAGATCAGTAAGTTATTTGTCCCCCCAGCACTTCTAAACAGTGTTTATTTCATCATGCATTGTGACAGCAAGTGATTGTGAGAGCTAAGGATTTGTTTCATCACATAACTTCCCACTGACAACTTGTAAATACATCATATTTTTTATTATAGGTCCTAATGTATAGATTCTCTTAACTTTGGAAAGAGCCAGACTAGCTGTTTCAACCACGTCTTTACAGAGCTGTTAGATTATCCCACTCATGTAATTCATCATCACACAGAATCAAACTTGGAGGTTTTGCACTCAATGAGCACTTTTTTCATCAAAGGTTTCTCCCTGTTACCACTTTTTATTCTAAGACGGGCTAATGCTGAAGCTCTAGTTCCACAGTCAACGTGCAAACTTTATTTCCCAAAAATGTTGACATGTTCCCTCAAGCATAGCAACACCAGTCTCTCCAGCAAAACATCTGTCTGTGTATTCACTTCTTTTATCAATCAACCCACTTGTTTCCTTTCAGTCTTAGTCAGGGATTGCATCACTTTCTCTATTTTAATCTCACTTTAATTTTAATATTTAAATATATTTGTGTTTTATCATTCAATATCCTTCTGGCATATTGGAGCTAGAGTGAACGGAAAATGATTAATATCATCTCAAAGCCTGGGAATATGGATTTGTTTTATTAAAAACAAACCATGTCTGTAGCAGTTGAAGTGCTAACATTTGCCTTCTCCACCTACTGTGGCTGTTGATGTTGATGTTTTGCTGCTGGTGGCTGATATCTCCACAGTAGCACAGATGGAAATGAAGACTCAGGAGAGCTGGACTTCAGCACCTTATTAAAAAAAAGGCAAGCAAGCACATAGACAGTAATTTGTTGACTTTCAGGAAAAGTCAGCATCTTTTTTTCAGTTCTTATAATTTAACTCTGTCTCATTCTATTCTTTCTGGATCTGCCCTGCATCTTCAGAGAGTAAGAAACTTCTGCATTTGCAAACTGAAATTAATGAAGTGGTATTAGGTGATAACACTGCATGCAAAAAGGTGTGAACATTAACGCACAATTCACAATCATATGGGTAATATGAGGCATCATGTACCTAAGAAAGTTTGGCATCCTGTTCAAAGCATTTTATTTCTCTTCCAATGAAATCACATGGTGCTCCCATATTGACATATACATTATGCACATGCAGCCATTTATGTTTCTCATTTGAATTTAGTTGCCTTAATTTATCTTATTATTGTTATTGTTATTATTATACTGATCCTAATCCAGTGACCACTAATACTGAATTTTCTGTCTTTTAACTCATAGTATAATAACTCAAACAGCAACACTTCTACGGTTCTTCCTCACTTGTTATTGTTTGTTATTTTACTGGTATTTTATGTGAGTCATCTTTCTAAGACACATTTCTCACCTTTCCAACACATCAAAACCACATACTTAATCTCCCCTGTGCAAACAAAGTTGGCCTCCTTGTCAAACTCAAAACAAAACATGATGTTACCATGTAATTTTAACTGACGTTGTTATTCAGACTTTATTGGTGCAGCCTTGGTTTATTTCAGTTTTACTACTATTGTAATATTCAGTTAGCTTTAAAAGCATATTTCTAATATTCTGGTTGTGTTGCTTGTGCTGTGTTTTAACCTGTCTGGTTTGTTTCACCATAATTGCCTCTTGGGTTCAACCTCTGAATGAGCAGCAGTTTCATTAAATCCTCAAATCGGTAAGAAAGTTATGACCAGTGCTCTGGATGTCACAGGAAAACTTTTTTTGTTGTTATTTTTAAGTTCAATCTATTTGAAAACAATAAACATTTGACTGTATCATTTCATGATGGATGATGTTTGAATAATTGTTGACAACTATTTGATGATTATTAACAACAAAAATGCATTGTTTGCAAATCTATAGCATAAAGTATATTGCAGGAAATATATAATCATATGTGCACAGAACAGTCAATATATTTTATTGTAGGTGAAAGTTTTTTTTCATTTAACAAAATATGTGGTGTAAGAAGGTGTCCAGGCAGCCACTTGAAAACAGGTAACGAGCAGACAAACAAAAGTGAAAGGCCTGAGCACTTCAAACAGCTCAGGCAAGTTAGATGATGTTGCAGATATTTGCGAATACCTACTGTGTATATACACTGTACTAATGAGCGAATGAGCTGATGGGAGGAAGCTGCAGGCACATGATCAGTCAAAGAAGAAAAGTCACTGAGGGCACCTAGTGGACAGGTGCGCTAAAACACAGTCTCTGCTATATATATATAATCCTTGAATTATCTTGTCATCTTTTCACTAAAACATTTTATTCCCTATGGATAGTTACATTTTACATTCAATATACTTACCTCATTCAATTGCTATAAATTAGCAAACAATGTATGAAGTTGACTTATAACCTCTTGCTTGCCTGTGTTACCAAAATGTTGCTATTTATGTGTCTCCATTATTGTCCACTTCCTGTGCTCTGTTTTCATAATAAAACATGCAAACTGAGCTCAATAAGTAGTTTTAACACCTTCCTCTGGCTGGTTTATATGTATCAGAGCTGTGCAGGTGAGCACAGAGCCTGATGTGGACGTGTGGGAGATTCTCAGCCATGCTCCTGCTTCAGAGTATGAGAAGATTGCTTTTCAGTATGGCATCACAGACCTGAGAGGGATGCTGAAGAGACTGAAGAAGATGAAGAAAGACGAGAAGAAGAGCGAAGGTTGGAGTGCAGAATTTGTGAAGCCCTCCATTTCACACCTGATCCTAACAAAGTGTAAAGAAATAGTCAGTGATAAATAATGTTTACTCTGAAATACAGCTTTCCTCAAAAAGTTGGATCCTGCCTACCAAGTGACAAAGGGGCACAAAATAAAACTAGCAATTCAAGTCGCAAACCCAGATGTTGAGGTGAAATGGCACAAGAACGGGAAAGAAATTCAACCAACTGGAAGGTTTGACTTCACCTTAACTCCATTAAACCTGCTGTGCCTGTACATCAACGTGCATTCAGCAAAGACTGTGTTAACTATGTTGTTTTTCATTTCTCTCTCTTGTCTATTTTTTCATAAATATATGACCAAATTCTCTACCTGGTACTTTCATTACACCGCTAGCAAGTAAGTGTCATAATAGAAACAGAAGCATTTTTTCGGTTGTTAGTAATTAAGATCTCTGGAAAATGATATGTTGTATGTCCTAGTGTTGAATAGATTGAAACAGTGCCGTCATCCTGTCCTTTGTCAAGGTACATATTTGAGAGTGTTGGCAACATGCGCTACCTCACCATCAACCACTGCTCCTTGGCAGATGATGCTGCATATAGCTGTGTGGTGGGGGAGGAGAAAAGCACCACTGAGCTCTTTGTTAAAGGTAGTTAAGGTTCAGAGAAAACAATATAGAAAGCACACATTTGCAAGATTAGAAGTTGCATTTCAGTTTCTCATTCTTATCTGTCTTTTGCAGAGCCTCCTGTCCTGATTGTGAAGAATCTGGAAGATCAGATGGTCATGAAGGGTGAACGGGTGGAGTTGGAGTGTGAAGTCTCAGAAGAAGGAGCCAATGTTAAATGGTTAGATTTTCATGCCCCTGAATCACAAATTTTAAAAAGTAATTATCAAAAACACTCCCCATACAAATCAACAACCAACAGAGTCGCCCAAAGCCAATTAAGTATTGAAAGTGATAAGGATTAATAAAGAAAGTAAATGAGCCGTGAGTGGATTAAAGAGGCTCCCAGGTTAAGTGCCATTATATCAAATTAATCAAATGTAATTTAGTCTCTTTTACACAGTGTTTGTTGCTCAGACTCCCAGCAGATGGCATTTGAGTTTGTCATGTCCACAGACAGATGCCACTGTCTCTGTCACAGACTGAAGCATTGCTGCGAGCTGTAAATTATCACCTCACTGAAAAGGTCACATCAGTATTTTAGTATGTTCCCTGTGACCTTTAACTCAAGGAGAAAGCTGAAGCAAATGTGTTTGAGCTTTTACTTGAGTTCAAAAAAATTTTCTGTTTGCCACAAGAGGCCAAGGATCAAGAAACAAAAGAGTAAACTCACATATGATGAATCTTAAAAGTTAATTTGGATTTAAAGAAACCAGAAAATAATGTGCACTATCAGTCAGTAATCTGAGTAATAACCTTTACAAATTTTTTTGGTAAAATTATGTTTCTAACCTGTGCATGGATGTTGATTTTTGATAACATGGGACAGTCTTTGGTATCTACTGTCAGGTCAAAGGTCACTTGCCTCTTGGTGTCGAGGCTTTCAACAACATCTCACGATATTTGCTCAGTAAATGGAGCTGGCTCAGTTGTCATCATGTGACCTAAATGTGAACTTTGGGTCATGTGAAAAAGAGCAGTTATATATATATAACAATGTGAGATGTGGTTGAAAGTTCCAAAAATAGTATAAGGAGTCTTCAGTTTATCATACAATGGTTTTAATTATGAATTTTAATCTAGACTCTTAGTCACAGTCAGTTTGGTTGCCATGTGGATTTCTGTGCAGGGAAAAAGACGGAGTGGAACTTACAAGAGACGAGTCTTTTAAGTATCGCTTCAAGAAAGACGGCTGCAAACATATTCTCATCATTAATGAGGCCACGAAAGAAGATTGTGGCCACTACAAGGTTAAAACAAATGGCGGCGAGTCAATGGCTGAGCTCATGGTGCAGGGTGAGTGTCAGTGGTGCTGTGTCCTGAGTGCTGTGAATACAGTATGAACCTCTTTTTGGTGGTGATACTCCAAGTGCACATTCTCGTACCCTACCAGTAGTCACATGGCCTCGCCACTCTTGGCATGCTGTCTATCCTGGGGATATAATGGCTCTTGCCATTGCTCACATCATTCTGCCAAGGTTACAGGATGCCTTCATGCCAGCTAAAGTTAGAAGACTTAGACCATATTTCACCTGAAGGGTACAGGTCTGCACAAGTGACCTGGTTTCTTTCTCTGGTCTCTGTTTGCCACGTCTTTATTTTTTGTGTTGTTGATTTGTTGCGTTGATCTAATGTTTCTTTTCATTCAATTGCTGGTATATCATCATGAGAAGTAACATCATCTTTCATTTACTTCAAATACCTTCAATATTTTAAGCACAAATTTTCCATGACAGTAAAATGTTACATAAAGAGTAAGTTGTGGTTTGAAAGTATGTTTTATTACTAGATGATAGATTTTCCTCTAGTACCAAGTTACAACAGCCTGATGAAGCTGATGAAAGATCTGCACTGCGCCCCTCAGAATTTTGTAAGTGTGATTGTCAGATAGAAATCAGATTGTTTTCTCAATAATATTCTGTTTTTTGTGTTAAGACAAGGGGATGTTTTGCAGCAGAAGGTTTAAGGTGGATAAATAAATTTAGAAGTCTTTATTTGAATCCACAGGTGATCTAAAAATGATGGATGGTGACGGTTCAAACGCATCAGTACATGGACGTAGGCAAAATATAAACCCCAGCTAGTCTCACCCTGTTTATTATTGTCTTTACCATCCAGTAATCCTTTCATCTTGGCACCATTAGCTCACAGAGCAGAGCTATTCATAATGAACAAGAAACCTCCATTACACCAACTTTTGAGTATAGTTTGACCTTTTCTGTGTTTTCTTGTAGAAGACATAATTTAGTCCTGGCTATATATTGAATATATATACTCTTAATTTAGCATATATATTCATACACGTGTGTGATGTACATGTGTGTCCTGTTGTGTGTAGATTTAAATCCAGTCTTTCTTCCTGCTTTCTGTCCTATCAAGCTTTTCTGGCCTGTTAATCAAAACATCAAGCCTCCCAAGAATTACCAGCTGCCATCGTGCAGCAGGGGATCAACACCAAACTCCCATTATAATGCCATTCCCACGTATTCACCCTCCCAGGCAGCAATCTGACGTGAAACCCCTGTAACCTTTACAATGAGCTTGGTGTGAGCTATCTCACCCTGATAACAATTTCTATGGGGTGATTTTAATAACTTTGATGTACATTATTTCTCGTGATATACAGTAATAGCCTGAAACTCCTGCATCTGGTCTTCATATCCTCCCACTTTATTTTCTATCAAAAATCCAATTAACTATCCCCCTTTGTGTCTGTTGCTATGATACAACACACAGAGGCTGCACAGAGATAATGAACACCTCAAACTTCAACATATTATTTCCATATTATCCTCAAATACAATAGCTGCATCTAATTTATCCTCACACATCATCATATTAGTGCATCTTCCTCCGTTGTCTCATAGAGAATCACCTCCTCTGAAGTCTGACACACTCAATCTTTTCAACTGTCTGTACTCTAAATCAGTGTGTATGTGTGTGTGTGTGTCTGCGTTTTTTTTCTGACGTCGTAGAGAAAGACCTGGAAATCTACCAGAGCATTGCAGACCTGACAGTGAAGGCGAAGGACCAGGCAGTTTTCAAGTGTGAGGTGTCAGATGAGAATGTGAGAGGAACCTGGTATAAGAATGGTGTAGAAGTCAAGCCTGATGCCAGAGTCAATATCACACACATTGGCAGGTGAGGACCGTTTTGTGCATACATTAAAACTGTTGTATATATTCAATGACTCCATGAGGTCAACATTTCAAAACCTTTGTAGGATGCACAAACTGACCATTGATGATGTCAAACCAGAGGATGAGGGCGACTACACGTTTGTGCCAGATGGCTACGCTTTCAACCTTTCTGCTAAACTCAATTTCTTGGGTAACATTTATACTATTCATACGTTCATTCCACCCATAAGCTAAATTATACCTGTCTGTTAGACCCATCTCTTGCTTTCTTTTTTTTTTGTGCTCCTAGAGGTGAAGATCGATTATGTGCCACGCCAAGGTACCACAAACTTTATAGTCTCTTGTATTGTTCAGATAAAACACAATGCAAGGGTCTGTCTATTTTAACCATGCCTGTCACTTTCTAAGATCCTCCTAAGATCCACCTGGACTGTTCGGGTCGTACTGCTGAGTCAACCATTGTGGTGGTGGCTGGCAACAAACTGCGTCTGGACGTCCCAATCACTGGAGACCCTGCTCCCACAGTGGTCTGGACCAAAGGAGAGAAGGTAAAAAAGACAAATGGACTTGTGTTATCGATCAGCCATCGATTAACATGAACCATCTCTCCAGAATGCAGTAGGTAAGGTCTGAAATCTGAGGCAATACCCCATTCCCTCTCAGAAAATACATGAAAGACTGAGAAACGCTGAAATGTTTAATACAGAAATGTAATGTAAATAATAAGTAGAACATAGCTAACATAATACAAGTAGAGTACATTTTATCAAAAACTAACATAGTTATAAAATAACTAATAACTGGCATAGGTTATCTCTGTAGAGCCAATGATTTGTTTAACATTTTTGCTGAGATATTTAAACGTTTTCCCCTAAGCTGAATGAGTATGATGCTACTAACAGCTTAATTCAATGATGCCTACTAGCCCACTGATCTTTGAGTTGAGGAGAAAGAGAGGTTTCGTGCCCTCTTGGTCCTCCTCGGCTTTTACTGCTTTGCTCTGCTCAAATGTAGGATAGTTCTGTAAAACCCGATGGAGAGAAGAAAGGAGTCCCTACAACCACTTGGACCCTGAAGGATGGGGAAGTAAGTGTGCATGTCCAAACGTACTCTGACTTCTGACATACAGGTCCATCTGTTAACAGCTTTTACCCACTTGTGCCCTTTGACCACAAGTTCACCCTGTGTAAGCCTGCAGTTGTATTACCACTTGGATTTTAAAAAGAAAATGCATGCAGCCACCATCAAAGCACAGAGTGATTGATCTTGCAGCTACTTGACTGAACAAGTTGAGTTCTATTCATTTACAACTTTGGAGACACAACAGGCTGCAACAATAACAATGACATAGGGAAAGCAGCTTCCCCAGTGGTTATCAGTCTACATGTGTGTCTTGCTTTTATGTGTCAGCTGTAGAACAAAGTAAAACAAATGCATGCAGTGTTACCCAGTATCCCACCATATCAGTAAGGTAAGAGCATGTTCTGAATCTTCCTTCAGACAGACACAAGTCAGAGGAAACTGGGCAGTAAGTATGACATTTTATAATATCACTCAGTAAAATAATCAAATACATAATTATTGTAGATAATCAACTCTCAATGAACTTCAATCAAGGTGGAGTGGGCAGAAAAATTCAAATCAATATTTATTGTGTCCACCCTTTAAAACAGCACCAATTCTCCCCAGTATGCAGGTATTCAAAGTACTTGGCAGGTAGGTTGTCTCAAAGCATCTTGGAGGGCTTGCCACAGTTCTTCTGTGGAGTTAGTCTGTCTCAGTGTCGTCTGTCTCTTCATGCCATCAATGATGTTGAGATCAGGGCACTAGGAGGGCCGCACCATCTGTTGCAGGATTCCTTTCACCTATTGTTGCTGAAGGTTGATTTTTATGACTGGCTATGTGTTTGGAGTCATTATCTTGAATGAACAATCAGACTCCTCTCCAATGATATTGTGTGATGAAGATAAAGTGATAAAAAAGATAAAAGATAAACACTTTTGCACAGTCATATATGTACGTAATAGTAATATTTTCCCTTATATTACAAGAAATCAGTACATGCACACAACTACCTTTTTGAGCACTGGTGCTGCATTTGCATGCTGACATCTGGAGTTGTTAGTTCAAATCAACATGTACTTCTGGTTTTGAAAAGCATGATTATACCCCAAACACTTAAAGCAACTTTACATGTAAAAGTGTTCTGTTTATCACCTCTCCAAAAGTGGCAGTACATCATATCACATCTGCCATACACATCATTACTTACAGTATGTGCAAAAGAGCTGTCAAACTGTTCAGAGCGAGAAGAGACCAATAGACGCGCTTGTCTGTCACAATCCAGTAACTCTCTGGCTCTCATAGGTCATCACAGAGGGAGATGGCAGAGTCCATGTTGAAACCACCAAGGGTCACTGTGTCTTCACCATTGAGGGGGCTGAGAGGCAGGACGAGGGAGTCTACTCTGTTGTGGTTCGTAACCCTGCAGGGGAGGACACCGCTGATATCAATGTGAAAGTTGTTGGTAAGACAGCGCTCTCTGCAGTCACTTTGTGTAGCCAGTCGTCATTAACTGCACCATGTAGACATAAGCATAAAGTCATAAAGCCACATCATGTGCGATTATTAATTGATAGTAAATATATTCTTTTTTAATCACATGAGCAATGTTTCCCTCCCAGATGTTCCAGATCCTCCCCAGACCCCCAGAATCCTCAGTGTGGGAGAAGACTCCTGTGTTGTCCAGTGGGACCCCCCTCTGTTTGACGGTGGACAGCCAATCATTGGTAAAAAAGAAAGAACATTAAAAGGCTTAATTAGTTTCTTTGATATCTTCCTTTATTCTGACAAATATATAACAACATAATTTTGCCTCCATTTTGAATCTCAGGTTATGTGCTGGAGAGGAAGAAGAAGCAGAGCTACAGGTGGATGAGGCTAAACTTTGACCCTTACCCTGAAACCACCTATGAAGCCAAGCGGATGATTGAAGGAGTGCCGTATGAAATGCGAATCTACGCTGTCAACAGCATTGGCATGTCTCGTCACAGCCCTGCCTCCCAGCCATTTGTGCCAGTTGGTGAGTCTTTACCAGCAGGTTTTCACTTGCTCCCACGTGCGTTCATTTAATCATTTTCACACATTGGCTCCACTGTGTATTCACTGAAAAGAGTTGTTCAATGTTAAAACTATTTGAAACTTTTGTACGCCTGATTGATGGCTTGTCTTGATGAGAAATGGTATATGGCCACAGGTCCTGGTTGGCTTGTGGTCATGACCAGAGTCATGTTTTTTTGAGAAATGTTAGTCAATAAGGTTGTTGTGCATGTGTATTATGTGTATATATTCTATCACCACAGGGACAGATGTTATATCATACAAGGCAAAGTGTTGTGAGTAAAAAAAACAAACACCAAAATCATATACTGTTAACTTAAAGAGGGTTATCTCAGGTAACATTTTGTTCTTTGAATATAGAGCAGGTCAAGACCATATGATTTATTATTTATAGAGACCCAATAAAGCTCACTGTGAGCAAGTGAAATACAGTGCATGCAGTTAGACTATGGCAGAGGATGTCAGTGTCAGTAGCTGTTCCTTCAGTGCGGCCAAGGATATATTTGTGTTCACACTGCTGAAAGAATGTGACCTCAAGTGCCAGACCACTTCAGTTTGAGTGATCACATCTCTCCCTCAATGGGTCTCAGGTGCCCGTAGTCATACCTGCACTAAATCACTTATTTCATCATGGAAATTCAATGTTATAGAGACACACTTAAGAGTTTAAGCCACAATTTATTGGTGTTTAAGTCATTGCCAAGGAGGAGTTGAAAATGAAATATGCCATGCTTCAGACACCAGTAAACATACAACAATACCTGGACATTCTGGCATTTGGAAGTCATGTTAGAGCTTAACATAGAAACACAAGGAGAAAAAAGTCATTTGGTATTTTGCTTCATTTCAACTGAATTGTGAACTAGTCAGAGATGTATGTTGCCTTGAACTGAGATGCTCTGGTGCTGGTGCTCTGGTGGTCTTACATGGTGGGGGCTCAGGTTTGGATTGTCTCTTAGTCTGTCAGTGTTTTTTAATGACCATCTCATCCTCCACTTGTTGATTTAAGAGGGAGCATAATTCTGTTCAGATGGCCAACAGCTTGTAAGGCAGCTGATTAGGAAACTATCCATGGCATCCCTCTCTATAAATAATGGTCTGGAAGCACTTGGCTCTGCTGGGACCAGCTGGTTAACAGAGAGGGGTTCAGGCTACTGTGGAGGCTGCTGCAGAAGAAGCATTGTTGAGAGAGAGAACAAAAGAGTGAGCAATAGGATGAGAGCATAAGTCAGAAGTCAGAAGAGGACACGCACAGCCACTGACTTCAGTCAGCAGCAGGACTGCTTCATATTGAGGAAGAATGACCAAGCCTAAGCTTCCAAAGACAGCTGAGAAGAAACCAGTGGAACCAGCAGAAGAGACATCAGCTGATGCTCCAGTGGAGGAGATTAGCAAGTCTGAGACACAGGCACCTCCACCTCCTGAGGTAGAACAGAAACCAGCAGCTGCACCTGCAGAGGCAGCACCCAGTGTGGAAGTGGGTGCTCCAGCTGAGAATGAGACGCCACCAGCAGAGGGTGCCCCCCCAACAGAGGAGACCCCTGTGGAGTCTGTTCCTGCTGCTGAGCCAGAGCCAGAGCTGCAACCTGTTGGCAGTAGGCATTATTCATTTTGAGATGTTTGATTGTCATGTAGGTTTTAGAAATACAAATGAAACTTCATTTTGTTTATATGTGTATGACATTAATGGGAAAAATGGCTGTATATTCCACATATTTTTCAGTGGAGTACACATTTGAAAGTGTTAAGAAGTTTTGGTGACCATGCTGGTGTCCCGCCATGATGATGTCACAATTTTTCTCTGGATTCTCCAGCTTTAGCCCAGACTAACCTGAGTTGCTGTCACTGCTGCAGTGACTTTCTACATACATGGATATCCTTGACCTCTGACAAGTATTACCATGATTTATTTGCACTGTATACTTAGCCTGTGCCCTCTGACATGAGGTCTAACCCTTTGTGATGACAAGGTCGCAACTGAAATTGATCACCTTTCGGTCTGTCCTCATGTTGTCAACAAGTCGTTCCAACAACATAAAAATACATGGTTGACTGTGTTCTTCATCGTCATTTGGAGGGTTCGGTACTTGTACACTGCATCATGCAGTCATAGTTGTATGAATGGTGCGAGGACAACACCGACCAGACTTTTGCTTTATTCTACTTGGCATAAAAATGGGATCCAGACAAGCAAGATGAACTGTGGTGTCACTCTGCAGCTTGGTGCACTGCACCTAATACACTGAGATTTCTTTCAGATAAATTTTTACAGTCAGTACCTTTTGGTTAGAGTGGCTTGTTAAACCCATTTCTGGCTGCATCTATCTCAACATAGATGAAACCACACCCACTTATATAAGACGAAAGTGACAGAGCAGCCAAAGCCAGAGCAGATCTACGGCGAGTCCACTTCCTACCATTGTACCGAGATTGGCTGTAATTCACTAGAGGGAGAGATGAGATGAATGATGAGATGAATGAAAAAAAAACATTTTGTGAATACAGCTCCATAGCGCTACCCATTCATTCTGGATTATCACCTAAGCACTTCCCACAATCATATTATCATATTATATAATAAAGGACAATCTTAATGGTTGATTTTACATGTTCTCTCCTCCTCCAAAATTATTTCTGATCACTACAGGTTTATAATTTATAACTGTATGTAAAAGAGGCTAGAGGTCCTTTAGTCCAATGCTAAACACTGTGGTAATAATACTGTTTTTTCATCAGTTTTTTTGCTCCAGATCACACCTTTTTAGTCTGGGCTGCTTAAATTTGTTGTGACATTGGTTGCTTGCTTTTAGCACTTGGGTTGTAAAATCAATGTGTATGGAGCAGCTGGTGAACCAAAGTCTTTTCATGTGAATTTAAATCACATCCTGAGGGAAACAAAGTGCAGCAGGCACCAGCAGGTCATTCTGATAGCTCATCATTCCCTGGATGTCTAACATTTTTTGATGGTAAGCATCAGCTGCAGTTCATGACTTCAGCTGCAGTTCATGACTCTTCCCACAACACAAGATTGTGAAGAATTAGAGCTACAGTATTTAACAACTTGTAATTACAGCACATTTAAGATTGTTTATGTACACAAACTCTGGGTTTGTCTGGATCACCCCCCTTCCACTTCAGCTGACTGCCCTCCAGTGCTTTGCACCATGGATTAAGTTAGACATTTTATTTTCAGACCTTTAGAAATGTGTTTTTGCCTGTTTGAACGTGTTTGTGTTTTGGTGTCTGTTTTATACAAGCATCATGAGAGCAGCTTTGCTTCCAGAGCACAGGGATGTTGCATTTTGAATTTTCATTATTGCAAATATCTGCTACGTAAGGACCCTAAGGTGCTGTTTGTAAAACCCTTTTTTGAAAACATTGTATGTGCTGTGTTGCTCACTTTAGACTACATGAATTTATGTTGGTGAAGTTAATAGATTTTGTCGGCTTGGTCACGAAGGGTGTTCTGTGTGTCATATGACAGATACTGTGGAGCAGTTGATTTACAAGAGATCATATTTAGAAACATTGATTTTCACTTTACTCACTCAGATTGTACAAAATAACTCTGCTGTCTCCGACTGATGGAGTAAGTAAGTCGTGATGGATGATGGTAGCAGAACATAATCTTTTACAAAGCTTTGTGAGAGTTTTTGTTACGTTACATAATTTGTAAATTCATGATCAGGTTCATCCACTTGATCACTAATCAATGCTGAAATGATTGCATTAATGCTCTAACTAACTAATACAGCCCATTTATCTGCCCTCTGCCTTCCTTGCAGCCCCTACAAGTGAACCCATCGGATTGAGTGTCGAAGACATCAGTGACACCACTATCTCGCTCAAGTGGCGGCCGCCCGAGAGGATCGGTTCATCTGAACTCGAGGGTTATGGGGTTGAGTACTGCAAGGAGGGCAGTAAGTGCTGGAGCTAACCGGTGCATGCCTTTGATAAGGACAAATCTTTACCTTAAATTTTATGTGCACCATTTAGTTAATCACAGTGAAGTGCAGAACCTGAATTTTAAAAAATAGCCCACACAGGAAAGTCAGATTAACAGTCAGGTTGGAAAAAGGGTCAGGAAATCTCTGAAAGGGGGCAACAGATGCAAACCATATTATCACAACATCCACAGTCACAACAGCCTCTCTATGTTTCCCCTATACTATCAGCTCTCCAATACCATACATCGAAAGTTACAACAAAATAGAGGTTGCGGTGAATTTCTATCTATACATTTGTTTTACTTTGGCTCCATTGTAAAATCTGCAGTCAGTGAATATTGTTGTTATCTGGCCTCAGCTGATGAATGGATACCAGCCATTCAGGGTCTGACTGAGAGGACATCCTTGATGGTCAGAGACCTCACCACCGGGGACAAGTTGCAGTTCCGTGTGCGAGCCTACAACATGGCTGGTCCCAGTGCTCCCACCACTCTGGCTCAGCCGGTCACCATCAGAGAGATAATGCGTGAGTAGATACAGATTTTTTTTTCGAAATTTGTCAGGCTCTAGTTTTTGTTTTAGTTTCGTAACTGTTATTTTCATTTGTATGGTGGAGTAAAGCATAAATAAAGTACAGATATGGAGCATTTAAAACATTCATTTATAGGAGACATGATAATCAAAAAGACAAACCTTTCTTCTCACTGAAACATCCTTGAACTTCTTTCATCTCCTCCACATTAGTTTATCTGAATCTATTTCAGCTCAAGGCTTATCTCCCAGGAGTCCTATCTCATGTGTCTTACTTTGTATTTTGTGCTTTTTCTTGCACAGAACGCCCCAAAATTTGGCTCCCCAGAAATCTCCGCCAGACTCTCATCAAGAAAGTTGGAGACTCTGTGAACATTTTGATTCCATTCCAGGTGCAGTAAATATGAGACTAAATCAATCAGGCGGCTTTTTAAAACCAGCATCACAACACCATGAACTTCACTGATGACTTCATACAGAATAAACGCCTGCGTTAAACATGAACAGAGCCCAAAGTCAGACTCATATACGAAGCATTTAAATAAACCAGTTAATAGGTAAGTCTGGAAGAAGCAAATTTTTAAAAAAGGGATAAAATCTGAATTAAAGTCAGTTTCATAGCAAAATGTGGTCCACAACTAATTCTAAATTGTGTAAATAAATATATTTACACACACACATATATATATATATATATATATATATATATATATATATATATATATATAT
>CM076648.1:12886612-13008700 GCA_038496675.1 Rachycentron canadum
ATATATATATATATATATATACTGAAATTATGTGGCTGTACGTATCATATTTTGGTTAACAGCAAAATATAGCATGAGACTGATCTCACACCAAAACATGTGACCGTAACTTGTTGATATGATTTTACATTTCTTATGGTATATATTGTAAGGCCTGAGGAACCAAAAGGAGACTTAAAATGACTAATTAATAATTTACTCTAAGGGCCCTATGAAGGACCCATCTCTGCTCAAGGGTTCATTTTCTTATAATCTGTCCATGTCCATTCCTTAAAAATGAATCATGTATTTGGAGATAATCATTGAATATTGTCCAGAGGTTTAGTAAATTGTAAACTGACTCACTGATTGATAGAGTTGTGAAATAAAAGCCTGCCTTTTTCTTTCTTGGTCATGCAGGGTAAACCTAGGCCAAAGGTCACATGGCGCAAAGATGGGGAGCTTCTGAACTCCACATTTGCTAATGTGAGGAACAGTGATGTGGATACTATCCTCTTCATCCGCAAGACAGAGAGAAAACACTCGGGGAAGTATGATCTCCAGGTGGAGATTGAGAACGTGGAAGACACAGTGTGTGTTAATCTGCAGATTGTTGGTAAGCAGGACTGGAGATATGGAGATATATAGAGACATATCTCTGTAGTAAACTGTGACAGCATTCATGCAAGTGACCTCCTACCACATTGTAGTTTTGCCAGTGGACAGTCAATCAGAGTTCATATCTCTCTTGTGCAGATCTCCCAGGGCCTCCTGAGGCTCTGAAGATCATGGATGTCTGGGGCTTCAATGTGGCACTGGAGTGGAAGCCCCCTAAGGATAACGGTAACTGTGAAATCACTGGTTACGCCATTCAGAAAGCTGACAAGAAGACTATGGTGAGACTCTGCACCCTTGGGTCCTAGCAACAAAGCCATCTGGTTTTAATTTAAATTCAAATGAAACTAGAAAACAAGCCACTGATAAAGTGCATTTCTTATTGAAATTAAATAATTTTGTAGCAATTAGCCAGAATTAACCCTCTGAGAATTTACATGCATATGATAGTCAGAACATTTTGGGCCCAATCAGAAAAGTCTGGCATACCTTCCTGAAGCCAATGTACATAGTGAGCAGCTACATTTGAAAGGAGTAGTAATAAATGAGGTTTTTCTTTCACTTGACACTCCTCGAAAAGCAAACAGTGCATTTAGGTATTAGACATATTGAAAGACTAAGATGTGAATACAGCGGGACATTGCCCAACCCAATTAAACTTAAAGTAAAGATGTGGCCTCTCAAGTCATGTCTGAATTACTAGAATCAAAAAAATATGACTTCCACAAGTCTTCCCAGAGGAAGGCAATGGTCAACATGTCTTTATAGTTCAATCTCCCCTTGAGATTTTCTGCACATGTGGGGGAATGAAAGCTGCATGGACACTGAAGGATATTTTAGCCCCCTCTGTGACACATATGCTGTAATCAGCCAATGCTGAGCACACTTTCCTTTATGGGTGATGCATTATGGGCCTTTTGGCAAGAGCTCCAGCCACCACTATCCTCCACCTCTAGCTGCCAGGAACAATGTTGGCCAGGAATGTCCTAATCTTATCCTCGTAGCCTTGACCTGGTCCAGGTTGTCTGTACAGTGACGCAGGGACATTGTTTTTCTGCCCAGCTCGGCAGATGGTTCATGTTTCACTGTAGTCATTATTAGATCAAATTAATTTCACTTACATCTATTTCATGTTACCAGTAACAATGTACTGTGTACCTGTTAGAAGTCAAAGATAAAAGTCCTGATGGTACATGAACTTAAAATTCAAAAAATCCAAAAATCCATAGATATTATATAATATTTCAATCTCATACCTAAATAAATTAATTTAAACTGTTATAAAACTTCTTTCAAGGGGGTAATACTGAAGATAGTGCTGTCAAGTCTAATATGTCTGTATATATTAACTTACTGCAAGTACATGTCTGAAAAAGGCACAATATACATATACATGTACAGATAATCTGTACAATGACTTGAAAAGCTGAATTTTTTTTTTAAATGATTTATATGAAGGAGTGGTTTACAGTCTACGATCAGCACAGACGGACCAACTGTGTCGTGTCTGACCTCATCATGGGGAATGAGTATGTCTTCCGAGTCTTTGCCATGAACCTGGTGGGTCTCAGCCAGGATGCCTGCAACACAAAAGACAGTGCTTACATCCAGAAAACAGGTGGGCTCCAACTGCACATACTGCATATAATAAGTAAAAAGCACTTATGGTTCTAATTTTATGTCCTGTAGGGTTAGATATTGTGTATAAAATCTGAGTAGTCATCATAAATACCATCTGTCTATACAGGTATTGCATACAAGCCACCCACCTACAAGGAGCATGACTTCTCAGAGGCTCCCAAGTTCACACATCCATTAGTGAACCGTTCTATCATAGCAGGATACAGCGCGACCCTCAGTTGCTCAGTCAGAGGTATACCAAAGGTCAGTAGAGTCGTCATGTGGATGAGCAAAGGACATTTATGATTAAAAATAAATCACACACACACACACACAAACAAACTTATATCTAACCCCCTCCTCATACAGACGCTTTCTAAGGATTATTAACGTGTCAGCAGTCAAACTGTTCCCAGCAGATAAATCCAATGATGTACTGTGATATTTTTTACTGCTTCATTAGCCTAAAGTGACCTGGTACAAAAACAAGATGGACATCACAAATGAAGCCAAGTACCGAATGCTCTGTAAGCAAGGCATCCTGACGCTGGAGATCCGTAAGCCCTGTCCTTTCGATGGGGGAGTGTATATGTGCAAAGCAGTCAACGATAGTGGAGAAGACACAGTGGAGTGTAAACTGGAGGTTCGCCGTAAGTATCCTGCCGTTTGTACAGACGGAAACGTGTCCTGTTTTTCATGACCCACTTAGACACTCCAGTCTCTCTTTTAGTCTCAGTCTTTCCTCCTCCTTTTCATCCTTAAAAATGAACAGTCCACATCAAACAAATGTCAGTCTATTAAGAAGAAAAACACATTTGAATGTAAATGTGAGTAAAATAAAACTTCAAAATCTTATTTTTCCTGTGATGGAAATAACTACTTGTGTTTTTGATAGTTAGGAAAAACTCCTTAAAAGAACTGCAGCGTTTACAGTAGATCCAAATAAATATGTCTTAAAAAAAAAAAAAAACCCACAAGATCCCACTTGTTGTTTCAAAAGCTTTCAACCACACCGCTTGGCCTTCCTCACGGGGTTGAGAGTACTTCAGGAGCTCTGACTGCCGAAGAAGCGCATGATGTGTGGTCAGACATTTCAGAAACAACAAAGTTGGTTCTTGTGTAGATCTACACATCCATCAATCCACACTGTGTTGAATGCTTCAGGGGGATTTGTCAAATGAGTTTCACCTTAAAGGGCAGATTTTTTTTAAGGAAGCTATAATCAATATTTTTACTTAAACAGATGTTTATGTGTAAACGGGCACCTTTTCAATAACATGTTAGCAATATCAATTGGTGATAAAGGTAATATTACTAACATCTTGTCTCAAAAAAAGTTTGTATATGTTTGTGAATATAAAGCTACCAACATAACTTCCAATTGATTCATCAGCATATCTGTATCTTGACATATTGTCTTGCCTTGCAGCTCAAATTGTTAAAGAAGACAAGAAAGACGAGAAGAAGAAAGACATCCGAGCTGCTGACTGAAGAGAAGATTGATTTGTTTCCATCTATTCCTGCATGTTGACTGTTTTGTTTTATCCCTAATTCCCTCTTATACAGTTACCTTGCATCCAGTCATCCTTGCTGCTATGTTAGTATCATAGTATCATGTAGCAGTTACAGACAGAGAGGTACATGATACTCACTAAATTTATGAACTAAAGTTACTGTTCTTAAATACGGACGCATTAGCATTTATGTGTAATTTAAAGAAATTATTTGTCCCTCGATTTCTCCATTATTTCAGAAAGTAGACGTAAATGAATAGTAGTGTGTGGTAAATGTGGATGAAAGACAATAACAGCGTTCATGAAACTAATTTATGATTTGTTATTTTGGTGTGGTGTTTCAGTGTGATGCATAAAACTTGCTTCAAAAGCACAAAATGCAGAGTGATTTCATTCAATCATATATGCAATAGTGGTATTATGCGAGAGTGTAGGCAATACTTGCGTCCGGGTGGATTGCAGCAGAGAAAATAAAAAAAACTTCCCGCCGATCGTCAGAAGTCCAGAGAAATTCTTTGAGAGTTTTCAGTGGCTTAGTTTTATTACATCAAAGCCTCACTAAAGCTCAAGGTGTGGGGTATGTGCCTAATGTGCAGACCACAGTGGGATGTGTGTGAAGGGCTGGAATAGCTGGGATGTGCTTTTTCCGTTGGGGACGTGTGTCAGTGAAGTGGAACACATGGTGGTGTTGGTCGAGTGGGGGCTGCTGTAACATCATTCAAGAGTTATTCCTTTGATGCCTTGAATGTAAATACTTCCTGTGCCCTCCCTCTCAACGTACAGCTGCAAAAGATCCAGTGAACCTTGTACCTGTCACAGTGTCACTATTAACAAACATGATGGATGTCTTTAAGTGCCTCAGTTTCTGTCAGGTGTTTTGACATGACTTCACGAAAGCCCACAGATTACAAACTGAAAAGGCTACATGGTTCAAAGCCAAGCAGGATTTATCAAATTTCATGTCTGTTTATTTATACAGTCCCAGAGGTAATGTTTCACTCATCACCAAGTTTTGCAGCTCACTTATATGAATGGAGGCAGCCTGCAGTGGTGGACAGCATGGCAGGAAGGCAACTCCGCTGAGTCTCATACAAGTGAACAGGCAGGGAACATCTACATTAGAAGACCAGTGTGTAAAATAGTGTTTGCATGGGTAACTTCCACTCAAACTAGTTTAACAAGGGTAGCCACTCTAAACATCGCTTTGAGCTAAATGCTAACATTAGCACAGGCGGAAGAAGTTGTTGGATCTTTTGAAGTAAAAATGCCCAAATGTACAAAAACACCTTGCAGTCAAATGTATGTAAAATGTAATTATGCTCATTATGCATAATTGTCCATTTCAAAATAATATGGGTTATAACTATTGATGAACACATACATTTAAATACTGTGT
Source organism: Rachycentron canadum (assembly GCA_038496675.1). NCBI lineage: Eukaryota > Metazoa > Chordata > Actinopteri > Carangiformes > Rachycentridae > Rachycentron > Rachycentron canadum. The sequence continues at coordinate 12,891,737 of CM076648.1, forward strand.
GAAGTGAAGCTGAGGCTGATGGGAATGTAAAATTTGAACCTGATGATGGAGCCAGAACAAAAAGATAAAGGGATCACAAAAACACAACAAATTATCCTGAGGGAAACATGAATGTATGGACTAAATTTAATAGAAAACTATCCAATGAGATATTCCATTCAAAACCAAATGTCAACTTCATTGGGGGGGCTAGTGGTAAAGTAAGCTGATCACAAAAGTCATTCGGATGTATCATCTGAGGACCATGAATATCTGCACAAAATTTCACGTCAGTGAATCCAACTGATGTAGTGATTGACTGCTATTTTTTTTAATTAGACACATTTTCTTTAATGGCAACTCAGTTTACATAATTTGTCTTAAGCACTACTTGACAACACCAGTTTACATTATGTATCACGTTTGGTGAGAACTAAAACTAAATTCATGAACTGATCATCATTCAATTAATTTGAGAATCAACCTTTCTTCCAAATGAAGTCACTGAAGCCTGACACTGAATGAGGAACAAATGTAGGATTTGTCAATACTTTACACCTGATCTTTCGATGAGATGATGCAGTGAACACAATTTCGTACATTAACCCCTGCTGCCTAAAATCAATGTGTGTAGCTACTAACAAAAGAGTACAATATCTGCAACTTCAGTGTTTTAATCTTAACAGAAGGGTGAAGAAAATGGTTGTGTTCTTCCAAATTTATTCATACACAATTCATAGAATTATTTTTCTACTTGAACAGAGTAAAAAACAACTTGGGGAGATCTCACATGAAAAACTACAGGTTTTAATAAGAACTGAAATGAAGTGAGATACCTTTCATAATCTGTATTATTCAGCAAGTTTTTAATCTATAAAATATAAAACAAAAATTCATAGTCTATAGTTTGATTTAAAAAAAAAAAAAAAGAAAAATCACAGTATACAGTACATAGATTCCTCCCACAATTTTCAACATAAAGCCAAGAATGCAAACAGAGTAACAACATATGAAAACAGACTTTGTTTTACAAAGCACTGCTGGCAGCCACTACAGTCCAGGAGGTAGCTTCCTTGGTTCCCATCCCATTCTTGATTACTCGTTTTCTTTTCAAATAATTTACATACAAACAAAAACCAATAACCAAACTACTAAAAGATTTGTACATTTTCACCAGATGGGACATCAGGCATCAAAAAAAAAAAAAAAAAAAAAAAAAATCAACGGACATCTTGGTTGGTGCAAGAATTTACACACCCAGTCGAGACTACATGGAAACAGAATAAACCCAAAGGATTACAGTTAAATGATGCATTATAAGGGCACAAGAATGTCTTGTTGGTGGAGCAAAATGTTTCCCTACATTGTCTAAATTCCTGAGCACTCACATGATGTGCACTTGTGGATACACGCTCTGAGGGTGTATCCGCCTTAATGTGTACGGTCATGCTCCAGCACATCAAACATCAGTCAACCCCTTGTTACTCACAGTATCACTCAGGTCAGCTCTCAGGGCAAAGGACATCTACATTTACAAGCGTTACAGTATATTCTGCAGCTATTCTGATGACCTATACAATAGAACTGGACAATGCAGGTTGAAATGATAGAGCAAGTGTCTGAGTCATTCACGGGTAATGAAACTGGTTTGCAAAGACAATGCAGACAGTGAATTACTTTGAACGCAATTTCTCGTTTTCAACATAGGCCTTATTTTCCTACTTTAGTTCCATCATGCCCATTTTTTCTGGTTAAGATTTGGACATTTACGTCACCATATAGTACAACGAGACCACAGATTGCACACAAACACACAAATAAATCCTTTAAATACAAAAACAGTGTGAATCTCTGGTTGATAATGATCACCCACTTTGCCATTATAGTTAATTTCAAAATGTTTGGTGATGCATACACACTTTCTTGTTAACTTGGCTGGATTGTGCTGCATTCACACCATGTAACTGTTACATTGCAGTCACATGTTTAACTTGGACGGTATTTATGTGTTTAACTTACTGTGCACAAGTCACATTTTTAAAGATGGGTTTTAAATCAAACATATGTCAGATGTCGTGAGAATAATGTGAGTACAGGTGATTTTAATTCCTGTATATCATCAGACTTTGATTTTTTTTTTCCCCAGACATTTTTGGCAATTATTCTCTTTCATCCTCAGAGTTATATGAGAAAAAAAACACTCATATCTGGATGCTTGTGTTATTTTAGTATAAAGCTGGAAACAGCAGTTGCTTATTAAATCCTTAGGCTTTTGATGCTTTTGATCCAACAGAGCAATAAGTTAGCAATTGTTCTGTCAGCCAAAAATAATCTAAACTTCAGATAAAATAGGACCCAATTAAGCGTTACTTCACTGAAAAAGTGAAAAACTGAAGAGTTGTGTGTTTTTGTAGCTCTGCATTTAAGGAATAATAAGTTATCCAAGTCAAAGAGCATGATGGAATAAAAACTCAGGAAAAAGGGCTAGATTTACAAATAACAGGAATTATTCTTCAGACTATAGAAAATAATGACCTGTATGCATTTATTTGTTTTCTGTGAAAGATAAAAAAAAGAGGTGCTGCTGTTTTGGCGAAGGTGAGGGTTATACTGTATATTCATCATTCAAAGGCCACCGTTCATACATCTGAAATTGTTTCCACCCAGACACTCCTGTTGCTCACACAATAAATAACATCTTTCAAAACCACCAAGCATAGTTGTTGCCAAAACAGTGATGTCTGCTACTTTTATCACATTCTTAGTCTTAGTAACTTAAAGCATAAAAGTGTTTATTATAGACTGGCATTTTACCATTCTCATACCGAGTACGCTCACAGGCAAGTTATCGTTGACTTTGCATTATTCCCCTCTGATGGGTGAAAGACGCCTTAAAGTTACATTCAAACAGAGAAAGTATAGGATAATTATTACATTTGCTACATTTATATTTAAAAAAAAAAAAAAAAAATCTAAGTATAAAATCAACAGTTGCTGTGAAGAATCTTTAAAAATTGACAAGATGTTTAACAATTACAATTTAAAAAGCTTAAAAGTACAAGTAAAACAGAAATCACAAAGTCTTTGACACATTGAAGCTTGAAGCAAAACCATGATATCCACTTGGAAGCAAAAGGAAGGCACTGGTGGCAAGATTTTCCTTTGCATGATCCTTTGTCGACCAGTTTTTAACATGATGTGCTCAGTTCAGTTCATTTAGAAATGGTATCCAAGTTCCCTTTAAATGATTGGTTGCATCTCTGTTTATATAAGTGCTTGCTCAATAGTCTTTAACAGGGTAGTTGGCACATTTTTTTTTTTTTTATATCAAAATGTTTATATATTCTTGTAGCTAAATTCACATGACAGATCTTTGCACATAGTGGAGATCTGAAGCATCCTTAGTCCTTGACTCGAGGTATATTGTATGAATAGTGTACAAGAGGAAGGCCTCTGGTCTGACAGAAGCAGGCTCTGCCACAAGCTTGAACCTGGTCCGAGCTGTCCGACACAAATGAATCCCCCTCGTCGGCGTACTCAGACTGAGCGGAGGGGGTGCCGCTGTCTGCCCAAAAGCCCTCAGCACGCTGGCACATGGCAGCTCCTGCCAGGAGGGTGGGACAGCTGTGAGATTTCACCAAGTGTCTACAGACTGTGGAGGACGAGGGGGAAGAGCAGGTCCTGGCATGCAGCGCTGCTTCGCACTGCTCACATACGACTGTCTCTCCACAAAGCTGTGAGTACACCCCACAGTCAAAGCCCAAGTGGGTGGAGGAGCCTGTGTCTGTGAGCTCAGACCCCCCCCCACCATCATCTCCATGACATTCAGCACCAGCCTTCACCTCCCTGGTCAAACCTGTGCGGCCACGTAGTCTCAGCCAGTCCTCCCTGAAGGCCGGGCTGAAGAACACATATAGCACTGGGTTCAGGCACGCAGGCAGCGGGAAGAATATGAGGGTCACAGACTTGGCTATCTCTGGGCCACCAGCTGTAGAGCCAGTCAAGAGAGGGGCGAAGGAGAAAGCTGCCACAGGGCAGAAGAAGATGCAGTTGGTGAAGATGAGCCAGGCTACATGTCGTAGGGCACCTGTCTGCTCTGGATCAGCTAGCTCCACCCTGCCCAGGTGGCAGTACAGCTGGGTGTACACAGCTGCAGTGAACAGGTAGACCAGTGCATTGAGCAGCACCAGAACCACTGTAACACTCAGAGCTGGACTTTCACCACCAGTGAAGGGCAGGCAGAGAGGAGAGGCCGACTGTTCGCTGGAGGTCAGGAGAGGCAGGCAGGCTCCAGCAGCAGCCAGCAGCCCCAATAGTCCAGCAGACATGCTGAAGCGTCGGTCTCCTCTCCAGCATCCATGATGGCTGCCGCCGTTCCTCCTAGGCGACATCATTACTTTCCCAAGAATCGTCCGCACGGCCACGCTGCGTTCCACGGCTGCAAGCGACAGTAACAAGACTGCCCATTCTGACGAGAAGACAGCCAGAGCTCCTGTGATCTGACAGCCAGGCCCCATCTCCCACCACACACCGTACTCCGCAAAGGTGCCCCAGGTAGCAACATCGAGTACGGTTAGCACTCCGACATACACGCCTGTAAGCAGATTAGCCACAGCCAGCAGCCCCATCAGCAGCCTGGCTGGAGAGAGAGACAGCTTCAGGGCGTGGGAATGGCCTGAAGCTCGGTGTGTGGGGGAGAAGGTAGCCACCAGCACCAGGCTGTTAAAGACCAGTGACACCAGGCAGATGAACCAGACTGTCAGACGAATCATCCAGTTACCCAAGAGGTGCTCACAAGGCTTGAAAGCTCCTAAAGATAGATAAAATGTGGATGTGTGCATGTTCAAAAATTAGCACTTGATCTTGCAACTTATTTCAAATTGACAAAAACAATTATGTATATGGAATATGAAAGATGAAAAAGCTGTTAAATGCTTACCAGGGGAAGGAGAGCAGTGCATAATCATTGAGATTCTTTCCACATCCTCCCCTGCTAAAATAAAAAGGGAGGGAAGAAACTTTAAAAAGACTTAATCTATAGTTAATCATTACATATCTGTTTCAGAAAATGAGCAAAACAGCTTTGTCATGTTGCAAAGCTGAAATATTATTTAAATAAAATACATAAAGTAGATACTGGGTGACTCACTATAAGTGAAAACCATCTCACAGGAGAACTACGCAACTGAAAAATACCATACTGAACCTCCAATGCCACAGCGTAAAAATCTCATATTCATGGGAATAACAGAACATCCACAAGACCACCTACAAAGAAACATTAATTCAATGGACCCTAAAACTAGCATACAAGACTGTCAATAACAATACCTTTCACCAGAAAACCAAGACCTATTGTCACCAAATTTGAACACTTCAAACAAAAGCTTGTTAAAAACTGAGGAAGGAACCAACTACAGGATGGAGGATCAATACCAGTTGGCAATCTAGAAAAATGAAAGAAGCAACTTGCAATTCTAAAACAGTATAGTGAGAAAGGAAAGAAAAAAAATCTAGAAGGTAACATATTATCCTCACTAACAATACACCGAGCAGACATCTTCAATGGCCCATTAACATCCACAGAATATTAAAATGCACAAAAACAATTTCAAACAATAAAGCCCCTGAACTAGATGGATTCTCCATTAGCTCTGCATAATTGATCAAAATTGCAATTATTTTTATTTTTTGCAAATTTTGGAGCCCTAAATATTATCATCACTATTAACCTGTTGAGCAATTTTACCAATTGAGTAAAGTAAGTGCAATGGAGTTGAAGTAAAAGTAAACTGGACATTGTTTATTAAAATGGTTTTGAAAACATTTAAACAATGGATTAAAACATCTCCAACAAAGCAAAGGCAGCATTCATGACTAAAAACCTAATCTCACAAAATGTCATACTTCACAGAAGCACCAGGCTAGGATGGCTATTTTCACCTTCACTATTTGCATCAAAAAATTAGAAGGAGCAATATGCCAAAAACAACAGTATCACATGAATCTGCACTAATTAGACCATTCAACAAATCAACCCATATGTAGACGATATACTTCTATTCCTACAAAATCCAGACAAATCAATCACAAAACCTAATAAAACTACCAGTACACACTCCAACTTCTCTGATTACACAATTGACTGTAATAAATCCACCATCTCATCAATAAATGGAGATAGCGCTAATGCTATAACACAAATCTCCCACAACTCATTACTTGCAATATCACATATTTAGGTATAAAATTCTCTAGACTTCACTTTTTGACTAAAAACAATACATGAAGGCAGAAAACATTACCACTCTCCATTATAGGACAAATTACTACAGTACATATGATGGAATAACCAAGAATCAATTACTTACTCATAACAATCCCAACACAAACCCACAGTGAAATAGTTTAACACACTGGATACACAAATAACATTTATTTTCAACTTTTGCTCAAAACAAATAATACCCCAACTTGTAGCCCCAACTATCGCCAAGTAACTGAACTGAAAAGAAGGAATTAGATTCACATCACTCAGTTGGATTTACCAACACAACAAATACCAATGAAATAACAATTAGCTTTAAAAAGAAAAAACTATTTGAATAATTCAATAAAATGTAATCAACAATTCCCAGCTCCAGTCCACTGCTGTTGCTTTCGTCACATACTTTCCCCTGTTTCCCTCCTTATTTTCTTTGTATGTTTTGCAAACTAATCCTGATTTATATTGTCTATGTCCATGTACTGTATGAATGCAATATAATGTGAATTCAGGTTGAAAAATGGTAAATTGGGCATTAAAAAAATACCAATACCAATTAAAGACCTATACCTGAAGCAAGTGTTTTGTTTAGAAATTGTCTTCAATCTTTAAAGACTATAGTATTGCATATATATATATATATATATATAAAAAAAAAAAAAGACATGCACACATAGTACACAGTTTCTCACTTTCTCTAAATTTTCTGTACTGTACACTTTTCATGAAAAATGTACAGTTGTAGGACTGCAGTAGGACATGCAAAACAGTATCTAATGTCACTTCTTTAAAGTTGTCTCATAAAATAAAACGCATTGTACACATCTGCACATCACAATTTTGAGGTTTTAAAAGAAAAAAAAATGCATGGAGGTTTTGTCAGAGTGGTTAAAATAAAAGATAAAAAAGAAGCAGAATTCCCACCTGTAGATTTCTTAACATCATTTTCCTCAGAGGAACTTGTCATTGAGTCACATCCAACAAATGCACAACACTGGTAGGCGTAAGGAACAGAGATGGACCTACAAAAAAAGATATTCATTTAGAAAGCCTGATAACATCCTGCTGAGGTCCAGTGTCAATAATACAGATGGCCCAGAATTGTATAACCATAATGGAAAAAGTATAAATAATGTGTTTGTCTGCAAGTATCTGGTCCTTCTGATTTTTTTCCAATGATAATATTTGGATGTTTCCATAGTGCGTGTAGAGATGTGGAGCAAACAAGATTCAGCTGGCTTCCTCATTAAACAGAAGCAGGTGGAGCTTATTTCAGTTTTCCTGTCGATCAGTCAAATAATCAGTGATCAAAGCAACCAGAGAAAGAGGAAAAGAGAAACATTTACAATTTTTGACCCTTTTTTTTTTCCTTACTACAGGATTTTGTTTAAATCAAGCAGTGGTGAGCGTTTTCACTTTTGTTTCAAGTTCATCTGCTGAGCTGATTAATGTGGATCACATTGCAACAATGGTCACTGGCTTTAATTGAATCTGCAGTTACAGTCAGTGCCTTGACACCTAAGCCCACGTGACTTTCTGGTATTACATCTTTCTACATTTCCTCCTAAGCACTTCAGATAATAAAATTTGAGCCCATAGAATTTCTTCCTCACCTGAGTTTGGGTAGATTTTTTGCCGTCAGCACATATTTCATCTGTGGGTTCCCTGAGAGTTTTAGCTGACTGAGGGTGCTCAGTCCAGTTGTCGGAATCACAGTCAGAGAGTTCATACTCAGATCTCTGCAAAATTAAAGAAATGATTACACACAAGCAAAGTAATGCTGTACAATGCAGAAAGACAAACCAAACAATGATATGTAACTGAAGGTTTGTAATCGTTAATGCTGAATGATGGTGAAATAATTCACAGGTCATACTCACAGGTTAGTGAGTGCAGTGAGGGTGAGAAAAGCATCTCTNTCTTGATCAGTTCTCTCTAGGCTAGTCTAGCCTACTTTTATCTTTAATTTTATATGGTTAGTTATGTGTCTTCCAACCAAACAAAGGTGTCTTTAAAAACTGGATAAACTGATAAACATGAATGTTAAAGCAGCAGGAATAAAAGGAAAGTTAATAAATAGAGCGACAAAATATAGAATTCAAAACTTACAGATAATTAATTATTTAAAATTACATCCTTTAATTTCTTTTTTTATTTAAACATGATAATTTTGGATCTAAAGTTTCATCATTTTTAAATTGCACTACTATGCCAGAAATGCAATAGATAATAATTAGTAATTAGAATTTCCTAATTCTGACATTGGCTTATTTTAGCCTCCGTAATATAAAATAAATTTCATGTCAAGAAAACAATGATGATTTATGGTTTCAAAATGATTTATTGAACACGTCCTTGTTTGTAAATTGGTACATTTACTAATTTGCCTGGTAACTTTTTCGGCACTACTTACAGTTTAATTGAACATTTTCTAGTATGTATTATATGTGTATAAGTACCTTAATATTTTCTTCAATTTGGCAGTTCCTAATCATTTGTGCTGTCATTCTACTACTCATTGACGATGTTGTTTTTGGCTGAGTGGTAATAAAAAGGCAGTCTGTTAATGTGCCCTCCTACCATTCTAGACTATGACTCATATCTAAGCCTCACTGCAGAGAGTTATATGTGATGTGAATACTTATCAAGTCAACAGTCCTAAAGTTGTTTCTACACTTTTGCCTCACAGAAACATATCAATCTTTTATGAGTTGCCTAAATCAGTGGGACAGGAGTATATATATAATGTTTGCTTTGATTATATATATATATATATATATATGGTGTCACATTACATTACATGCTTTGTGTAAAATAAATTAAAAAAGTATGTACTTGCACCTTACACAAAAATGTTTGATGTCTAGAATTGTTCTCTCATTTAGATCTTATTCTTATTGATATGAAAAGACAGCCTTAAAACATTACATTCACATAATCGGTTGCATTTTAGGACCATTTATATGAGCTAAAATGTCACCTATCTATCTTGTGTGTTACTTTATCACCAAGAAACAGTTTCATACTTTGATTCCTTAAGCCTGAAAGTTATTGAGTGCGTTTTGAGAAGGGAGGGGGATGCTAGCTGACCAACTGAAATAACTGTTGTTTGACGTCATGACTTTATTTTTAGAAGGTAATATATGGGTGTGGAAGTGCCTTTTCATGTTAGAATCAAAATACAAACACATAACATACACTGATGCACCCATGTGCACACAGGCAGACAACACAACATTGTGTGTGTATGTGACTGTGTATGTGACTGTGTGTGTGTGTGTGTGTGTGTGTGTGTGTGTGTGTGTGTGTGTGTGAGCAGATGAAAGCTTTCCTCCTAATACCAGAAAATTTCACACCTGCTGATGAGCACATGTATTGGTAAGCACTGACTCATAAGGGTTACAATGTTTTCATAAACTCTATAGAAACACTATAAGGCTTATAAGGCTTACAAATTTTTAATTACATTAGACAAGAAGATTTAGATGAGATATTTGGTTTTCAAAAACGACTTTGCCTCTCACCTGTAATATCCTCCAGTGTGTGAAAGTATTACCTTTGACTCCTGGTTTGTCACCAACATGTGTCTGAGGTCACACAGGCGTGTGTGTGCCAACATGCATAAGTAATGCTATTCACAACATATATGTTTGCAGCTGCAAAAGAAACACAAAAAAACTATAAGGGAAAAGGTGTCGTTGGAGAGAAACTGACTGGACAATTTGTCGACTGTCTGATATAAAAGACATTTATTTGTACAGAATTTTTCAAAACCAAAACCAAAGAAACATTTCCCAGAGCATACATATAAAATTATGGCAAAACAAACTCAATAGATTGGGTTTCTATAATGATACTGAGTTTTGGTGTCATCTAAAAATGTAGATTGTATTTTATTTAGACAATGTTTTTAGCATCAGATAATTTTGGCTTTTTGTTCAGTGGTAAATGGATTTTTGATTTTTTTTACTTTAACTGTTTGTTGGAGATGTTCTCAGTTTTGAATGTAAATAAGTAATTGTAAAATGTATACAAAAGGAACTTTAGTTTCTTATTTATAGTTCATTATGTGCTTTATTTGGAAATAACTGAGCTGAAAGCTAATTTTCCACAGTCCCTTGGAACAGCAGTAAGTGGTGATACATTAGTGATATTTTTTACTGAAGCTTTATTGTTGCATCGGCTTTATTTATGAGTTAACGTGAAATTTAAAATGAAAAACCTTGGTGAATTTCTTTTTGTGCTTCTGTTACTGAAATAAACTTATTTATTGATTTATTATATATTGAATCATTTTCCACATATTTTTGAAACTCTTTTGTGGTACCAGAATGCAGTGTATATTAAACATATTTATCACATTATTTGTTTTTTTATTTTGTGCCATTTCTTCATTTGCTCATCAGTTTCATCAGTTACAATACTACACTGTTTGCCTTGCTTTGAATGCATTTCTTCTACCACATTTTTTTTTGTTTTCAGGAGTCAAGTTGTATGTAGAGACAATTTAATTGTATCTGAGTTGATGGACAAAGCTGGTAAAAAATTTACATGTGTTTGTGTCCTGTATGTCCAGTGACCCTGAGAACTCAATGCACTGCAGCTTGAGAAAACACATGCAAATTTAGAAAAACAACTTCATTAATTTAACATGTGATGCAAATACACATATCAAATACACAAATGTGGTGCAAATTCAGTAAACATCCTCATCAACTTAACAACACAAACAACCAGGCCAATTTGACCCGAGGGATACCAGAGGGTCCCAAAAGTAAAGACAATACAAGGGTTAAGTTGTTTCCTTTCATTGTTCCTTTATCTGGGACTTCAGGAAGCAGTGATCCTAAATACAAGCTGTCCAAATACTATTCTGCACTGTACAAAATGCCTGCCACAGATTCTGTGTATGTCATTCAGGGGCGTATGGTGACAAACAGCCAAAAGGGCACATACTGTGTTACGTTCACAGCCACACTGCTAACTAACTACTATTACCACTACTAGCTAATTCTATGGGCCAGTCGCAAGCGTTACCACTCTCTCTCTTGCTCTTCCGCTCTCTCTACTACTACGCACACAACATAATGTGTTAGTTTAGTTTCCACCTATGTCTGCACATGTGCATGATGCTGCAATATCAAAGAGCCTACAATTATCTTTATTGTGCAGCCACAAATTTCCAAATTAAATTGCTCTCCCCTTTGTTTGCCAAACTCCAGCTAATGGGACATGGTCACACCCACAACGACAGAAACAATAATTACATCGGCTGGAGGTCAAGCTAGCTTGCAAGGACAATACCCTGCTGCCACCACAAGTGGGCAGTAAATTACATGATGAAGGCAACAGATCTTTTCTGAGACTGATTGGAAGTGACACAACAGTTACAGTAACTCAGATGAACATTGTTTAAGCAGAAGAGCTTTATAGTAAAATATATGTAGCCTGGTCTGATAAACCTCAATTTTTAATTGGTTTCCAAGCTTCCTCGTGTCAACAGTTCAGGCTGCTGGTGTATATGCAAGTGTAAATGTGTAAGGAATGTTTTCCTGGCACCCTTTAGGCCCCTTAATACCAATCAATCATCATTTGAATGCTACAGCCTGGGTACTGTTTCTGACCAATCACCAACCACCAGATCTGAACCCAGTGCAACTCCTTTGGGATGTAGTAGAACCGGAGATGGGCAGCATGAATGTGCAGCTGACAAATCTGTAAATGTCTGAAATGACGCAATCATGTAATCAAATCAACATGGATGGGAATCTCATGAAAATATTTCCAACGTATGTGTAATTTACAACATGAAGAACTTGGTTCAAAAGGAGGCCAAAGCCATGTACAAAATAATGTCCTATTACTTTAAATCATTGCTTTTGGTACGATTTTTCCCATTTCTCTATCTATTAACAAAAAGGTTTTTCTTTTCAACTTTTGTTTAAATTTTTACGATTTGAAAAAAAAAATAACAGCATTAAAAAAACATCTATTACTGAAAAAAATGTTTGTCTAATTTCTTCCACTTATCTTTGATGGGTGAAGAAATCTTAAAACAAAACTTCAATTTAAAAAACATGAATATGTGTGGGTCTTTGAATGAATGCGCATCTATATGAAAATTCAACTCAAAATACCAGAGAGCCTTTCAGACAGTAGGGGGAGAAAAAACCACTCTCTATGTTTGAGCTCTTGGTCTCCTCTCTCACTCACTCTCTGCCTCCTGAGTTTCCCTCCCCCACTGTAGGCAACACCATGAGTCAGAGAATGGCACATTGACTTGAGTGGCATGGCCAGCCTCACACAAAGTCAAAGATACAGCGTGGACTTTATTTCACTGTCCAGATTTTGTGTCTTGAGAAGCCTAAGTCATAGATTGAAAAAACTTTCAGAACCCACCATAAATCAAAAACAGATTTATTATTTGCAAACACAACATTCTGAGATTTTTTTTAAGGACAGGTGAGTGATGTTAGTTATGATTCTTCCAGTCAATCAAACCAGCAACCTGCCTGTCAGAGACTTTACACACTGTTCATTCAGTCTCTGAGTCTTAGTGTCACTTTCTCTCCTTTGTGAATTAGGAAGTTGTCAAATAATGTAGATCATTGGTTGATTTGGAGTTGTGATAGTAATAGTATGTAAATATATCCTTTCAGTAGTTGTCTCTCAGTGGATTTGTCAGATAAACTCAGAGACAGATAATAGAGAAAGTAGGTTTAATTCAATCATAGCACATGTGCTAAACATCAATCAAAAGAGGAAGGAATACAATCCACTGTATGATGACAAAGTAACCCATAACGAAATGTATATACTGTCAATCTGAAGCAGTAAATACCTTTTAAGAGTTTTTTTAGTTTCTGCTAACTATGTCAGGTTGAAAAAGCTTGATACTGGACTATAAGCAAAACATTGACAGTATTTCACTCTTAAAATACAATATCCACTCCTTAAAACAAAAAACTAATTATTTTTAGCAGATGGCAGAGACTAGACCTTGTGGATTTTTTTCTGGTTTCCTTTTCACAGTCCATCAAGTGTAATTGTTCTTTTTGTTCACTTTTATACAATTGTGGTTACTGACTCTCTCACCTCCCTCCTACACTCATATTTGAGTCTAATTCTTTTGCCAAATGAGAAAAAAAAACACATAATAATAATAATAATAGTAATAATATTATTAATAATAATAACAACAGAAAGATCAAAATTAATCAGACTGATATTTTTAAAATCTGTATTGTGTTTTTTTCTTCTTTTTTTTTAGCCAGGATAATCATGTGGCTAAAATCCGATATTGTAACAACTCTAATACAGACTGTAAAATCTTAATTTCCACAGTTCATGGTATATCTGAGAAACATAGCATTTGTCTCAAGGAGACTGCTTGAACCAAAGAGCTATAGACAAGATCAATGCAAAAACCTAAACGTGGTTGAATTCATTTATTTCATTTCATGCTGCTCATTGTGGCTCAAAGTGGTTTGTCAAAGAAATACTTCATTGAAATGTTTTTGTGTTTTCTATTGTTGTCCTGAGGGCATCAATTTGATTCCTGCTTTTGTCTTCCTCTGATTTAGCTTGGAGGTTACAGTGATGTCCTCTTTTAAATAAAGCTTACTAACAGATTCTGACCATAATAATAACATGGATTCATCCCACAGAAAGAGTATCCAAAACTGTCTTGGGAGGTTCAAAGGGCAAAGGCTAGGATACAGCAACTGGCAAAGACAGAGTTGAGGTCAGTTTAGGTCAGGGGCAGTCAGAGAGGGAGCACAGAGCACATGCTTGGGAAGTTAATGAAGTCAACATTTACATTTGGTTGATGGTTCTGGTTTTGCACTTGTTGGAAAAGTCTAAAATAACATCACTGAAATTTTTCATCTTTGCCTACCAGCGTCCTTTCAGCTCATTGATTAACATGTCATTTGTTGAAAAATCCCCAATAGACAGCAGCATACACATTAATTCATGACGTATGCAAGAGCTGTACTCTGCTCTTCTTCTGTTTGGGGCTCCACCATCTTCTGAAAGATCAGATCTGACTCTTTAGCAGCTGAAGGTGCTGACAGGTGACAGACTCAGATAAACATTGGGTTTATCACTGGGAACATGGTTGATGAGAGCTGTGAGATTGAGCCAAAACAATAAGTTGGCAGTCTATAAAACCAAAGAAGAGAGTTGAAGGATGAAATTCTCTGTGGGTTCATTACTATGAACCACTACATTCACACAACACACAGTTATATAAACAATATTACTAGGTGTAGCTTTAAGACCTTTGTTTCCAGAATTTTGAAAACTTAACCCATATGACACGTACTTCACCTAAGAGCAAATAATCCTTTTCTCATATCATATCATAATGTTTTTATTATTACATGTTCATATGATTTGTTGTTAGGTTAATAAGAATGAATGTGTTATTATTGATAAAACCATCATAAATTCCTCTGAGAGGAATTTCAGAAAATTAAAAGTAAGTAAATAACTGTTTTCTTGTTCGACTTCAGGTTTCATGAATACCTGTACAAACGTGTTTTTTCCTACATTAGGTAATGATTGTAATGGTATAATATTATAACATTGTTTAACTTAACATTTTCCAATGAATCACACACGATCAAAAATTAGTTGTTGTGCTAAAGCATGATCGATGGGATAAATACAGTGGCTGGATGCACCTTATAACCAATCAGAATGCATGAGCATACAAGTGGGGAAAAAAAGTGAGTCACGATTTCTATGCCTGTGTTTGCCATATATTGCAGAATGCATCCTAAATAACATAGAAGCTATAAATAGAAAATTGTGTAAATGGCATCACACAGAAACACACAACACAGACATGTTGTGCATTTTAATTGTTCCACCGTTTGAAGTAACTCAAAGTGAATATGTGATTTGTCAATTGATTCTTTTTCTCCCAGGCTATGAATAAAATGCTTTAATTATTGATGCACTGACGTCAGATGTCCGCTTGAATGTTGTATGTGGTGCAGACCTCTTTCTCCGGGCAAGCTACTTCCCCCACCCTGCTCTCAACCCAACAGCAACCCCACTGCTGCCGCCACCACCCCTCCCCCAGCAGACACCCTCCTGCTCCCCCTAGCTGACGCCTCTACCTGGCATGAATGGAACTTGAACATGTTGCAGGCAGCTTGCAGACAGGCGTCATCCAACTGGAAGAAGGTTAATACAAAAACGAAGTCTGTTTCTCTTTATCTGCCACCCCTCCCTTGCATCCACTGCAATCCTCGCCACCAGAGGCTTGTCTGTGCCCTGGCATTGGAGGACTGCCACTATATGGAGCAACTGGTATCTGTAGTAAATTTCATTTCAGTGTGTGTTTGTGTAAAAATACAGACTACTGGGTTTAATGCTCAGTTTTGAAAAGATATAGTTGACGTTATTGTTTAGCGTTTGGTTTTTCACAGCTGTTTTCTTGCACAAACCATGGACAGTGTCCAGAGAATCAGGTCTGTGTCAGTGCAAGACGTGTTCTCACCTACTGGAAATACTGTGTTTGGTTTGGGTGCAGGAGGCAAGACATGGCAGTAAAAGTATGCTGTGGAAATCACAATATTTACAGCATATCAATGATGATCTGATGTTTTTGGCGTCGGCTCTTACCAACAGAAGTTGAATCTAATTGTGTTCCCAGTTAGACATTGTCATCATACCAGTCACATCATACAAATGTCATCAACACTGGGCATGTTGCTTGCTTTGAGTTCTCCCAGACAATGACCTGCTATTCACACATCAATTCAAGAGGACATTACATGGACATTGTATTAAGGCAGCAGGGTAAAGTCTGTTTAATGTCCAGTCTAGCTGATTTGTGTTTTCACATACAGCTCCTCCAGGTAATGTTGAGATAAGTTCAGGGTCATAGAGCATGAAAGACTTCACAGAAATTCAGATTCTACCAGACTCACAGTTGTTGACAGTTGACAGTTGTTGATTTTGCTGAGATTAAAACCTCTGGCCTATTTCAGAGTGTGTTCTCCTCCAGCAAAGCAAGCAAAAATGCATTAACTTGTCTAGTTTTTATCCATTAAAAAAGGAATCATGGTATTAATATTCTTTTTTCTTCTGCCCTATAGCAATGTAGAGAAAGCAGTTAAGGGGAAGCACACAGGCAACAACTAAAGCAAATCAGATATTGCAACTTGACAGTCACTAAGGTTCAAGTTTAGTTAATTAATGACTTTCAGTAAATGTCACCTCATTTCCACAATATTTATTCGCACAAATTTAGAACTGTTACTTATGTACCTTTTAGTTATTGTGAACATTCACCAAGAGTTGCCACCTTGTATGTGAAGAAATATGGGACAAATTGTGTCCTGTATCCCAGCATTTTATTGTCAAATTCTAGGACGACCCTCTAGTATACCCAGTGTATGGCAACCCTATATTTAAATGAAGATCAGATTAAGGCTGTGACTAACACCTTTTATCATTTAATTTGCTGATTATTGTTATTTTAATTAAATATTCTGTAAATGACCAATAATATTAACAATTCAACAATAATATGGAAGCAAACAACTATTTTCTATGAAAAGATAGTTGTGGTAGTGTAATTGTCCGAGTCACACCCTGTATATATATATATATGTACGCACATTTGTTTATGTACATGTGCATGTTAGTGCATGTGAGTTGCTCTTGTTAAACTGTTGGCCTTACTCACCTTTATAGACACGCAGGACCCTCCTACAGGTGAGATGGCATAGCACAACGTGCATCATTCAAGTGAAAGCCTTCCAAAATTTCTGCAACTGAAGAAACTCGATTTCCATCTAAAAGGGCCAACAAAGAAAGAGGTAAGACCAGAGGACAGGTGGACTGGCCACAGTGACTCAATTCCCCGTCAGCCAGTTGACCTTTAAAGCATCGATAAAGTTTTTAAAGTTTTTACGTGCTCCATCAGTGTGAGTCGTGCTACCGACCCCAGCAAATAAGTCCAAGGCTGAATTTCTTTCCCAGTTCAACCATAGCTCCAATACTGGTTTTGCTTTACAGAGATGGAGAACCCTACGAGCTGCTAAAGGTCTCTATCTTGTCTCAGAACTGGCTTTTCTTCTCCTCAATGCATCATTTTCTTGACAGCTATATAATATTACATGTCTGTTTTCATTAGTGACCAACTACAGAAGGCATGATAACATTTGTAACTAGCTCTATACACTAAAATGGATAATGTAAAAGAGTGATAAAGGATCAGTTAACCTTAGAAACATTAATGGCTGTGACAAATTAATCTTATTTTGGGGATCTATTTATCTTTGTTTTTATCAATCAGTGCTCAAAAGACAATGACTGTAGCCCTGGATAAGTGATGGAGGTTTACAGGACATTCAGTGTCTGAACAATTCCTCAAAAATGTTTAAAGTGTTGTTCTGCTAGTGATGGGTGAATCATCACAGCTCAGATCTGCCAGCCTCGATCCATCACTAACAGTATACTCTGCGTTAATGAGCTCCTTATCAGCCTAAACCTACACTGCTGAGATACAGAGGCATTTGCTCTCTTAACCTGTACATGGTTCGCTCTGGAAGATATTAGAGGATGCTGGTCTGTTGTGTTGTTCTTTGTCTAACTAACAGTGTCGATCAAAGGTGTGACTCACTGCACTTGCATCACCAAACTGTGCTATAGTACATTACCAAAACAAAATCTTCTTCAACATGTAAAGGCTACAAAATTACCCAATAATGACAAATCAATGGCAAACTAATGACAAACCTTTGAACTTCTCTTGCATGTTACCTTTTTTCTAGTATCCATTTTCGACTACACACAAAGAACATTTTCACCATCATGAGATATAAAACATTCCATGCTTGATGAATACCCACCCCAAAGTGTGGAGAGAGACAAAGACAGACAGGCATAGCTGGGACTGGCGTATGCCATGGATGTGAAGAGATCCTCTTGAGGAGGCGGAGGGATGGAGGGAGGCAGAGGCACATTGAAGCAGATGCAGAGAAATGTGAGAGGGTGTCAGTGAGACTGGTGATGACGCGCTCATGGCTGCGGAGAGCTGGCGAGGCCGCGGCCCTGGCTCTGACTCACCTCATCCCCACGGGGCCTCTTGGTTGACGTCACTCAGCGTGCGCTGTGGCATTTCTCTGCTTCAACTTCTCTGTGAGCAGCAGCCACACTTGAGCCTTTCTCACATCTGAGAGACTGAAAATGTGAATTTGTCTTGTCTATGTGTATTTGTCTATGTTTACGGTATCTATCTATCTATCTATCTATCTATCTATCTATCTATCTATCTATTATGCACTTCTTTGTCTAACCAGTGCTAAACAAAGATGTGGCTCATCGAGGGTTTAAGTGAATAACATTCATTACATTGCTAATACTTGTAAAGGATTTAAATAATGCTATACTGCTGTACTCAGAAGTATATTTGTATCCACAATTGTATGAATAATGAAGTGGTTGTTGCTCAGATATTCTGCTGTCATCCAGTAGAGCAGTACATATTTCACAAATACACATATATATGCACAAAAAGGACTTATAGACTTAGAGTTAGAGATTAATGTTTATGGTTTTATTCCATGTAAATTAAAGGATCATGAGAAACAAATCATAAAGACTTCTACATGAGGGGTGGCTGCACCAAGTAGTACACCTTGTTCAGTTTTGCTCTCACTCAAGTGGCAACCCACAGTGACGTCAACCACTGGTTTGTGAACTGCCGTTTTGAAGCCTCGAGTAACTTGGCCGTCGCCATCTTGCTTTTTTAAAACCATGAGAAACCATAGTGGGAAAAGAAGGTGGGGCTGAGGAGGAGTGAGGGGTGGATCTGACCTTCTCTGTACTCTGATCCTGATTGTCAGGCAGGTTGCTGTGTGTGGTACAGTCAATCACAGGGTAGCCACAATTAAGGTGTAGAGGAATATCGCTTAGCTTCAACATGCTATTGAAGAGGTGTTTATTTTATTTGTGATGGTGACAGAGAAGTATAAATCCTGCAGATGAAAAGAAAGGAAATGAGGAGGAATCACAGTACTTATATGTCACGTTTTTTTGTTTATTTGTTTGTTTGATTATTTGTTTTTTTCATCATGACTAAGAGATGACAGATTTGTAGTCTGGATTTATGGGTAAGAGAGATGGATGCATGGGTGAGATGTTTTGTCTATTTCACCCATCTCACATAAAACACATTGTGTCTGAACATTAAACAAAGGAACCAGTCTGCAGATATATATATATATATATATATATTTTTTTTTTTTTTTTTTTTTTTTTGATCACCACAATTGATAATATCTGATTATATGTCATTAATAACATTAGGGGCAACGTAATCTATAAACCTTTACAGAGCTGTTTGTGAAGCCTGCACAGTAAAAGAGCTAATAACATCCCTACAGGTCTGCAGTAGGCCACCAACACTATGTAAAGACAGTTATCATCATCAGAGGAGATGAAGATCTAATCCGACGAAATTTTAGTTGTTTCTTAGTTATTGAAAGTTTGATAGTACAAATGATTGTTTATGTTGGAATAACATCAAGTTTTCTGTGTGACGATCTAAAGTTTGCTTTGTTGGATGAGGAGTCATGCTTTTCAGGGCAATTTAACAGAATCTGAGTTTTAACAAACTAACTAAAATAATTCTTTTTTTTTTTGCAGCAAAGCAAGTTTCATGTTGATAAAAAATAACATGCAGATGGATGTCATCAGCATAACAAAAGTAAAGAGCAGTTTGGATCATACGTCTGGGATTTCTGGATCAGTAAAGCTGCAGTTTGCTGTAGCCATCAAGACACATGGAATAAAATGATTCTGCTGATACCCAAAATAAACTAGAGGTTTAGAAAACACCAGTCATTATAAGATATGATATGCTAATTTCAATTAGGCATTAACAATAGCAGGTTGAGAAATACAGACCCATAATTTTCAATTTTCATAGTAGTCCTGGGGGCTTACCTGGTAGAGCAAGTACCATAAAGGCTTATAACTACTACAGTCAAGGTTTGAGTCTGATGCCCTTAGCTTCACATCACCCTCCCTGCCTCCCTGACTTTCCTGTTTCTCTCATTGTAACCCACCATTGGGTTGCAACATTGTGGGCCGCCAGGGAAACTCCTAGTAATCACAATGGTCACTCAGCCCTTGACACACATTTGACACACGTCACACATGTGATTCTGTAATTTAAATTTGTCGAACAATATTGTCCCCTTCAACTTTTTCCACCAGCTGCTTGGGAACCAACTTTATAAATCCTTTAGAAGTGCTCAAAAACAATCAAGGTGGTGTAATTTCAAAAGAGCCACAAGGAACTCACAAAGTTCTTTGAGCCAAGCTGATGTTGTGATGAACGACTAAGAGTGTTTCACCTTGCTATGCACATGCGAACAATGCTGTTTTCAAATCCAAGTTGTACTCACATCCTGGGCCATGCAATCCATATGAAATCAAAAGACCCAAATCTAAAGTTGACTAATAACAGAATTTTTTATTGAAGCTGAACTCAAGTCTCAGGCTAAATCAAGTGAATTATGCACTTCAGTAGTCTAGACATACAATACAAAAGCAGAAATCTTTATCAGTCTTAAAAACGTCAAATCATTAATATGTATTTCAGGGAAAAAAATGGTTGAACCTTTGTCCATAATTAAGTTTAACCCTGACTCAAATACTAAATATCACATGCCAGCATATGAAGAAATTCACCAAGACTCCTAGGAAGTGCACAACATAGGAAGGGAGGGGATTTTACAAAGCGGCAAAGTAGGCAAAGGGTCAGGGCAGATGGGTAGTCAGTGAAACATCGGGAGACGTCTGTTAACTTCTTTTTTCTTGAAGCATGACCACAATCATTACCTGGACATTAACCTTGTGGTTATCACTGTAATTTTTTACAAGTACAATACAAGGGCTGATAGCAGACAAATTTTGTCCAAACAACCTTTCTACTGCTTATGTACTGCTTATTTTTCAACATTAGCTCAAATAAGTCCTGTTGGTGCCTTTGGATTAATTTTGCCAAAAACAAAAAATATATAATATAATAGAGTTTTTTTTATTTGTAGGTCTTACCAAACCTTTTAATCGTGGGCAGTGGTTGAAAGGTTGAATTAAGTTAGAAGGTAATTAAGTGGACATTTAGATTTTATTTTGAATGCTACTCTTTCTGGGATAAACAGTAGTAATTCAAAAATGATAGATTAACTTCATGCTCAACTAGATTAATGAAAAATGGTCTAAATATAAGGAATGGTACTAAAACAAGTCTTACTACAGAAATTTTGAATTACTAGGTAAGAAAATTGTCAGGATGGAAACAATCTCTGATATGCAGTGAATTAACAAGGTCCTGTTTTTATATTGTCAAGAGCAAATTCCACAAACCAACAAGCTTGATGGAAAGGTATCCAATAAAGGCCGGATGAAGGTTTCCTGTGTCACAGAGTAATTTATACTTGCACAAACTCTATCATTTTAACCCCAGGGTGACTATTCAGTGTGTGACCTCAGTTTCACTGTCATTCTAGAGAGTGGTGCACCTCTAAGAGCCAAATGGACGACTGCTGGGAATATTGCAGGCTTGTATCCAGACAGGCAATTTTCCCTACGGTGGGATAATGGCAGTGAGTGGGGGGTGGTAAGATTTAGTCATATACTGTACACCTACTTGAAGGGTAGTGATTTTATTCTGCTGCCACCATCCAATGTATCGCCTCATTGGTGTTGATTACCGATGGCTCCTGGTTTCTAGGTTTTGCCATGTCACCTCCTACAACCTGATTTGAAGGAAGTTGGTTTTTTTCCTCCAGTGTAATTTTGTTTCTCTCTTCTTTTTTTTTTTTTTTACCACCATATAGGAAAAATGCCAGTTATTTTCCTGGTAAAGCACTCACAGAACAGCTTTGACGTGAAATACAAAATATAAGTTTCCAATTTTCAATGGAGGAAGTTGATAGCAACGTTAGCTTTGATATTTCCTGACAGCAGAGGTTTTTCATTTTAGCTAGTATTTTAGCACATTTTCCACAAGAACATCTGTGACTCGGCCCCAGATAAGTGGAACACAATAGACGGATGAAGGATGGACAACTATTAACAGGGGCGCATATAGAAATGTATACAGCCTGTGATTGACAAACAATATATATGTTACACAATAAGCAGGTAATGGACTAATATTTACCAAACAGAGATGTTATGCTCTAATATTGTTTACTGTGGAGGTTTGCATTATCCATTCTCATATTCTGGATCAGATTCAGGTTTGACATGTACAGGTGGATTTTAATAAGTTTAACAGCTTTCTTTCAGACCCTTCACATCGGTAAGACGATAAAACAGTGCTTCACAAGCACTGGGTGCCAGTCAGAACAAAGTGGCCTTTTAAGGAGGCCTCTTAAAGCAGACTGAGCTTATGTTACATGCTTCAGTCAGAGACTGATCTTATGGGCTGCAAAACAGTCATTTTGATATGAAGAGGGACTTTTTACTGTGTTTTACTTTTTATTGTGAATCATGCAAAATATAATCTAATGGAGCCAAAGAATAAAAATATAGCACTGGAAATATTTTATACAAATTAATTAAGCCTTCTTCATCATAAAAAGAAAGACAAAAATATATGGAGTAATATTGGATTACAGTGACATTAAATCCTTATCTTCTTTCCCAGGTAATTTTCTTCTATCTCTGTGTAGTTAGATAAGTATTTTTCCCCAGATTTATAGCAAAATCAATTTCTTCTTTGCCTTCTGTGTAATAGTGAAAATATTTTTAATATATCATTGTTAATATTAATGACTTATACAGACTTATTCTTTTTATCCTGACAAAAGAACTAAGTTGTATATATGTTTACACCCACCTATTTTTATGTGCAGTTTTAGTTTGTGGAAAACTTTAAAATGTAGTGGTAAAGTGTAGTAATTAAAAACAAAACGTGACAAGGTGTAATTTATATAGATACAGTGAATAAATAAAGTGAATGAATAATAATGACCATAACTCACAGTATCTGTAAATTGTTTTTGTGTTGTGCAGTTTTGTAAGTATTTTCTACTTATGTTTTATATTTTGTGCTGTTGTGTATATTTGTGGATTTAAGGTGGCCATAGAGGGACAGGCAATACAGGCTATCTTAGGTTATGAATGCAGTGTTATGTGGCACTTGTCTCTGTATACATAAACATTAAGTAAATGAACCACATCTTCTGAAATTTCTGTTCAATTGCAGAGATGAAAAAATATCTGCAGGTGAAGATACTGGATCTGTGAAGACTGATTTGATGAACCTTCCTCAAAATAATACATAACACGAACACAAGTACCACTTTTCCCTCACATTTTCCACTTGGCCCAATTGACTGGCCCACTTTTATTTAAACACATATCACCCTTGATGCTGCCGACTAATACTGTACTGGTATAACAATACAGAATGACAACACATATTAATCAGTGTTTTCTTTTAATGATTTTCTGGATATAAGCTTGGATACCCTTGCTGGTCACAGTCTAAGATGTAAGATGAAGATATTGAGGGTTTCTCAAGGAAATGCTGCTGCATGGGTGGTACTCATTTTTCGATTGCTGAGTGAAGGATCATCTGTAGCTTCATCTTGAGTTTGTAGAAAGAGGTTTGAATGAGAGTTAGGTAATCTTCAAAACCTTATATCCGAATACGGTCCACCTGTTCAGGTTGTGTTGGCTGAGATTGGAGATTAATCAACAACTGAAGTCAAAGCACATTAACAAGTAATTTCCCATCCTAGATATCCACATGATCAATATTAATACTAGGAATAAATAGTCATCAAATTATCCAACCAAATCAAATCAAATGTGTGGCTCCAGCTGACCCATCCTGTCATATAAAACTGCACTCGACTGTGATTGCTTGACTATGATAGGTCTTTAGGGATCAAATCAAATCTGAGAGCAACTTGATTAATCTGTTTTATATTTTATCTGCTCACACACATATAGTACTCAGAAATATGTGATGATTAAGATGATTAAGATATGATGCCTCAACTGATGTCTCACTGCTACACCACAAGATGGCTGCCATGACACACACTACATCTCCCAGAATACCCTGCAACTCAGACAGGTGTAGGTGCTTGAGCCGACCTGATTGAGGCAGGGCTTTAGGGTGGATCTGAGGTGGCAGAACAAAAGCAGAAAGCAGCGAGCACATGGTGGGAGGGAGCTGAGAGCTGAGAGCTGGACAAGGCAGACTTTGCTAAACACAAGTTAGAAAAGACATATTACTGAAAGAAAGCAGAAGCTTGAGGTTTTTGTTTGGTTGTTTGTTTGTTTTTGTTTTTTTTATTTTATTTAAAGGTCCTTTCCCCTCCTCTAAGAGGACATTTTGAGTTAAGAAATTAGCCTTGGTGACCTCTCATAGCATTACAGAACCAAGTGTCAATGTAGATCTTTGGAAATACACAAAAAGCTTGACTTGCTACCATTTTTTTATGTAGGATATGAGGGGAGAGATAGATTATAATTTGGAGGTGAAAAGTCTTTTTTTTTTTTTTTCATGTTAGGAGTCCCTTGTCCTAGAGGACAGCTGGGACAGTGGGGTTTGTTATGTAGCACACAGAAATAACCAGGTGCAAAAATGCAGTTGCCTGTTATAAAAGGCAAGACGGTTGGTATTATGTCTCCTTCAGCTTGAAACTCAAGTAAGTGAGCTGACATCGGGTCACCCTGTACACCACCTGACACACCAAGTGGTACTCTGATGATGGCTGAGACATAATGAAGAGGCTGTGATCATCTTAAGCTCCAGGATGCACTCCAACTCACTCCAGAGCAGAAACTCATGCTCCTCTTCCTTTACCTGAATCTCCATTTGAAAATGAGCTAACCACAATTTTAACCAAGTATGTACCTAGAGCCAGATAGCGTAAATTGTTTTGATTTCCAGCAAGCCCCAAAATGAGTTACATCCCACAAAAATATCCAGGGAAAAAGAGTAAGACATAAAAATTACCCCAGGAAAGAGGAAGGGGGAACTGATGTTTTTACAAAATAAAAATGTATTACATTTACATTTACTCATTTGGCAGATGCTTTTATCCAAAGAAGCTTACAACAAGGGACATCAAAGAAGCTACAGTACAGTAGGGTACCCTGGTGCAAGTAATAAATACTATATCTATTAAAATAGTGCAGAGATTGTAAAAGAAACAAATGATAAGAAAGTGCAACAAAAGTGCGAGTTGTGGTTTAAGCTTGAAGACAGAGAGAGACACCCCTGCTTTGATAACATTCAGGAGCTTGTTCCACCATGTGGTAACCACAGATGAGAACAGCCTGGACTGGGATTGCTTTGTTTGCAGGGATGCAGGGATGGCAATGCCAGGCGACAGTCCTTGAGTTTCCTTCATCCATGTGAATATGTCAGAGAGGAAGAGACAGTGGTCTCATTGGGCATGAATGAAAAGGTATAGCTGGGTGTCATCAGTGTAGCAGTGATAAGACAAGTCATACGAGTGGATAATTGACCCAAGGAGCTGGTGTCTGCAAAGAGGAGGGGTCCCAGAACTGAACCTTATGGGACTCCAGTGGTTAGGAGGTGGGCTAGAGACATGTGGCCTTACTATGACACAATGAAGGAGCACCTGGTGAGGTAGGATTCAAACCAATAAAGGGCTTTGCCCAAGATGCCCACGTTAGAGTATAGAAAGCAGGACATTCTTTTGATACGAAAGCAACTGAGAAGTCCAGCAAGATAAGAACTAAGGACTAAGGACAGTTTTAGTGAAGTGGCTGCTCTGAATGCCTGAATGATTTGGATTGAGGATATTGTTCTGTGATAAGACTTCTGTTATTGATGGTTTAACCAAACAGAATAAAGGTGGAGCAGCAATGCAAAATGACCTTCCACTTCCAAAGGGGGAGGCCAGTGGCTACAACAGGTACGTCACATAAAGTTAACTCAAGTTACACCAAAGCTGGAAAACAATCTTCACCCTTAAGTCAAGGGAAGTAACCTACTAGTTCACAAGCATACAGCACACAAGCTGCCAAATGGCTCACTGGCCCAGTCTGCATGTTTCCTCCAGCTTTTAAGCTCCAGTCCTTGATAACCAGTTACAGCATAGGTGTGAATCACCTCCTGCTGCAAAGCAGGGAATGGGAGGGCAGAACCTGGAGAGAGACAGGAGAGGCAAACACATACACATGCACATACACACTTGACACTAAGGTCATAATAACACCTTTGATTTATCTTTGCAGCTCAAAGGTGGTAAGTTTGAGTAATCTCTGATGATGGTAGCGGTTGTAATTAGTGTTTTCAATGTATGATTTTAATCCCTTGAACTAAGTTTCAAATTGAAAGTCAGCAAAACACAGGAGTAGCCCCTGGCTGCGCATTTGCACTGTTATCCAACATGGCTGTCTTCTCTCACAGTTGGATCTTCTTCCCATGAGACCTGCAGGGCCTGCGTCAATCACAAAAATTATTCAAAACAGCTTTGACCTCAGTGTTTTTCAGCGAGATCTTTTTATAGCAGACAGAGCAGCAGAGATGGGCGGGGAGTGAAAGTAGGAGGGAGGGAGTAAAGATGTGGATAGAATGAGCTTTTTGTGGCTGCCTCAATCTGTTTTCTAATGCTGTGAAACTCATACATTCTTCAGTCAGTCAGAGGGGGAGCCACAGGCTGACGCATGTCTCCCTCCTAGCAGAGAGAGTTTATGGCCACAGCACCTGCCTCACTTCTCTCCACCAGAAATGGAGAAATAGAAAAAACTCACAGTCAGGGTCAGATGAATATCCAGTGGTAGTGCACAGTCATTCATTTTGTTGGGAGGAAAGACTGACTTACTGCTTCATGCGTTAGTCTGTGGTACATATTTATTCTTCTTTCAGCTGTGATAGTTTTTGTCTAGTTTTTGTTGTTTTGGCAGCATAATCTTTTTGTACAAATACATTTACAATCAGTTTTACACAATTTCTTTTTTTTTTTTTTAAATTGAATTAAAATGTAGAATTGGATAACTACTTCACTTTAATAATGTGAAATGTCAGAAGAGTTGTAGAGAGAATGATTTATTCAGCATTGAATTATTTTGTTTACACACACTGTTTGTATTCAGTAGCATTGCCTTTAAATAGTTTAATTTGGGTCAAACGTGTCAGGTAGCCTTCCACAAACTTGTCTTAAGTTTCAGAAATCTTGGCCCATTTCTCCTCACAGTACTGGTGTAACTGTGTCAGGCTTGTCAGCATCCTTGCTTGCAAATGCCTTTTCAGTTCTTCGCACAAATATTTTATTGGTTTGAAGTCAGGGCCTCATGATGACCACTCCAGTACCTTGACTTTGTTGTCCTTAAGCCATTTTAACACAAATTTGGAAGTATGCTTGGGATCATTGTCCATTTAAATGACCTGTTCGCAACCAAGCTATAACTTCCTTGCTGATGTCTTGAGATGATAATTTTCCTCCCTGATAATGCCATCTGTTCTGTGAAGTTCACCAGTCTCTCCTGTAGCAGAGCACTCCCACAACATGATGTTGCCACCCTCATGCTTCGTGGTTGCACGCCTCATTGTTTTTCATTGAAACATACAACGGTCAAACAGTTTAATTCTTGTTTCATCAGACCACATGTCCACATGAGCAGTTGGCTGTTGCAAACTCTAGTCTGGTTCTTCCCAAGACTTAAAATACCCCCACCGAATTCAGATTATATCAGATTATATTAGCCTATCAGAAGTTTCTAAAACTATAACATCATTTGTTTAAATTTTTCAAGCAGTTTCAACATATGACTAAAAATATGAAGGACAACATATAACATAAGCTTATGTTAAGGCAGTAGTTGTGTATCCATGCAATAAATTACACCACTCTCACTTTTATAGGTTTATGGACACAGAAATAATTAAATGTAAAAATACAGAAATAGCATTTTTCATGTCCAAACTGTATTTAGATTTGCATTTATTTACTTACTTTTTTTTTTTTTTACTTATGCCATTTTTTGTCCTACACAATTCTTTTTTAAAAAGTATTTTGTTTTTGGTTTAATTATTACAGACAATTAATGAATAAGTCACAACATCTGTTCACCAATTCTGTTCTATAGCAAGTCAAAGCCTTGTTTTATAATAGGCTTCAAAGTTCATATAGAACTGAAAAAATATAAAATCTAGAAATGTTGAATAGTGAGCACTACACCTCTCCCATGAAGATAATTAATGAGGACAGAATATGAAGAACTGTTATTATTTGTCATTATTCTGATGATTGAAAACATTTACAGGTGGATCCATTTTCTCAAGAACGTTTTTCACAGTTATGAGATTGATGCAGATGACTCAAGACTTTAAGCTGTTTGTTTCTTATGAAGTTAAAAGATGGCAAATAATTCATTAGTATTTTTCTGATTCAACAAAGCATCAGTCTGATCCAGTATAAATCTTTTCTAATAAATTGCTATTTATATAAAATGCCAAAAATAATGAAGTAACCACCAGAGTTGGTGTTATAACACCATTGTATTGGTATCAGTTGGGAAGTATTTATTCATTTGAAATGCTTGGTATTCTTTCTAGATTAATTACTTGTTAATTGCTTGTTAATCAAGTATTAAAATGTGATTGAAATTTAAATAAAAAGGTAAAAAGATTTGAGTCAAGACCGTTTAACCTTGTTCCTTTCTCGTGTGCAGTGGAGATCTCTTAAAAACTCTATGGTCCCATTGTTTTGTATTGCTTTGTTGACATGACACAATGAAACCTAACAGTGAAATAAATATTTGGTTTTGTATGTTTGTTGCTGTATCAAGTGAAGCCATTCCTGAGTTTTCAGTTTTGTTAGCACCAGGGTAGATGAACCTTAGTGTGTCTGCCTGCAGTTCTAGAGACGTGATTCAACAACAGTAGCTATTACTTACGTCTCTGGTAGTCAATTTATGGATTGATCCAAGTCGACAATAATAGCATCGTCTTACAATATATTTGCTGTTATCTGAGGTTACTGTTTCCATGGTGATTGAGAATTTGCAGTTGTAGATAATAATTTATAATCACTGATGTCCCTGTCATATCTGCTTCTGCACCCAGCAACAAAAACAAGTTTTATACTGAGAACACAGAATAAATAAATAAATAAAAGATTTAATTAGAAAAAGGAAGACAACCTTAAAGAGTATTTATTTCTACATTTACATGTCATTATCCCGTAAAACAGGTTACAATATGCAATTTCCCTGATGGATATGATCCTCTTCAGAGATCAACACTTTTTTATGATAGAAATTTGAAGTGGTCACAAAATATAAATTTATCCTTAACACAAAATTATATCTTACTTGGAAATTTTACCTTACTATACAAAGTACAAGTATGTAGAAATATTCCTACTGGAGCAATAGGGGTATTCACATGTTCAGTATAGGTTTTGTATGTAAATAATAATAATAATGATAATAATATTTGGCATATTGTATTTTACGTACTTCTGCTCTCCAAGACATGTAAACAGACTTTGATATGTAAAATCAGTTAGTTCCCCTTTATGTACTTATTAACATCCCATAATTTATTGTGATTTTATTTTATTCATTCATTTTCTCACCCATGTTCACCTCCTGATAAATGGTAAACGGTGTGATTCAGTAAAGCCCTGATGTCAATGAAATAGAAACAAGGTATTGAAAAGATCAAATGTCATGAGATATTTCGTCAACAGGGACTATAGTTTGCTTTAAGTGACATCCACTCATGTCAAAAGAGAGGGATGTTCAAACTCACAATACGGCATCACTTCATATTAGATAAAAACAGCATGTCATTTTAGACAGTTAAATGTTACTTGCAACATTTAGTTTCCAAGGTAACAAGAAGGGTATATTTAGAGTGCACTAAACTGAGAAAGAAGGGAAAAAAAGTGTTATTAATCTTGATGGAGCAATTACAATTAGTCAAAGTCAAATAGTAGAGATCAAAACACCTCATCTGCTTACAGTCGAAGGTGAGAGAATGCTCAAGAACAACCACCCAGCTCATTCAGCACCACTTATGACACTTGCGTCATTCAGTATTTACTGGCATAACTGATTCACATGGTACAGTAGAGGTTTCACTTGAGCTATTCATCAAGGGTAGTTCAGAGGAAATACAGACGTCGATGGAGAAATATGGTTTTTCTTTTCAGCTATTTAGCTACAATAACCACCTAATGTGTTCTGCTCCCTGATAAACCTGGCTGGGACTTTAACACACATGTTGCTCAATGCTTTGTGACCTTTGAAGTCACTTTTAAAAGTTATATATTCCAGTAAAAACAGTGAGACACATGAGAATTTTTCCTTCCACTGGAAACACTTTTGTTGTGTTGTATTTGAAGCTCATTTTCATATTTGGTTGTCTTGTCAGTATTTGCACTAAATTAATTGTCAAAATAATTTCCTAAATTTGCATGTGTTTTAAGTGTGTTGTTCTCTTGGGGCCACCATACTACATGGTGCAATGAAATACAAAACAAAACAAAACATGTCACATACTTTTATTTGGGTATAAAACTCTTTTACTGCATTATATTTTTATGTTACACCCCAGACCGGCTTTCATACTGTAATTTTGTGTTCACAGTTGTGGCTTTCACTTTGGGCAGGTTTTTCAATGAATAAGGCAGAAAAGAGAGACAGGCTACTGCCCATCAAGGTGGGGATTTGGACAAATTGTCAAATTTTGTTCTTGTTCTGTTAAGATGTACATGTTTTTTTTCAAGCACTGAAGTTCATTCTTGACCACTGGGAACAGTATGTGCAGCGAAATAATCTTACTTCAATTTTCGGAGCTTTCAAATGCATCTGTGGGCCTTTGTTCAATGAATATAGGTAACCTATATCAGAAAAAAAAAACCCCACTATATTACCTGACTGATGTTTGAACCAGCTCCATTCACTGAATGAGGATTGATACACATAAAGCTCCAAGAGATCGTTTGTGGACCTGTGAGCTTAGATTGTTTTATCATATATGTAATCATTTTAATCATTCTCTCCCTGAGAGACCCCCCACCACTGCTTACTGCCCTAACCAAACAGTAGAAGTCACTAATGCAGGACCAAGGATGACAACCCTCACTGGTTTCACACCGGCAGAAACAGCCAGCTGTGGTCACTGGAACAAACAATTGAATAAGAGGTACCACTACCAGGATTAACAGCTGGGTCTCTGTTGTATTGGGCTTCAGTTAGACTGTCAAAATCAGATTTTTCGTGTGTCAAGTGCAGAGAAAATAATAAAAAAAAAAAGTAAATTTACATTTACAGTTAAGATTATGGACACAGCAGCATTTACATCAGACAAATACATGGGAGAGTTACTATTTTCTGCATCACGCACTTCCTGAACTTGTGTTAGGTATTAATTGTAAGAAAAGTGTCAGAATTAACATCTGAGTGCTGCCCTGAGTTTAGCGGAGCGCCCTCGAGGATTTTCCGTTACGTCGTCCTTTTCTGGGGTGATCACTTTTCTTCGCAGTGGACTCCAGTAAACTGTTCCACCATCTCTTTTTTCCTCCACCAGTCTTTCCTTTCTGGTGCCCTGCTTCCTCGGGCTGAAGTGATATTGATCTAGATTAGACAATTCATCTCCACGGAGGAAACGTTTGACTAGTCTGTCTTCTAGAGAGTGAAAAGTGATTATGCAGAGACGTCCTCCAGATCTCAGTACTGCCTGGGCGGCACGCAAGCCTGCATGTAGTTCGTTCAGCTCATCGTTCACAAAGATACGCAAAGCTTGGAAGGTTTTAGTGGCAACATGTGCAGGTCGGTGGAGTCGGTCTTTCCTTGCATAGGCAACAGCAGCAGGAAGTGATCCTAGAGACAAAGAAATGATAAAGAGTGGATGGATCTTGTGAAATACACATTTTTTTTATTACAGTATTTTTACTATTCTTTTATTTAATATTAAAATAATAAAACAAATCAAGTCACAAAAAATAATACAAAAAGGCTTTGAAAGCTAGATGGATAAACAAGTAAGGTCACTTTTAGGGCTGTAATGATAAAAATTCGAAGCCCTGGTCCATATAGAGTGTTTGAAGCTCAGGAGGATCTTGGTGCATAAATACTGCATCCCTGTGTTTTTCAAAACACAAAATG
Source organism: Rachycentron canadum (assembly GCA_038496675.1). Lineage (NCBI taxonomy): Eukaryota > Metazoa > Chordata > Actinopteri > Carangiformes > Rachycentridae > Rachycentron > Rachycentron canadum. The sequence goes on from CM076648.1 coordinate 12,924,129, forward strand.
TACAGGTGCATCAGATTTCATCTCCTTTGGGAATATTGTTTGTTTTCGCTTCACTGTGAGAGTAAAATTCACCAGGTGAAATATGACAGTACCCTGAGACAGAAATACACCCACTTTAAAAACCATTCACCTTGACCCACGGGAATTAAATTCACACTGGAATTATAGTAACAGTTAACAGTGTCTTTTTTGAACAATACCCTATGAGCGCGGGAAAAGGAGCAACCGAAGACTGAACAAGGGTCAAGTTATCTCTCTCTCTCTCTATCACAAAGATAGTAGGAATGGAAATACATTTTTGGGCCATTGTAAAACTAAAGCTTTAATTATTTATATTCATTAATGAGCACATTATCACTCAAAATCAGCAGGGGGAAGAACTTATAAACAGCTGTTTATGAATAGTATAGTTCTCTCTCTTGTTAATAATGTCAGCAATCGCACTGATGATCACTAATCACTAAGCTCGTTCTCAAAAGGCTATAACACACCACCAATCCACAGCTTGACACCTGTTATTTGAATACTTTTATGTGACCTAATGACTCATATATGACCTAAACCAACCACAGGTGTTACCAGTGTTTGAATAACACAAGACTGTTGAATGAAAACACTGAATCAGGGACCTCTGGCCTTGGTACTTACAAGTATAGTTCTGACTGAGTGAGAATCATCAAACATAGTAGGCTGGTTCATATTATTAACACAAGTGAAGCCATTAAATGAGCCTACTGAAAATATAAACTGTGGATAGAGAGCTGCAGCACGACTCAGCGGCAGGTGCATGTGGGGTGACGATGGTCTTGATGTGGTGGATGGTGCTACTAAAGCACAAAAGGAAATGCCTCTCTTGATTTGTCATTTCACTGAATGCCAGGCTCAACTTACTGAGCACAAACTTACTCCCCATGCCCCGATTACTGTTCAAAGAAACACCAAAATATTGTTGTTTTTTTTTTGTTGTTATTATTGTGCTCAGGTTGGTGCACTCACTCTTGACCTGCTTTCTGTAAAATGAAAGGTGATTCATGTTTCTCTCCCCTATCCCAACCTCTCTTTTTAATACCCTTATGCAATTCGCACCTGCCTTTTAGGGGCATGCAAAATTTTTCATATCTTCTTTAGTTATTTCAGCAATTCTTCCTAAAAAAGCATATACCATACAGAGACAGGCAAATGCAGACATGTAGAGAACACTTCAGATGCAAGAAGGAAAAAGGCTATAGCAGTTTGATAAACGCAGGTACAGAATGCATCAGAATTTAGATACAAAAACGTAAATTAATGTGGACATTAGAGGTTAGGGCCAAACCAATAACTTAATGATTAAAAAATTGCTGTACACTAAAGTTGAGAAAACAACTTTTGGAGACCAGTTCATAAGCACCACTCAGAAGGCTAAAATAACAATTAAGACAATTATACAGACCTTAAAGAGAAACTGCAATAAACAGAGAAGCTAGTGATGTGGCATTTCTCTCCTCCTGCACTAAACAGCCCAAGGTGTGACTCACACTGCAATCAATACAATGCCTTCACAGCAAAGACCAGCCCTGGTCTGGCCTCACCGAGCCACGTGCTCTCCCTCTAATTCATCTTTAAAATGTCCTACAAAGACTTCCATAAAGAAAACATCAGAAGATATTAAGACGTGTATATGAAGAGGAAATACAAAATTTACATCACAAAGCTCCTGTTGTACTTTGAGTCACTTATTATCTAACAGTGTTTTATTTAATACTTACATCTACAAAGGCATGAACACAACTATATTCCTCAAGAGGCTATTAGGACAACAGCAGTGTTTAATGTTTCAGTGATACTGGCTGAACAAAAAGCATGACTTTGTTAGAATAAATGGTGCAGTAGGAAATGGACAACTTTGCTTTCGATAGCATAATGGATGAAAATATCTATTTGCCCGAGCTGAACGTTTTCAGTTTGAGCCTTAAGTTGACTGAAATACTGTTGGACTATTGAGAATGAAGTGGCATCATCACAAATGAGGAAATTATCAAACTTGAGTGCTTCATCCAAAAATATGTTTTGCTGAAATCTTGGTGACTTGGTGAATAGTGATTAATTGTGGGGCTAGCTGCTGCACTTGGCGAAATACACCAAGTGGTGACCCAGTGATGCAATCTCATTGGGAGTGTGCTAATGCTAGCCAGCCTACAACACAAATTAGCTGCCAGTCAACAAGCAAGCTGTACAGCAAGATGAAGAACATCAATTTATTCTAAATAAGTATTTTTTATTGTCTCATGACTGACTGTCAAACTATGACTCTTTTGCCTCAAATTTAGATGCTGTAAAAAACACGTACTCTTCCTTGATTCCTTTAGTTTTTTTGAACTTGATCAATAATGAAAATTTCTGCGTCAGAATGAAAAGTCGAACCCACCACAGCCTTGTGTAGATTTTCCACTCATCATTTGGCCAAAATCAGCTAATCAACAAATATATCAGTCAGGGATTTATATGAAATGAGCTGTGTAAATCTGTATTTTGTTGCCATCATGTAGCTCTGCTACAAGTTGAACTTTTCAAAATACCTTTTAAATTGGCAATGATAGCCTCTTTGCTCATGTTTAATTAACTCAAGCAGATCTTTACATGTTTTACAGTTGTTGCTCTGGGTGGACATTCACAGTTTATGGTGTCTCTAAATCAATATATCCATGTCCTTCCCTCTGGACACTAAAACACCTGTGTGCACGCATGCACCAGATTTAAATACTATGCAGCATGATTACGCAATTTACCATTTTGTTGTGCTGTATGCGTTTGGTGCTGTGCTTTGGCTGTTTTTTTTTTTGTTTTTTTTTTTTACTTGATTCTTGTACTATGGGCCTTCAGCAAGTAAACACACGTTCCATTCAGTTAAATGGGTTGTATTTTGTAACATGTCATTTCATGGCTGTGAGTCTTTTCTATGACTTTTGCTGCTATACGACACAGTTGAGTCTTTAGATCACTAGTACAATTTTTGTGGCCTTCTTTGTGGCATTAGCAAATAAAAGGAAAACACCCTACCATCTAGACAAAAAGTTGGACTTACAACACAATGACACATGCATGCAGTGTACTCTTCATCTCATTTGTAAAGCAATGCTACGGTTCTGTTCTAAGTAGTCTCAACCAATTATGCTATGCAGACTATTATGCATGTCTGATTTATAAATCTCTTACTGAAACAGACTTTATAAGACACTACAAAGTGCCTGAGAATAAAGGGCAACATGAAAAGAACATAAAAACACGGAGCATAAGTATACAAAGATAATTAACTATAGTCAGGTTTATATGATACACATCTATCCACTACGCTAACCCTCCCTAGCAATACAACATGCATGTTATTCAGGCTTCCATGTTGGCAATGTGCAGTGGCACTGGATGGAAACTGTGTGCTGTAGAATCATCCAATATCAACGACATCCTTGGGATACTGGGCAGGTACAATATAATGGATAAACAGTCATAGAACAGCTCTGTCAAATATACATAAATCCCAGATGAAAACAGAACGTGACTATAAGAATTGTTGAAAGACTACAGACAGAGGAGGGTTTGAAATTTATGCATGAAACACAACTTGCACAGTATTGTGCACTCATCCAGGCACTAACAGTAAAGTGAAGATTTTGTCAATATTATAGTAGTTATAATATAAATAGTGTAACTAAAATAACATAAAAAGTGAAAATACATTTGTTTTCATCTAGAAATTGCTGCATTTTGAATATACATTTGCTGCTGTGCAACATGTAACATTATAATCTTATGTGGAGAAAAAAAAGGAGCGAAAGAAAGCATGACTAAAAGACTTTTCTCATATGACGTCTCAATAACATCAAATCCCTTGAGTGTTTCCCTCCACCTTCTCACACTAAAGTCCTCACGATTTCTCCTGTGACATTTTCCCTGTCAGCATCACTGTCACAATCGGTCACAGAGCCACACCTGGAACTTTCTTAAATCAAGACCTCTTGGGTTGTTCCAAATAAACATTGGTGGTGACTTGCTTTGCTCTTCAAAAAAGATCAAACAGCTGCTCTTACTCACACCTGTTCTCCCAGGGTGACACTGACGCACATACTGCTCTGTGCAATAACTATTAAAATGACATCTCACTCGCTCAGAAGCTCAAATCAGGAGACATACGGCTAAAAAAACAATCATTGAAGACAAACAATTTAATCTGGGGTTTAAGCACAAGTGTCTCTTATGTGAGCATATGCAGGTGTTTTTATTTGTGTCAGGTGTGTGTGCATATTTGTGAGCAGAAAATGTGGGAAAAGAGGGGGGAAATTATTTTATTTTAAATGTGATGTGGAAGATAGACAGGAGATAGATAGGAGAGACAGGCTATTGTGTGTGAGATACAGTTTGTTTTCAAGGCATTAGCCACAATCTGTTTCAGACACCTCCAGCTCTGTCTTTGTCTCATCTTTATCTCTCAAAAGAAGAAACATACGCCAGGCACCAAACCAGAGGCAGAGAGAAGGATGATAACTGAGATCACAGTCCACGTAATTTTCAGAGACAAATACGTCACATCGGCAGACAGCCTTAATAACTCCACTCGTGTTTTATTTTGCCTTACTGCCTCCAGAATGCTGCAGGGAATTAATCAGGGTAGTGTTTAGCTACCTGCCACTACGCTGGCCAGCTGCTGTGTCCGGGTGATGGGGTTGACACGGCGTGCCTCCACAATGGCTGAAGCTATTTTCCTGGCGAATCTTTCTTCCCCATATGTAGTGAGGATGGATGCAAGAGCCTGTTGATCTAAGGTATTCACAACGTCAGCAGCGCAGGGCATGTCGAGGTACCTACGCACAAAAAGAAGCCCAATTAAGCTGCTTGACGTCATGTCCTTGCTGACAGTGGCGAATCCTGACAACTCTTGAGATACAGCTGAAAACCTTTGTGGCTGACAGTTATGAATAGACTGATTGTGGGGGAATGAAAAGAGAAATGCATTTTGTGCAATAGCTTATAATAGGGTTATCTTAGCTGGTCTGTTCTGCTGACATTGTAAAATAATGCATATACATTTCTGACAGAAACATTGAAATGCAATATATATACAGTATATAAGGTATACAAAGACGCAGTTTTAGATTACATTGACAAAATAATTATGCTTTATTTTACTCCAGTTATATGGAGTTATGGTGCTGCCATTATTTAATAAAAAATTAGCAACTGCATTTTGAGTTCATTATATGCATATAAATGGAAAGTGTCAGAAATAATCAGAAGACAAAACAATAAAAACAGATCATACTTAATACACTTATTCACACGAAACCAAATAATGAAATCAAGCACATAGTCTGTAATATCAACCAGGCTTGCCAACCTAGAAAAGATATAGGGTAAAATTAATAAATAACTAAGTAAGAAACCAAGACAAAACAAAGGCAAAAATAATTCCGACTCATTACTTTTATTTTTTTGCTTGACTCTTTTTTTTTTAACCAGCCAGCTACTTCAATTAACGTTTCCCATTTTTCTAAATGTTTTTTTAACATTATTTATTTTTGCACCATATCCTCACAGAGTAAAGTGAAGTTTGATAGACAGTCTAACCACAGCACCATTGGATGTTACTAAATCATACACATTGTTCCTTTAATCTAATGGTTTTAGTTATTCAAGTCAATATGACCATTACCAACAAAAGTGTTGCCCCATGTTATTGGCAGCCCATTCGGGGTACTCCCCTTTTTTATTAGGTGCAATTTGACATTACTGCTCCAAAGGGCAATTTCAAGGAAAGAGTGACAGACTATTTTGCAAATCCAGACATGACTTATTAGGAAACAGCAAACTTTTTTATGCCCAGTTTTCATAATCAGATCCATTAGCCTTTCCAGACCTACTATACGTTGCACATCTCTTACCTCTCTCCATCCATTCTCATATCCAGGGGTCCATCTTTGCTGAGGGAGAAGCCTCTCTCTGCCTGATCCATCTGCATGGAAGAGCAACCAGCATCCAACAGGACAGCATCAATGCTGCCTGGCTGAACATCCATGTTAGACAGCAGGGCCTCAAGCTCACTGAATCGGCCAAGCAATGGTTTCACATGACCACTGGAAAAAGGATTAGTGAAAGGAACAGCACAATTAGACATTTCTAAATCAATGCATATGGCAGAATTGCTGACAAAATACTAACCTATGTTGTAGGGACCAAAAAAGAGAAATGCTTATTCTATCTTGCTGATACCCATTGTTTTCAGTAAAATCATTCAGTCATTCAGCTCATTTGAAGCTAATAAAAAGAGAACAAGGAAAAAATATATCACTTAATTGTGTGAATGTAAGCTAAATGCCTTTATCATTGTTCTTTTAGTGAATGAGAATTTGTTTTATTATAATACACTAAATGAGTTGCTCCAGGGAATAATAAAACTGCAATAATAAACAGAAAACAGAGGCAACTCGTTAAGTAAAAACATCCAAATAAAAGGGTTAAATAACAAACAAATACAACATAAAAAGCACAAAAAAACAGAGCTGAGATGTAGAGTTGTCAATGTGCCCTGTGATGTGAAGAAACCAAACTAGTACATAACATACATGATTTTATGTATTTAAAGAATATAATTGTGATATTAAATTTTTTTTGTTTTATTTTCAAATGAACACACATTCAGGTTTGCTTGTTTTCTACATGAATGGTTACATGATACACTTCTGAAGACAGTTAATCACCTCAGCAAATCAAATAAACCATACAATCAAACTAGAATTATTATGAAAAATAGAACCACAATACAGCTCATTGTTAATTTACTAATTTCCAGATTAGAGTCCAGATTTTCGAAATCTCTGAAAAGTATACTTCCATTAGTCTGCATCAGGATTTATGTTTCAATAGTTATTTTTTTCCATTTATGTTTTCTATAATAAAAATAATAACAACTATTATTATTATTGTCTCCCACAATCTGCTGAGTACAACCATAGTCTGATTTGCTCAAGGGCATCTTAGCCTGTCCTATAAGACTAAAGAAATTGAGGAAGCAGGAAGTGGTCTTTCACATTCTTTAATCTTTAGGTCAGAGCTTCGACTGCATAGGAATGTTAAGTCAAGTCCCCTTTTCAATACATGGTAAATGCTGTTTTCCATTTTTAACATGGAAACAACACCCACCCTCACCATCTGACAAGTCAAGGCAAATTTAAGCAAAAATGTTCATGGGGAGACCAGACATTGAGTTCAGTGGTGACCTCAGTGGCTTGAGCAGATTTCCAGTCACCCTTTTAAAACTTATTTTCTTGGAATCCAACTGCATGTCTTAGTTAGCCTATTGAGAGCCTTCCTTGTCTCTGGCAGAGCTGTTTACTCAGTCACTTCCTTATGCACGAGTGGTGAAATCCTCCAGCCACATTCATGCATTTTTCATGTGACCTTTTAACATTGTGTGAACAAAGATGATGGCAGAAGAAAGCAACAGGAGTTAGCATCTATACATTAGGAGCAAAAGGTCTTCAGCTGCTTTCTCCAACCAATTGGTTCACAGAGTTGAAAATATGTTTCTAGTGAGATTATTACTCTTCAAACATCACCATAGCTTCAACTAAATGAACTAACACAGCCAAGCATAGCATATCATAGCATATTAGTTGCAGAAAAAATACAAAATTTTCACTAATCATTCAGACAGCTTCAATAAGCACCACTTTCTCAATTTCTTTAAACCCTAGTGTTAAAATTAGTTAGAACTGACTGCCTATGCTGAGCCCATGTTGGTCCTCTTCCTGTTAAAATAAAGCCAGTCTTTGCTCTTGAATGTATTCAATGCCCTTTCAAATACGTCAGTGAGTCTGATGTCTCACCCCTTTTTGAAGCAACCTGTGCACATGGATTGAATCATTTCTCTCAACACATGAACCTCCATCTGGAGTAGAAGACTTGTTGATTTTAAGCTAGAGCACAATAGCCAGTCACTGCTCATCACACAAAATACCATTACTTTTCTCATATTAAAGGACACATTTCTGAGGGCCACTGGTGCACCTAGATATGAACTTGTGTCTGTAAAACTAGTCACAAAATGCAAGTGAATGGCTACAGACCAGAGGGCTGTAAAGGTTCTATCTATCTATTGTCATTAGCTTCCATGCAACTTTTGCTCTATTGCTCCTCTTCGGTTTTATTTAATTTTAGTTAATTTGCAGTGTTATGACCTGGCCAGGGCTTCTCCTTCTTACATAAGTAATTCACTTACAGCTACACTTACTTACAAGTAGCAAAGTACTGAGAGTTAGTATAACAATTATTTTTATTTATTTATTTTTAAATACAATCAACCTACCAAGACTTTCAAAACCATTAACTGTATCAACTGAGCACCAACAGCAAAATGGTCAGACAAATCACGGACCAACTTTTGGTGATACACTTTAGGGACCAATGGGTATGCTTTTAAAACATCTGACTTCATCCCCAAATCAAAACCAAAATAGCCAAATAAGCCTCCTGGCCCCACCCACTAAGGACACACTGAAGCTGGAGTACCCTGTCCACACCAGGTCAATTTGATCAGCAGCACGTTCCAAGAGAATAAAAAAAGAGTATCAGGGTTTTGCTCATTAAACTTCAGCACCAAATATAAATTAGCCACAACATCAACATGCTCAAAAGTCAAACCAAATATCAGTACAACTACCAACATAGACTCTGACTCTCAAAGCTCAATATTCTGCAACAAACCTGGTTTATACATTGACAATAAAACCACATTCCTCATCTTCTTACCAACTTCAATAATGTCATAATGGTCGGCAATCTGCCCTTGCTGGCCTTTTTTAAAACCATTCACAAACGCCATCGAAGAAGTATCAAAAACCCAGACCACCAGACACAGATGAGGCATAAGTTAACTCTCAGAAAATTTCCCCCAAACTGCCCAAATACAATTTACAAATGACTCATTCCTATTTTTTATATTTACACACTGAAAACCAGTGTACTTGTGAAGTGAGCAATATCACAAAATCACACATATGTGCCCCTGAGACAATTGATGGCAAACTACCACGTAGCCACAACAATACAAAAAAAAAAAAAAAAAAAAAAAAAAAAAAAAAGCCACCTAAGGCACAAGCAAGCTTACAAACAAAACAAACTAATTGGAAAAGCCCCTATTTTTTATAAACTGGTTGAAATAACCACAACAAAAAGGGAGTCAAGGTTATCACTTAGTGAAAAATATTTGATTAAATTAAATCAAAGCAAGTAATTGCCAAATTGATTCTTTACAACATGGGTGTGGTAATCAGTAAAGTCAGTAGTGCACGAGTGATGAATGTGAGTGAGAGTGTTGCAAGGTGCAGGGCAAAACATGGAGAATAAGCCAAGTCAACATACCAAACTCAAGATGTGGTGAGCTTGTTAGTTGGACCCAAGAAGGGGTCATCACAATAGTTACTAGTGCATTGTCTAGTGTGCTTGTTAAGTCATTAATTGTTAAATATACTTAGCAAATAATTTCTATGTCACTGCTGTGTTTCAAAACCACTGCTGACACATATGCTCACCCCCATTTGATACACCTGGATAAAAACAATGCAGTGCAATACAAAAAGCCTGCAATAAAGTCTCCCTTCATGGGGATCACAATGTCCAGTTTTATCTAATCTTTGTGAGAGTTTTGATTTATTTTAATGGTCTTTAAAGAGGTTGTAATTTGTGGTGCTGTTGAACTGGGTTTTAATAAGAGGTGCTCCTAATATTTTATCCATCTCATTTATATGAATTAAGGTTGTTACAGTCCCAGTGTTACCAATTATGTGTAAAAAAGTGTGAAAGAGAATGAACGCAGTGTGTGATTCCTTTTCCAATTCCAGCCTACTGTACAATACTGAAAGCCATTTAATGTTAATTGAAAACTTGCCATCAAATGCAGTTGCATTAGACACCAACCAGCCATAACATTATAACCACTGACAGGTGATGTGAAAAACATTGAATATCTGATTACAATGGAACTTGATCTGATGCAAAAGAAGAGTTACTGTAGCTCAAATCGCTGAAGAAGTTGATGCTGGTTCTGATAGAAAGAAGTGTATCACAGTTTGTTGCATCTGAGGCTATGTAGCCTCAGACTGGTCAGGGTGTCCATGCTGACCCCTGTCCATCACCAAAAGCGCTTACAATGGGCACATGAGCATCAGAACTTTTCCATCATGTGGATTTCCAGGTGTGTGTGTGTGTTGCTTAAATGCAGAAGACCTGACACCAGGATCCTGCCATTCACATGGATCTTACTTTGACACGTACCACCTACCTAGACAGTTGCAGACCAAGTCTGCCCCTTCATGGAAGTGGTATTCCCTCATGGCAGTGGCCTCTTTCAAGAGGATAATGGGCCCTGCAACACTGCCAAAATGGTTCAAGAATGGTTTGAGGAACACAACAGCAAGTTCAAGGTGCTGAATTGGTTCCAAATTCCCCAAATTTCAATCCAATCCAGCATCTGTGGGATGTGCTGGACAAACAAGTCCGATCCATGGAGGCTCCACCTTGCAAGTTACTGGACTTAAACAATCTGCTGCTAATGTCATGGTGCCAGATCCCACAGAACACCTTCAGCGGTCTAGTGGCGTCCAGGTCTCAACGGGTTGTTTAGCAGCAAAAAGGGGAACAATACTGCACAATACTCGGCAGGTAGTCATAATGTTATGGCAGTGTATCTGAACACAAATTACCTAATTAAAGTCTGTGTCCGCCCACACACAGGTGATGGACCTACCTTCCACTACACACTGCGTCTTCTTCTACAACACGTTTTTATAAGCCACTGAAGGATTTAAAAATATGCAAAACAGTTACATAACATTTCTAAATTATTAACATCTTTATGTGGCTTAGACACAGAGTTGGAGATATAAATGCCTTATGTAAGATCTTATATTATTAAAGAGGACAAGTTTCAGTGGTGTATGTGCTGAGGTCCAAATGTGGGCTCATAATTGCTTAAGAGATTCTCACTATTTATAGTAGTTAGTATAGTCGTTATAGTTGTTACTCTGGATCAACCTAACACTCAATATGAGTTTCCCTAACCTCACACATAGACAGATCAAAGCCTTGGTGAGTAAATTTCAGAAGATTACAGGCCATAATACTACTGCAAGACAATGGTCAAGGACACCACTCATAAGTTAAATATACACAGATTATTATTTCAGTGTCTAAACCATGCCAGGTAAACCAGGTAAAACAAAAGTTATGAGTTCACGTAAAGCCCAAATTAGATTTGAATCCTCACATTTTTCCACACACACACACACACACACACTGGTGATGACAAATTGGTCATTAACACAACACTCTCCAGACTGTATGTTAGATATTTATCAGCTATTATTATTACAAATTGGTGTTGACATTGGCATAATTCCTAATGATTCGGTTATCAACCAACTTTTCATCCAGTACCACCATGAGGCTGCCATTTTTTGTTTTGTGTGACTTGTCTATACCATTGGATGAATTACCATGTAACTTAGTGCATACATTTATGTTTCCCTTACCTTGGATCCTTTAACCTCTCGTGCAGCATGATCAGCAGAATCACCAAAATCAAATCATCCTCTGCTGACAAAAAATTGTTAGACAACCCCTTTTAAAGGCAGGATATCCAACGCTTGTTAAATTGTGGCCTTTTTGAGAGTACAGGCTCATTCAAAGCACTTAACAGATATTTAACAGATAAAATTACAAGGCACTATGATCACACCATTTAATAATTTGAGTAACCTTACAAGACAATTAACTTTTTTTTTTTTTTTTACAAAAATGTGTTGTGTGTTCTTAGCACCAGCTCTCTTACTTTCAGCTATTATCATATTAAATAATGGTAAGATTATTTTGTCAATATGTTGATACATTATTGCATAAAACTATTTATTCAGCGACACCTTAATATTTCCTCACAAACCATTCCCTCACTAAATATGTCCTTGCATTCACTTGTTCTTGTCCATCTGGAATAAGAGTACGCTCAGTGAGGACATAAAGCACCTTCACAGCAGCCTCAGTTTGAGTGCATGCTCATTCAATATGATGCTGCCTCTTCACATATCAGGCCTGAAATATTCCCATGTGTTGACCTGCTCAGTTCCTCTACCTGCGTCACTGAAGCCTAAGACAAGATGCTGATTGATTGCTTTCAGCAGGGGAGTAGTGATGAAAATATCTACAGTCCAGTGAAGAAAAAAAAGAAAGAAGCTACAAACACAGAGAAAACACATGCAGGCTAGTCTTTAAAAGGCATGTTGTTCAAAATTTAAATTTGTACTACCTCAACTGACCTAAGAAACATTGTGACTTCTTTATTTACCATTTAAGATAAAGGAAAACTGTGACTTTGTAACTAAATGGCTGGTGTCTTGTTGGTGGCCTTGCCACCTAGAAAAGTCATCAATAAATGTTAAATGCTTCCCTGCTGTTTCTCCACCTGAATTTTGTCTTCATTTATGAAATGTTAGGAAATATGCCACAGGTGAGGAACATTTCTAAATATGGAAATCAACACTTCCCTGGATGTCGTCTATGATGCGTGATTGATTGATTGAGGTTATTAATCAGATGGTTGGAACTGACAGGGTGGATGTCTTGTGTGTTGTAATGAACAATAGTAGTAAGTAGTAGTAATAATAGCAAAGATATTTTTACTGCATGCATTGTACAATCTAGCCAGAGACAGTGGCTAGTAAGTTCACAACGTGAGTTTTTATTTATTTATTTTTCTAAAGGAATTGTGATTTGGCAGTGATATTCTATTTATTACCCACTTATAATTTCTAGATTTGATGTTGACATTAAAATACTTGATATTACTAAACTGATATACCAGTCTCTCTGCCAGGCATGCACACATACAGAGAAAACACAGATCTTGTTTGGCTCTTGGGGTAGTTGTGTTGGTGTATATAAGGATGGACCCCTCTCACACTTTTGCTGCTTGTATGTCATTGTCCCAAGTTTTCAACAATTTCAGCCACACAGATATCTGTTAATGGGGTATTTGTATGGGAGCTGTATTTGAATATGTTACCCTGGAATTATTTTGTTTCTTCTATTCTTTAACACACATTGTAAATGAACACACCACAGTGTTTTGGTGGCTAGTTGGGACATGGGGAAATGGGGTTACTGTCACGTTGTGCCTTGGTCACCCCTAGATGGGACATAACAGCAGGGCTAAGGCTGCGATCAGATCATCTTCAGTCCTGCATGAAAAAAATGCAGTCTGCCGACGCAGCGGGGTATATCAACAAAGAGCCCTTTGGTCTAAACAATGCAAGGTCATCCTGCAAAAAACTTGAACCATGGTTAACTTTGCTGCAACGCAGCCAATCAAAGCCAATTACATACAGGCAAGAGCACATTCCCAGTGAATTGCTTGGTAATATGAATGTTGTATACTGTACATCACTATTGTTGCTCCACAAATTGTAAAATCCTGCCTATGATTATCAAAAGGCCTTAAGATAGACAAACTATTATTATAAAACATTTTTAAAATGAGAATATTGAAGACAACAATTGTGTGGAGGAAAATTATAAATCCTAAAATTTCAGATGCTGCTATCCTGATGTTATAGCCAACATGTTATTTTATGTAAAACCTTAGTCCTTAGTGCATACAAGAGGTTAAGATTACATCTCATATTATATCAGTGTGTGTGTTTCCCCCATATGAACATATGCAAATCCATGCCTGATTTGAGTTAATACTTGGTGCCTTTTCAGATTTCAGATTTATAGCATTTACTGTGGGCACAACTGCTGCAGTGCTTCAAGTACAGGGAAGTCATAGCAACAACAAAAATGGTAAAAAGGAGAGAATAGCAAGACTCAACATGCAGGAGACAAATCTTGTTGAACACAGAGGTGAATATCATTAAGGGACTGTAGGGTTACATTCTTAAGTTAATACTTTTAAATATAATTGACACTAAAAACTAAGAAAAAATTAATTGAGATTCACAACAAAGCTCAACAGTTTGCATTGAGGTTATACTTTCCTCCAGACATGGGAGTACAGAGGAGAGAGAAAATCCTCTAACCCTGTTGTGTGGATGCACTGCGTAGGATGCCAGGGTCTTTTACTCAGGCTTCCAATAATATTGGTTAATTGCTAGATTTCTCTAGCTTCTCTCAACTTGCATCATGAGTAGGCGTGGAAGAGTTTACAGCAGGGGTATATTGCTGCTGACAGAATACAGTGTTCTCATTCTCTCTCTCTCTTAATTGTCATTCCCTGCTCACAGGCACATTTCTCTGGCAGATTCCCTTGAGAGAGGTTTCCCCAGAATCTACGTAAAAGGATTCCTTCCCACGCCATGGTCTTAGGAACATCTCATTTTCATCCTCCTGCGTCTTGCTCATGCACACACATACTCCCTCTCACCCTGGCATTGTGTCCTCGTGTCTCCCTGTTCTCTCACGCTCATGTTTTTCTTTTCTTTTTTTTCCTCTCCCTCTCTCTCTCTCTCTCTCACTCCACTTTTTTACTTTGCTGGGCTTCTCTCTACTTCCCGCCCCTCCCTCATATCTTATAGATCCTCCGTGGGAGGCAGCATCTCCCTCACACTGCAGGCGTGGGCCCTTACTCTGACAAATGACATGCCGAGCCCACCAGCTTTGCGTGGGGGGAGAAAAGCTTTAAGTTAAGAAGGAGGAATGGATTTGATTGGATGGTGAAACTCAGGGGCTGTATCTTGGCGAGCAGTATTTGATCGGACTCAGGCAAGAAGTGAGAAATGCAGGGAGAAGTCCAATACTATATCACACCTTCAGTATGTTTTAAGAAATAATGACCACAAAACAAACACTGCTCAAAATGGTCAGCCTGTCAACTGTGACAATAAAAACTTAAAACATTAACTATGATATAGAATAAACATTTGTCTAGACAGCTTGTAGCTTTAACTTGTGTTTTGGTTTAGCTAATCTTTTTCAATAAATCACTTACGAATGTTCCTTGGCTAACTGCTGGGCCAGAGAAATTGCTGCAGGATCTCGGTCTAAGGCCAGGACTGTAACTTCAGGAACCATATTCACTATTGCTTTGGTATGACCACCACCTCCGAATGTCATGTCCAGGACCACCTACATGCAAGAAAGCAAGAAAACAACACGTTCATCTCACAATAGAATTACACATGATTCATCATCATCATCTTGTCATCAAATGTCTATCCACAGTGGTGACTGTAGTTTCTTCCCAATTCTATTCACTTTTTCCTTCCTAAGTGTTTTGCCAGTTGTTTCCAAGTTATAACTATGAAATTTTACTTGATATCCTCACATCATGTCTGAAAGGCAAACAGTTTAAAATCAATTACAAGTTATTTTTAAGTTGTTATTTTGTTTTGCCCTTTGCATTTTAAAAGGCTGTGACAGATTAAAAATTTATTGCAGGAACATTTAATCTGGAAAAACCTACTGATGCAAGATAAACATGACAGAGCATTTGTTTAATCACTCTTTGAAATACCTATGATGTCTTGCAAGTTCTGGCCAATGTCGATTATTTCCTTTCATTTGTTTCGAAGTTCCACAGCAGTGTTTCTGTATGTCAGCTACACTGTTATTTATTCGCCTCCTCAGTAACCAAAAAAACATCAAAGAAATAAAGATTTGATTATCAAAATCAATTGAAGTGGTTCTGATCAATATCTTTATGTGAACCAAATGACTATGTGTAATGTGAAGGGTGCCTTGTGCTTGTACCCAGGGAATTAAAATCCACTTCTGCAGTTCCCCTCAGCTCCACAGAGGATTTTAGTTTTACCTTCTCAGCTCATTGTTTTGGTTTTATGCCCAATGACTTAGTTTCACTTTGGTTCATTCCCACCGAGGCGGCAGCTGTTTTAAATGAGGGTTTCAACCAGGAAATCTGTTAGCACATGGGGTGATGCTGTGCTCAAGTCATATCACAGTTATCAAAATTATTATTTTCTTGTAGGTAGCATTTCCATTAACTTCCAAGCCATAATTATCACCAGGAAACTGATTTTTCTGAACGTTTAAATATATCTGACAAGCACTAACTATTACAGATGTTCCTGAAAACCAAAAACAGAAGAAGCCTCATTTCTACCAAAGATTGTTCAATGTAATTTTATGGATAAGGTGTTATTATGTTAATGTGAAGTATTTGACTCTAGCTGTTTACAACGGAATCAATTTTGCCCTGATACCACAACATGTTGCTCTGATTAATTATGTGAAAGTTTTTATTATGTGATTAAATTAAATTGATCTATCAATTACCTGCTGAGCTTAATCTACAGACCTGAATGACTTGCATTTCGAGATAAAATTAACTGTTAATTCATGATCAAACATAAACATAATCACACAGTCGGGAAACCCTGTAAACTATCATATGCTATTTGCCTTACGCTTTCAGAGGGACACTCATTTCACCTAAATACACCACAAACCAAAAATTCCTTGATGTACATAGCTATGTTTTTATGTACCTTAGAATTACACTACCATCAGACAGAAACACCGGTTTATTAACAGTGTAAGAAAATGCACCAGATCACCTCATTTTTACAATAAAAAGTCCCATCTTGTCTTGCAGTCTTCTAAAAATTACTACTTTCTAACTAAAACACTCTGACACTGTGATAGCAATGTACTACTCACTGCGCCAATAACCTCTCCTGTCTGTCTGAAAATTTAAAAATGTAATATATAATGTAAGGGAGCCACAGGAGAGAGGTTACATCAGAAAGATAAGTACAATTAATCTATATGAATGAATTCACAAATGAAATGTTTCTGCTTTGCGGCTCCTTTTACATGCAGAAGCGACTTTGGACAAACACTATCAAAGTCATAATTATCCTAATGGAAATTAAGAGATAATTTTGACAATGCATTTAATTGTTCCAGGAAACATTTGTTTTATTTATTCTGAAAATAAATAAATAAATAATAATGACATTTGATATCTCCTTAAGTAACTTTTCATTTGCCAAAAAGAATATGCATGAGAAGAGAATCACTAGAGAATATATAAATAATAAGGTTTAAATCAAATATATAACAAATGTGTAAATCGACTTTAGGATATTTTCATGTAAGAATGTCAGTGTTGCAAGCATGGATTGGGAAACACTATTTATTAATCATGTCATGAGGGGCAGGGGGTAGAAAATGTTTTATCAAGGAAATGTCCAATACCTGCCAACCACTCTGCAGCATCTTTGCTGTTAGTCAGGTAGCTGTTAACTCAGTTGTATCCATGGCTTGCAAAGCAGAAAACATCTCACATTGTCCAGGCATATTTTCTTATATATTTCTTGACTGCCACTGCTACAAAAAGAAAAAGGAAAAAAAAAAAAAATCCTAGCCCTGTGCTGGCTAAACAGTCTGAGATTGTCTGAGAACTGGCTGGGTTGTCTTTACTTTTTACATTTCTCCTCAGTGATTTATTATATGTCAGCAAATGGTGGGGAACAGATGTAAAATGACACAAAAGGAAATGCCAGCTATTCCCCACAAAAACATTAAACCTGTCGATCGATAGTGACGTTGAAGGTGGGGTGTGTGCGTGCATGTGTGAGGGAAGAAGTGATCAATGGCGGTTCCCTCTCCTTTCCAGCGCACAGCAGCAGATGGGGAGGGGGTGTGGGCTAGTGGGATGAGTCACACGCATAATGAACTTGCCTGTTGTGCTATTCAATACAAAAAAGGAAAAGGAAAACAGAAACACAAACAACAAAGTAGGCTGGCTTTTATCGAAACAGTCGACACAAGCAACCAGGAAACAAACTGGTCGTCTACTGGAGTGTGTGACACTTGTCACAACAATCTTTTGTCACATCTTCAGGAATCTTTGGCTAAAAGAACAAAGGTAAACCCTGTGTATTAATCTGGTGCAACCGACAGTACAGACTGCCAGCAGACGCTCACTATTGTTAGAGGTGGTTGGTAAGAAATCTAAATTCTATATATTTATTCACATTTGTATCACTGCTGCACTGAGCACAGTAACTATCCATCTGTATGAGGTTTAAAACAAGTTCAACCTTCACTCACACACAAACATGAACATACTGAATAAACTAAGCTACAAATTAAGCGCATGCTACCCAAAACTGGAATTGGTCTTTGTGTTTACAAGGTCATTTATGAGGTAAATTGAAAATCTTATTCCTTCACCCTGAGGGAAAACAACCTTCTTCAAAAGCTCTGAATGCTGTGTGATAACATCCCCATCTCTTTTAAAAAGCCTGCTACTTCTGCCACCAGATGGACAAAACAACTTCTTGAAAAGATTTAGTGATAATGGGTTTGGCATTTGCAATGATGATTGACACCAAAGTTGGGAGTGAGTCATTCACATTGATATTTCATACAGACGGGTGTCAGCGAGGCTCTCACCTAGACTAGGCCTTGCCAGAGAAAGCAGCAGATTGGAATTAAGCCAGAACATAACGTGGGTCATCTCAGTCTCTAAATGCAGGAATGATATTTAGAATAAAAGTAATTACTGTAGTCTATGATTTGAACTCTGTTTAGATTGTGTAATATCTGCCTTTCCCAGCAGAGGGAATAGGAGAGTTAGGAGTGGTCCAAGTGGTGCAGTCCAACAGTGAAGCTGCAAGGTGCTATAATGCAGGACACTTCAGCAGTCACCCCACAGCATTCTTAATGAGAGCTTTTCTTCCCAAAAGGAAACGGTTAACACGTTACAGAATCTCATTTGGTATGCTACATCAAATACATCGATAAGAGCATCAAGATTCTACAAACATATAACGTGAGAAAAGTGTAATTTTTGCATTAATGAGATTTTGCAAACAAAATACAGCTCATATAACAGTAAATAATATCCTGGCCTGTATGGAAAAAGACACATCATCTCAAGTCTTCTTATGGTTGAATTTATTAGGAAAAGGGGAACAGGAACCTGAGAGAAGTCTGAGTACTCACCTAAATCCTACTTGTGACTCCCCAGCCCAGGTCAGTTACAGTGGGGGATCTAAAATGTCATTGAGGGGAGTTTTTACAGATCTTGTTACACTAACACACAGACCATTAGGGAGACAGATACACAGGTACAGGATCGCTTTTCTTGTCGCGTCCGTTGCCATGGCAAGAGTGGAGGTAACCGGTTTGCATTTCTTTCTCTGTCACACAAAGTTCATGGAGAGATACAAGTCTGCACGAATTTGGCAGGTTTATGGCATGAGAGCATGGTATGAAAAGATGAAGGTAGATGTTGTGATTATGGTAATTTACAATGGCTTTAACCACAGAAGAGAGTAGTGAAGTGTGTAAATACCTGAGCATTTTCCTTGTGGACTTGTCTGTGGATATAAATCTCACACTTTAATCTACTAGTATGCTCAAATTATAAAAGATTATTTTACAATACATTTACTTAACAGCATGCTTATGCCTGAACCACCTTGTTGCTGCCTCAGTCTGTGTCTCTAAAACTTACATCTACAAGTTGATTTTACCTTTACTTTAAAAAGGCTGTAAATAAGGTTTCCCTCTCTCTACTTTATATAAACAAATAAAATAGGTGTGCGCATTGGTCTTGCAGATAGGAGGTGAAGGTGGGGTTGCACAAAACAGATGGCCAGTGAGCGCAGACAAACTCAAAAGGCATGAAAGCTTCCTGCAATTACTCTGTCAAGAGCTTATGTTGATGGTGATCAGTGATGTCTGAGACTCATGCAACCTAAATTTAAAGTGAACTAAACATACTACCTGTGTGTCTGAGAGCAAGAGAGAGTGAGTGAATAAGTGAGTGGGTGAATAAGTGATACAGAAGCACAAAAATGTTGACAAAACTCTTTGCCAGAGGGCACCTTCCAAATACCTCTCTGTATGTTAAGCTAATCTCTCTTTTGTCAAAGGAATGCTGTAGAGTTACGACAAATACTTTCATTCCTTGTCTATTCAGTGCTGTTTGCACTCTTTTGGCACAAGTTTAAATAAAGGCACCTGAGGAGGTATTTGAGGTAGGTAGGACAAGACACGTCTACACGCGCAACAACAGTATTTGCTCATTTGCCTCCAAAAACACCCATCTAAAGTATGTCTGATGTAGGTCATTTCCAAAACAATGCTTTACTTTTCCTAGCAGATGAATGCGCCAAAATCAAGGACGGTTTTTCCCCCCTCAGCCTTACTTTAGGGTTTAAAATCTGCATAATGAGAGTAAAACCTCCAACCATAGGTGAAGGTTCTCAAATAGCTTCTGTAGGGTGATTGGGTTATTTAGTTACGAGAGCATATGAAAGGTTTGTTTTGTAATATGTTTCATCATTTGAGGTATATACATACATATAAATTGTGAAAAACAAACAAAACATGGCATTTGGGTTTTATTTATAAGTATGCAAAGCATCTGGCCATATGTATTCAATGTCCATTCTAGTCTATTAGCCCATCTCCTCTGTTCTTCTGTTGATCCAACGAATTGGCCCACAGTGTCATGAACACAAATGGATAGACTGTTTCTATGAAATTTGGTCCAGATATTCATGCTCCCTATAGCATAAATTCTAATTTGGTCAATATTATCATGCTAATTGCAGGTGACATGATTAAATGTGTGCTGGTAGGAAGCAAATGAGAAAGTGAGTTGAATCAAAATAATCAAGGAGCTGGCCAAAGATAAACATGTTATACAAGTTTGTTTTTAAATAAATTTCCTCAATTGTTCTGAAGTAGGGTTATTCATTTATGGATTTCTCCTTGTGTTTTTTAAAAACCTGCCACTTTCATTAAATGCTTAATTAAATTAAATGGTTAATTAAATGCTGTTGAAGCATGATTTAAGTCGTTCTATAAATGGTCTGCATCATGCTGCTCCTCCAGTCACCCAAATCCTAAAAGTTAGTTAGTTGTACCAACTGTGACCAAATGCAAAACATTTGAGCCTATTGTTTTTTTTAATGAAATTAGAGGAAATTACATGTTACATTAAATGTTGTATGTTGTCAGTGTTACCTGCTACCTGTTACCTGCTGTGACTGAGTCACACTGTTCACATATGTTGTAACATGTACGCCCAGGTATGATAATGGTTAATACTACTGGAGACCAAACAAAATCTAATTGGGGCATGATGCTATGTACAGGGCTGTTATACAAGTCTTGAACTGTTCACATACATTTCTGAGAAGTTCACACTTAGCTAGAATTGCAATTAATGATTCCTTCAAGAATTTATGTTCACAAGAAGATACCAGACCAAGCAGGAATCTCCGTGGATGAAAATGAAGTGCTAAAAACTGCATAGACACCCCACTATGTTAAATGCAAAACTTCACAGCAAAAATAAAAATGTTTACAGCCTGATACAAAACACGGTTTTGGTTGTGCGTTATGCATTATTGATGAGGTGCTGCCTTGACTGACAGTTGGCTAAGCATACGCCTGTCACAAACCAGCATGTACAGCAGTCTCAGCAACACTTACGCCTCTTTGTCCATTTTTGGCTTAGCCAGGAGTTGGGCAGACTGAGGTATTTCCAAGATGGCGATGGGGTAGCAGCCCACCCTGAACATCAACCGCTGAGCTCAAAACCTATGCATACCATCAGGGTGGCTACATTATTTTGTCTAAGCCAATTAAAAAAATTCAGCTCATTTAAAACTTATGAAAAATTCATATTTGAGACTCATACATTCCAACTTTAAATTTTTGATTAATCAGTGCTAATCTTGATCTGATCAATCACAAAACATCCTTTTGTTAAGGAAGCAAAAGGAAGCCTCAACTGCAAGTTGAACATCTTCCCCTGAGGAAAATATGACAGGGAAAGAGAACAGCAGAAGAGTCAGAGACTAACAGAGGAGAGTAAATGTGTATCATCTAAATGTGTATCATTTACTGCACAATAATATCCAGAGAGATATAGTGTTTATGGTGCCAGAAATCAGGATCACTGAGTGATCTTACTGAGTGTAAGTTTTAATATGCAACTTCTAAAAAAATATCTTCAGCTGTTAAATGTTTGAGTTTCTGCACTGGCAAAGTCTGGTCAGAGTCACAAATACTGACTAACCACTTTTACCTCACCATTGCTTTGCCCTGTTTCCAGAAACTTACCTTTTTTGTATGAACTGCAACAGAACATAGAATATTGGTCTACAGATCTGTGTAGTCCCCAGTGTAGCACACAGCAGAGGACATACTGGAAAACTATCTAAACAATTTCAGATATACATATATAGCAAATTTCTGGCACAATCTGGGCTGCTATGAAACACACAGGCATGGATAAGTGTCTTCATGTTCATTTTGATGTCAACTTTGTTTTAAAGCTATATAATATGCAACTTTTCCACTTTAAAATGTCAAAAAATGCTAAACTATTAAAATTATTCCTGATGTTTCTATCAATTTCCAAAACTTAGAGAAATCCTTTGTTTTAAACATAGTAATGGTCTGTTTCATTTGGCCACCTGACATATTTAATGTGTGCATGCATCAGCACTGTGTTTGCTTACCAGAAAAAAAATTACTTTTCATACACTTTTAAGCAACATTTTAAGATACAATATTTACGTAATTGTTTTAAACTATACATTGTAAATAGATGAATGATTTTAGTCATTGGATATCTGGCTCCTAAAGTTATCAGAGAAAAAGGCTAGGCAAATGTTAGGCTGCTCAGCTCCTAGCTCCTCTGAGACATCCTGTGTCCTTCGTACAGCAGAGAGGAGGGGGGTAACTCTGCACATGACAATGAAAGTTCTTCTGAATGAGTCCAACATGAGTTATCACAGAAACAATCAAACAAAGTTTAACCGTGTCAGTTCTCAGCCCTTCCTTGACATCCCGTGTCTACTGTACAGCGCAACAAAACTTTTTTTTTTCCTGGTAAAAACCTCCCAAATAACACTGAAGGAATCCAAACTGGGATATGGCAAACTTAACATAATCCATACAAACACATTGTGTCTTTCTTTACTAAAATGTCTATGATGATTTTCAATGTTTTACCTGAGTATGATTGCACTACATGATTATGTGGCTGATTTGCGTTCCCTTGGAGAAGGGGGAAAAAGAAGAAAAGATGTATTTTAATGGTATGTAAGCAAAGGTAAATCTCTAGGGAAGAAAGCTACATACTTGAGTGTTTGGAAAATTTAACCTCTACATAGAATTGAGATTTCAACTAATCATTTTTATGATTAGTGTATCTATTTTTCAATAGGGGTGTGTTAAAGGCACATTATCTGTCTGGAAGTTCATGGATGACAACTATGGAAAAACTGAAAATGTAACTAATCAGAGATAATAATATGATGTGGTAATGGCTCAAGAATATCAATACATCCTCCAGCTTTTGGCTCAGATGGAAAATTTTTTACATTTTGTACATACTGTAAATGTGCAATGGTCGCTGTCCAAGGTGCTGATCCTGACACAGCCAAAGATGTGAGCGCCAACAGCAGAGATTCAACATTGTTCCCCAGGCTAGATAAACTGGTGACTGGTGAAGTTTTTTCTCTGTAGGTGTGAACATATAATTTTGTATTGCTGAAACAGGCGGGTTGCCTGTACTTTGTACATCTTACTTGGGTGGCAGCAAAAATTTTAGGAAGGGGAAAGAATATCAGAAATAATCTCTGAATTTAATATTGTTCTGTATAACACCCCCACTAACACTGAGGTTCAATGTTAAAACATAGTTATTGGATTGCTTTAGACTGTACTTGATGTATTACCATGCAAGTGCAGTTATATGCACTGTCACATGCGGGTGAAAGCCTACTGGAGAAATATTGTTACAATGAGTAGGTTTTAATGGTTAGGCCCATCAGCCTATTGGTCAGCTATAGGTGGCATAAGCATTTTAAACATTATGACCTAACAGAAATCCATGTGGTATTAAACTTATGTTTATTTGAATAAATTTGCCATTTGGAGCCGGTGTGTATAAACAATATTGTTACACCCAAACTACCTGATTGTGTTACTATGGCCGGATTGCTTTATGATTCATTTCTCTGCATGATATCTAAGCGCGATAATTAATTAACATTTCCTGACAACTTGTTATATTCCTATCACATTAATACACAATATTTATATTGTGATAATTATTATCATACCTGTCGACAAGTAAAATGTTATTGGCACAGCAACCCAGTCAAGAATCTTCAAATCTAAATACTGTCTCACCTTATCACTAGTTAGGGTCACAGTCGCTGAAGTAGGACGCCAAGCTGGAAGACCTAATGCCTCCTAATGTAATGGATGGTTGGGTGGTCATTTGTCTTACTAGAATGATTGCATTTAAAACTATTGCTTTTACTCACCCTGTAGCATGGAGGATGAGATGAAGATATACTATGCCCCAAGCTCAAGTTCTTCCAAGATGCTGCCAGTGCTATTAAAAATACCAGTCCCTCCTAAGCACCTTTCTTTACATGATGTGTTGCTCAGTTTTGGACTGATCTTAAATGCTTTATGTACGGATGCTGATATATTACTACTACTTCTTGTAATACTGTAATGTCACCTCAAATCACACACCCTAACATCCTCACTTTTTCCTTCCTTCTTCCCTTCCTTCTTTCCTTCCTTCATTCCTTCCTTTACTCTTTTTTTCTCATAACCACTTTCACATAATTCATACCACCTCTGCCTTTGTTCTATGGTTACATTTGTTATGTTTTTCAATAAAAATCTGACTGCAAAGAGGAAAACCCCAGATCCTGTCATCCTCTACATAAACCTCATAAAGTGCATGTCAAGCATCCGCCCACTCCAAGGAGTCCTGAGACTGGCTCTTACACCACAGTGTTGCTGAGGACATCCCAGGAGAGACAAGGATAGGAGGCACTTGTATCTTCTCTGAAACTATAAGCCAATAACTCAATATTTACTATACATGGGCAATCCAAGACAACGATTAGTCTTTCACTATATTTTAAAGGCTGCTTGCATTCTGAAAGTGTACTCTAAAGGTAATTGAACATAAAAAAGTTAACTTAGCTGGTCAGATACCTGTTTTGATGAAATATTTAACTTTTTTCAGTCAAAATTAACATAGCTTAATGCAATTAAAGTAGCAACTTTAAAGTTTATTCTGAAATGTTAGAATTTGTGTTCATGTGTGTTTAAATTGAAATTGGGTTCATGCATGACCAAAACATCATGGATACAGGGGACTGTCACCTGTACTAAGTACATTATGACATTATCAAGCATCAATCTGTGTGTGAAAATAATGTTAATGACATTATCATTTAGGGTGCATCTTCTAACCTTTCCAAATAAAGTGATTTACAGGAGACAGTAAAGAATTGTAGGGATCTGATTTGGAGGCAATGAGTGACAGCTGGGGAAAAACTGATTGGACACTGAAAGAAATGGAAAGGGAGGGACCTCTACTGTGTGCATGAGTCATCACTCTCCACCCCCACCCCCCCAGCCAAACTGTCTGTTTTTGTCTTGCAGGTTGGAGATTTACTGAGCTACATTCTCTCTGCTGGAAAGATTATTTTTTGCATAAAATGCAGACCATAACAAGCAGACTGTAACAAGCAAATTATAGTGAGTATTATACTTCATTTGCAGGATAAGGAATGCAATATTACACCAAAGGTCCAACTGTTAAAAATGACTTTACGGCAAGCACAAAATACCCTAAATATAATCGTATATATTTAATTATAACAATCTCAGTGTTTAATGTTAATGTGCATTATAATACGCTCATACATCTTGAGGGTGCTGAATCTGCTAAAATATAGTTACACTAGGATACAATTTAGATATTTCTATACCTGCATGTCTGGCTTAAATTATTAACTAAGGATTCAATGCCTACAAATTCATAAAAAATTACCACTACCTAATCCATAAAACAGATCATTCTGAATACTCAGCATAGTGGCTCCCAAGATATGCATCCCTACATCTGCAAAGACTACAGCCTCACTTCTGTGCTCTGTAGCTGTGAGAGACTGCTGTTCATGATAATGAAATTAATTTTTCTCACAGTCTAGTGGGTTACTTTGGGGTTGAAAAGAGGGGAAAGGGGTTGCTGTCTATAAAATCCTCATTACTTTGATTAGTCCAGTCAAATCACAATTGTCACAATTGAGCTTAAATGTAAACATTCAAGGAGTATATTTCTGCATTATTTAACATTTAATTGTGAAATATATTATATTATACTGTTAATCATAAGTTTAAGAGTAGTTTTAGCTAAATTGCAGCAATATTAAAGTTCATTCACTAAAAATTAATTTGCTTATTGTTATTTTACATGGATGTTTGACCTTTACTCTGCAGAATGATGTGTCCAGAGACTAGATGGCTGTTTTTACAGTCATCTGATGAAGCGCAAAAGTTTATCTGTGCTCATTCTACATCTGAGTTTAATATGTGCACAAACAAACACAATTTTGTGACATCACAACTGGTTTGAATCATGGTTCAGTATTCAGTATTCGCAACAAGTGGAAACATGAATCATCTAGTTGATACAGACTGATAATCAACTTTTGAAAAGCAAAATATTTGCATAATTACAGTTTCTGGACATTTCAAATTCTGACAAGAGGTAGGGGAGAATTTTTACAACATGTCTGTAGGGATCCTTACAATAACGCTTACACTCCCACAAATTACAATTGTATTTCACTTGATGCTGGTCAGTAACCAGTTCATAGTATCCCTTCCTGTCTCAAGAACAACATACTATGTAGAGACAGATTCACAATGGGACACACCACTATCCCACTTCCCAGCACCAATCCACATTAGCTATTCAGGTAAAGTCTTTATCAGCTTTTGGTCACATTAATGGTCACATACCATCTTGCACCCTGGCCTCTTGCTATGTATGACACAATTGCTGTGTGCTGTGAGAGCTAATAAACATAGTCAATTATGAGATGCACTGCCTGTGTATGTTTAACGCCAAGAAAATGGCATTCCACAACATTAGGTATTATGTTGTTGTGGAATATGTAATCAATCCTTCATTATACTGCAAATAAATCAGTATGTTATTGACTAAGTTAATGTTATAATACATATCTATCTATCTATCGAGAGAGAAATTGGGTATTGTCAGACCTTATTTTAACAAGATTATAAATCATATGTATATTTACATTTACTCATTTGGCAGACACTTTTATCCAATGTGACATCAGTCATGTGAGGGACATCAGTACAGTTGCTGGAAGTATTAAGTACTACATCTATAAAATAAGTACAGGAGATCATCATGTATAGTAAGTACTAAATAAAATACAAAATCTGCTAACTTCTAGTTAACAGGAAACACCACAAATTGTGACAGAAATGCCAAAAGGCTATGTCTTTGTTTTAACAGGAAACAAGAAATAAGGTCAAATATGATGCAGTGGATCTATTCAAAATGATTACGTGCTTCATTGGTGCCTGCTCTGAAAGATTTCTCAAGTGTGACATTACTGTCAATACAGTGCAACAAGGAAACAATGCAAACTATATAAAGCCTAAGAAAAAACAGATTTGAAAAGAGGGGATGGAATCATCTAACTATATTCACAAAATGTAAAGAAGCATCAGAAAAGATGGCTTTCTCTCCTGAAGGTGAATTTCATGGTACTAAAGGAAGACAAAAGAAGAACAGGGCCAAGTCCATTAGGGAGTGCAGAGAAGAGTCAACCTAAATGAAGGGCTCGTAGTGGAAGGCATGGTAATAGGGAAAAGACATCTAGAGGCATTTGAGAAGATGCTTCCAGTAGTTTAAAGACTGGGTTGACAATACAACATAAAATAAAAGGAACTAGGGAACGGGGTGGGGGCAGTGGAGTTATCTTGGGGGAGGGGGTAGACTAGGAGGAATTAGTCATAGTGCAGTGTTATGTGCTAATTTTTGATTAAGATGCCCTGGGCCTTTTCATGACTGGCACTAACATCAGTCCATCAATGTCGGTACTTCCAGTACCTGTTAAAAAGAGGTACTATAAAGGCCACAGAGTGCAGCACATGCCAGTACAGTTAAAGATACAAAAAATACTAGACATACTGCAGGCATACCAGTACACCTTGTATTGTTTTCTCTTTTCGTTGTTTATTGACTCAGTTTCAATGGGTGGCCATACTAGTATTAGTCTATTAATCAAACAGAATTGCCATTTCATTTCACTTCATTATCCATTCTGACACTGTGAACATCTTAGCAGCTTTCTGTTTGTGAGGGAGAATTATTTTGCCCTGAAGTGATTCATGTCACTTTCAGTCAAAACAGAAGCTGTGGTTGGGTTGCTGGGAACAGATACCTAATGTCTTGTAAATTGAACCAATGTCAATTAAAAACACTGTGTTATTTTTGTGGGTATTTTTATGTGACTGTGTTAGTCAGTCTGGTACTGGAAGATGATGTTCCTATTCACTCCTACAAATTAGAGATGAAACACATCATAGATCTGCAACCAGGCTATCCCAGTATTACTGTTCATTGGTTGACAATTGTCACACAGTCTATATGGTCTCACTGTCCATCCCTATGCTTGAGGTGCTAGAATAGAGACTGTGGTTTGTAAAGGTGGAAATGACCAATGTTCAGGTGCTACTCGCAGAAATGACCATCAGCCACCTCCAGGTTTTCAATCTCTGACATCAGTGTTTTTAGCCCTGGGGAGTAGTGATCAGTCTCAGGAGCCTTAGGGTGCCTGGAGGGTACCTAAGTTTGTATGTGATGGCTGCCAGCAACACATTGCTGATACAGTGATGGTGAAATTTGCCACATCTAAAAATGCTTTCAGTGTGCATATATTTCTTTCAGGTGCTCATCAGAAAAGATGCTTTGTTGTGTGAGCCAAAGGCCTTGTGTTGGTTTATGGTTAAGAGGATGGGGCAAATATCAAATGGTGCAATGGTCCCCAGAAAGACTCTCTCACAAATGCTTGAGCTGGGAGAAGACTGTGCACATCACTGTATTCATGAGAA
Organism: Rachycentron canadum; assembly: GCA_038496675.1. Lineage (NCBI taxonomy): Eukaryota > Metazoa > Chordata > Actinopteri > Carangiformes > Rachycentridae > Rachycentron > Rachycentron canadum. The sequence continues at coordinate 12,953,118 of CM076648.1, forward strand.
ACCAAGGTATTCAAGAGATTAATTTTAAATAAGGTGTTTGCAAATGCTAAGAAAGTTTATACAAAACCAACAAATGCTAAAACAGGGTCAGTCTGGTTAAACTGTGGAGGTAGACATGGTGTAGGAACAATGAGCGGGAAGCGAGGAAACTTGTTACTTGTTTAGGTCAGTTGTGTCATGTAGTGTCAAGTGGCCACGCTCTTCCCTGCCAAATTAGTCAGGAAACAGTAGGCAAGGAGTGGGAGCGCCCCAGCTGAGTACAGCAGAACTTCATCTGGATGCTACTGGGAATATAGATAATGTTGGTTACACAGATAAGGTCAGTGCAACTGACTTTTATCAGAAAAGGTCCAACAGCAGTTTAATAAACATCACTTAGATGTAGGAACATATGTTGAGGAGGATCAGTAACAGAGTACTGTAGAGATCAGTAGAGAGTACAATAGAGAGTGTCTGTTTTAAATGACCTTCAGTTTGAATTGGCCACATTACCACATGTTTGTGTTTACAATATCACACTCTATTGGTAACTATGGCCATGGTGTGGTTTCACAGCAGAGAGAAGTGATACAGCAAAAAGCCGATGGTGAAACACAATTTCATGCATGAGAGGAAGCATGTCCAACATGACAAACCATTTACTGCAGCAAGGTAAAGAAATGCCCTGTTTAATGCCAAAGCATAAAAGTAAGAAACAACTGTAAAATATTCACCTTGTGCATGGCAAAATGATGATTTTCTTCTCTTTTACAATTTGACTGAAAAAAATCCAAAATATCTGAGCAGAGTAAATCTTCTGAAAATAAATTTGTTTTTTGGTTTCAGCTCATTTTCATAGTGTCATTGTATGACAAGATGGGAAACCATTTGATAAAAGTAAGAGTCAATCAGAAAAAAATAATGTTAATTAATAAATTGAAATTACAGTCAATAAATCTAAATGATGCCTAACACATAGCAGTGATAAATAGCAATTAGACTAAATAATAAATGTTTTGTTATATAATTATCCTGAACATATTTAAAAGAAACACCACCAAGATAATTCAGTTGGACCTCACACATCAATTGAAGATGTGTTGCAGGAATGAGTCATCTCAATCCAGCTGTATCTGATTAGCATACCCACTCACACACTAGGAACAAATGTAAATATTGCAATAAAATCTGATGTAATAGTATCAATTCGGCATGCAGGAAAGGTTCCAGTTTATTTTTACCAATATTGGATGCATGTGAGCATAGAGTTACACAATTTCAATAATTGTTATCAAATCTATGTGAAAATATAACTCTCAGTAATTGATATTATAGCAGCACACTCCTCTCCAGTGTTATTTGATGTTGACACACATACACAAAAAATAGTATTATAGCAGATTCAAACATTAATTTGAGAAAAAAGGATATATATATATATATATACACACACACACACACACTCACACACACACACACACACACACACACACACACACACACACACACACACACACACACACACACACACACACAGTACTGTAAGGTGCAAGATACAGCTTTGTAAGCAATGTGGCAAAACTGAATGGTGAGCAAATACAGTTCAGAGGTTGGGAATGAGGGTTACTTAAGCTAAAATATAGATATTTGCATAGCTGGATGCTCAAGAAAGCTTGCTTTGTTTTGTTTAAGTTGTTCTTCAAGTGAACCTGAAGCTGAAGAATGCATAAGATGAAAGGGCTAAAACAAGTATACAGGACAGCATGGTGAAGCACCCACAAAGGGGTTGTCTGCTCAGCAAGGCTGAACAATTTGGCGCTCTGTAGACTGAGGCACCCCATTTGGCTAATGAAGTCCCAGACTGTCTTCACACCACACCCCCACCCACCGCACCACTATGAAATGTTCTACTCATGAAAGTAATGAGGCAGGGAGGGAGAAAGACTCTTCTGGCCACTGATAACCTCAGACTAAACTTGCAACCTTACGAGACAAGGGCCTAATATCTGGCCGTCAATCAGCCCCAGCATCCCTGGCTGGAGTGTTTAATTACAAGGATCAATTATTTACCAGCCTCCTCTTTCACTACTCAGTGCTCCCAAAAAAGGAGTGAAAGAAAAAAAAGAAAAAACATTGGCAAGACCTAGAAGAAGTTGAGGTGGAAAATTTAGTACAGCAAAAACTGCAAGTTGCTTGTTCCAGATAATACAGATGTTTATGCTGTGCACTGTGTACAACTTTATTGTCAGCTTAACATGAAAAAAACTCTTTGTTCTTTCACTGATTTTAAAGCATATCTAACTTTCTACTATTACAGTCACATTTAGTGCTTACTTACAGTTTAGAGAAACTGAAAATAGTAAATAAAAGATTACACTAAATTCCTGGAGTATCATCAACATCTTCAGGACTGTGGTTCCCTGTACTTCATATTTAATCCTGAAGTCTTGACTTCAGCTGCATGTCCCAAGCAACAAGGCTTTTAACTAATTTGAAGAGACAAGCTCATGTTACCCCTTTACTTGTATTCACAACAGCGCTTCACCTGGCTGATATAGGAATATATGTCGGGAAAAAGTACACAAAGTCACCAAAAAAAGACCTTTATCTGAAATAGGGTACATTTCAAATACTGCAGTTCATGTGCAGACAAAGACAAGATAGTATGTGCCACATTATTACTATTCCAAATAGCTCCCTGCCTGTTTTACAATATAGGTTTAATTGATTTCATGTTAATTTCCTAAACTGCTGCATAAAAGTACATAACACTCTCTGTGCTGTAGACTGTCAACTGTAAGACATTTACTCTCATTTGACAAGACATACTAACCCTACCTACCACTTCCTCACAAGCTGATACACTCAGTGCCTGGTTTAAAAAAAAGTCTGTACTTACATTGGCATTCATTGACAGTGATGCATCTTTGACAACCCTCACAAACAATTTATCCCACTAAACACCTGTGTTGTCCACACACAAAATTACATTTAAAGTAAAAATAAGAGATAAAAACACATGGTAACTGTTTAAGTACTTCATGTGAGACTACTGCACACTACCTCTCCTACCCTATGTTCTCACTTGCAAATAAAAATGCAAAAACAAAAAAAACCAAAAACAAACACGTTGTGAAGTAGCAGCTGGTGGAGTGTTTTGTGGTCATCTATCCATAGAGCAGAGTGGCTCTTCATGTGTCCAAATTACAGCCAGCCAAATAACCCAAATAACTGGGGAAGTGAAAAATGCAGCACTCAACTTAGTGGCAGTTCAGGGCCTTAACAAGATGCAACACCTGTGATTTGTGGTTTCTCTGTTTTGCTGTATTTTTGTGCTAGACTTCCATTGTCATCGCAAGTCTAGCCGGGTTCATGCTATTTATGGTGTGCAAGTTCCACATTGGTGACCATCTGCTTTCTACATGAGCTGGCATTAATGCCTTTGTTACTTTCATGACGACCACAGACTTAAAATTATAGTGCTTTGGTAGCCCTGAGAACAATTCACACTTTTATGCCTGCTTCGTTGTGCTACTGTTGTTGCCTTTGGATTTGCTGGATAAAGACTTAAGCGAAAAAGCATTTAAGAGGTCATGTTATATGTGTGAACACAAAAACCGAAACCACAGACAGAAGCCAACGCAGACTAAAAGGATGAAATGTAAAATTTCTAAGACAGGCCCAGTGCCACAGGTGTTTCTGAACCTTGATATATAATGTATGTAAAAACATATATTCAGGTCTATACTTACTTAATTGTAAAAAAATATATAAATCTTCATCTGCATTACTAAAAGAATTATGCATTGACTGAGATAGGAAAAAAAAAAGATCAGTAACCCCTCAAATGTGTAACTGTCTAACCAATACTTGTTATTTGTCTAAACCAATTCAAACAATTGTTGAGTGTTGAAAGACTCTAATATTGATCCAAAAAAGTAGGTCTCACACTTATGGTCTTATTAATTCCACAAGGGGGAGTGTGATGAGACTGAAATATAAGAGTAAACAGCTCGTTTCTCCTACAGTAGCACAGGGTTTCTCCGCTGGACTCAGCTGATGGCTCATTAATCTGTTATAGAGGAGGTCCCCTACGCAAGCAGTCTGCGCCTGTGGAGGACTCCTCGTGCTTTGCCTTTTCAGCACAGTTGTTTCATTAAAATAAACTACTAAAAAAAAAAAAAAAAGCAGAAAAGTTTAAAAACCCCATTTATTGTGTATTTTCAGTTAGTGTATTTGGAGTATAGCGCAGAACACCACCAGACTGTGCAGCTCTATACAGCTTTCAGCTCATTGTCTTGGTTTGGTAGTTGAGTCCCTCCAGCTCTCACTGACCTCCTTAGATAAGACTGAGTCACTCCTACTGGTGCAAATGTCTATCTTGAATTGAAATAATACTATATAATAATTTTAAGAATTGAACAATATTAAAAAAGAAAAATATGAATTACCAAAAATTGGGTTTTAGTTTTCTAGTTTAATGTTAACCTTGTACTACTACTACTCACCAAGGTTAATTGTGATGGATGTTTACCATGGACAATTTTGGTATTAATTCGCCTCATTTTTCTTACCCAACAAAATTCCGCTAACCTGTATTAACCTATATTTACCTGCGTTAATTTTGTCAAAGAAGACTACGATGAAACTATGATAATTGATAATGATTTTCAATGACAAACAAAAATTACTAGAAAATAATGTGACAGACAGATGAATGGACAAATTAAGAAATTGCTGTTTTAAAGCAAACCTTCATTCAACAATCTGCATGCATCTACACAATCATATGCTGTAACCTTAGTTCTTGGTTAGAAAAACGGTTTCCTCCAATGCCCAAAAATAAGAAGCATCTTGCATTCAGCACCTGATGCTACCAATTGAGAGTTAAACACTGACAAGAGAGAAAAAAAAAACTACTAAATATGCAAGTCAGTACACCATTTACAAAAAGGTAAGATGACTTAACATTACCGTGAGCTGTGGAGATGAATAGAATATTAACTTAATTTTCAGTCAGCTAACTTTGATGTTGCTATCAGCAGGGATACGTTAAATTGAGGATTAGTGTTAATGTCAATGTTTAAACATCTAAATCAGCTTTTTAGATGTTCACTAAAGAAATATCACTATCTATTCTCAAGCTAAACCTACACTATGAACAGTATTTTAGTGAATAGTTGAGTCAATCAGCTTCTGAATGATTCGCTGCTCTGCAGTGGAGAGCATGGGCAGCTATTGTAATGCTACGTGAGCAGAAATTACTGAGAGAGAGCGGTTCTGTTCAAACAACCAGAGCCTGGAAAAGACAACTGGATTTACTAAGGGGAGTGAGTGTGTTGCATTACTGCAGAGCAGAGTGGCATGGACCCAGTGAACAAATAAACAGAACCTTTTCAACTAACTTTGTGACAAAACATGGTAAGTATACACAACAAAGATGGCAACAGGTGACCTGACATAAAATGTATCTGTTGCACACAAAAACTGGGGATCATGAAAATAGTAGTTGTGCAGCTATCTTTTTTTGAGACAGCAGACACAAGGGCAGTCAAGTAAAGCCTGTACAATTACTAATTTCTTAACAACTCTTCTTGACACCATTTCACCTACACCAGAAACAATGAATGTCCTAATGACAAATTACGACTCATTTTGACTGTACCATCCCAAAAACTTTCAGAACCATCATTCCCAACTTTACATGTTAAGTTGGGTTCCAGTATGCCTCATACAAAAACACAACAAACCAAGGCTGCTTTCAGTGAAGAAATATGGCAAACTATGAAACCAGATCCAGCACGATGGCCATTTGTAAAACTGTGAAAATATTGTGTAGGCTACCAGTGCAAATTAGCTACCTGCATACACATTCACAGCCAGATGTCCTGTGTGGGAGGCAGCAGGGCATTGAAAGGCTCCATTTACACACTTTGGTTTAACTGCAGTATTTGCTCTAACAACCATCATTGCTTAAGTACTCCATTCATACATATTCTGCTTCAGCTGACAAGAGCAATTACATATTGGTGATTATTTTACAATAGCCATTCATATCATTAATCTCACTGCCCTCAGTGATTTTGGTGGCCCTTTGCCTGATATTAAAGGTAGGTTTCCTGACAACAACTGACTTGTTAATGGCACCATTACTTAACCACCACAAATTTGATTGCTTAAATGCCTATTGCCTGACAGATCATGTTGCTGTCCCTACAAAGCTATAAATTTCCTATATAAATGTGTTATAAGACAATGTGTGAGCCCCCTAACAAGTTCATAATGTTGCTGTGGTTATAATATAACCAGTGAAACCATTACATATGTGTCATCACACAAATAAATAAACAGACATCTGCAGTAAATCAACATTTAAAACATGACTTCTGAGTGTAACCGTGTAACATTTCCACAGAACGTCACACTAAGTGAGGTCTACAGCTTGTACTGTACAAAAAAACAAAATCCATCAAACTGTTTTTAATAGCATCTGATTGGCAAGCTGTCTTGGGACAGTTGGCAAATGGGCGGGCAGCGGAGGAGTTTAGAGGTGCTAAAGTTCAGGCAGGAGCGACGCAGCACCCTGTGTCCTGCCAACAGCCTTACAGTGGCGCAATTCCTGACTAAGTTGTTGACCCATGGTCCCCACCTGCCTTGACCATGCATTATATAGGGGGGGGCATCACTTCCCCTCCTTTGCTGCCTGCCACACCAGAAGGCTTTTGACTCATGCCCATCTGTCCTGGTAGTACATACATTAAGTGAAAGCCAAGGATACTGGCACTCTGTCCAATTCATGCGTGTCTTTATAACTAGTTGTGATATATTGTGTGAACAGAATCTTTACCTTAGCAACAAACATCTCAATAAAGAGAATAAGTATCAGTGAAACAGATTTCTTCAGATGGCAGTAGAATACTATTAAGGTGTTAAAATGCACAATTAAAGAAAATTTGTTTTCACAATTGTATTTTTTTTTCTATTCAAAGCAATTCATATACTTTTTTTTAAAACTGGGAAAAGGCTCTGCAATTAATATTATCTTAGTGAAGCTCTGGATAAGAATTTTTGTTGATCTTATCAGGTAGGTGCTGTACTTTTTGGGATTGTAGTTAGCGGTGGTGCTGTAACGAAATGTATGACACTGATAGGGTTTCAAACATAGTGAAACATTAGAGGGATAAAATATAAGAAACACATCTCAGTATGAGTTTGCATGCCTGTTTCATTACCATAGCAACCATGGCAGACTGGATAACAATGCCTGAATATACAAATATGACCTAATCACCAGTAAATATCAGTGTGGACAGTCCCAGAGATTCATTTCAGTCACACAATAGATTTGCCTATCTGAACATATTCTAGGAACTTGATGTGGAAATATATCAGGAGTGAATATATTCTATTGTCAGTAATGGTAATAAAAAGGAGGTTAAATTACACAATTGCTTTTGTTTGAATACTTTTACATGGCCCTCATTTGGTCTGAATTAATCTTTGCCATATTTAAAATAGCATTCAAACAAACAGACATCATTTTTTTAAAAGGACATCAAATAACTAGTTGAAATATGAAAGATGCTCACATACCTGACCAGGTTGGATGTCCAAGTAATGAAGCACTTCTTTGAGCATGACAGGTGTGTGAGGAGGCTTTTCAGTTGAAACAGATGACAGTTCTTCAGATCTATTCCAGTGACCAGGACCAGAGGATGCATCAATTGTGGATGTGTGCAGGCTTAACTTCCATGACCTCCATGCTCTCCACACAGCCAGACTGGTTTTCCGTAACATGGGGTTGGAGCGCAGAGACATGTGGAAAATCATGATCCTTGTAATGATCTGTGTATAAAGTAAGAGAAAAGCTGTTCAGTATTTCAGCCAATTAAGAAGAGCAGGGTTTGTAATACAGTTGAATATTTGTGAGCGTTTTGGAAGCAGCAGTGAGATGGTGATGAACTGCAAGCGGCTGATTACAAGTTTAAGTGTTTTGTAGTTACTATGCTTTTATCCCGAATAATTACCAACTATGTATACCAAATGGTTACGTACATTAAGTCTATGTGACAACTATGATACAAATAACATTTAACTGGTCCTAGCTTCTTATGCCCAGGCAAAACAAGACAATGTCAACGTTTCAAGACAGTTGAAAATTCACTTCAAACAGTGTCTCTGTGTGGTTCATGTACTGCATCGCCACCACACCCATATAAAGAGTATGTACATCCCTGGCTGATTGGGTCAACATTTTGGCATTTTACATGAACAATACTGCCCGCACCAGGCACCAAAGTGAGCTACATGGTTAAAAAGGTATTCAGGTGTTTCCTGGCAACAAGATGTATTGAAAATTAAGAGCTCAGTTAGTGATGTATGATTCTGATAAAACAGAAATATTTTCAGGCTCAAGGCATTCAACATGTTTGTACATTGCATTGGTGAATGCAATGGAAATGTTCAATGGCAACATATAATTACAATTACTTCAGTATATTTAGATGTGGAAATACAAATACTGAGTCACATTGCATGATTGCAGTCAGATTATGGGCCATATCTACAGTACTGGAATTAAATAAATGTATGACAATTTAATAACCTTTTCTGATTATTTGCATCCATGTTGTTCACTTCAATTCTCAAGATTATAACAATTTAAAAGTAAAGTTGTCTCTCAACATGTCTTTTCAACAGCCTGTCAACAGCCTGCCAACAGCCCTCCATTGTGTCCTCCCCATTGTAATACATTCAATTAAAGTTGCGGAACCATCGCAGGAATAACTGAGACAGTTGAATTTCATTTAAGAAGGAGTGATTTTTTTCCCCCCCAAGGCCCGTTATACTTTCTGTGCCCTCTCTCTTAATATTTAAATGGATACTTAGCTGCTAGCCAGAAAGCTAGGAGCAATTAGAAGTTCACAATGGCATAGCATTACAGCCCTGGACTGGCGGTAGCTGTTAAAAGATCACTTCATTTAACCCAACACCTATCAGGGTGTAATGTTATGACGCTAGTCTGAAGCAAGAGCATTGTTTTGATGTGAAGCAGATTAGCTAGCCTAGCCTACATGGCTAAGACTAGCAGAGCTAGCAAGGAGCAGGCGTGCAGGAGTGTTTGTGGATTACAGACGTGGAGTTACACGTGTGCACGATAATCCTAATACGTGTTAAAGATGTGTTTGTCTCAGTTTGGCTTTTAACGATAAATTTGTTACCCTTTATCCCCAAAAGTGTATCCTAGCTGTTACGGCATGTAGATGAGCAGTTAGTTAATGGGCTTTTTTTTTTTTTTTTAAACAACTGACATGCTGCATGGCCCCACACAGTTAGCTTGACAAAATATCAACGAACACACACAGGGACGCAACGGGACATTAGTTTACATTTAAAACATATTTCTCCCGGGTGCACCGTACCTACACCCCTGGGAAGTTAACTGTGTCTTACCGTAGTGGACCGCGGAGTAGCTCCACCTTCGGCAGCGGCTCCATGCCTGCTGCGTCACGCCGGTCCGCCCTCTAACCGGCGGCTAACATCCAATCTGCGGCGGCGGAGGAAGAGGGCTTGTTTTTGAAATTATTGGCGCTTGTCGTGCTGCAATGACCATCTTGAGAGCTTTGCTAGCGACATTTTCCTAAACACCAACTGACACGTTTCCCGTCCGAAATCGTTACCGCGGTAATGAAACGAAAGACGACGTTTACTGACTAAACGGTAAGAAGTAAAAAAAAAAAAAAATCACCAAACCGTGTAACCGACACGGTGACGTTAATTTGCCGTTGAGATGTGTGAGAGCTAGCTAACAGGCGTTAGCTAGCCCTGCCTAGTTGACCCCGTTTACTAGCTTTAAGGTTGTATAAAAAAAAAAAAAAATTCTACTCTATTTTTCTATTTGTATCACGTATATGTTTTCTCTAGGTCTCCACTGAAGCCCTATAATGTTTACAGACAGAGACATTTAAACCTCAGACACCATTTTAATCACGATGCTAAATTTCCTTTCTTTTGTATTATACTAATTTCCCTAAACCATAGCCTGATGTAGCTCTTATGTCTCAAAACAAGTTGGTTTTAACAGGATTTATAATAAAGTTGTAAAAGCTACAACATCGACGAGCTGCACAGCATGTGTTTGTTATTGGTTTCATATTCAGTCGTTTCGGTTTTTAAAAGCGTCACATTGCAGCATGTGCTTGAATATATATTTACCTGATGCTCATATGGTAAATGGCACTTGACCAACAGTAAAACAATATCTCGCATCTTGGGAGTTACTACTCAAACTGTCAGGCAAGATGGATAATGGCATTATTAAGACTCCTATACCGGTAGATTGCAATGGGATATAAACTGCCTCACTGCTTCTTTAAGATTAGTCCCTTAGTTTAATTGTAACGAGTAGAACTGAAGCATGGAAATTATTGTTATCTCTGCAGTAACAGGGAAGAACATATAAACATTGTACATCCAAAATGTAATTCTGATTTTCGGTGTGTTTACACTAAGTTGTCAGTTTATTAGGTACACCTAGCTAAAACAAATGTTTTAACTCTTAAATCTATATTTATTTCTAGTTATATTTCTATTTTGTTTGAATTTGAGTGCCTGTAACAAACCAAATTTCCACTGGGATTAATAAAGTATACTGATTGTGATTTTGTACGACATAAGACTTTTTTCAAATACTTTAGTTATAATATGCAAAACCTATTCATATCAAAGGCAAAAATATTTATTGGCATTAGATATTAGAAAGACAATGCAATATAAAGTATTCATTTGCATCTCCCAGCCCTCTTAAAGGACATTCATGGTTTATGTGTATTTTTTTCCCTTGGTTTCCCATGTGATTTAATCAGGATGTATGGTGGTGATACATTAGTGTTTTCTATATGTTTCCCACATTAGTATAATGTGGGAAATGTAGTTAACTCTTTGTTTTTGTTTTGCAGAAACACTTCAGTTGATGCATAGTGACCACAATGGCAAGTAGTGTGTGCAGCCATGTAAAGGTGGTCATTCGAGTGAGGCCAGCCAATGACAGCGAGAAGCGTGAAAACTGTCGAAATGTGGTTCAGGTCGTTGATAACCACATGCTCATATTTGACCCCAAAGAAGAGGACATATCATGTTTTGGGTCACAAAGATTACGGAACAGAAACATCAACAAGAGGGCTAACAAAGACCTCAAGTTTGTTTTTGACCACGTCTTCGGCGAGAACTCTACTCAAGTTGATATCTTTGAGAATACAACTAAAGGAGTATTGGATGGTGTGATGAATGGATTTAACTGCACAGGTAACAGTTGAATGAATTCAAGTTGTATGCTAAAGCTACACCAGGCTTCATGTTATAGTTTGAGGTTATGCTGTATCCAAAGCAATTTTAATGTTGCTTTAAACATTAATACTTTACAGTATCTAATTTTTATCTGTTGAGCTGAGCTGTCATTTTTTTCTATTGCAGTGTTTGCCTATGGTGCTACAGGAGCAGGCAAGACACATACCATGTTGGGAGCACAAGATGACCCTGGGGTCATGTATAGAACCATGAAAGAGCTGTTCAAACGCATGGATGATGCCAAAGAGGAGAAAGAATTTGCTGTTGCATTCTCATATCTTGAGGTGAATATATGAGTTTGCATTGCTTTTCTGTTTGTTGTCATCTGTTTTAGTGCATAATCTCTTAATTTTTGTATTAATTTGATTCTCAGACTTTGAAGGTTTGAACCACACTGCTTTTGTCTAAAGACACTGCACAAATTAATACCTTTAACACATTTCACTGTTTATTTGTGCCTTTTATTTACAGGTTTATAATGAACAGATTAGAGACCTGTTGTCTAATGCAGGCCCTCTTGCAGTGAGAGAGGACAGTTCTAAAGGAGTGGTTGTTCAGGGCCTCACACTGCATCAGGTTAGTAGCAACGTGTATCATACATACTTCCCGTAGCATTATTGAGCATATTATATTATGTAATGTTTTTAATTAGAAAAGCATATTTTCTACATCTCTTGAGGTTGCACAAGAAATGGGTTCCATTTTTTTTACTCTTTCTATACAGCCCAAATCTGCAGAGCACATTCTTGAGGCGTTGGATGCTGGCAATAGAAACAGGACACAACATCCCACTGATATGAATGCCACCTCCTCTCGGTCCCATGCTGTTTTCCAGGTATTTTAATCCAGTCCTATGGAAATCTCAAAGGATAATCAGGCTGTCACATGATGTCATTAGTTAAAGTAAGGAAGCAAACAACGTCAAATGAAACATAATTAACACGAGAAGAAACATAAATGCAAAAAATTATCTGCAACCAGTTTCCACATAACTTAAAGTATGCTGTTACTAATATATTATTTGGTTGTAAGATAATAAGTATTTAAAACGCATCACTGTTTACTTAAATGTCTTAAATTGACAGTTTTGTGTTCTTTTTTCCAGATATATTTGAGGCAGCAAGACAAAACCGCCAGCCTTAATCCAAACGTTTGCGTTGCCAAAATGAGTTTGATCGATCTAGCAGGCTCAGAGAGAGCCAGCGCTACCAATGCTAAAGGGGCACGCCTCCGGGAAGGAGCTAACATCAATCGCTCACTCCTTGCTCTAGGAAATGTTATCAATGCTCTTGCTGACCCAAAGGTGAGTTTATATGCACTTAATGTACAGCGATCAACCATAACATTATGACCACTGACAGGTGACATGAATAACATTGATTATTTGATTACAATGTCACCAGTCAGTGATGTTAGGCAGCAAGTGAGCATTTTTTCTGTGAAGTTGTTGTGTGGACTTGATTTTATTGTTCAGTGTATATACTGTATAGAGTATACAGAGTATTGAAAGAATAACATGTTCTAGTTGAACTTGAAAGCGATGGGCAAACTACACAGTGTTTTCCATGTAATTACGAAGCTCCATCTTGCAAAATAAGGAGCAAGGATTAAATTTGTCAGTTCAGTATCTGTAACATCAGTTCATATTTTCATGAATGGTGTTTATGACCATGTAAGTTTGGTATTAGGTCTAATGATTGCTCTGGTCATAAAATAGTCAAGTGATGCATATGTCAGCATTTCAGAGAAGCAGCCATTGTTCTGAACATTGTTCATATTTTCCAAGACCAATATGCTCACTGCCCCTTCCTTAAAACAATGTTTTGTTTTTTTGAGAAACTGGAAAATTTGGTTTCCCTTGCATATCTAAATGTTTTACTTTTTTGTCTCTCATATGTTTCAATGACAGCTGGAAATTCAAATTAGGGATCTGTTAACAAAAGACTTAACATTCAAACAGTGTTGTGAGCTTGTTGTAACTCTTAGAATCTTGAATTTTAAAACGCAAGACACCCCCAGATTTACAAAGACAGCTGCACACAGCAGTCTCTGTCAGACTAGAAAGTGAAGTAGTTGGTTAGCTTGGTAACAAATGAATACCTTCTCTATGATTCACTGACTAAAACAAGTTAGACAGATGATGTACTCTGAAACTTTACAAATAATACTTTAATATAGGATACAATCCATCAAGATTAATTTAATCCAAGTAAAAAAAAAAAAAAATGCACATAAATATTCATTGCATTAGTAATTGGTGACTTCAAAAGAAAATTTCAAAGAGTAAGACATAACGGTGTGTTGACAGATAAAGTTAACACAGAATCTTAGTTTATGTGTTGTCTGCACTGATCTATTTTAGTCTGGGTCTGTACGTAGATATTTATGTAAAATGATTGTATTTTATTGGTTTTATTTATCCCATGACAAGGTAGAATCTACATTAAACAAAACAGTGAAATAAAGGTCTGGCTCGACAGACCCCCAGGCCCCCCTTTTTTTTTTCTTTTTTTTTTTAACATGATTAAAAACTATTGCATATGGTGAGAAGTGTCATGATATTTGATATTATCATGTATTGGCCAAAGCCTAGGTCACTCAATCTCCAGCTACAGTTGTTAATAAACATTACTTTTCAGACAAACTTGTTGCAGATGAGGTTTTGTATTTAGTATGTTTTTATGCCCCCCCCAAAAAACAAATCAACAGTGAATATTGATGTTATGCATCATGTTCTTAAGATTATTATGGTTATAGGTATATGAACTTTACCACAAGCCTCAATATAAAACAGAGCCGGGAAAGTGGAGAGTCAACTGAGTATTTGGGTATTATTTCATTCCAGTTGCATACATTAACCTGTCAAAGACTCTTCTCGTTTTACACATGAGTCTCAAGGGATGAGGCACAAGCAGGCCACATGCATTTAGGAAGTGCTGTGCAAATGTACCACAGCCATGTTGAAATCTAATCCTTCTTCAACAGGTTACTTCATTCTTGGGTTAAAAACGTGTTCTTTCATGGACACTGTCCAGTTACTATTATACCCTGTTCACCATTCTTGAGTGCTGCAATTGTGGAATGGAATAGTTTGATCTGGTCTTGCTATAACACCCACATCTAAATCCCACTCCTGCTCCACCCTATCCCCATGGTTATTGGTGCTCCAGTGTTCACTGTTCGTAGGCAAGTAATTCGTGTTGTGGCCATTGTTTACAGGAAAGAATGTCCCCACTTGTGTCTGGGCTGACATGCCTTTCGTTTGAGTGAGAAGAATGTCTGCTACTTCTGTTTGGGCTGTTCAGTATGTCATCTTCATGCTATGCTGCACAGAGGTTTTTGTTGTAAGTTGTTTGCCTTAGGCGATGTCCAAGCTAATGCAGATACATTTTATGACACATCCTTTCTCTCCATGTTGGCCTTCCATCCACACAAGGCCAGTGTTTCCCACCCACGAAAATGGGGCTTTCTGAAAATGTTGTAAAAAGAGGATACATTTGATCTTGCCAATCTTGCTTAACAGAGAAAGCTGGGCTTTTTGAAAATGCTGATATGTGGTTGTCAACATTTCCTGACATGCTCAGATTAAGAAGCAGGCTTCCTGTCATAATTAGTTGTCATTATAGCACACCAGCAAGAGTAACTACTGTCACAACAGAGTAGCTAATGGGGATTGAACTAAAAAAATAAAATTTAAAAAAATAACTGTTGGCAAAGGCTAAAAATCATAACTAATAACCCTTTCTAATGGATTTGTCAAACACAAATGCCCATTTGAATAATGGATTCAAAACAAGCATTTGAGATTAGTGAAATATGGTTGTTTATGGATACAGGTTTCGCTAAAAGAATAGGTTTTAATGCCTGCTCTCATTACAATAGGAGATTTTTACAAATTGGCACAGCAATCCTGAAACTCCTTGGACCTGAGATGGTCTATAACAAGGGGTTTTTGAATCTAGTTGTAGGATTAGGGTTTTTCCAGGGGGAAGTGCAGCCACAGCTGTGCACCCCAAAACAGATCATTTTACACTTCTGTTGCTTAACTTAAATTTTACTTTCTGCAACTGTAATGCTCATGAGATTGTAACACGTCTAAGCAGCTGTAGTTTATCCAATGCCATCATTATAGACTGAACTGTTATCACAAACCAGCTGCTGACTTCAGACCACTTGTGTGGATGGATGATCCTTGTTTTAAATGTAGAATGACCTCTCCATATTGAATTTTGTTCCCCTTTGGGTTTATTGGTCCCCACCAAATAGTGTAATGTGACTAAGCTTCTCTTGTGGAGCTTGTCCAGATGGAAAATGCATATTGAGGCACACCTGACATGTGTGCTCCTCTGCATACCACAGAAACTTTATATCTTTAATTTTCATTTGTGTCATGTTTGACAGAAGTGCTGGATTCCCAGAATCTTTTTTTTTTTTTTTAAAGATATCCCTGAGTTTGAACATTTCTGAGTTGCTTGTTTGTACAGATGTTTGTGAACCTACTCTTTGTTTTAGCTAATATCAACTGTTCTTATTTTTTTTCAGAGTAAAAAAGCTCACATACCTTACAGGGACAGTAAGCTTACACGGCTACTTAAAGACTCCTTGGGAGGCAACTGCAGGACGGTTATGATTGCCAATGTTAGCCCCTCATCAAAGTCATATGATGATACCCACAACACACTTAAATATGCCAACAGAGCCAAGGAGATTAAGTCCTCGGTTAGTATAAATTTTCATATTGTTTTGTGATTATTAATTGTAAAATAACTGCAGCCATTTCTGGACTAGAAACATTTATTTCTTTGAAATCATACTTTTTTTCCTCTCTCTACCTCTCAGCTGAAGAGTAATGTAGTAAGCTTGGACAGTCACATTGGCCAGTATGCAGTGATATGTGAGAAGCAACGGCAAGAGGTAATATGAAGCAACCAACACTACCATGATGAGCTAAAAAAAAAAAAAAACAGAAGTTCTTGTGGAACATTGTTATACTTAAAATTTATTGCTGACATTTATTTCAACGTTCTGTTGGATTTCCTCAGATTCTGCAGCTGAAGCAGAAACTAAAGGAATATGAACAGAAAAACATGGTGCCTGGGACTTTTAACATGAACTCTCAGACTTGCCAGACACAAGCAGAGTTCAAAAGGTAAGCATGCACATGAGAGTGATTCAGAATGTATCTCGAGACATGAGTACAGTAGATGTCTCTATGTGTCCTACATCCTTTTACTTGTAAACCTTTTAATTAGTACATACAAGTACTGATTGCAGACAGATTTTTTTTTTTTTTTTTTTTTTTTTTTTTTTAATGTTACAAAATAGGCACAAAATATTCCAACTTTTTAGCCTTTATCAGCTATATTTTGCTCTATCAGCTCTATCAGTAAGCATATTGGTAAATAATTGCCTACTTCAGAAGGTGCACATGAGTTTAAATTATGACAGTGACAATCAGTACATTTATATGGCAATTTTGAGAGAGCTCTTGTTACCCAATCACCCAATGCAGGCAAAATCATTTAACCAAAACTATTGCAATTTAAGTACAGCTGAAATTTGGGGTGTTGATTCTATGTGGGATCAGCAGGACTAGCATAACTTTTAGATTGTGTAATGTGTGAGGTGAGCAGTGCAAACATGCCATTTGTGTAGGCATTGTGCAATCCACCACACATATATATCCAAAGTCAGCAGATATCTGTGTAGTTGTTTTTATCTCATGACCTGCCATTTGACTAGCATGTCCATTTTCTGACACTTTTCCCAGTGTAGGTTAATTCGTGTAGCAAAAAGTACCCTGTAGTTTTAGCCTTTAGCAAATCTTCTGCCTCCCTATCTCTTCCAAGGCATTCCCTGGCCAAATGGGGAATATAATCTCCAGTGAGATACGGGTCTGCCTCTGGGTCTCCTCCCAGCTGGACCTGCCTAAAAAAAAAAACTCCACAGGGAGCCATCCATGTCGAATCCTAATCAGGCACCCTAACCTCCTCAACTAGCTCCTTTTTAATGTAAGGGAACCTCAGTTGTACTCTGGTGTCTTTCTAGACACTTGAATGCCTCACCCTGTCCCTAAGGGGCCAAACACCTCGTGAACAAAACTTACTTGGCTCTTTGTAGCTGTGATCTTGTTCCCTCTGTCAGTATCCAGAGCTCATAACAGTCTGGAGCATCACCTGTGTTACTTCCTATTACATGCCAATCCACCTGCCAATCTGATGCTCAATTCTCACTTACTTGACTACAGACCTTCACCATTGTCACAGTTCAAATAATCTACCAGAACTACATCACTTGCAAGTTATTACATAATACAAATACAGAGATATTAAATTTTGTGAAAAACTTGTGGCTAGAATTTGTTCTTGACTCAACTTGGGAAGGTTTCAACCAAGAGTTGCACTTTCAAGGTCTGGTGCAACAGAACAATGTTGCTTAAAATCAAGGGGCACGTGTGTGTGTGTTTTTTGTTTTTGTTTTATTTTTTGACAGTTGACCTACTGAGAGTGTACTGGGGGCAGTTCTCTCAGATATTTAATACTTTTATAAAACAACTTGTTTCTTACTCACATGAAATGCTATGCCATGAAAAAGGTACTTGGATCTCCTGGAAAGCTGTTACTTCCAAGAGAACTTTGTTCAGCCATGATCTCAGGCTGTACTAGTGAGTATAGCAAAAGTCCTATCAAAAAAACTAATGGGTTGTTTTTCAGCATTCCTGTTTCTCTATCAAATTAAACTGCCTTTCCCTCCATAACTGATAGTCCCTCAGTTTTTTGCTTAAGATGATGATCTGTATCGGTGTAATTTCCTTCTGTAAATTTTTCTAAAGGGATGAGGTTATCTGTACCAGATTAAGAAATTCATGTTTTATTGTAACTTCAGAGAGAAAAAGATGCTTTATTGTTTTTTAAATGACAATGTTTTTGTATGTTTTGGAATTGATTGATTGAAGCCTTATTTCACAACTGCAAAATGACCAAAACATGGTAGGCATGCATTTACATAAAAAAAACCTGCAACACAAAGGCGTCATCATTCTGCATATCTTATACAGCTACACATTTGAGTGTCAGTATAAGAAGCTTCAACTAAGTACAGCACATTCACTTTAATTATCACTTTGAACACAGACATAGCAGAAATTGAAAGTCTGCCCACTAATTCATCTGCACTGTTTATGTTGACAACACATCAGCCTGATATCTGCAGACAGCTGGTTAGCTAGTATTAGCTACCCGGGTATCAGTCTATCCCTGTCTTAGATGCCATCTCTGGTTCTCTAGAGTCCCATTCTCTGTGGCAGTTTTCATAGAATTATTCACATCACAATTTATGAGACAGTCATGACTCAAGGTGGCCAGCTATCATTTAAATAACTTTTTATCTTAACCTTTATTTGTACTTTGTAATACCTCGAATATAATACCCCAAAATAAAAGATCCATCTCTGGATTTTAAAAATGTATATCATTCAAATAAAAATGATGATTAATCTTAAAAAGCATTTATTTATCCAGTCCTAGACTATGCATATATTTAATTTGTCTTTCATTGAAATGGGAAGACAAACGCCCAACCATTACTCACGGCTGAGCACTGCTGTTTTTCAATCTAGCTATCTAATCAGGGGCTGTTATACTTCTTGGATTAAAAACCAGATGTGCTTGGAGGCCCAAGGATTAGTCTGGAAAGATGCTGGTGTTGGCAGTTTTGTGATTGGAGGGAAAAAATGCCAATTAAGTTTAGAACATCCCCATTTTTATTTTTTATCTGCCACAAATATACAGTATGTACCTCTGTTTACAGTGAAACTAGTGCAGCATTAGCTTCACCTAAAGTTAAAAATTGAGTTTTTGATTAATTTTGATGATGATATTTGTGTTATGCTTTTATTTTTAATTCAACCAATGTATACATGGTTATTTCTTTTACATAAATCAGATCAATCATATTCCATCTAGTCATCTTAAAGGCATACAGTGGCATCTGTCAGGGTATTTGGGTTGGGGGCGGGGGGACACAGAAAAGCTGAATGAGTCTCACTCCCACACATTTCATTCACTGGCATCAGAATTCACAACTCGCACAGTGAGAGGCTCTGAATAGAGGCTGCACGCTTCTCACACTATTAAAAATTCAGCAGTCTAGCAAGGCCACGACGTCTCTTACGTCACTGGAGTTACATTGAAGAGTGCAGTCACATCTCAGCGACAGCTCTCCAGTCTTATTTACCTGCATGCCTCTCCTGTCTCTCTTCCTCCTTTAACTCAAATAGACAGCCACTTGCATTCAATCTGGATATCATCTCAACAGTTCCAGGAATACATGTATACATCATATGAGTTATGAGTTTAAACAGAATAGGCATCTTGTGGAAGCTATAGATTGTATTAACCTGATTTTAAAATTGAGTCGAGCCTAAAAGCACTATGAATTAATTTTGATAAATAAAATTAGTCATGCAGTCATTTGATGTAATTAACTGGCATACTCCTGCATCATCATAATTAGTTGCAAACTGGTTTAAATGAATTGAAAGCTATTAAATACCTCATGTCTTTTTAGGATGTGTTAAATACTTGCGCTTGAACGAGTGGGTTCTAAGAGCTCTTGGCACAGCAATAAATTAAATTTGTTCCTTACATGTGGCACAGGAGCTTCTAATCACATCTGGCTTGAATCCCTGTGGTGATGGTGATGTTTTATTGGATTGCATTATACTAAGAGGTGTTTCTAATATTCTGTCCCCCTCATGTGTGAATCGAAGAGGTCATGAGAAAAAAAAAAAAACCTTTCAGTATAATAGTCCAAAACAACATGCCTACAGGCTCAAAACTGACCAGAGCTGAATGACTGCCTTCCTGACAGCCAGCAAGCGCTGACTATTTCATTGCAAGGATATTGTCCATCTATTTTTATTTTAACTCTAAAATTACAGATATATTTGCATACAGTAAAGTTGTTTTGTTGCAGTTTTGCCCTCATGTATTTAATTGTAAAAATGTTTAGACTGTAATGATCTGCTCTTTGATGTTTGTTAAATGAAATGGCCAAAGTTATTTTTAAACCATTTACATTACTACATAGGTTTGACCTTAATTCCTTTATGTTTGAATTCAAATTTCCTTATGCAACCCTTTTAATGCAAATCTTGTAATTTTTGAACACTTTTTTCTCTCTCTCTCTCTCTAGGGTGTCAGAGGCTCTGCAGCGAATCTTCTCGAGTCGGGCCCAAATACGGAAAGAACAGCTGGATCTAGAGAGACAACTGAAGGAGAATGAGCTGCGCCAGCGCTACAGTGAGGAGGACAACCTGCAGATCCAATATTTCTGTGCCAAAGAAAAGACCGAGAAGGTAGCTGATGCTTGCACTGCTATCCACAGATTCCACCATCCCCGCAGAAAAACAGTTGCTGAGTCATCATTTCACCTCTCTGTTCTCCATAGTTGTCTTAGTCTCTCATTTACGCCACTAAAGGACAGGGTCACTGCTCCCCAGTTCCTGGCTCTTCTCTGCTATTTGAGTGTTAGTCCCAATGCAATTTAAAGTATAAACTACTACATAAACTACTTTGCAGAAGGGTCCACGCATAGATGAAACTAACTAAAGTTTGGGAGTAATTTTCCTAAGTTGGTGCTAAATAAGTTGCTTGCATTTTAAAATGTACATTTGAAATTCTCAATCTTGATAAGTTTTTGAAATGCATTCTTCAGCAATTGATTATTAAACACTTAAAACAACAAACAATCACTTACTAGACTAGTTGTAATATGGCTTCTTATTATATGTAACTATAATGACTGTTATTTATACCTTTTGTGCTGCTTTCAATAGGCTACTTGTAAGCACGAGCGCAAGATCGCCAGCTTACGCACTCAGCAGCAACACATTTGCAAACGTCTGAAGGAGGCAGAAACACGGTTCCTTGACAATGATGGCTTGCTTCATCGTGTTGAGAATGATATGAAGCTGCTGGAGTCGAACGATCAGAGTTCACAGGTAAGTAGAACTTATCAACCATTTCACACAAAACTGCTTTTTTTTTTATTGTGACAGACAAATTAAGTAAATTCATTTTTCAATCTTTAACAACTGCAATGTAGAAATTTCTATTGTAATTGTTGATCATTTTACTTAATTGAAATTGTTCTAGCATGTTTACACAGAATAACACCAGCAACACTTTCTACTGACATTGTTGCTGAAGTAAATTAATTCTTGTCAGACTTTGAACAATATATCAGAAGAGGTGAACAGGAAAAACTTGACAATATGCATGTCATGTGTCAAAATTCATTACTTGTCATTGTTTTGTTTTTTAGTTTTTATTTATTTATTTTGTTTGTTTGTTTATTTGTTTATTTTGGAAGGTAGGCTGTGCCTCCACTGGTGTCGTGACTGTCTTTGTTTTCTTCCCATCTGTTCTCTCAGTAATTAGAACCGTGCTCATTTTATTTCTCCAGCTCATTCGTGGATCACTGAAGAGAATAAATCAATACCCTTTACTCATCCCTCACACAGCAGCCAGTTACCTAAAACCATGTCCATGTTATTTTTTTCTTCTTTATCCTTTCTTCCAGGAACTGACCCAGAACTATGACGCACCCACCGGTCAAATGTTCTCTCTGCTGTTGTTTCATAGTTTCTTTACGTCAGAGTGTTTTTTTTCTCCCCTCCCTTGCCCTGAGCAGACTGCTTGTCTGATGAAACAGTGATGAAAACAGAACTTTGCATCTTATCTCTACTATTCTGACCCCTATCCACTTGAATTCTGCCAACCTGAGTGATAATTCAAGATGCTGATATGTTAAAGGCGATCATTTCTTCTCTCTGACCTCACTTCTCCCACTTGTTCAGGTGTTGGAGAAGGAGCTATATTGCCATAGACTGGAGCTGCAGGTAAATGATCTCCAACAACACATTAATCAGATGGTCAAGCTCACTACACTGCAGGATCAGGAGAACAAGCGAATGCAAAAGTAGGTTGACAATACCTAGAATTAAGATGATAAAACTCTGACCTAGAAAAACTCAAACTCATCTCAAATATTATTTTTCTGTTACATTTCAGAATGATGACTATCTTATTGCCAGCATATAGTCGGCACTACGCTGCATTGCGTGGGGCTGGGCTGGTCACAGCAGCAGATGAGATGGAGAACCATGAACTCGAGCACCTTGTGTTGAGGGAGAGAGGCGTGGTCTGGGCAGACCAGGAGGAGGTGGGGCAGCAGCTGAAAGGTGAAGGGACCAGAGTGGAATCACAGAAGACAAATGAGATGGGAAACATTGAGCCCCACAGCGAGTTGGCACCTGTGCTGTCTTTCTCACATTTGCTGTACCACCACAGTAGTCCCTGCAGTAAGTTATCATACTCTTATCAACCTATTTATTCTTCTGTTGTTTATTGAAGATCCATTTTGATTTCTGTTGGATTACAGAACCAGTGACATCTTGCAGATTATACAACCATATGTATTGCTTGGTCTGTGATATAAAAAGAAAAGCTGGAAAAGGGTCACATTTGAGAAGATGGTAGAACCAGTGATGTTTGGCAAATGAGTTCCAAAGATAAAGTAAAGCTGACAAAAAAAAAAAAAGAATTGGGGCTTAAAAATTAATCGCCAATCTGCCATCTTAACTATAAATCACATCATCTTATTGTATTTTTTCCAGTGGAAGTGAAATGCAAAAATAATCATTCCAACAATCACAAAATGTTAAACTTTATGCAGAGGTATGTCGCCACAGTAATAAAAGAAAATTATTTGTCCCCATCAGTTAACTCCATCAAGTGCATGTGACAATCTCACCCCTCCCCCAACAGAATGTATGAAATAAAAAGAGGCTTTGTAGTGAATGAATCTTTGTCAAGCCATTAAGGGAGAAAATGTCACTGCCATTCACCCCTCTGGTATCCAGAATCTTAGCTGATACCCAGCTAATGTTTTTAAAATAACCCACTTAGTATTTTATTT
This sequence comes from Rachycentron canadum, assembly GCA_038496675.1. Classification (NCBI taxonomy): domain Eukaryota; kingdom Metazoa; phylum Chordata; class Actinopteri; order Carangiformes; family Rachycentridae; genus Rachycentron; species Rachycentron canadum. Next base: position 12,976,425 of record CM076648.1, read on the forward strand.
AGATTTGTTCACTTGAATTTGACTTCAGCCATCAGGGATGATGTACTGCAACTTGGCAAAGAGGAGCTAACACCAATCTTAGAGTCAAACAGAAGCCATCAATTTAAGAGTATTCTGACTTTACTGGGCAACACACTAAGTTAATTGTGGCCATGTAAAACATGTACAAGGGAGAATATGTTACGGTTACCAAACCAAAGCATTATCTGTTCCTGTTAAATATTGTAATTTTAACATAACCTTTACAATGTTTTGCTTGGCTTTGTTATGTCTTTTCATATAATTTGTCTCTAATAATTCATATTTTTATTCATTTATTTATTCAAATGTGTGTGTGTGTGTGTGTATGTATATGTATTTATATATATATCTCCACAGTTGTGGATTCTTATGGTTACCAGTTTAGCCTTTTTTAAATGACCAACTCTGTTATTTGAATCAAGGCATTACATTTTCCATGTGGAGTGTGATACAAGCATGAATATTATCCCATTAAGCACATGCTTCTGTCATTGAAAACAATAATTATGTCTTGAACACTACTAGAGAATGTTTTTGACAAACCTAAAATGAAAATCACACCCTAACAGCTTCTAATATTGAAAAGGCTGAGTGAATGTTTTGTTATGATTCATATCAGGTTTTCCACATTTGTTTCATTCCAGGGTTCTGTATTGTGGTAGGTTAACATATGAGACTAAAGACAAGTATGTGGATTTGATGCCTGGATGTAAGATCAATCTTGGAGTCATTTGAAATATGTTAGTAGTATGTATTAGGTAGGTAGTTTAGGTAGTTTAAGGCCCAGTGTATTTGGCAATAGTCCAGGTCTGGTGTATATTGTGGGACCCATGAGATTGCACAGTTGATTTTTAACTGTCATCTCTGCATGACCTAGCAGTTCAATCCCTCATGACATATAAGCCATGGTAGACAGTGGAGCATGAACCAAAGCTGGCCAGCAATGTTCAATTACTATGATGGTGTCAGACTGAAATCTGCAGTAGTCCCTCTATTCCATAGATGGTTTATTTAATTACATCTCAATTGGTACTTTAAGTTTTTAAGTAAGTTTTTTTTCTTTTAATTGAATGGAAGAATTTGATGTCCCTGGAATGCAAATATTAGTTTCAGCCTCTTGTGGGACAAAGTTTAAAAGATTGCGAGATGTTTGTATAAGACCACAAACACTTCAGGTTGACTCAGTGTTTGGGGAATTCATTATGAATGAAACTGAACTGCTCCTTCTGACTTCACGACTCTGCCAGGTTGCATCATGCTTTGACATTTGCGTGAGATTTTGTTTTCTTGAACATTTTACAAAAGTCTGATTGAGTTTTTCTTTAAAAACAACAGAATTAGAATGGCTGATTGAATGTCTATAGTCTGGACAATGAAAACTACTAAAACCATGCGTGAGGAAAATGTTTCACTTTAGTCACATTTTTATGTGAGACAACACTCATTTTTATATTTTTTTGTGAATCCTGTTGAATGACTTTAAATGTACATTCCACAAGTAAAAGCAAAAAAAGTAAGCTCGCATCTTTTAGACATTTAGTGTCACATGTAACATTTTCAATGAAAGAACCACATCAGGGCTGCAGAAGCTTTTCAAGCTTTCTGTGTTATGTTGTGGTGATGTGTGTGTTCTCCTTCAATTTCTGATTTTTCTTTTTTTTTAATTCTCAGGTGCAGAGAGGTACACAAAAAGAACATCATTTTGTAAAGCTGTTCCATCACCAAAAGGTAAATCTGCTTTCCTCTCTCTCCTGTCTTGCTGACATTCTGTAGTCATTAATCTAAAACCCCTGTATACCTGATAATCTCTCCTACCCCTCAGTTATTCACCTGTTTGCTCTCTCCTTGTCACCTTTCACTCAATCTATCACACTTACGCAAACACACTTCAAGAGACAGTATTTTATTGAAGCAGAATACACGGATCATAAATTTGTTTTTAATGTGCCATATAAATTTTAAATTGGTCCGTATAAGCCTTGATTTTCACTTTGCCATGTTGCTTTTTATTTGCTGAACATGTTTGTTGCTTTTAGCTAAAAAAGCTCTACTCTGAACCTATTCAGAGTAGTAAAAAACAGACATGTAATATAATTAGATTTATAGTTGTGCTGCAGACATTCTATCCCAGCCAAAACTTGAATAATAAAATGACGTGAATACTTGCAACCAGTTTTATAGGGGGAAAACTGTACATGAGCAACCTTTGGGGAAATGAAACACAAAAACCTTTGTGAAATATTGCAGTTCAAATTGGCTGTAATGATATTTACTGCAGGTGGTGTACAGTTCATTGAGGCATATTGTGGGAAATTTAAGTTTTGAAGAAAATACTTCTTCCAGATGACCAGAGCTCCTTGAATGGAAATTTAATATGAACGCACCAGGGAGTTTGTCACCATTGCTATTCAATTTCACAGGAACTTATTGTCGTTGAGTGAGCCCTGATGGAGTATTTAGTGAATGTTTTTCTGATATGAAAAGCCATAGTCTGTGCATAAGTTTGTGTGTCTGACCCATCTTTATATCCTACAAGTAAAGCCAATTGTTTTATTGTTTTCTGTTTAGTCATTTGTTGTATTCAGGCATAACTGTGCTTTTTTTGCCAATAATATGTTATGGTCCACGATCCACAAGTATCAACACCCGCATGCACTCTAACTTTAATAGGGTGAGGTGTATATATATATTAATTTTTTAAAAAAACTTAAATGGCCATACTTTTCCTCCCATTAATTTAATGCAGCATTTGACACACCCACAATAAAAGTTTGGGTGGTTTTGGGATTTAAAAAATGCTAATGATTTTTTTTTTCCCCTGCCAATAGAATAGTACTTATATGTTATCCCTGTTATTGACAACAGAATTAATGTAGGGAAAAGAAATGACCATACAACCTTCCTTGAACTAAGATTTTTAGGCACATTATGAAACAATATACCTTGAACAATAGTGGTACATATTGTTTCCAAATGTGCCTGGCAAACAAACCTTTAGGGAAACATGTCAATAATATCTACAAAAATGCAGTGTGATGGTTAAATTACCATAGCTCTTCCTGCAGCAGCACCTTATCAAATAATTCATTGTCCCAGAATGCGTCCCATTTTTATACACCGTACATGGAAGACTTCTAGAGCTTTAACAATAGCTTCACAGTAAATTTCCATATAGTAATAATCAAAGTAATTTATTCAGCCTTTAAATAACTACCTTTGCATCACGATTTTGCTGTTATTGGGAACATGCAGCTGCAGTAAGATCGCTCTAATAAAATCATAACTCTGTGCATCTTCTCCAGTTATGCATTCACTGACTCAGACTTGCATCCTTTTAAAACCACCCTGTCCATCTTGATTTCAGTCTAGAGCTGCTGGTCTAAGGTACAGCTTTGTTATGTATGTTATGTTATACAGCACTATCAGCTACGTTGAATTACTATCAATTACTGACAAATTCTACATATATGGCTTTAAAATAGTACAGATGTTTTGAATAAATAAGGCTTTTATTTAGCATTCAGACAAACTGCTCTGATGTTATCCTGATGCTGTTTGTCACTCCCTTACTGCTTCCTCAGCTCTTAATGGTAGTCACTGCAGCATGTTATGAGAAATGGCTCCACCCTGCAGCTTGCAAAGCCAATCAAATTCCATTGGTTTCAGAAAGGGTTGGGGTTTTGAAAGTGCATTAACTCTTTGTGGACTGTTTAATAATAGCAAATCACACGCAAGTGATGTCTTTGAAGGAACATTTCACCATTCCAAAACTCAGTATTGATAAAAACATGTCCACACATCTATTTATAAATGGCTTAATGATTTTCCATTTAATTTTCACCCACTGCCCCCTCTATGCTGTTCTTTTTATATTCCTATTCGAGCTTCCATCCCTGACTCCTCTCTTCTCAATTTTTTTTCTCCAAGGATTCTTGCTATCTTTTTTACTTCAAACGTCTGTTAATCTGTCTTTTTCATCCATTCTATTTTTCTTTTTCTCCTATCCTCAAATGTTTTTTCTCTGTGTCTACCATCTAACCCTCCCAATCCCTCCTGAGCTTCATTCATGAAAATGCAGATCCACAGCAGGGCAGGAAAAAACGTCAACAGACGTAAACTCCCCTGCTCCACCAACCAGAAAAGGCGCACTATAAAAAACAGGCAGCAGCAACCAGGCGACCCTAATTCAGTGCAGCCTCCACCAGAAATAGCAACTCATGCATGTATTAATCCCCTACAAGCCAAAAATATGTGATTGAAGGAACTCTGCCGCCATTTATTGCTAGGGACAACTCCTCTGCCACAGAAAAGGGCTATTTATCACCGTCTGCTCTCTCGACGTGCTATCTGAAGTCTGACTCACATTTTCTAAATATTGCATTTGGATATTTAGGGTAATGTTTAAATCAGTCATTCTCCTTTTGTATTTAGTGTTCTCACTTCCTTTATGTACTGGAATATTTCCTTTTCAGACCCCCCACCCCTAAACCACCACGATACCTGTGGAGGAGAATGCAGCATATCAGTCTCTGTGTGTGTGTGTGTGTGTGTGTGTGTGTGTGTGTGTGTGTGTGTGTGTGTGTGTGTGAGAGAGAGAGAGAGAGACACTTCTATTTTAGTATTTAAAATGAATGTTCATTATCATTGAGACTTAACATAATATATTTAAATTTCAACATTAATCTAAATACAATTACTTGTCTGTGAAAACTTAGCTTTGTATTACACCTGACTAAAGACATGCTTTCTTAAAATAATTACCTCTAAGTTCAACCAATCTGTGTTCTATTTGGATTTATTCATCATCTGCTGGCATCAGCTGTCTGTACTCTATACATTAGTTGATATTTGACTCCTATCTAGCTACAGTATGCATGACTAAAAAGAGAAAGAGATCTAAAGGTACATCCGCTTCAAGAGGCTAATCACTCTGTCTGTACCTTTTGAAGCAAAAATGCACAAAAAACAGTACAAAGTTGTATTTCACTCTTGCTAACAAACCATCTTTGACCAAGCATAGAGACCATTGCAGTGCTCAAAGTCTTATTTTGTAGCTTGCTTAAATTACAAAGTAAATTTTGATGTGGCTTATAAAATTTTAAAATTAGTAGACTGCTAACAGCATAGGTCATGACCATGATTGTTGAAGCACGCATAAATTTTTTTACCAGCTTCAAATCAAATTTATAACCACTCTGCGCCAGAGTTAAATATAATCAAACCTAAAAAAAAGTTTCTGACTAGTTACAGTGCATTCAGAAAGTATTCAAAACCCTTATGACACAAAATTTAGCTCAGGTGCCTCCCATTTCTTCTGGAATTTTCTATCCTCTCCACCTGGGATCTCATCCAGTAAGACCATAATAGAGGTGACCGAGCTAGAGGGCATTATTCACCTCTGTTACCAATGTGCTATTTGCTTGATTACTCAGTTTGGACAGGCAGCCAGGTCGAGGAAGAGTCCTGCTTCTTCCAAACTTCTTCCATTTAAGAATTATGGAGGCCACTCTGCTTTTGGGAACCTTCAGTGCTGCAGAATTTTTGTAGCCATCTCCAGATTTGTACCACAATGCAATCCTGTCACTGAGCTTGGCAGGCAGTACCTTCATCCTCATGGTTTGGGCTTTGTTTTAATGTGCATTGTCAGCCGTAAGACCTTTGGAGAGGTCTGTCTTTCCCAATCATGTCCAATTATTTACCACAGGTAGATTCAGATCAGATTTTTTTTTTTTTTTTTTTTTTAATTATTATTTTAGCACAGCATAACAAATTTAAGCCAGTTACCTGTACACTGTATGTGTACAGGTAACTGGACATGCAAGGTATTTTCTGTGTTGAGTACCACTAAGGAAGTTGACTTCACTTGGGCAACAAGATCGGCTGATTAGAGTTTTGTGGTCAAAGGTCAAGGTGACAGTGACCACTCAACAAAACTGTTTGGCCAATAAGGCCTTGAGGGAATTTCTTCAAATTTGGTTTTGGCTTGATGAACCGACAATATTTTGGAGATCAAAGGTTAAGGTCATTGAGACCTCACATAATTCACTGTAATTCACAAATTCATATGCTAATTATGAAACAATTTAATACAAATCTAAACGGATAAAGTGAAAATGAAATGATGACATTTTATATCCAAAAGTTCAGCTTTACTGACATCATGACATAACATATTTCCTGCAACATGGCTAGTTGGCATACAACAGCGAGACTAGTTTAAATTGGACTGTTTAGCTTGAGGCTGGAATTATTGAACACTGTTTGAGTACAAAGGACAGCATCATTTGGAGAGTGGTTATTTACAGTTGCCGTGCTTACATTTTAAGGTTACTTGTATTCACTTTCAAGACCCTTAGTTATAATCAATTGATTGCCTTGTTTAATAGAATGTAACATTAATGATTAATTGGTTCTCAAGGACAAAAAGTGAGATAACGGAAGTTTGTATAAAGTCTTGACAACTAATGAAACGGTCTGACTAAACTGTCTACCCGACATAGTGATTACCAAAAGCAAATTCACTTGTTAATTTTGTATTAAGTCAATGCAAGTGGCACAACCTTTCCATCTTGGCCCACTGTCTTCCTAAACCTCATCACAACACTGCAAAATGTTCTGACCTAAGGAAAACAGTATTCCTTTGCACTCAAACAATGCCAGTTATAGGGGTGATTTTTATTATATTTATAGTTTTAGTTACAGTTTTAACCATGATTTTTAACAGTCAAAAATTCAGTCCACTTCAATAGCAATGTGTGGGTGTGATTTTTGTTTTGTTTTTTCAGCATTGACTGACAGTGACGGGCACAAAAAACACAAATACAGAAATCTCTAATATAAAATGACCAAAACTGTTCTCACCTTTGCAAGAAATTTTATGTTCATGTAGGAACCCATTACACATAGTAAGAAGCTTATGGAGTATATTTGTGTTCATTATTTTTTTTATATATATAAATCTGCATTGTCACTTAGGTTGAATTAATTTCACTGCTGCTTTATATCAATTGCTCCTGATGGTTTGGTTTTTTTTTTAAGGTAGAGAAAATCAAACAGATGTGAAAGAGGAACCACATACCAGAATGCCCATCAGAAGAAATCTGTCTGCATCACTGCCACCGCAGAGCCCCCAGACCATCGCCAGGGCTCAAGTGTTTGAGGAGGGCATGTTCCCAATCCAGTGCACACCAGAACCTGCTCAAAAAACTGTCAAGGCCCTGCAGCTGAGTTCGTCCAGTGCCATGGATCCCAACATGACCTTTGAAGTTCAGGACAATGATGATCAAACTGCTAGTAACGCAACCATCATAATAAGCAGTGGAAGCCCCTGTCAGGCATCCAGGTCCACAGACTTCTCTGGTCAAAGCCAACAACTCCAACCTCCCAAGGCCAATGAGATGAACCAGATATCTACCAAAAGGTTGGAAACCAAAGTTCATCTAACATCATTCCAGACATACATTTTATCAGTCAAGTAGATGGGGAAAAGCTGCAAAGCCTCTATCAGTGCCTTTTGTTGGGCTTTTTTGCTACCTGTTTACCAAAGAAAATATCTCAACATGCACTTTTCAGCAACAAAGACTTAGTCAGGGAGTGCTTTTAGCCTACTCCTTATCAGAAAGCTGCAAGATTAGTGAGCAATACAAAAGCATTGAGGACTGTTGCAATATCAGATTTTAAGCACATAATTATTGTGGCCGAATGAAACCATGATAACAATACCATTTTTTATTTATTTTTTACTTATTGTGTGTCTCTTTACAATTGATTATTGTAAAGAGTCTGTGAAAGCATATGAAAAAAACAGTTACACTGTTTTACACAGTAAAGACAACCAGATGAACCAGAAGAACCACAAGCCTAAGATCTTCTCATATCATGTCTATTATTAACACGAGAGAGAGAGAGAGATTTTAATATCACAGTTATAATCAGTATTAATACACACACACAATACCCCCCAATTGGTATTATTTGTTGGCTGCAGAAATTTTCCACTGGACACGCTTATAGTGATAGTTTCCATTCTGAGCATTTTTTTCTAACCATTAATCACTATTAGATGTAGCACAGATGTCTGTTTGTTTCTCAGTAGCCAATAAGAAGCAGATATTTTCTGTGTTCTGAGTCTGAGTTTTCATTTAGATGAGAAAACAAGAGACAAAATTGGGTAAATGTGCATGTGTGGTCTACTGGTGACTAGACCATTCACAAGTGGTGAATCCCCCAAACATTATTCAAAACAAGACAAAGACAACACGACAACACATTCTTACTAGCAGTATGTTTCCAAACTTGAGGATTGGACCATAAGGTTTAAGTCAGCTAAGCAGTTCCTTGGTGTATTTTGCTAGAAGAGGCCAACAAAATGGGAAACATTTCCAACTATGGTAACAGAAAGGGTTTGTGTTAGAAAGCTCTTCCCAGCAGAGGAACCTTCACATTATGATGTTGAGTGTGTGTCATTTTATTTGTTGGACAAATATGTCATTAATCGTCTTCAGAACCAATGGAGTTGGAAACACAGATAAATCAAATTGCCTGAAAACATCTGTGCTACCATACAAATATAAGAGTTATTTTTCAAATACACAAGCTCAAGGCAAATTCTGCCCTTATGAAAGCACTTAGCACCTGGTAACTAAGTTGGCCTGCAACTGACAACCCAAATCTCAAAGGGAATCTCTTGCATTTAGATAGCAGGAAAAAGCACTACCTTTTGTAAATATTTAGGCTCATACATAGGCCATTGTAGATGGTGCTAACGTTGCAAAGATGAAGGCAAATTTAGAGAGAGAGACTCAATGACTTCGAGAAACTTGGTGCATTAGCTTAACCCTGGCAATTGGAGAAAAGACATTTTTGGAGTTGCAAGGTAGATAAGTGGCAGTTCCCTCAGCAGGGTTCCTGTAAAGTGTAGCAGACAAGGACACTACAGAGGGAGGAAAAGTTCAAACCAACATGTCCAGGATGGGAAAAGGAAAAAAACTCAAATAAAACAAATATATGGCTAAGTAATAAATGTGGAGGCTTAATGATGGCTAATTTGAGGTTAAGGTCAATCACATTAAAGCTACTACTGATTTCCTCAGGTTGGGTTTTCTAAACAACCCATTATGTTGTTTATTTAGAGTGCAACAGCACCTTTGAGGACTCACTTAGTCACATGGTCAGTCTCCAAAACAAAATGTCAGTGCTATGTGTGGTTTAATGTATCCACAATTATGTGCTTGTTAATTTAAATCTCAGATCAACAAGAAAGGACCTTCTAGAGGATTTTAAGATCTACACTGATTATACAGGCTTAAAAGATGTCTAATAATTTACTACTAAATCAGTCTGGGTTGGGATTGGTGCAATTGGTAAATTTGGGATTTAAAAAAATAATAATTTTTTTTAATTGATTTATTCACTGTAGCCCAAAGATCTGAGAGACATCAAACTTTACGTATCAAAATTTTTCAATGCATGTTCATTGGAATGAAACATTGAATATAAAAGGTACGCTCTTGCTTCTTTTGCAATACAACACAAACAAAATGTTGTAGTGATCATCTGTTTTATTTTTTGATCATTAAATTTTGAATACATATGGAAATGATTTATGTGAGATCTACACAGTCAAGATGTCGTGGTAACATAAACCTTTGCTCTTCAGACAACAGATCTCGTCTTTACAAGAGGTGAGACGAGCCAACCCAACTTACATGGACATGACATCTGCTGCACAAGGAAAGCGTAAATTTAATCGGTAATGTCTGGCTTTTTCTTTTATATTTATGTAAATCCTATCATTTAATATACTCGCAGTAGATTAAACATTTTGCCTTAGTGTGTGTGTGTGTGTGTGTGAGTATGACAAGCATTATTAGGAACAAATTGCAGTTACAGATTATGACGAATTTTACTTTGGTTCATGTCAAATTAAATACTCTTTCTGTTTCCATACATTTTCCTGCTTCTATTCAACCATAGCAGCATCAGAGAAGAGTTAACACAGGGTCTCTCTGCACCAAAGCGTATAAAGAAAGATCCCTCAGTGGCCCAGAGACCACTCAGAGTGCATCGGTTTGCAGGTAAGTGTGGACACAAAAAACAGCTGAAGACAAAACTTCTATTCAGTTATTATAATTGAAATTGCAGACTATCATCAACAAGAGTACACCCAAACACCTAATTTTTTTTTTTTTAAACTTCAGCAATAATGATTTTGTTTTGTTTGTCTTTGATAACTAAATTTGAGAGAAGGTAGTCAAATTTAAAAATATTATGATGTATCTTTTGTGTTACACAAGAGATAAAATGTCCATTAATCTATACTTAATAATCCATATTGATAAAGGGAAAACATGTTGTATTGAACATTTATTAAAAATCACAAACTGAAATCTCTTTTTATAAAAGTATTCAGACTCATTGCTGTGGCACATTTGAGAAATATTGTGTTTAGGTGCATCCTGTTTGCTTTAATTATTCTTCCAATGTGTCTAGAGCTTGTTTGGAGCTCACCTATGGCAAACTGAATTGACTGCGCATAGTTTAGAAAATCACACCTGCTATAAAAGTTCCGACAATTCAAATGACATTTCAGGACAGAAACTAAGCCATGAGGTCCAAGGAACTTTCTATGGACCTTTGTGGTGAATTGTTTGTACTTTTGAGACTTCTATCAATGCAAGGGTGTGGTACATTTCTAAATCTCTGAGAGTTCCCAGGCCGTTTGGACAAACTGAATAACCTCGTGGAGAAGAAGAACACAACAGTCACTGTCAGGGCTCTGCTGTACGAGCATTTCACTTGAATCTCACATGCAACCAAAATAGACGTGTCCGAACTGTAAAGTATTTTTAGGAGCATCATCTGCAAATAAAAAGTGCTGCAAAATTCAGCCAAGCATCCTCTTAGATTGATACAACAATGACAACGTTGTGGTCATTGCACTGAAGCAATGTCATTCCTAGCTGAGCTCAAACCAGCCTGCCAACAAAAGTTATATCCCATTGCATGAACCAGTAAAATCTAACAAGTACAAGAGAAATTTTTATTGGGTGACACTAAAAAATACACAGGTTCACTAAGCTCCAAAGCTAATAATCATTAGCAAAACATTATCTGCAGCTACTCATCTCAGCCAGTGCAGAGCATCACCTCCATGGTTAAAACAACAAACATCACCTGTGGTACATCGTATCAGCCTAATTTAAATTTGGCTGTTTGTGTGCTCCCTGCACATCACTGTTAGCACTTGACAGTAATTTAGGCTTGCATACTAATATTTCTGAACCATGACCTTCAATATTTGTTCATTATCAACATTATGATGACCATCGTCATTACATAATTATGAAATAAATATAGACAGAAATCATTAAAAACAAGCACAAGTGCTCCTAAGCACGGGGGGAAAGATTCTCCAATGTGATCAAACAAAATTTAGCCCTTTGGGCAAAACATTATGTTACATACAAAACCTTTCTGGTGAACACCAGGCACTGGTGAAGCACGGTCGTGGTGGGATCAAGCTTTGGGGTGCTTTACAGGAGCAGGCCCAGGTGGTCAGATGATAGAAGCCAAATGAAGAGTGTCCCTTAAAGAAAACCTGCTCCAGACTGTACACAGTGATCCACCTTTCAGCACAATGACATGAAGCACATAGCCAAGACAATGTGAGAGTGGCTTCAAGGCAAGTCTCATAGAACATCTGTGGAGAGACTTAAAGTTTACAGATGCTTCCCACTTAATCTGACAGTTTCAGAGGATCTGCCAGGAACAACAGGATAAACTACACAAATCCAGGTGTGTAAAGCTTGTAGAGACTCAAAGCAGTAACTGTTGCCAACTGGGCTTCTACAAAGTACTGAATTAAGGGTCTGAATACTCTTGTAAATGTATGATTTCAGTTTTTTTTTATATTAAGATTAGCAAATTTGTCTAAAAAACTTTTATTTTAATTTTTCTGACTTTATGAATTGCTGAGTGCTGATTTATGGGTAAAAGTTGAAAGTTTATCGACTTCTAATTTAGTTTACAACACAAAGTGTACAAAAGGTGAGGTGGTCTGTATACTTTCATTTATATATGATGTAAAATATATGTAATAAAGCACAAAATGTCAGTGCCCAAATTGTGCTCATTGCTGATACCGTGACTTGTTTGATATCTGTTCTCAGGTTCAGAAAACAAGCCTCGGAGAGTTGTGAGGAGCATTTCTGAAGGAAATCTCAGCTTCCTTGAACCTCAGAAATCCAAGTCCATTTTCTCCAAAACGGCCCAACAGTTCAAAAGAGTAACCAAGCGCATGTAAAGCAACGCCACGTCCAAGTCAGTTCGTTTTGTTTGTATAGATATTTTCATTTTACCCTTTCCCCCAACTTCATATTTTTAAAATATTTTTCTCAAAGCCTAAAAAAAGTTGTATATTGTGTAGGTTTTTCCAATGCAAATGCTAATATAGTGAGAGAAAATCTAATCTTTTGCTTTTTGATTCAACCTTACACTGCAGGGAAATTTTACTTGAGTGTGTATAGACATTGTATTGTCGGTCATCTGTTTTAGACTGTTGTTTTTATAGTTTAAGTCTAAGACTTTAGACTGATTTTTATTATTTCTAATCTTAGCCTTAGATTTTAAAACACTCGTGAAAATTTACAGTAAAAAATAAAACACATCCTGTGGATATTCAGTGTTTTACATACATAATTTACTGTAACTATTCTCTAAAACAGATTGGTCTGGTGAGTGACTACATTTCCCAGGGCAGCTTTTATCAGAGGCAGGCAGTACATAACCTGAAAGTGAGGAATGGTTGCAAAAAATGCATCTTCTTACTGAGCTGTCTTTATTTTAATTTTTATTGTATTTTTTCGTGTACAGTTAATAACATGGGGTTATAGAAATTTCATAATAAAACTGCTTGTAACAGAATCTGCGGCTGTTTTTGAACAAATTATTATATATTATTTATTTTTGCTATTGGTATTTAGTCTGATTTTCAATGAAGCCTGGCTAATAAAATAAGTAATAATTAAGTGGCAGAGCAAAAAAAAAAAAAAAAAAACAGACTGACTCACAGCCTAACTCAAAAAGATAACTTTATTATTTTCTTCCTGTCAAAAAGACATTTCCAATTACTGTGAACTCAAGGTTTTTTGTTTTTTGTTTTTTTGTTTTTTTTTTTTTTTGTGGGGGGGGCGTACATAAATCATAACTTAAACATCCATGGAAACTTCCTCGATTGTGATACGCCGTCAAGAACCAAGTGTACTTTTATATGATAAACGGTGTTAACATCCAGTGATATCCATTCACAAAAAGCACGACTGTTTTCAATGAAGGGGTATTTGAGCTCATCTGTTGGGGCTGTAGGGAAACCACTGCTAAACACCATTTTTAAACTGCATTTCAAAAATATTTTAGGCTTTCCTATGTTGCATTTTTAGCCTGATCAAATGTGAAGAAGTGCTGGGAACAAGCTTTTATTAGACTCTATACTAAAAACAAATGCCACAAAATACCTCCTGGATCTGTCTGTGATGAGGGTGGGACCTCATTGCTCTGTCTGGAGGGAACTAGACTTGTCACTTTGAATTCAGTCTTGCAACTTTCAGTGGCACAGCATTCGGTGTGATCTTTATTTTTAGCTCAGGAGCTCAATGCATGTATCAGCACTGTACTGCGCAAGCACTGACACCCTCTCATGCTCTCATTCACAAGAATCTCTTCATTGTGTGTGTGTGTGTGTGTGTGTGTGTGTGTGTGTGTGTGAGAGAGACAGAGGGAGAGGGGGAGAGTGTGTGCGCACACAGGGAGGCAGGTCTTGGCTAAAGTTTATTAACTTTCTCTTAGCCAATAGGGCGCCTTGTGCGTTTTTCCTGCTGACCAATGGGACAGATTGAGAGGTTGGAGGTGGGTGTTGCTTAGCAACTGCAGGTAGAATCTCAGATCATGTCGGACCCATTGTTTTATCTTGCCTCAATGAGAGACATTACATGCTATGTGTTGTGATTTGTTAGTAAAAAAAAACACCTCTGTGCAAATGCGTCACAAAGTTGTTAACTCTATTTTTGTATTGTTAAACAAGGATCAATGTGACTTAAATGGCATTTCACCCCCAAGACTGAGCAGTTTTCATTTGTCATTATGTTACATGTAGATGTCAAAGGATATTTTTTTTTCATCCTATTTACAGGGAGAGTAGCCTCTGAATGTCTTGCAGAGTGATAGATGTGTGGTAATAAACACAGGCAACAGACAAGGCTTCTATAAACAAAGATGTATATAAGATGTCAGTGTATGCTACATTTAACCTGCCACAACCTCAGATACCATCACACTAAAACACAGCACTGGTGCAATTAGTGGTTTTTTTTTAATTATTATTGAAGATTCAATAAACCTTGAGTGTTTCTAAATGAAATTTGGTGTAGTTTCCTGGTAAATCCAGTATTTGGAATAAGCCCTTTAAGAGGGACAGTCTACCACATACAAATATAAGCATATGATCCCTCCTACAATGTTCCTGACTCCCACAAGGCAGCACGTCACAGCTGTGAACTTTTCGTCCCCATGTCTAATTAGATGACCTGATATCTTAAAGCAATATGTCACAGTGGAATAACTCGTAGAGAGCTGACAACCAGCACTGTCTGTCCCTTTACCACTAATAGTGTCGTTTGTTGGCTTTTGTTTTAAACTCTGTTAGCCTAGAAATGAAGTATAAAAGTCACCTGAAAAGAGCCATGAATATGCTTGATATGTTAACTGTCTCATGTTGATATGAACATCCTGAAAAATGGTTCAAATATAGCTTTAAAGATTTGTCAAGAACAGCCTTGGTATTTATTATATTTTGTCCCTCCGTGTTTCTTTTTTGGGGGACATGTAATAGAAAAAAAATGTAATGGAAAATCTGTTAGTGTTGTAGAAAATTAAATACATTTTGTTTATCGTTTATTTTTCAGTCATAAGTACAGCGCTATAAGCGAGGCACAAGAGCGGTGCTTTAACTCATTGTCCTGTCCCGTGATGCTTAATGCAAATATTTAAATGGGGTTTATGGAAATTCCTGGGATGCAACCTGCATTTGGCATGTAAAGCAGTACCAAGACGATTGCTTTTTACATTTGTACCCAGTAAATCCTACGGTGGGAAGCAAAGAAATAGACATAACTACAGAATAAAACAAAAACAAAAAACTATCAAACTACATTGGAGCACATTTGGGAAGATACTTCATCTCAAAAGGCTGACGCACATAGTGACTCTCATTAAGGTAAGCCTTGATAGTTTACACCTGTCACCAAACACCAGAGATTTAAACTAGTCTTGAATTGATTAGTCAGTCATTAAGAAATGAATTGCCAATGGTTTTGATAATCCATTTGTTTTAATTGTTTAGAGAGCAGAAATATTTGATTGTGGTTCATGCAAGGTGAGCATTTCCTGCTTTTCTCTAATCATTTGGACAAGTCATTTTGAGTCAAAGGTGATTGTGATGGGCAGATTTTATTTAAGCACTGGTAGCCTTTTTTTTTTTTTTTTAGCTCATATGTCTATAAAATGACTGAGGTCGATCTGAGGTAACAACTATCAATTCTCAAGGACGTGTAAGCTCTTGGTTACCTATAGAACAGAAATCAGAGAAAAGCAAGTGGTTTCTTACCCTAAGCCGTCTATATAAAAAAAAAAAAAAAAATTCATGATACCTAAAACAGAAATGTATCTCATATGTTTGTTTACATGTTTGTTTACCATCCTCTTTTTTTGCCCAGTGTTTTCTTTTTTTTTCCAGAAATACTTCATAATCTCCTACATTTTACTCAGCAAAAATTTTGGACAGAAACAATATGGCAGGAAATACCTGGCTCCCTTTATCAATTCACAGCTGACTGTTGACAGGACCTTGTGCAGTGGTTATAGCGGGGGATGGGTGAGATTTACAGTTTCCCTTACCAGGTAATGTCTCCTGTTGTGAAACAATGTGACAGAAAATCAGTACAGCTGTGATGCCTCAGCAGTGTTCTTTGCCCCTCTACATTCTCCTCCAGGAGCTTATCCAAAGCCCACCTCAAACGTACTGTATGTAGCCTGTGGATGACTCATCCTCAGGAGAATGAGCTGTACGGTGCAGGTAGCCTTGCAAATAAACATTTCACGATTTGCAGAGTCCACTGAAGTACTGGGCTGACTTAAAATCTGAACTTGCAGACTACACAAACTCTGACAAACCAGTTCTGTTATATTGTGTCTGTAAGGCACACGGTGTGAAATAGCCTCCGGTGTTTGTTACACATGTAATGATTACATTATTAAACACAACAATGAGACATCAGTTGAGGCTCCAGAATTTTTAGTCATTTAGTTTATTGAAACAGCAAATTTGTCATCATTGCATCAATTGCCATGGAGACAGGGTTAAAGGTAGAGTAAGCAGTGTTGGAGAGAGACAGTTGATATTTGAACTCAACAGCAAAACAAATACACCCTCCCTTCAGAGCTCCTTCAGAAGCTCCGCCTCTCATATTCATGCCACTGCCAAAGCACCGTCATAGTGATGGAATCCAGGGCATCTTAAACAGCTTGTTCTTACAAAACTACAGTAACAGGAGAGAGAACGGTAGCTTTGTGGTTTAACTAAAAGTTAATGTCACCTGACATCACTTTTGAAATTATGCACCCAACCGAATAAATCTACTGTGCTCGCAAACTTGTTTTTATGTCTTTGTAGCTAGGAAACCTTCTGTAATAAATAACATGAGACCGAGCCAAAAATAACAGCAGTCTGCGGCTACAGTTGCTGCTGCAAAGCTTAACATAACTTACACTAACAACTTACTGTACAAGTTGCCAGTAGCTGCCAGTTTTTAATTGTGATGCATTTACGCTCATGACAAAATCAATATCATGTCTGTTACAGATTGTGCTGCTTTTACAGAACTACTGGAGCTGAAAGCTAGCTTAGCTCTGTTTTCATAGCCTAGCCTGTTATCTTGTAAGCTTGACCTTAACCTACACTGCAGCTTCTCCTCTGTATGGATGTTTCTAATAAGGCTTTGTTTGCTCCACACAAGTAAGTAAATGGACTCATTCAACACACAAACTCCTTGTGTTCATTCATGGTCTGCTTAACATTGATTACAATCTACTGCATCCATGGTATCATCTAATATTAGCTGAGCTGACTGCAGCGTCATTTTCTCAACATGGTCCAACTGTTCATAAAGTCAGTCTAATGTAATCATGTGATCATAGTGGACTGAAGTTGTCACTGTAGGATCAGTGGTTATGTAGCCTTTAAAATGAGCCAAAACTTAACACTGCCAATGTAGAAGGTCATAGGTGTGCTTAGGTACAAATAGCACTACAATTCTGGCTACAGCCATCACAAATACCAGTGTACTGCAACATCAGTTGCCTGGTGCATCATCACAACATCAAACAGGACCAGTGTTTACTGGCTCCATCTGTCCCAGCCAGCTCTGGGAGCCTGTGATTTGGGGTGTGAGCTAGTCACAGCTGATAAGACCAGCTCTGAGTTGCTTTCCCAGTCCAAACTTGCAATCTCCACTGGACTCTTCACCCTTGCCTGATCACAGCACTTCTTTTTCAAATTTTGTTATTTCAACCTTCTCCTTTTTGTCATTCACCTCCAATCTCCAAATCAGTCCCATTCAAAATTCCACACAGTGGCAGCAATGGAAGAATACTATGCTCCTTAAATTGGCACTATCCATTTACATCTACCAGTTTTATTTTCTGCACAAGTACAAATGCAGTTGCTCACTGGTTGGAATGGTTCGTTATAAGACAGTTTGTTCTATTTCCTAGTTTGTTTGTTTTTTTCACTTCAAGGAAACACCACCCACTAAATGTTTACAGAACATGCAGACATGATCCTTCTTTCTCAGGAGCTGTTGCCTCCTGTTCCCTTCAAATGCCTTGTAAACGCTCCCTTGTTCTCCATTCAGTTTACAGGATCCCATTGTTCTGTCGTCTTTGTGCTGTTTACAATCTATATTTTCTTGTTAAAGGGGTGGGGTTCGCACCCCATGCTTTAGGTGATGCTTATGTTAGTGCTCTCAATATCATTAATCTAAAATAGACTTTATTAATCAATGTGGAAAATGTTGTCCTCTGCAGTTCCCCCATTCTAGATACTGGGAACAAGTCCTAATTTTAACACAAGGTCTGAAAATGGTAGGCACATTACCCCTAATACTCAAACAAATAATATTAGTGGAGTTGTATTTTCTAACATTTTTGTGACCAATTAAAACAAAGTTGCATCCATTTGCAACCCTTCATCACAGATTGCATATGTCTATGGGATAATTACCAAGGAAACCAAAGCATTATTAAACCCATTATTAAATCATTTTATTTAAACACTTTAAGTGTTAATATCAATAAACAATAAAAAGCAGATATTCATAGAAAATGTCTAAACTTGTGTGGAAAAGTGTAACCTCAACACCACCTTAAACCCTTAATCCATCCTGACATCCTTTTAACTCCACAACTAGACAACTTTTAATTCAAACTTGCACTGTCCTGTTTCAAATAAAGTTGCAGTCACTACTCATCCATGTTACACCCACACAGGTGTTTTCATTTGTTTGGCTTGATGAGACCACCTCTTACGACTGTGTGGGTGTGTACAGTCTGTGCTTGATTCACATCTGCATCACTCTCCTGTTTGCTTTGTTGTGCCTGTTAGGGAACTGCAGCTTAACACCTTTATGGTTCTTATTAGTATGTGCAAATAGTTTGGTCACCTCAGGTAACAGAGTAACCGAGTGAGAGAAACTGCAACGTTAACATTTTCTTTTGCAAAACCCTCTTTCTTTCTCAACACAGCACCACAAATCTCCTTGATAATTTAACAGTAGGTTAATGTTCTTGCCATCAGTTTTAAATGACTTAATCTGCATTTCTAAGAACTTGAATTTGTTTTTCTTTCCTTTCCCTTCATTATGACTTCATCTTTTGGGTGTTTCCATCAGAGCTTGTCACAGTGGCTCATCGTGCTGAATAAACCACATATTTGATTTGGCATAAGTTCTTTACCAGATGCCCTTCTTGACCCAACCCTCCCATTTATCTAGGCTTGGGACCGACACTGGTATTGCATTGGTTTCAGCATCCCCACAAGCTGCCAACCCAGACATGTCCTATCCCCTCACCTCACTTTAGTATAACTGAAGGTCCTAAATACAACAGTATCTGTCAACCTCAATTACCATTGATATGAAGAAGTTAGAGATGAGAAATTGTCCCACAAGCTGACTGTTAATTGACTTAACTCTTGGAAGTTTTTCAAGGTATTTATAATGCATAATCTTCAGCTTCAGCTCTGTTAGCAGCTGATGCAAAAAAAAACACTCCATGCAATTTAATTTACATACACAGGGTAATAACTTTATAATAACTAACTGAAAACCAATGAGTTGACCAAACTAAATAACAAAACGCATTGTCCATACCCTCTATAAAAACACATAGAAGCATTTGCTGATTTGATGCTCCTATCACCTATTTTACAAATTACTGTATAATTTAAAAAATAAAATCATTTTCTAATATGATAATAGATTACTTAAGGTTTGGTAATGTTTCAGCACAGCTTCATCTGATTTAGGGAAAGATTCTGGTATAGGTTAAAATAAGTACGTAGTTATGGTTCGGGGAACTTCATTGTCATGGTTACAGTAATAACCACATGGTGAAGATTCAGGGACATTTGTGATCATGCTTTTAATAGAACATTGTATTTCAACTGGAAACAGAAAAAGCAATCTCCCACATTAAGGCCAGTACTTCCATGTCTGTGAGGGTCCACTTGAGTCTGTGTAACATAAATGTGGTCATCTGCCCATGTCTGCTGGAGTACGTGTGGCCCCCTATTTGGATGCCCACATGCAGCCCAAAATTTGTCACTATGTAGACAGTATGCATAGCAAGTGCACCAAATGTGTATGCTCCATATAATAAATAGTTTTGTGTTGAAGAGAGGTTGTGCAAGGAATTTTGGCGATACTGGCACTCTTCCTCTTCTTGGGATGACTTGTCTTGAAAACATCTACAAGATATGTATTGGATTTTGGGAATAATACATGATTATGAAGTACATTTTTAGTCTTTCCTCTTCTTAACTAAATGTTGAGATACATATTGATTCATTATATGTAAACCCTCATCTTCACCAATTTAGCATTGCACTCCTATAAGATTGTCCAACTCACAATGGGTAATTAAAATATATCAAAGCTACAGAGGTCTATAATTCATCAGACTGTGCAGTGAAGGAGCTACTAAAGACCAGTAATACTCCCAAAGACCTGTAAGCAAACTTTAATGTGTAGAATTGATGGATTTCCTCTTTGAGTGTTGATTTAGTCAATGTCATTTTCAAATTGACACAGCTGAAATATCAGTCATGATAAGTTATTTGTATAAGTTAGGTGATAAGTTTAATGCGTTTATGTCTGTTTTGTGACTAATTTTATTTTACAATGGAAGGGTTTAGACTTGGTCAGATATAATTAAATTAAACTACATGCTAAGTTCTTATCACTACAGAGTCAGCATTAACATTAATAGATACTTACCAGTGTACCGTTGAAAGTTGGCCTGTTATGCCCGTCATGTCCTGTCTTATAATATTTCTTTGCCATAGTCAGCCTGCTCTCAGTTCAGCATGAGAAGATTAAAGAAGTAACACTGCTCAGAGGACATATTGTAACCTTGTTAACACTACAGAGGCTGAAGCTCTTGTCAAGAAAAAAATCACCGCCTGCTTCCAGCAAGAAGCCACATTCAACAGCAGAAAAAAAACGTAGACATAGCACCTTTAAAGCATTTGATAGCATTCTTTCTAAATTTGACGACACCTTTGGTCAGTGGTGATTATTAATTAATGACTTTTAAAGACAATGATCATAAACAAGTGTTAAGTTTGACAGTTTAATGCCCACCTGATGCCCACCCTTTCAAATAGTGTTACCATGGATATTATAGTAGCTATATGTGGGCTGGATTTCTGCAGATGGAGCTTAATTAAATTTTCCTCCTGCCTACCATAGCCTTTAACCTGCAAAAAACTGCACCTGCTTTCTATAGATGAAAAACTTTCCACTTAAAACCAACCTTCTCAGAGTGTGTTAACCATACGAAATCAGTCAGAATGCACAAATAACCACACTTAGAATATCTCCTCCCACTTTCTGCACGCTTCTCCCTCAAACGCATGTGGGAGCGTGGCATACTTCACTGCTGACACACAGAGGGCTTCTCTGTCAGATGACAGGAAACTGCACTTCCAGGCCAAAGTACCAGTTTGATAAATAACACCCGTGGCTCCGGGCGTACAATGTGTCTCAAACCTCAAAATGTGGCCCTCAGTCTTTGTCTCTCTGGCGTAAACTGTAGCACAGTTGCACTCATATGCACACAGGCTCTCACGCTCTTTCCTTTCATATGTACTGTACACACAAACACTAGGTCTCTCTCTCTCTCTCCAATGATTAAAAAACAATATCCAGCTTATAACTGCAAGTTAGTCAGACACCCACACTCATTTGCAGTGAAAGGCAAATGACCCTGGTGATGAGTCATTGCATTCACTCAGAGAGTTGCTTTATTCAACACACTGAAATCTCTTAAGGTAGAGTGAAGCAGTGGCCATGGTGCACCATGGTGCCCCTGAGTGAGCTCAGGTGTGCTTTGCTTTTTAAAAAAATCAAGCAAAAATAGCACATAGTCTCATTAAAATCCAGTGAAATCTGACTATGATTCCACAGCCACGCACACAATAATAAAGTGCCCACTTCTTCTGTGACAGTGACAACTATATTTTATTCATTATCCATTTTAATTGCATGTACAGTGAAACTATGATTGTGAATGTTCTGCTGCATTTCTTCTTCTCCTCAACCAGGAATTCTTATTAACTAAAGCTAATGTATTGTTCTCCATATTTATATTCCCAGTGAGCAATTGATTGGCACTTGCAAATTTTTTCCAAATGTCTACTGATGGTAAGGCTGGACACTGTCAAAAGCCATGTTTCCATTAACGTATTTTTATGTGGATATAAAATTATGTTAAAAGTTTTATGGATATATTGAGGATGTGAAAATTCTCAATTGTGTAAAAGGTTTTTGTGATCACTTACAGTGATTTTTTCCTTTATTCGGTTTTTTGAAAAACAGTTAGTGCATTTAATGGAAGATGGAGACACTTAACTTCTGACGTAGCAAAAAATATGACTAATGTGGCTAATCAGTCGTTTCTGAAGAAGAAGAAGCTGTCTCTGATGTCTTCCCTAGATATTCCCATGAAGCACATTTCTTTGTCTTTGCCTCCAGACAGCATGAAACATGGCCAACACCTGTGAAGTTTTATGCCTGTTGCCTGTTAACTTTTGTTTAACTGTATCCACTTCCACCAGATTTTTTAAAAAGTTAACATTTGAAGTTTGCTTCAAATAATGAGTTTCCGACAAAGTGTGATTTTTTTTTTCCATTCACATATTGTTTTTGAATAATCTGCGATGGCCTGAATAGGTAAAACTTTCCAGTATAGAAAAAGAAAAAGAAAATGAGAGAAAAGTCTGAAAACAACATAGTTTCATGTGGCAGAACTTGCTTGATCATCTTGAGACCCTTGGGATTTATTTTGTGGCTCCTTTAAGGGTCCCCAACCCACATGTTTGGAACCACTGCTTTCGGTCATACCAAAATAATTTTTTTGGAGATTCTATACTTTTTTCCTTTTCAAATCAATGACATCAAACTAAACGTCATCTAGATATTTGTACAACTGCAAGAATGCATATATCAAAAAGAAATAGTCCTGAAACTGTTAGATGATTGAATTGTTAATTAACAATACAAATGCAAACAACAACTCTTCGCAGTGATTGTTTAAACTACACATTTTCTGACATTTGATGCTTTTCTTATGTAATAATAAACTGAAAATCTTTGGGGGTTTGACTGGGTTTTTGTTGACACAATGCAAGCGATCAGAATGTATCACAAACAATTTTGTGAAAAAATAATTGGCAGATTAACTGATCATGAAAAAACATTGCAGCCCTAATGAAAGTAGATAAATAATTACTTCAGAAAGAAAATCTCCAGAACAAATCATTTTTTATTTTAGTTTAGTACCTGGACAGAAATTGGCTGAAGAAAATGATCAGCAGACGTGTATGTGATGCAGGTGTGTGTGTGTGTGTAATTGTGAGTCATGTCAGTGTGAAGGTGGTAAGACAACTTTTTCCCTGGCACTGAAGAACTTTCTAACTGAGTGATTTATTTCACAGGCATGTAAAAGATGCAGGTGACAGATGTTTAAAGACATGTAGAACCAAAACAGATAAAGATTTCCTGAGGCAACAGTGAAATGTGTCCAGTCAGTCTGACCACAGTTTGTATGAGGCTCTATCCTAAACAAAAAAAAAAAAGAAAAGGAAACACCTGAATGAACCTGAGACTCATTTTTGGACATTAGGCCTGAGGGCTGCAAGTGTTATCTGGCTGCATCAAGTTTACTTTGTTTAAGAAAAGAAAGAATAGTAGAGTGTATGGGGGGAGGGTGTGTAACGAGAGTCTTTAACAGGGAGTAAAAGGGACTGAAAGGATTTTGATCCAGTGATATTATATATCTGTTCTGGTCAGAGCAGACAAAAGCACACAGCAAACCACCAGAGAGCAAAGCATGTCATGTGAATAGTATGTCTTCTTTGCAGTGTTGTACATCCAAAGGCTTTGTGTGTCTGAATTTGGCTGGTACAAGGCACAAAGGAGGCAGTTTGTTCGCCCCTGACAAGTGTGCTTTTATTTGCAGCAGCCCTTTGATGTATAGAGAAACTTTGGCTGGGATATCCCTCGCAGACAAATGCACCAGAAATCCCACTCCTTTGTATTATCCTTAACAATTCCCTCACCATTGACTGCGAAGCTTTTATTCCCTTTAAGACCTTTATTTTAAACTTTGTGCCCACTGTCTGTCTGTCAACTGTAATGGGGAATCTTGTTTGACTTTATTGTACGGAAGGGGTGGGGGGGTTGACAGGGAGTTGAGGCCATGCAGTTCAGATATGAAAAAACATCAGCAGACAATGTTACAAAGTTTGATGTTTATAGCATTTTGATACCGTTTAGACAATCAAGGGTTGTAAACTATAAAAACTTAACAATAGTTGACTAAACAATCTACAGCTTTTAAACATCACAAAGGTCCTCTTCAGTGTTTTTCTGTTTTTCAAGTATTTAAAAGTGGGATATTTTAAAAACTTTTCTCTTTGCTCACCTGTGGACAAACTACATAATGTTAATGCTCTCTTTCATCACAAACTGATGCTGAAATTTTTTTCATTTCTCAAGTTCAGAAAATGTGGTTGTGCTGTCATCAGAAACATCTTTCATAAACGGAAGAGTCCATCAGGTCTCCATTTTTCCAAGCACACTGAAAATCAAAAAATAGAAATTGGAGTATATTTAAATTGTTCTTGTTTTCCAAAATAATACAGTGAGGTTGTTTTATGTTATCTAAATTACAAATAATTGAGAGTTGTCACCAGTAGGTCAATAGTTATTCAGGTGCTTAAAAAACATTTCTATACACTTTAAGCACGGGGAAAACTTAATTAGCCTTTTTTTAGATTGTTTCCACACTTGCCAGTTTCAAGGTCAAAGATGATCTTTGAACTCAAAGTTTAAAATCTTCATTTGAACACACACACAATGCTTCTTGCTTGTTGTTTGTAAATCGGTAATTTAACCAAGGTAAAGAGAAAGTTCAAACACTCACACTTGGGACCTGCCCAGTAACTTACACTGTCTTACACTGTTGTAACTAAACAGTTGGGACTTTAGTGACTTTAGTGCAACAGCACTTTGACAGTTGCTGTTCAGGCAGAGCACAGTGTTACTTCCCTACACAGCTTTTGTCAGCCAGTCCAGGGATTTGAACTGCCAGCTTCCAAGTCACGAGCTTCCACCTACTCTGCAGGCAGCTCCTGCTGCCGTCTTTTATATCAGACAACCAGTAAAAGAGCTAAAACTCTTGACCCGTCCATTCCTAGGCGCCCACAAGTGCTTAAGCAGATAAAGATTATATTCGTCACATAGGCATTTTAGTATGAGGGTCAGAAAATAGGGCTTTTACATAAAAACATTGAAAAAACTGTTTGTTTTAAAGCTGTAGTAATGCTGATATGAGTTTTGCAGGGTTTCTGACCTTGACTGACTAAATATTTTAAGTTGACTTATACTGGATTTTACAGTGTGGTGTTTACAATAGTTGGTGGTTATGCTAAAAACATCCACACTGACTAAATATTCTGTCAAACTTTACTGTTTTCTTACAGTAAGTAAAGGAAGATGTTTGTGGGCTCAGTGACCAGTTCAGAAATACATAAAGCCTATAGGGTCGACAGCCTGTGCTTCTTCAGTCCACCTCACTGGTGTCATACTGAATCACACAAAGTGAATATCTAAACTTACAATCTACTATCTACCCCCTCAGTATGCATGTATTGCTGTGGAATTGGTTTTGTACATCTGCTAGTGATAAAAAGATTTCAGAGTTGTGGTTGTCATTTCAGTTGTTTTTTTTGTTTTTTTTTTTGTTTTTTTGTTACATTACATTGTGTTTAACTACTTAGTCGCTTGAAGGCAGGGTGGTAGGCAAAGAGGACTAAATATTAATGACCTAAGCCACGAAATCAATCCAATCCATCACCCCGCAAATGCAGATTGGCTTAAATACATCTTTCTCATTTCTCCTTTCCTCGTAGAGTTCAGCAGAAAATCTGGAAAGCAGAGACAATCATGCAATGTGAACACTTCTGTCAACGTGTGTTACATATATGTGCTGCATTGAAGGTCAGTGCCTCATACTTCTACTGTGCAATATTTGGCTGATCATAAAGGGGCTACCATTTGCAGAGTTGCCATGCATGCAAAATTTCAGGTCACTACCACTGGGAACCAATAATGCCTTTGGCTAAGCAACAAGATGCAAATACATCTATTCAAATTCCCACCACTCTATACACATTCAAGCTTACACAAACACACAACAATCTCATCTCAGTGCACCATGCTGCAGAATTAAAACACATTCATTTCAGTCATGAATAAGTCACTGTCCTTGGGCCATATTTGATCAGAGACACGTTTGGGTGCATATTTCTGTCTTCCTTTTTCTTTTGTCCAAGTAATGAAACTTATTTAAGATGTTCTACAAAATTAATATTGAAATGTTGATGTTAACCCACCATATTTGCCTATTGTTGTTTGGCATCCTCTCAGTCCAGTGGCAGGCCCAGATTACCTATCTCACCCAGGCAGTCATAAAGCTAATGGCAGACAGGCAGCATCCGCCACTCCAGGCTGTCGAGCAGACGGAGGTTAGTCAGAGTTAGGAGATCAATGCACTTATATGTCACACCCAGAGCTCTAGATTTCTCCCCTCAGGCACTAAAGACGGAGTTTACATAGTCACCTGGTGTTTAACTGATAAAAGATGGTCAAGAGAAGACAGATGATGCTGTACACAGCAAAGCCAGATAGAAACCCTCAATATCACACCAGCACATTCAGTTCAATTTCAGCCTGCTAAAGCCACTGGGGCAACCCAAATATCATCCATCCTGACACTGTCCGTCATGCTATACATAGAACGGCAAAATTAGCACAAATGCAGCACTCGCCATCAGTGTGAAGTATGGTGGCAGTAGGGCGATTATTTACGGGCTGCATTACTTTCTGAAGACCTGAGCTCTGAGTCACCGACCGAGCCTGATAATTAATTCCACACTCTCTAGAAATATTATGAAGCTGCACGACAGAATGACAGATGTACAGCATGAAGCATATTGTCAACAGGGTGACTGGATTAAGCTATTGTCACTCATTCATTATGTAGGGTTTCTGAAAGAAATGATGTTTAATGTGAATGAATTAAGTGTTTATATAAGTAAAAATTTCTTTTTTTTTCTTTCTCTTTTTTGTTGAACAAACTAGATTTTGTTTGGGGGTAAATTGAAGAGACATGAGGTACAGTAGTTTGATTTACTGGTGTGTAATCGGAGTATTTGTTGTTTTCTGTCTGCTCTTTGTTTGTCCCAGAGCTCAACTTCCTGTAGATACAAGAGGTAGAGAGGGGGAGATACACTGGGATCTGACAGTAAGAGATAACCTGCTATCAGCGGGCCTTCTATTTTTAACAGCAGGTGCTAGTAACACATGACGTGGGGGCTCTTGTTATCAATATTTATGGAACAAAGATTAAGACAGAGTAATAATACACACAGCCCCGACTGGATCCATCCTGGCTTAATAGTTGTCATTACAGCGAGGGGGAGGAAAGTGCTGATAGACTCAAAATTTTAGGCTGGCACTCTACATTTTAATAATGATTCTAGAGACCAGAGAGGGTCCAAATGTGATTACCAGATGTAAACAGGGAAGTATGATGACTGCAGTGTTTAAATGGCTTTAACAATAGTTTTTCGGGTTTTTTTTGTTTTGGTTTTTTTTTAGTGATTAATTTTTCAGCGAGGAGCTGTGGTTCCTTTTCGGGCTTTTATAGGCAGATTCCTGGCAGATCATCAGAAAAGGTTGGATTAATTCACACAGGAATTATGTCTGAAAGGCAGGTTGCAGCTGTGGAAGAAAAGACATATTCACATTAGACAAAGTTACAACAAGTGGTGATGAGTCAACCACTCTAGAGCGATACTGACTATTCCTGCTATTATTCTTACATCATACTTCTTTGCTGTGTTTACTGTAACTAATGAACGTCAATATCTACACCAATCTCAGTACAGACCACAAAGATCTGTAATGGTGGACATTCATCTCCAAATTTATCCCGCAGTGCAGCCCATTGGCTACACATCTTAATAACACTCCCTCTGCCAAAATATATTCCACTCAAACACTTAAAAGTTCCAAGAGTAAGCTCAAAAGAGGTGAAGTATCTTGGCAGACCACAGAGCAAAATGCCATGCAGTCATATGCAGCCCAGGGGATGAAGTGATTGATCTGTGACCTCGGTCTCAGCCATAAGATATTGTGGTGAAGAGTGCGGGGGAGGGCATGGCTAGTGGAAAAGGGACAAGCATGAGTCAGTAACAGAGTCTGTGAAAAGCTGTGGGAGCAGAGGAAGTGTTAACAACATCACAAGTAGGAGCAAGTCAAGTTACCGTGTCAGGAAGCAAAAAGGACTGAGAGTAGGATGATGGTAGGAGCCCAAGAGGTGATGGGACA
The DNA here is from genome assembly GCA_038496675.1 of Rachycentron canadum. Classification (NCBI taxonomy): domain Eukaryota; kingdom Metazoa; phylum Chordata; class Actinopteri; order Carangiformes; family Rachycentridae; genus Rachycentron; species Rachycentron canadum. The sequence goes on from CM076648.1 coordinate 13,004,732, forward strand.
CATACATCCTAATCATTTAATCATGTGAAGCGAATGAAGGGAATTGTTCATCCTCAGCATGCTGTCCATGCCAAGCTGATATGTGTTACCTCTCTCTTTACGTCACTCTTTTTTATTAGTAGCATGTAATGAGTAGCCACTGTGTGAAAAGCCTACATTTAGAAAGGAGTGAGTTCAAGGATAATAAGCCATGTGTGACTCTCAAGTCCAACACTTGTTGCCTGTATGGCAGATGAAAAAGTACATCTTTCCTGGCAAATAATGATTATTATAAAAATGATTCTAATTTTATCTGATTATGCCATCTTGTGTCTTTAAGACAGAAATGTATTTACACAAACTGCACACCACTGCCTCTACAAGCAAGATGACAGAGTACATGCGTAGTCAGACCAAATTAGAATTAACTATATTTGCCAAGAAAGGGTTTTTTTTAATGTGTTAGAAGTTTTTCTACAATATTGATAAGTGACATTGACAACACAGCAACTTGCATCTTCTCTCTCTCTCTCTCTCTCTCTCTCTCTCTCTCTCTCTCTCTCTCTCTCTCTCTATGTCTCTATAGTCGTAAAGCTGCAGATTCAAAATCCAAATCTGTGCATCTATCAGTGCATGTGTGGTGACAAAGGGACAGTGTTGCCTCCTTTTTACACCCATGATTCACGCACAGAGGCAGGAGGCAAAGTGTGCGCCAGAGCAGCAGGTATAAGTAGCATCGAGTTCCCCAACACACTTTGATGAGCAGCTTTTCTTTTGTTTTGTGAGAGAAGTCCAAGGATTTGTCAGGTGGGTGCTATTGTCTCTTTGCAGACGCACGCCTACAGGTTTCACTAACGCGCCACCCATGCAGCGTGATTTCCATAAACTATGACCAAAAGCAAAGTCATCCCCGCCACAAGAATGACACTTTTCTGACAAACCACTCTAGAAAGTTTGGGATGCTGGCAAAGAGTTAGGCAAATATCACCTATTACTCATGTTACTTAGTACATTTGGGGCTTCACTTGCAAGCACAGCGCTTCGTCACTGCATAACAATCAGATGGCTGAGTGTTGGCAGTGCAACTGATGGAATTTTACTGAAAACAGATTTCGCCTTTGAACTTCCAGATATTCCTGATCGAAAACCATCATCCCTGGGTTGCAACGCCTCTGATCGCTTCTCTCAGTATAAGTGTGGCTCTGGAGGACGTGGATTAACTTTTTGATTTCTGTTGTATCTGTCCGAAAACCTAAAAAAAAAAAAAAAAAAAAAAAAAAAAAAAAAAGAATCAAGAACAAACGCAACACTTTGACTGAATTTGACAATGTAAGTATATATGAGTGTTTGGTTCAGCCAAATAACAGACAGAAAGCGCAAGGGTGGGGCGGAGTGTGTGTGTTTGTGTGTGTGTGTGTGTGTGTGGGGGGGGGGGTCATCTTGAGCAGCAACAAGTTCCTCAAGAACTTGACAGGCGGACACAGAGGCGTATTAATGTAATATTTGTTTGGTAAAAACTGACCTGGCTGTGCATCGCCCGTGTCAAAAAAAATCTAAATGACCAGTTGTGCATATGCGTAATGGGCCCATGGCCCTTTGCCAAAGAGGGAGTTAACAGTCTAAAACACAAACACGTGAATATGGTTATGTCTCAGAAGTTTTTATGTCTCTGTCACATGCCGATTTAAAGATTTGAGGCAGTTGAATGAGCGATCAGTCAGAGACCAGTAGCCCCATAAACTTGGACCGTCGCTTATTTCAATCACGTAAGACCCCTAATGGCGTTGTCCGGGCGAGGGTGTTACGTATATCTGTACAAGCTTTTCTGACAACACAGGCTTGTTGATATTTGTCTTTTACTGTAGAGCCACCAAGGTGTTGCCTAAGAGAGTTTAAGCACGCCGATATTGCAAAGGGTTATTAGATTCATAAGTCAGCGAAGTGGTGGGCGATCTACTGAGCACAGCAGAAGTTCTCATATGATGACTTCAAACAAGACACATTACCTTCCAGCATCTGTTGGAGTGAGTGGATATTAAGACACTTCTATCTCCAGGACAGCGTAGGGGAAAATGGTAAGTAGCAATGGAAACACGCAGCATATGAGGGATGATAACCAGTAAATAGTCGTGCTTGCTGTTTAGTCTGGCAACGCATTGCTTGGAAGGGTTGGACTCAGTGGCTACTTGAGAAACTCAGTATCGAGACCCATGTCTGATGAGGTTGATGTTGACAAAGCTTGTGTGAAAAAAGACTGTGTGGCATTTCTCGGCTAAGGATATGCCGCTACAGTGAGAGAGGTAAGGAAATATTACATTGTGTCTGCGCGCAATGTGTGGATGTGATGTAGGATACAGGCTGTGTTGGGCTTGTAGGATATAGGCTGTAGTGTGTGTTGGCGGTGAGGGCTCTGTATTTTATGCATGTATGTATGTTCTTTTCGAGCCTGTGTTTAACAGTGATGATAATAACAATAAAAAAAAAGCAACATGTGCCACTTACCTGTGACACTTGTCATAAGCGTGGCATTAAGAACAATGGGGGTCAGTATCAGCGGTGCCAGTTGTAATTTGGCATGAGAGTGGAGCATTTTTGAGGCGACCATACACTGAATTCAACCGGCATATGTGATATAGGTGCCTGTTATCTGGAAGGAAATGTCCGACTAACATGTGATCAAATATTAACAGAAGCTGGTTTGGCAAAGGGGGGGGGTTACACGTGACAAGACGAGTAAAAAAAAAAAACAGTTTAAAGTGGGCACTCAAACAAAAGTATATAGATATTTTCTTGGCCCCTCATAGTTACCCTGGCTGTGTTATGCTTTCAGCACGTTGGACAGAGGCACCGGAGTCGTGCATGGACTAAAACGCCGAGTGGACGCCAACTCTCTTTCTCTCTTTTCCCAGCCCCCCTTTGCCAAACCTGGGATTGTTTTTTCAACTTTTGGTAAGCTTATTCTGAGGGAGCCTGTGGTCTGTAAACGGAAAATAAACGGGATTTTAAAGAGGAAGGGTGGAGAAAAAAAAGAGCAATTTAAGAAAAAAAAACAGGAAAAAGGAAAGAAAGAAAAGCGCTTGCCATTGAGAGCTTGTGCTTTGAGATGTGTTTTTTGTAGAGCACTGTGAAAGTTTAAATGTTAGGGCGTCTGGTCTTTTGCACACCACATTCTCGGTACCTATAAGCCCCCCCACACTGCGCTAAACTTTGGGACATGCAAGTCTTGGTCGCGGAGATCTAACCACGCACATAGTGGTTGTCAGCCCTTGTAAAGGTAAGAGCACAATCCATTGTTTTCATGTCACTCTTTTGTTCCTGTCGTCTTTACGGGGCTCCTTCTGGGCTTTTCTCAAATGAACTTCGGCTTCAAACTACAGCATGCAGCCTTCGCCTTGGCAGTGTGATCATTGTGGGCATCAGTGACCGAAATAACTCCGAAATGAAATCCGATCCAGGTGACCAATATCTCGTAGACTGTCTTTTCTTTTCTCTCTCTCCCCACCCCCTACCCCCCTCTTCTTCTTCTTTCTAAAAATTGAACTTGTGCTGTGGGCATTTTTTTACAACAGGGTTACGAGCTCATTCGTTTAAGGTTGATATCGTGTGAAACGCTTAAACTGGGACTCGTTTTTGTGCTTGGGATTTTTTTTCTTTTTTTTTTTTTTTTTTTGTTAAACCGGGCTCTTGAAGCGTTTTTGGAGTTTCCGAAGACTGACTGCTGCAACACAATTTGCGTAATCGTTGCGTTGTGCCTAATCATGCTCCCAATATGGGACTTAAGACGCTGCAGTGATGCTTCCAGCCTGCACGAACTGGAGAACTGATGCTGGTGCATTATAAAATTGTCTGGAAAACCTCTTGTCTATATCTATCTATCTATCTATCTATCTATCTATCTATCTATCTATCTATCTATCTATCTATCTATCTATCTATCTATCTATCTATCTATCTATCTATCTATCTATCTATCTATCTATCTATCTATCT
>CM076648.1:13009086-13021780 GCA_038496675.1 Rachycentron canadum
CACCCCCGACGCCCCCCCCCTCCCGTCATCGCCATCAAATCACTTGTGTTTTTACTACGACCGCTCCACGGTTTCATTCATAAGGTGCTTTTCACTTCACCTGCTACCCTAACCCCCTCTTTTGTCCGTACACGGCTCTGTGTCGACCTGTCAAACACAGGCTACACGGGTGAATAATGACAAAAAATGTTTTCAAAAAGAATAGAGAAAGAAAAAGAAAAAAAAGATGAATTAATTGTTAATCGCTCTGACTTGTGTATTTTACCAAAGCCCCGGCTCCTTTACAGTAAACGAGCTGTTATATTACTCCTGTATAAAATTACAATAAAGATGGGCGTGGTCAAAGTGCATCCACTGACAGATGTTATGGCTGAATGTGATGGAGAGAGATAAGATGGCTTGATATGCAGTTGTTCGGGAGGCATCGATTTTTCTTTCTTTCTTTCTCTCTTTTTTTTGGTTTAAAACGAAGGCACGCGTAAAATCTGTCACGTGAGGCTGTTAGATTTAGATGATCATCACACAAAACTGCTCTGGGATTTTATTTCTCTCCTCTCCTGAAGGACTTGTAGCCTAAAAATTTCGCCTCGCACCGATGCAGAAGCGGTGGATATTGTCTATTTCCTCTCTCTCTCTCTCTCTCTCTCTCTCTCTCTCCCCTCTTCTTCTTTTTTTTTTTTTTTTTTCTCTCCTCTGGTCAAAGATTTAAGATTTCTGATCCAAGACGAAGCAATTGCATGGCAAAACAACAGCAAGAGAAGAGAAAAGCCCCAACGCCCACTGGCAGTCCTGTTTTAATCAAGACTCCTTTTGGAGGCTGCATTTTCAAATAAATTACTTAGAAACGAAATATATCCAGTAAATTCCTAATTGCATTTGAATTATGTGACTTCGCTGCCGTTTTCGGTAATTCTTACCCAGCAATGTAATGCGCGCGGATCGCTTTCTTCATATTATAGCCTATTACCCCTCATTTTATATGACAGTGAAACCACAATAGATCATATTACTTATTAGGCTGCCCGACATTCATAAAAATGCTCCTTTAATAAAGGCTGCGTCGTAACTGTAACAGCCACGTTTCAGTCTTATAAATGCCACAAACCCGTTTATTGCACAAATTATGACCAGTCAATCAGTAATTTATCAAAGGAAACGATCAAGGTTTTAGTTAATATATGATTTTAAAAATGTGATATTTTAAAGACATCTTTGGCCTTTTATTCACAGATGCAATAGAGTATTTTTTTTTTTTTTTTTTTTGAAATGCAGCACATTTTTCGACTCTGTTTTTTAATAAATATATGTTCTTTGTAGAAAGCCTATTTTCTGGCCATGTAGCAGTATTTTTATTATTTATTTTTTCTACTGAGACGTGGGATTATGGTGTGGGCGTGGGCGTGTTGGGTGGAGGAGGAGGGATGAGCGGAGGCGGGTTAGGAGGGGTCTGTGGGGTGGCACGACACACTTTGTATGTATGAAGGTTTTTTTTAGAGCACTTTTCTGCAATGTACGTCAGCGGATCAGTCCATAAATGGGGTTGCGTGTGTTTGTGTGCGGGCGTGCGCCTGCGTGCGCTCGCGCCTGTGTGCGTGCGTCTCCGCGTGTGTTATCTTTACCGAGAATCTCCCCTCTCTCTCTCTCCATCTCTCTCTCTTTCTCTCTCTCTGTCTCTGCACTCTCAGCTCTGCAGAGTTAGGGTGGGCGTCAATAACAAACCTGATGGTAGGTTTCACTGCAAAAATCAGATGAAATTCTTTCGGTAGGCCTGTTTATTTAACGGGAAAAATGCATTTTGCACAAATAAAGATAACATTGATAACATATTCGATCGTTTCATACAGCTTATGTGTTTGTTGCTTTTTTTTCTTAATGTAAATGTTGGCCTTTGTGTGTCATTTTTCCGTTGCGATCAATTCATGCACTTTAAAAGGATGTGGCCAAATCTGGTTTTTAATTAAGGTCGTTCAGATTTTAAATATAAATAATGGGTAGACTATTTATTACTAATAAATGTCGATCTCGGGTTGTACTGGTCCACTTTGCCACAATTTTTTCATTCATGAAATGTAATAACTTGTCTGTTTATCCTAGCTGATGTCTAATATAAATTATAAATAGACTATTGATTATTTTGGGCTATAGATGTCCGAAACCACGCTCGGTGGACGTCACGATATATTTAGAGCGAAAATTAATCATCTTAATCATTATGGAAATGTAGGCTACACCGCCCGCCACCACCACCACCGCCGCCGCCGTCGCTGCTGCTGCTTTAGTCACCACCTCCACCATCATCTTCATCATCACCAACACCTTCATCCAATTAACAGGCTTGTTTAAACAAGTTCTGGCAGGAGGCGAAACCTTGAACGTTTAATTATCAGTTATTCGTCACAGCGACGTCACGAAGCCCGAGATAAGTTACTAATAAACACTGGATATAGTTATTCTGACTGTAACGACTTCTTATATGTCGGACCACTGCGGGACTAGAAGGATTCATGGTGCTGTGTGTGTGTGTGTGTGTGTGTGTGTGGGAGAGAGAGAGAGAGAGAGAGAGAGAGAGAGCAAATGTATGATCGTTCCGGCAAACCATTCAAGTGTCTCTCAGCATGTGAACATGCAGCACATTAGTGAATACAGGCAACTTCCCGAAGCGCATGTATTTATATTTGTATTTCTCCGGTGTCAGTCAGACTGAAATTGAGTCACATTTGGACCAACTTATAGGTTGTATTTGTGCATTTTTATGAGGGAAAACATCTCATTTCTGTCTTTCATCTGGTTAAAGATGTGTCTGCAGTTGCACATGGTGGCAGGATATGTCATATTAAACCAAGCAGGAGGCATGTTTAAGACACTGGTTTAGTTCTCTACAGCCGAGTGTGTAGCAAATGAAAAATACCTGCTTTTAGACTTGGACTCTCATATCAAACATTTCAGCATTTTCAAGTAATTTTGAGGCATGATTAGTGTGTTCTCTCATTCAGCAGTGAACCACGCAAAGGTTATTGATGCTGTGGTGATATTGGATTGGGGGGGATGTGGGGGTGTGAGTCAAGAATGGAGACAGAAAGACAGGGAGAGGATTAATAGGCTATGGAGTGATTTTCAGTCTGTGCCACTATAGACATAATGTATCAGCTTCATGAGGATGTGGAAGGAGGAGCATATAAGAAGCTTAGAAGACTGGTCCTCTGTGTCTGCCTGATGATTGCAATAAAGGTTATTGTCATCACAGGAGGGATGGCATTAACTCCTCACTCCAGCATCTGATTATAAAAGGCTTGTACTGAGTTTACTTTTACCAGTCTTGAGTTTTCTCAACTGTTTTCCAGCTCGGCCCTCGTCCTGTTTGACGTCATCCAACCTCATACAAAATGTTTTCTCAGTTGACGTGTTTTCTTACCGAGGAGGAATGCAATTTCACTTTCATCAAAATACTCTTATCGCCTTCCTTTATCCCCAGTGAAAATGACATTTCACAAAATGTCATTTCGTCCGTGTTACACGGTTCCTCTTTTCGCACAAGGAGGCATAATTCTACTTGTTAAGTGAAGCTTACAGCAGGACGGACTTGTCAGCATCGTGCTGCATTTGGGAAGAGAAGCCTTGAAAGGTTATACAAGTGTGTCGTGTTGTCAGCTCCCGTGGTTGTTTCTTCTTTTCTGCCGCACAAACAGGTGAAATGGTTGTGAGCGGTGAAGATGTCAGAAGAGAACTACCCAACTGTTGCTACACATCACGTGTTAAGCCACGAATGAGATGGTTAAAACCTGTAGAAATTTGCCACACTGCAGGCAAAGACAAAAGGTTTCAACCCAACACCTCAGACAGTTTGAAGTCATTGTTACTGGCGCCGTATTGAGAAATCTTAAACCTAAAGAAATCTTACACCTCAGTCCCAATGAAATAGTGCTTTAGCAGTTTTCAGAAAGACTCCTGGTGGCCTTGTAGCAGGCCAGTGCTGCCATGTTTCTGTTTGACCCTCAACTGGATGAGTCTGAAAGATTGTAGGACTGATTACAACTCCTTTTTGCTCCAGAGTATTAGACATTCTGCTAATTTCATTCAGAAATTCAGTCCTTCAAGCCTCAGACACATGCACGCCAAAAGGCTTCTCTTGATACGCCACCTTCAGTTGTGCTGTATTTGCAGAAATGAGAGAGACCATGTTGTTGTTTTTGCTGTTCTAATGAGATGCCAAGTGATTTATTTATGAATTACTTGTTTGGAACAGCCCCCTTGTGCAGTGTGCATTTTTTTTTTTATCCTCTTTGGAGTCATGTCGCTCAGTGATTGCTGATGCAACTCTTTGTCATCCAGAGTTTGCCCTCACCTCCTGTGAGCCTTTAGGGAGGGCTATATCTATCTTGGCATGTCCCCGGGTGTGTTGGAGGTGGGAGTGACTCATTAAGCAGGTGTGAGCATCCACTCCCATACTGCTACATGCCAAACAAGAGCTCTCCAGCTCATAAGCTCGTGCAGGGAAGAATCATGATGGCAATATAGCAAACACATCACAATAAATCTTTGCACTGGACTAGGGCCAAGTCACAAGGATAATGAGCTGCTATTTCCCCATTATGCCCACTCTGGTATTCATCAGAGGTGGAGTTTCCAAACGTTCATCACCCATTGAAAGGTTGTGGCTCTACTGACATCTTTATTTGAATTCTACATTATAAAGGGAATGAATTGTTCCCAGTTTGTTCCCGATGAGGGGAAGCAGATTATCGAGAAGCAAAGCAGTTTCATTCTCCGAGTAAGATCTGTGTATATAATTTAAATGTGTTTGTTTAGCTGACATTTGGTAATAATAACCTGTGAAAGCTGGTTACTACACTGCAGAGCACTTGCAGGGGAGTCATCCATCTGTTGTGGAGATGGCTCACTTTAAAAGCAAGGAGAGGCAGAATTGTTTTCAATAAGTTCACATCTTTGTTAGCCTCTAGTGCCTGTTGGCATCCAAATGTCTGAACACCACTTACATACTACAGCAGCAAAAAGTCTCCTCTTAGACGGTATTCAGAGGTTTATAGAAGTGACTCCAAATTACACATTATACAGAGTAGCCAGCGTTATATGAAAAGATTGTGAGAGTCTTCTTCATCTTTGATGTATTTAGGAAAACTCATTGCTTTTTGCCTAAAATTGACGAGACGGTGTAACAAACGTGTGCTTCAGGCTCTTTCATAAAGCTTATTTAGATATATATATTTCCTTGGCTCCTCGCTACCTGCAGACCAGTACAAGAAATGCTTATTTTTAATTCTCTGTATATCTAATTTTACACAAATAGGCCACCTCTAAATGGCACGCGGTGTATCACGACTTGGTGGATACGCACTGTTACGCAAAACCTTCAAAAAAAAAAAAGAAAAGAAAAGAAAAGAAAAGAAAGAAAGAAAGAAAAGAGAGCCACCTCTGCTTCGGCCTCAAAGTACAATACGGAAGAGCACGGGCTTCGTTTGCGCTTTATATATTGCCAGACGTTACGGTGTCGATGCAGGCTGCGCGGTGTGCGCACAAACAAAAGCACATAATGCAGACTGAAAGCGCATTAATAGTTCCGCCTCGGGGCTGTTTAAACAGGAGTTTGGTGGCCACCAGTCAGCCAGCGGTAGGTCACATGTTGCAGCGTCATTGTGTAGTAAAGTTACTGTAGTTGCAAAGAGGCTCCTCAGTTCAGCTCCAGAGGTCTCTCATCCCGTGCTGCTGCTGCTGCTGTGGCGTTTCAGCATGCGACAACTTCAGTTTCAGACGATCTCCAAAGGAGCCGTGCAGCCATGGGAGTGCATTACCTCATCCATGCAATTTCCACCATCAATAATTTAATCTATTTGCTCCAAAGCTGAAGAGATATCCTGAAGCTTGTCGGGAGGGTAGAGAGAGGAAAAATAATCGCTTGAGTAAATTACTCAGGGAGTTGTCCAAAACATCCCAGATGACACCACTGTCCTGTTGAATGGTCTGTTTTACGACTGGGCAGTAAAAGGTAGGATGTGTGTCTACTTGTTATTTTTCGGTGAGTTTATGTTTTTAAGCACTTTGACTTTGCTGGAAGCTGCTTGAGAAACAAAAAGACGGAGAGGTGTGTGACTGTGTGTGTGTGTGTGTGTGTGTGTGTGTTGGGGGGTGTTGGAGGTTGGGGGGGGGTCTAAAAGTAGCTCGATCAAGTCCGGTTATCCTGCGAACAGACAGCGCCGCAGCCCGAGAGGGGATATGCGTAACCTTATCCTCTCGTTCATTAATAAAAAACGGAGTTATTATGTTGATTGGGTTTCCAGTGGAGAGCACGGGCTCAGCAAGATGTAATCTGGAGAAGAGGGGGAAAGACTGTTGTTTCATTATGATTAGAGCAGCCGCAGCAATGTGACTGGTTATTAGTATTTTCTAGTCTGGTAACAAAGTGGAAACAATCCAGCGGGTCTCCGTCTGAAATCAGCCACGTTTGAACATTTAACTTTTATGCTCATAACCAACTCAATAAACCCCTTGTTCAGGGTGTTTGTCTATATTTGCCCATCTAACCCCCAGTCACTGTGAACAGAGGGGGGGGGGGGGACTTTGATGAACTCATTAAGACTTTATAGGAAACCCGAGACCTAAACGCCCAGCTCCGTCGGCCAACATACACTGCGTCGACTTCTCACTGCTGTTGTGTGTTCGCACCGTATAACTTCACATTACTGGCCAAAATGAACTCGGATTAACACAACCTCCCATTTATGTGGTGGTGGAAAACTGGCTCATTTGTGACAGCTTCGTGTGAACACATCTTGTCCAAAAACTTATCCTAGGATAAGTCCAGCAGCACACGAGGACTGGACGGATAATGGTGTAATGATGAATTAATGATGTACTTTCCAAAAAATGCAACCCAGAGCCAAAGTTGAGAGTAAATAGCGTATAAGTGAACTTTATAGTCTATTTACAATTACGCACAAGAAAAATGGTTGTGTGTCCTGGAAGAAATCTATCTATCTATCTATCTATCTATCTATCTATCTATCTATCTATCTATCTATCTATCTACAAGAGGGAAGGAAGGGAAGAAGATGGGAGGAAGGTTGAGGGAGGGTGAAAAAGAAGCAGCTCTTTCTATTTCACGGTCTCAAACGCCATCTAGTGGACATGTTTGGGGGCTGCAGCACTGTTCATTTGTAGTTGTATGTGTGTTTGTGCTCTTGTCAGTAAATTTGGTGATTCACATGTTAAAATGGACTGTGGGCTTTTTTTTTGTCCAGACTATATGATCAAACACATTTAAATTTTAGAGAACTTTGACAATGCTGATAAGAGAAAGGGCCTCAAATGAGTCAGTCATCATTTTACCAGTGTATATGGCGCTGTTATATTCTCTCAATTGTTAACTGTTGCACACACTGTGGGAGGGAGGCAGAGGCTCTTTTGGATGGCATAAATCACTCAGCAGCTCTCTGAATGCCAGGCTTTCTGTAGCAGTGGCCTGGGTTGGCCTGGAGGCCAGGTATAATCCCTTAGTGATGCTCATCTATTACTAAACGTGCTCTGAAACTGTGTCAGATTGAAAACAGATCTGGAGGAAGCAAGCTTCCACATGTGTCAGCCATTACTGCAGACAACTCTAATTGCCTTTTTTTAAGTGCTGCATTGTGGCACACATGGGATCCTTGGGTAGAAATTTTGATATCGTGCTACATGTTTTGTTTTTTTGTTTTTTGTTTTTTCAAGTTGAACATTTGGCATTGCGCACTATAGATGCTGAACATGACAAAACATGCTGCTAGTTGTATCAGACACAGTTCTTGAGGACTTGAACAAAGACAGATGCCCTCAAGGGAGCAGTGGTAGAGACAGAGAACAAATGTTGCTATAGGTCACATATTTCTATTTGAATGTAGTGGGCTCATTTCCCTTCTTCATCTCTCCTGACATTTATTTTCCCTGCTTTTCCTACATTATCATACATGTTAGTAAAGAAAAAGCCATAAAGTGCTGACATGTGCAGGGAGGCTGGGGTACATTACTGAATGTGTAATAATATGAGCCATGCTAGTCCTTTCATGCTTTAGAGAAACTTTTCAGCATCTGTCAAAGGAGACATTTATCACTTTAATCCCCACCTGGCACAAAGAATAAATGTGAGGGTAAGTTACATATCCCTGCCATACAGCCGTGCACTCACAGCAGCCGAACAGGTGGTCATCTAGAGACGTCAAAGCCAAACAGAGTCCACACACTCAGCTGCTCCTTTTGTTCTGGGTGTTTCGTGTTCTAGGTGTGTTGTCATGTATAAAGGCGTGTTTGCGCAGTGGTTATTGCGGGCTTTATTGCCTTCCAGCTCAATGTTATTAGCTCAGTAGTTAGCGCTGAAGTGATTTACATTTTTGGTAAAAGGACCTGTCAATTTTCAGATGGCCATGATTTAGATGACACTGTATGTGCAATGGCTGGATTGGTGGGGTGTACGTGGATTTCACTTACAATATATATATTAAACAATCTGGACAGGAAACTGCACTTTACTCAACCACCTTGTGTTAGATAATTTTATAGTCTAACTGGCGACTGGTCCACAGGCTCTGAAAAGTAGATTCTACTCTAGACATTCCTCCATATGTAGTTCCTCTCTTCCTCGCTTTATTATTCCTGCTCATTATGTTAACTCGCAAGCTGCTTTTTTATTAACTGCAAAATCCAGCAGTGCGCATAAAATGTTCCTTCACTGGATGTATAAAACAGGAGCAAACCAATCAGTTGTCACATTTAGCCTCTAGTAGATATCAGCCAGAGCTTCTCCACCAGTCCCATAGCAATTAAATGATTCATTGGCTTGATCACATTTTAACAGGATGTTGATTGAGAGCATAAGCCATATTGATTGTACTGATGGAAACAGGAAATCACAGAGATAGAAATAAAATCATTTGTTGTTCCCGGTGTGTGGATACCCGGGGGAATGGCATGCAATTGCACACTGTTGAGTGGCATTACCCCCAGCAACCTCCTCCCCTCCATTGTCTCCCCTATGGAGACCTGGAAGAGACGTCATCTGTGGTTGTTATGCTGTGAAATGACGCTGGCAGTCTCTCCACCCCCTGCTACTGCAATATTACCCCTGTGGTCTGTTACGGAAGATGCAGCACTCTTTGTCTGCATCATTTCCAGCATGAAGTTTGACGCCTAACAGTAATCAGCTCTCTGCCTTCATTTCCCTCATGTGGAAGTGGAACCATTTGAGTGCGATGCTGATAATAATATCAGCCTAAATGCATCCTACACATAGAGCTCGTGACTGGCCTCAATCCTGTAAACCTACGTGATTTTCTCTGCTAGGAAGCCTCACGGAAAATTCTCGGTTATTGGAACCAAAACGTTACAATACTGAGGGGGAATAATCCTGATATTTGCATGTAAAAAAAAAAACAAAAAACAGTACCTAAGGAAAATTTGCTAATTAGCTCCTGATTCTTGGCTTTGTCCTCATTGTTATCTTAGTTGGTGAGAGGAAAAATACCCCCCATTTCCCTGCAAACACATACAAGCCAGCCCCTCCCCATGCCCTCCCCCTAACATACACTCACACACTCTGGAGGAGGACGTCACTGAGCTCGGGGAATGAGTGGCTCATTAAGAAGAAGGATGTGATATTCTGAATAGAGACTGTGAGACTCCCAGCACATCTATTTTTAGACGAGATATCTCTATGGCACTCACCGTGGTGTTGGTTAATTGCAGCCACGGCCCCAGATACCAATTAAGAATGAAACAAATGCTTTTAAGGTGGGGTTTTCGCTCCTCCCTGCTGTAAAGGTCCTCGTGTCCATTCTGAGTGGGGGCATTGGAGTGTTTGCTCGGCGTGTTTTCCTGTATCAGGTTGGGACATGCAGAGTGCAGTCAAAGCCTCGGCCAGGCTATTTTTAAATGAGCCCCTGTGGAAAGCAAGATCTAGATTTTCTTTTCATTATGGTTGCTTTTATATCTCTGGCTCTGGGATTTCCACCAATTCATTGATTTGCTGTGAATCTTAGAGCTTCTCAAAGGTAAGGGATGAATATGTGCTCAGGCGATTCGCTGGATGTATGTACAATATTTCGGCTACACCTGGCTCCTTGTGGCTCCTTTATTTTTTTTCCCCTGGCAATGCTTTGCTTATCTTGTGAGCTGCTCTCCGGAGCCTTGAGATTGGTACTTTAAAGTGCGGGGAGGATGACACATCTTTCTGTCATTCAGTTTTCTCATGACATTCTGTTAGTTCATCCTGCAGTGCTCTCGCCATCCACCTGCCAAAAACAAACAGTGTCCCTCAACAAACTCCTGCTTCCCATTCATGACTATAAGGTTTAGTATCAAACCTGTCTTACGAGCATGGACCTTTTTTTTTTTTTTTTTTTTTTTAAACAAATAATACTGGAGCTCCGGTGTTTGTCAGAGCCGGCACAAACACAGCATTTCCCACGCAGTCAGTCAGTAAGTGCTGTCCATGCTGGAGATTCCCTGAGTGTTGCTAATGGTGATTTTGTTCATCGGGTAATATCATACTCAAGAGATGATACATGAGCTCTTCAAACAAAACAAACAAAACTATATCCTTATGTCAACACACCAGCTACAGAGCCTTTCCAAATTTCCATAAAAGCCCAGCCTGTCCTTTATAAAGAAGAGAAAATAGGGGAGGGGGTGAGCTTTCAAAACTGACAAGTCAGCTCGATAAGTCAGGCAGTGAAAGATGAATGACAGTTTAAGCCATTATAAAACTACACATCCTTGCTCTATAAATATATACTGTACAGATTAAGACACCAGTAAAAAAAAAAAAAAAAGCTCATAAATAATAGCAAGCCCGTAAGGATGTAGTAGCATCTAGTTGTGTAATCTTATCTTTCATAATAAACAATCTCTCTGATGCGCCGCACAGCTTTTGTGCATTGCTGCCAACAAATAAAAATCAAAGCCAGACCTCACATAGGAACAGAATGATTACAGTTTGCAAACAATTTGAAAACACTGATGACACAGTGCCAATATCGGTTTAATAAAAGACATTTTGTGATTATTTCAAAGCTACTGGCTCTCTTTTTGGCTCACAAAGAAAGAGTAGAGGGCGCAAATAAGAAGAGAAGCTTACATGGTGCATTATGGATCAAAAATAAGCTAACTTCATTGAAAATGCTCTTTGACTAACTGTCTTGTTCTCTCTCCCCCCTCCTTCCCTCTTGTTTTCTGTCTTTGTCTCCCTCTCCAGTTCCACCAGGTTAGAAGAGTGATGACCATCCTGTTCCTTACTATGGTTATTTCATACTTCAGTTGCATGAGAGCTGCGCCCCTGAGAGACGCCCCGGGCATGCGGGGCCATCGGACAGAAGGCTACTTGGGCGCTGCTGCGACGGCCGCACGAGGCCATGGGACTCCACAGAATGGTGGTGGGCCAGGCCAGCGCGGGGAACTGCCCTCACTCACAGACACGTTTGAGCAGGTGATAGAGGAGCTGCTGGAGGTGGAGGGAGAGGCGGCACAGCTGGGACAGGGGGCTGATAAGAGCCAGGGAGGTGGGGGCCCGTCCTCTGTGGTCACCGCAGAGACCAAGGATGTCGACCTGTACGACTCGCGGGTGATGATCAGCAACCAAGTGCCTTTGGAGCCGCCCTTGCTCTTTCTTCTGGAGGAATACAAAAACTATCTGGATGCCGCTAATATGTCCATGAGGGTGCGACGACACTCCGATCCCTCACGGCGTGGAGAGCTCAGTGTGTGTGACAGTATTAGCCAGTGGGTGACAGCTGTGGATAAAAAGACGGCAATAGACATGTCTGGGCAGACAGTTACCGTCATGGAAAAAGTCCCTGTCCCCAATGGCCAACTGAAGCAATACTTTTACGAGACCAAATGCAACCCCATGGGGTACACAAAGGAAGGCTGCAGAGGAATAGACAAGCGGCATTATAATTCCCAATGCAGGACAACCCAGTCCTACGTGCGAGCGCTTACCATGGATAGCAAAAAGAAGATTGGCTGGCGGTTTATAAGGATAGACACTTCATGTGTATGCACATTGACCATTAAAAGAGGGAGATAGTGTATAAAATGTATAGATTTTATTGAAGAGTTTAAAAAAGAGAATAAAGAGAAAATATCTATTTGTATATATACATAACAGGGTAAATTATTCCGTCAAATGAAAATTTTATGGACTGCATGTAAAAAAAGATGAAGTTTATACAGTAAAAGTGATACTACAGTCTATTTATTGAACATATTCATGACCTTGTAAACAATTAAAAAAAATCTGATCAGTCATTTGCGCCCAGTTTAAATTACTATATCACATTCCTCAAGACATTGTGATTTGTTTACGTTGCCAAGAATTAGAAAATGAAGGAAAAAATAGGCAAGGGATGAGAGAGGACAGTTCCATCTTCAAAAGCTTGCATGCTGCTTCAATTGTGAATTGAGAAATTCTCCACATACAAAAAAGGATATGATGCTGACCAAAAAACACTCCGTTTACATATTCAGCAGAAAACAATTTTCCTCTCAAGTAATTTATCTGTTTACTGTTCTAAACTTCTCAAGGTAATGTTGAAATTACTTACTATGTCAAGGTGCTGTTGTCAAAGCTTTGCTGTTTATTTTTTTATCCCCACCAGAGGACGAGATATATCTAAAAAAAACTATATATATATATATATATATATCTCTTATACAC
>CM076648.1:13022168-13086160 GCA_038496675.1 Rachycentron canadum
TATATATATATATATATAAAATAGATACCAAACTTTCATCAAAATCTTCAACCGAGTCTTGTTTGTTGGGGTTACTCATGATCCAACCACGTCATTTTACTACGTCTTCATCAACCTGAAGGTAAGTGCGACCTCCATGGAGAACTGGATCTGGCATTTTGAAAGCAGATCGCTGAATCAAGAAAATGTATTTCATGTGCAGCAAAAAGATGCTCCACTTTCCTCTCTGCTTATTTGGATCCTCCAGAGATGCCTGATGAAGATGCTGTGAGTTACTTTTTATTATACAAAAGCTGATAAATAGAGAGTCAGAAAGATGACAAGCATACAGTCTCAAATAATCCACTGTCATGAATTTCCAACAAAAGGTACTGAGGTCTCATCATGGCTAAACAAGCTAAGTATAAATTAATATTATCCCTAGCCATTTTATCATCCTATGGGAGGAAAAGCAGTTGTAATACCTCAAGGAAAATCCACCACCAATCCACTTAAGCTAGAACTGGAATTATTTAGTAAAACTCAATAAATGTGTCTTAGCACTAACCATCTGGGATGCATTTTAGACAAGGTATTCTGGGTTTTCCATTTATCACAAGCATGAGTTTGGGGCTATTTTTGTTTAACAGATCTGAGGTAATAGAAAAGGTCATCTTCCAATCATAAACTTATTAAAATAATAAGCAAAGTGTCTTGAACTTAGCAGTTGTGTTTGAGCTTGGGTGAAGCCCATATTGTCTTTTGTGATCATAAATCATGCATGTGAGTAGGCCTTACAGTATTATGTAGTAATACTTACACTCAGAGCTATGATTGAAACCTTGAGACAAAAACAAGGAATGAAATATGCAAATAAACATAACAAACCACGGGCAGACATTGCTGCAACTCCACTATATGAAGGTACCACCTTCAAATCGGTTGTGCCTATGGCCACAAGGATGAGCAGTGTCACAGCAGGTATGTTTCATGAGCTGTTAGAGGCCTAAAGTGTCATCACCAACTCGGGTGTGGTCAGGAGTGAATCATCTGAGAGTTTCAGCCCACAGAGCAGTACAGCAGCGGTTTTCTACAGGCTTGTGTACTGTTGTCTCATGATGTGCTGCAGCCAACAGAGGACAGTAGAGAGACCAGGTGTCAGCAAACAGCCAAGGTAGCTTTTGGCTGGTGCGTTGTCACTAATACACATGATATAATGTAACAGTGCTGAGCTATGAACATCCCTGTCAAATGAATGATGCTCCATCCCACGTATTATTGCTGATTGTGGGACACAGTGGGCACATTTCACCAATGAGATCTACAGTGGACTACACACAAAGTACCAAAGGATGAGCTCTCCCTATATTTCATGTCCTCAGTGAAGACAGTTTACACAACCCAGTACCTATTGTTAAAGTTCACCAGAGACACTGCAGTGTCCAACTTTTAGAGGGAAGTGATATGTGTCTAAATGGATAAGGCATTAGATCCGTAGAAGAACTATTTCTTAATTTGATTTATTTTAGAATTAGTCTGAGAAAACAATTGAAACCATTAACTGACAATAGTTAGGGAAGATACCTTCAGTGTTGCTTAACGAACATCCAGCACCTATGGAAAAAACCGGCTGAGATCAGAGTTTTTTTTCCACTTTACGTGCAATACGTGAACGCACCATGACGCTTGCAGCTAGCCTAGCCGGCTAACTTGGCTAATCTGATTTATCGCTGGAGTTAAGCGCACGTAACGTTAGCCAGGATTACACCAAATTTAGTTAAGATATCCAGTAATTAACGCAATATCCACCTGACACCAAACAGCTACCCATTACAAGAATGGCATCGCTTGGGGAGCCTGTACGGTTGGAAAGAGGTAAAGTTAAATGGCTAGCTCGTGTTAGCGTAGAAATATTTGTTGTGATACCAGGGAGATGTTAACCTAGCTTAGCTAGCATTAGCTGAATACAGCTGGTGATTGTTTCGGACTGTAAAGCTTCTTCTGTAGTCGAAATATGTTGCTTTTACTGTGTCTGGCGGATAGTTGATGGTTATGGCTTTGATTGATTGTGTTTATTCTTGACGCCGAGCAGAAATATCAGCAGCTCTTGCGGCTACATTGTTTTACTTTTAGCAGCAGCTAACTAGCTCATATTAGTGACAACAGAGAGTGATCAGGAAACTGAATTGGTTTGCTAAAAGGTGTAATTTATGTAAACAGCAGCAGCAAAAAAAAAATGGCTTTACATACTTTGTGACACTTGCTTCATTACTATAAGGAGTATGGGTGAACAGGGGGAGTTACTTATATTGAATACTTTATCAGCCTCTTATTTTTTTTATCAAAATGCTGCTATTAGCTCCCACTGTGTTTGGTAAGACACTGTTCATGGACTCACATGAGTGGAGAAAGCTCAGATTTTACACACACATTGTTAAATTAGAGTAAATATATAAATAGAATATTAAAAGATGGAGCCTCTGATAATGCTTGGCCCATCCATATTATTGAGGAGTTAATGTTATGTTGGCACTGAAATTTACTTTATGCAATTGCGGCATATCATTTAGCATCTTATCCTGCTCTTAAGCGTGGTGTATTAAAAGATGCCATATTGAGTTATGTTGCTTCATAATGATGGTTATTTATGGTATTTAAACAGTGCTGCAAGCCAAGATGAGCTCCCCCGCAGGGACAAAACAGTTAAGATAATAATATAATATAATAATAAATATCTCATGTAATCAGAACAAATTTAGTGCACATAATTGAAACAAGAAATTAAATGAAGATGTCAATTGACAGCAAATTTATTCCAGTTTTAATGATCAGTAAATAGTTTTATACCTTTTTTATCAAATTCAAGTGGTAGCATCAAGCATTTGTCAAGTCAAGTCATTGTTGCTCGGGTTTTATATTGGTGCAGGTTTGAGTACTGACATTCACACAGGCAGCAGGCGTTGCCATTGTAAACGTCACCATTTGCAGAAATCATTGACTTCTTTGACATGTTTCTGTTGACAGATATTAACCGGGCTATTGAGCTGCTTGACAAGCTCCAGAGGACAGGGGAAGTGCCTCCCCAGAAGCTGCAGGCTCTGCAGAGGGTCCTACAGAGTGAATTCTGTAACGCTGTCAGAGAAGTGAGACACTGGGCCTTTTGTTTTTCTGAAAACATTTCACTGTGACTTCACTTTGTCATGGCATTAGTTAATTTAACCTCTTCTGGTGTTAAACCTGCATGTTAAAAAACTTGGGTGTAGTGTGATTTTTGTTAATGTGGACAGACTGGCATCTGCTGACATATTGTCCAACAATGTCTCTTCAGGTCTATGAACATGTGTATGAAACAGTGGACATCAACAGCAGTCCTGAGGTCAGGGCCAACGCCACAGCCAAGGTAGACCAACCATTAAATACCATTAAATACACAAGCACACATTTGTACTCACTTTTTTTTTCATCTTAATTTCAAACCATTTTTTCCATAAAGGTACTCTAGTTGAACACTTCTCATTGTGTGTTGAGTGTAGTGTAGTAATATAGTATATTCCCAAAGATTTTTAACAGCACAGTTTGTTCATTTGTAGGCTACTGTGGCAGCCTTTGCAGCGAGTGAGGGGCACTCACATCCTCGTGTTGTGGAACTTCCCAAGACGGAGGAAGGCTTGGGTTTTAACATAATGGGTGGAAAGGAGCAAAATTCACCTATTTACATCTCAAGGATCATCCCAGGAGGCATCGCTGACCGTCATGGCGGCTTGAAGAGAGGCGACCAACTTCTTTCTGTTAATGGAGTGGTATGTTAAATTCACAGAGTCATCACACTGTCCACAAATGTTACATTGGGCCTTTAGCATGACAGACATTTCATGTTCAGTTTGTGTGCAATTGTATCAGTATCAGGTATCTGCAATGAGATGGTCATTGCACTTTAAATACACTTTAGTTGGCAATGGTATTAGAAAATTCAATCTTCCCACTATAAGGTACAATGTATTTATTCAGCAATGGCAGCCACAACAGTTGTTGATCTCATGTTCCCTTACCTGAAAATCATCACAGTGGCATGCTTCTCATTTGTGTATAAGGCTTCAAATAAGTACAGTTTTAATATAATATATCTAAGAATGGGTGAAAGGAAACTGAGGACAAATGTGAACGTTAGCACGAGGTCTGTGATGTGTTGAAGAGTCTGCTTCACCTGTTTTCATCTTGAATGCTGAAATTTAAATGTCCAGAGGGAGACTGTTAACAAGCACACATGGATTTAAGAATTGTAGCTTTAGAAATTGGCTATAGTTTGTTTTTCCAAAAAATTAATATAAGATCTTTAAGGCTTTTTCACCTTTGCCACAGCATTTAGCAGTTGTGCTTGCTGCTCTGCTTAGGTCGTTAAAAATTCAAGATCAGCCGAAGACAATTATCCAATTGACTTTATTGCTTAGTTTGTTCTCATTAAAATATGCACTTTTATATGATAAGTTGAACCAGGTTTATTTCAGAACTATGTTTACTCCATACCTGTAAAATCCTGAGGTCATTTTTACTGATGTTACAACATATCGTGTGGAGCTTGAGCCTAACCATTGCCCGCAGTGTATTGCTTTTTGATTATGAACCTATAAAAAAGCTTTACAACAGTGGTTGTACAACTGTGCTAAAATCTTACAATACATTTCTGTGTTGTTTGTTTTTCTTCCCAGAGTGTTGAAGGTGAGCACCATGAGAAAGCTGTGGAACTCCTCAAAGCAGCTCAGGGCACAGTGAAGCTGGTAGTAAGGTACACCCCCAAAGTCCTAGAGGAAATGGAGTCACGCTTTGAGAAAATGAGGTCGGCGAAGCGCCGGCAACAGAACAACTATCCCCAGTAGGATTTTTCCATGTTGATGCCCAGCTCCCATGTCTTCTAGCCTTCTGGCCATCTGTGCTGGTCTCTTTCTTATCTCCCAGCCCAAAAAAAACATAACAAACATAACCAAGTTTGGTTGTAGTTGCCACTCACACATACTGTATATTGTGCTTCTATCTCTCTCTGTAGCATTTTTAATGTTCACCATTGTTACTGTACTAGACACTACAACTCTAGACGAACACTAGAATGATAATGATTGTCAGTGTTGAAGGTCTCTCACACGTGTGCATTATTTTTAAATTGACAATTTGAATGCAACTTTAAGAACTTTTGAGACCAACTACAGAGCTCCTTTGGCTGGAAAGGTAGTGTTTTTAATTCTTTTATCACAGCCACTACCAAGTGCCTCAGGGCAAACATGTTCATCCTATGTACTGTGTTCACTATCTATTTTCTTTTTAAAGGTTTAGTCTGGTAATTAAACACTTGTGGCAGGAATTCATACATGCTTTAAAACTGTAACGCTCAATTGTTTGCTCAGTGCTCAATTTGATTATGAATACTGTTTAATTGAAATGGCCACTCTATGAGCATGTCCAGAAAAGGACAATTCAAATTGAATGTGATTTATATCTTAAAGGTTTTCCTCAGGCTTCTAACATCAAACCACACTATAAAAAGCCCAGCGGGAACTGTAAGTGATGTAATGGGGTCTTAGCAACTCATGAACTAAATTCCTGCCACCACACAGACTCACATTTTTACTGTTATCAAAGTAATAAATCCTCACAAGTGTAAACTCTGCAGTCAGAATGGCACGAATTGAAATCTGTTCAGTATTTGACTCATTTGCCTTGATATAAATGTCTTTTTTTTTTTTTTTTTAGCCAAATACAATAATTATAGAGAAGTCAATTTCACATTTATCTTTGGTTTTCACTAAAATCTGCTGTTAGTAACAGTACAAAGCAAACAAAAGTAAGACAATATCAAGGAATCTCTCTTCATGTCCCAGTTATGCCTAGTGTGAGCTTTCATCATTGTTTCAATGATTTAAAAAACTTATGTTGATAATACTGTATATGGACAGTATTACATGTATTACACAGACATTACATGTTCATTAAGACTTTCTACAGTGCTTAGGGTTTTATGTTGTAAGTCTGTTGCAGAGGCATATCATTCATTTCAGTTATCTGTCTGTTTTTAACATTCTGTTACTCCATGTCTTACTCAAAACAAAAAGTGTGTCTTAAACGAAGTATTCACTTCTTTTATATCCTGGTATCATTGAGATCTCTAAAAGTTAATTGTACACATTATACCACGGCTGGGATAAGAACAATTCAGAGACAAGAGTAAGCCCATACATTTCAATAATTTATTAGAGCAATAAGTTGGAACATTTTTCTACCTGTGTATCACTACGGATTTATTGACTTCATTTGACATTTTTCTTTTATTATAACTAATAGTCATCTTTGCTCCATTAAAGCCAAAATTTTAATATACACTGTATGCAATACACAAACTGCACATCTGTTATACTAACATAACAAGTCATTACTTAATGCTGGCAGTTCTGATACGTAGAGATACACAGGCCTCTGTCAAACCAGTGTCAATAACCCCTATAATATACTGTATCTCTAGGTTTTCCTCCCACATTTACACAGAGAACATTTATGAACAAGGCTTCATTAGTGCTTGCAGAAGGCATGTTTAGCTCTCATACTGATCTTCCTCGTGTCATGGGAAAACATTTTACAATGTGGAATATTTATTCAGAAGTTCAAATCCTACCCTTAAACGTACACACAACATGTCAATCAGCATGTCATGGTTTTCTTTAAAATACTCGTAATTCAGTATAAAACAATAACAGCAAGAAAAAAGGATTTTTCTTGCTTTTCCAGCAAGGGGAAAAATTAAGTCACTTTCATTATAATGATTGTTTGTCAGAATTCCCTCTTCATTCACTTTTTCAGTGTGTAGGACAGCACACTATCCCCAGAGCACATTCAATTTCAGAGATTTATTCACAGAAGTGTTTCCATGGGAGATGCAATATTCTGTACATAGACTATAGCATACCATAGACTAGGCTTTGGCTGCATAAGCCATAGTATTGTCCAGTCTCAGGATCAACACATCACATAAATGAGACAGGAAGGTGGTAACGATGAAGATAGTTGTTATTTATCTGTAGAAATCAAAAGGATGGTGGGTAAAGTAACAGAAACGTGGGAGTGTGTGAACCATATCTCTCATTGAATGGTGTCATACATGTCCTGAACTGTTCTTCAGTAATTATTATTTTTTAATGCAGTGTAGTGTTAAACTGATATATAGTTGAGTGTGCAACTTTATAATTGTTGTGGCATTATCTGTCATAACGAACATGGCATAATGAGCAGTTAATTATAACATTAGAACATAGGTATGATAGTTACTGTTTGTCTGTTTAGCTGCTATTGTGATGTAGTCACTCCAAAGCATTTCTCTCTTTTTTTTTTTTTTTTCCATTTGATGTTTTTGATATTTTATCCACCATCTCTCAAAATATGGTTCAATAAGGGCCTATGACATCAGTTTCTCCAGCAAACTGTAAATAGCTCATTCAAAAGTAATGAAGTACATAGATACTTTTTGGCAAACAACTGCATGTTGTTTTCTCCCAAATATGACTGTGTTTCTGTAATCTTAGAAAGATAAATACACTAAATGCACTGAAATGCATCACCAAGTGCTGAAAATATCACCAGTGCAACATCAGGGGAAGGTACCAGTCAGTGACGCTGTGCTAAATTTTATTTAAGAATTGGGACTAAAATTGTAGCTTGAATACAAGTTGCTTATTGGCATCTTACTTTTGTTTGTCATAGTGTCTACATATGTCCAATATTCCCCCCCATGTTAACCAAAAGTCTGCTGCTCCTTTAAATGTTAGATTTACCTGCAGGACTATCTTTACTCAAGTCAGTGAAAGGTGTCATTAACTTCTATTGAATTGTAGGTCACTTCATTATTGATGAGCACACAGCCCAGATGTATTTAGTAGGTGTGCTCCCTTTAATTCATTACTCCTTATCAAAAATGCTGAATATTGGGACAAAGTACAAAACAAAACACACACACAGTACTGCAAGAAATAAATGCAAATCAAGTATCTATGCAAGGTCTTTTAAAACCTTTGAAAATCTCCCGTATTGGTGCAAAATAATTGTCCTTTTACTACAGAATGTGATTGAAAAGTCCTACTTTAAGGCTCTGTGGACAAATGTCAAATGTAATATGACAGTTTTAGACCTGCTGCATTTAAACACATTGGAGTTACATAATAATATGAGATGACATGTACAATGTTTGTTATTGTGACATTCTCATATTGATCGAGTTAAGAGTGAAGATTTCCACTTTGATCTTAGCCTTGCTCTCTCGTGTAGAGGAACAGGATCATGTGAAAATGTGGTTAGCAGTAAATCATTCCACTGGCTACTTTGAGCATACTTTTGTTTTAAGGAATAAAATTTAGTAGAAGAGTCGGGGTGTACATAAAAGTTGACATGTCTTAATATAATGTATAGTTTGTCCCTTGATTGTGCTTTATCTAACATTAGATATCTAGCTTCACTGCTCACACACTTACACACATGTATAGTAAATCAGGAAAAAATAAAACGAGACTTGGTATTGATATTGCACAGTCACACTCTCCACTGAATGTCACTTACCATTGTCTAAGTTAGTTGCAGAATTTTGTGAAGTACCTTTCTACCCGTTTTCCTTGTCTACATATTGGAACGGCCAATAGAGTATTTTTTATAATAGTTTTCTTTTGATATTTTTCTCAATTTTTATAAGTGGTTTTCCTAAAAATAACCAGGAATGATTGGTACTTCCATTTTGACTGTGTACCACGGCCATGTCAGTGGAGCCTCTCTGAAATGCAGCACTGATGTAGAGCGACAAGTTGGACCTTGTGGCTGTATGAACTTACAAACTAAAGAGAGGAGCTGTCCTACATCAGTGCTTCTTTTCTGAGATCTGAACTAATGTTTCTTTTCTTTTTAGTACCAAGACCAAACTTGCAGCGTTTGTGAAAATTTTGATAATGCTTTGAAATGTTTTAGTCGGTGCTTGTTAAGGATTATTACCTGTAGACTGTGTTGTGTTATTTTGTGTTCTGGTTTGTTTACTAATTTACTGTGTTGCATTGATGTGGAATGTAAAATGTTGTGATGTAGAACATAATGATAATTGGACTGGAGGTTAAATAAAGAGTGCTTAAATTTATGACTTTTCATTCTTCTTAAACATCTTTTACGCAGATAGCATTTATTTTAGTTTTAGGCTCAGTAACATGGAGAACAACCACTAAAAGCATTGAAAGGGTTGTGAAAGAACATGTGTGATCCCATGCCTATATAATTAAAACAATAAGATGTGTACTGGCAGGTCTCTTATCATTTAGACAACTTATATACACATATGGCAAATGTTTGAAAATTCAGAGCATGCATGCAACACACAGCAGGAACTCTTTGGATGTGGAAGCAAAATTTTTGATGTCAAATACTGTTAAAGGAATGAACCCAGAAAAAACTTCAACATTCATCCTTTGAAACGGTTTGTTATTTTCTGACGAATCTGCCATGATGCTGTCTGCGGTTATGTGGTGCAGCAGGTTTTCCAATAAATGGCTTTCCTTTCTCTTCAATGCTTCACTTACATCACTGTCTTGCCTTAATTGTCGGAAAAGCAGGAAACCACCTCAGACTGGAATAGAAACTTGGTAAAAGCCAATTACTGCAACAGTATGTAAATAAACAAGGATAGACAAAATGATGGGAATACCTGGCAATATATTGTAGCTGTTTCCTACTTTTTCTGTCATGCTCACATTTGAAGACAAAAAGAAGAACTGTATGTTTCTGATGTAATAAAACAGTTCAACACTTTACCTAAACTGACAAGAACAAAGGTTTTGATGTTATATTGACCGTGAACTCCACTCTGGATATAATAATGTTCAAAAGGTGGTTTCCTCCAGATGCATCAAAACATAATGTAGATGAGAAGAGCTCTGTAACTGGAGCTCAGTGGTAGATCAGGGCTGTTTGCCTGGAACCAAACTGTGCACGTGACAGCGATTCATTAGAACTGGTTGTTCGCACTTCAGCTTTAGACCAGAGCACAGCTGCTGGTATCTCGTGGTGTGGACCCTTTCCATCGTAGAGTCACGTGTGGATTGTTCTGTTTTTCTTTTCTGGCAACTGAAATCAATCACATCAAGGAGGAAACACACCAGCAGCACCAGGAGGTCAGGACAAAGCAGGAGGCCAAACTAGATACGGAGCCATATCAGCAGAAGGAACCAACAAGGAATAAGGGTTTAGCAGACTTATGATTATTGATTATTAAGAAGCCCATTGTAAGTCCATTGGAGAGAATCTGTCCTGCACCAACATCAATCATCTAAGCACATTCACTGGAAAAATGTAATTGTTTGACACTGTAGACAGAGTGAGAGAGAGTGAAAAACAAAACATTACACCAGCTTCAAGGCAGAATGGAAGGAATTCATTTGTAATTAAAAAAAACAAAAAAAGTATTTGTTTCAAAAACTGTTTTGCTGTTAAAATCAAATTTAAAAAACAAAAAAATCAATTAGAAATTACCTGTTTTAGTAAGACAGACAGACAGGCAGATAGATAGATAGATAGATAGATAGATAGATAGATAGATAGATAGATAGATAGATAGATAGATAGATAGATAGATAGATAGATAGATAGATAGATAGACAGACAGACAGAGGAGGGGTCTTCTCTCAGTGTGAACAGTAGGTGTCGCTGTGCTTCTGTTGCGCTGACGACTGTAGAAGAAGAAGAGACGAGGTCTCTTCCGTTTTCCTCCGCTGACGTTTCTTCCTTTCTGTCCGCGCTAACCTCGAAGGGAACACGCGCTCGCCTGTCTAGCTCAAGTGAGTGTCTTTTTCTAACGTAATTAACTCACTAATCACACAGAGAATAACCAGGATATCTCAAGAAAGAAGTAAACTTCTGACCTTGATAACCAAAAGACCCGAGAGAGAAGCATCTCGTCGGTATTTATCCCTTTTTCCCGCCGCAGCGAGCTAAGCTAGTCACCGTGAGCAGCACCGAGCTCACGCCGCCACATGGGAGAAAAGACTGACGCTGGACTGTTACTGTTTTCACATTAAACGGGGTTTTATATTTACAAACAGATTTAACAAAGGGTGTAACTCCTAACAGTCAGGCTTTAAAGCTCCTGCTGATGTGACTGATCTGCTCTCAGATCTGTTACTTTACCGCATTCACTACTCAGTCAAAATGGTTTGACTTGTATATGTTCAATGTTAATGGTCACAGTTTGTCATGCAAATCTTTGGCGATAATATAATTGTATTTTAAATGTTATTTAATGAGTAAAAGTTAAAGCTGTTTGTGTTGAAGTTACTAGTTAATGTCATGTTCTTCAAATCACTACAATATACCACTTAAAACACAAAAAGCCAGATTGGTAAAATCAGATTAATTCTGGAAAGTGACAGAAATTATTGCTGTTTTAAAACTCAGACTTGAGCCACGAAGAAATGAAGGATAAAGATTTAACTATAATTTGACAGGAAGAGGTTCAGAGTAGAAAGTGATAAATGTTACAGCAGATGCTTGTTCTGATATTTGCACGTGTCTAAATTTTGTATGAATCGCCAGCTATATATATATATAAAGATTGTAGTTTAAATCTGTATTAAGAGCAGAAAGTTACCAAGTTTGAACTTGTCTGCAGCAGTTCTGCCCTGTTTAATTACAAAAATGAACAATTTATTGAAACCTGTACATGTCTTATTTTGTTTTTTTGATGTCTGTTTCACAGTTGCTGAGATTGATTCTCTTTTGTCTTTTCAGGATGCGTTACGTCGCTGCTTACCTGCTCGCTGCCCTGGGTGGCAATGAAAGCCCTGAGGCCAAGGACATCAAGAAGATCCTGGAGAGTGTTGGCATTGAGGCCGACAACACACGCCTGGACAAGGTACCAAGCAGTCTGCTTCTTTTTGTTTCACAGACTGTGGCGGCAGCTTTAGCAGCAGCTGGTCATTATCTATGTGAAACTCATAATTTCATCTATCTCAACAGGTCATCTCTGAGCTCAAGGGCAAGAATGTGAATGAGGTGATCACCACAGGTAAGTTGGCCATCCCACCCCCTATCTCTGTCATGAGTTACTGAGATATAATACATCAGGCTTGATTTACTAACAGTATATGAGATATATAAGGTACAGATTTTTATTTTCATTGTATATTTCAATGCATTGTATACACTTGGTACTAATTAGGTTAAATACCATACTTTGGCAATGAACCTTTAGTAACTTCTGCAATGTCATAAATATGACTAATAGTGCTTCCTTAAAGATATTTACTTCAAACCTTAATTGGTTGGATATTGGCCTTTGAGTAAAAATTGAAGCAGACAGGCAGTTTTCACTTGGCTAAAACTGTAAAATAAGTCACAATATTACCCAAGGCCAGGAAAAAAGTTTGTTTGTATTGCTGTAGCTAAATTGCTAGATGGTAACTAATGATTTTCACATACTGCTTCTGACCTGTGTCTTGTTTCTGGCTGGAGAGTTGTTGATGTTATCACTTGTGCTTGATGTCTGCCAACTCGTGTCTCCTCAGGTTACAGTAAGCTGGCCAGCATGCCGGCAGGCGGTGCCGTAGCCGTTGCCAGCTCTGCGGCTCCTGGCTCAGGTGGAGCCGCAGCCCCTGCTGCAGGTGAGCATTGCAGCTTAGCACCTTGTTATGTCAGCATCAGTGACACTTAGCACACAGTGCCATCACCCTCACCTTGTATGTTAACATAATTACATTAAACCAAATTATTTGCTATTTCATAGTTAAATGTCACTAAATCTACATAAAATAACCTGATTGAGAATTTACCCAGTGAGTTCAGGTCCAGAAAGTAATGTAATCTGTTCATTTCTTAGGTTTTTGTTGGGGGAATTTTGTAGAAATTAACGTCATAACTTGCATTGTCATGTGATAACGTACAGTGACTTTAAATTCATTTTGTCATGTAAACTCATTAATGGTTAACAAATGTTTTCTAAAGATTGCACAAACTACCTTAGTGACCGCATAAGTGTGGCTGTAAAATGCTTTGCTGATCATAGCAGGAAATAATTTCGAATAATAAATGATTGTTTTGCAGCTGAGGAGAAGAAGGAAGAGAAGAAAGAAGAGTCTGAGGAGTCCGATGACGACATGGGATTCGGCCTGTTCGACTAAACTTTCAAAAGATGAATAAAGTTTATTAAAAAAACAACTATTATTATGTTATTATTCAACAGAATATTCTTCCAGTAAAACAAGTTTTGATATTCTTTGGGATAGAAAAAATGGTGTTTGATACTTTATTATAACACTAAGATGTTTTAAGTGAAACTTGAAAAATTCATTTGACTAGATTATGCACATTTAAACTTAATGATCAAAAACAAACACTGATTATTTTAAGAGGACAAGTGATTATTTGACCAGACCATCTTTTAACTGCCAGAACAAACGCAGTACAATGAGCTGAAAGGTGATGTCAATGCTGAAGGGGGCTATATATGTATAAAAGTCTGGAAAAATGGCTCTACTTATCTTGGTTTTACCTCAGTAAATGTTTTCCTTATGAGGTTATGGTCGTAATTGCTAGTTTCAATTCATCAATGCAACATGATGTTAATATTTGAAATTGTGGTTCCATTTAGAGGAAAATTGACCATAAAGCAGGGGTTGATTTAGGGCATGGCTACTGTGTGATTGACAGACTGTACCAGAAATGACGACCAGAGCAGGTCAGACCCACCTCTGCAAACTGGAGGCACCTAAACAGCAGATCACAAACCAGTGGGTGACGCCACTTGATCGTTGCACTGCACTTCTTGGTGTTGGTCCATGAGTCCTTGTTATTGAGCCAGTTGGCCATCAGGTGGCACAATGTTCAGCATATACACTGGTCTACAGGAGGTTAGGGGTCTTTGTCTTTATGTGGCGCTGTGCGTTAAAGGTCCTAAATGTGGACACAGATCATTACACCAGCCTGTTGGTGTTAATACCTTCTTTTACTGACACGGTTAAAAACCCTGGCACGTAGTCATTCCTGCCTCAGCTGCAGTGGGTCCATCCCCATATATACTTTTATTCTAAATTTGCTTTGAATGAGCACAGAAAATGTATATGGATTAAAAAAAAAAAAAAATTCATTATTAACACACATGATCAGTTGTGTTGGCTTGAAAATGATCTTAATAGATATTTCAGGGCTTTAGGTAAATGAGAGAGAGGATATTTCACTCTTGCTGTCTGTTCCTAAAGAATACAAACATCAGGAGTATGCATCACACACACACAGGGTGGGATACATATCACATTTTCAGTATATGCCATTTGAAAATGAATAATAAAATCTGTTGAGTGTTGGCCAAGAAAGATCCTGTTACAATGAATTTAGGCTATAAGAATTTTAAAGGGGACAAATAAAAGCTCAGTACAAAACAACTATCCAACTAATCAGTCAGGTCTGTGTGGTTTTTAGTGTCACTGATGAAGTACAAAGACAAACCTTATGGTTTACTCAGGTCAGCTCAGTTCACTTTAGGGTCAAAGATCAGCATCCTGAATGTCAATTATTTACAGCAGTTTAATAATCTGTAAATTACACAGGAACCCAATTTCAATGGCAATTGTATGTTTGTATAGTTCACATTCCTCAGATTTGAAACCTTGTCCATGTGCAGTGTGTTCTGCTGTCTCTTCACTGCAAATGAACATCATTATCTATAGCATGATATCCTATGCTGTTCCAAAACAGTCAGTACTCATAGAGTATGACTGAATTACTAAAATCAGTCCTAACTCTCACAGACTTGATAAGATTATTTATCTTATCTCTTTTCCTAAACCTCTCAGCTTTATTAAGACACTATGCTTACATATGTTGGCTCCTAAGTTAACACTGGCAGGCTGTGAACAAGTCTGTGCTTGTCATGAATATTATTGCACAGAACGCTGAATATTAAGTTTTTGTTTTTATTCGTTTTCCTAACAAGAACTTTTTGGCATCTCTGCCTCTGAATCTAAACCCACATTCTTGTTTAAATATATCAGAGCTGTATACTCATGACCTCTGAGTTTAACACTAGACTTTAAATTAGGAACATGTCAAATTTTTTTGAGTTTAAACTATGAACTTTTACCAATGTAACAATATGTCTTAATCAGTTAATTTATTCAATTAGTCATATCTGCGCGTGTGTCTGTGTGACTGTTTCTTAACCTCCAACTTTTTCAATTTCCTAATGATGAAGAAAAAAAAAATCACGATTGAGTCATGTGCAGACTAAGCAAGTCTGTATATGTTGGATTTTCTTTATTTTTTTTAATCTTAGGACAGGATGTTCTGTATGTTGGATAGATTGTTTGTCCTCTGCTCTTATAAACTTGTGATTTTAGGCTTTAAAAATAATCTCATTCCCTATCTCACCCTTTAATTCTTCTTGTTTAAAGCATGAGGCCATGGTTACTGATTCAGGATTATGAGTCAGGTGTATCACAATAATCTTTCAGAAGGGGATTCATTTGACTTAAATTAGTTTCTCATCTTTTTCTCAGTAGGGTCATTAGAAAATTAAATGATGAATTCTTATCATGTTCATCATTTTTCTTCACCTGCACAGTCTTTTTCTGAATAGTAATGTATAGTAGCCCTCTCCAATATATTTGACAAAACAGTGAAACATGTGTAGATAAAGTTTCTCAGTTTGGGTTTTTCCCACTTCTGTCATTTCAATCATCTCACAATCACACAGATAGTTCTCGTGATTTTTTTTCCCATTTGGTTCCTAAACCACAAATAACTATGTAAAGTAGTTGAAACTAAATCTGAATAAAATTCTGCTTACACCTTAATGTATCAATAATACCACCAATCTAAGTAAACTTCAAATCAAAGTAAACTTAGCTGATAACATCTCTGTCTTTTTACTTAAGTAGGACTGTAGATGCTGGGCTTATAGAGTATTTTTTATTAATTATATATATATATATATATATATATATTCAGTAGTATTGTTACTTTGACTTAAGTAAAAGAAAGTAAAGGGTCTACTTTTCGTCAAGTAGACAAGTATCACTAAGCTGCTCTTTAGTAAATGTGGAAAAATCCCTAAAAACAAAAGCGGAATGGAGGATCGTCTTACTGCGCAGTCTCCATGGCACCCGCCTACGCGGTGACGTCACGGCCCTCGCCTGACGTTTATCCGTGGACGTTGGTGCGCGGGGCTCAGTCGAGCCTCTCGTTAGCGGACAGTGAAGGTTACCTGCTTCAACAGTGCTTGAACGGCAACCTTTCATACTGTCTTCAAACACTTCAGGACGGGACTAACAGCTCAGATCACTCACATTTCCATCAACAGCATCGGCTCGATTTTTGATTAAGCGCACGCCACAACTAGCACCGTTATCCTAAACACATTTAACTTGACAGCTAAGCTAACTGTTTGTTTTGCTAATAACGCGAAGCCTCCGCTTTTCGACCTCCTCACAAGAAAGAAGACGTGCCACGAAGATTTGGTAAGAGGCCTTTGTCTTACCGTGTGTGTGTTTGATTACATGTAACCGCTCAGTCAGGGGTGGTGTATCTTCGACATAGTAAAACCTCGGTAGCAGTGCTGTGGTTGTCTCCTCGCCGCCGCAGCAAGTTTGGCCTTGGCACTTTCATGCCTGCGCAACCTCTTGTGCCGATGCCAGGTATCCCTCATAACAGTCCTGGGTCTGTCCAATAGTGCTTTCCTGAACTGTAATAAGGTAAAACGCAATCATTTTTATTATCCGCTAATTCTTAGTTCAAATGCGATGTAAGACGAAACTGCGTCGTCATGTTAAGGTCGGAGTCCAAACCAGCTGTACACTCAGTGGCTTTCGGGAAATAATTAGCTAAATAGTTACTTCTGAGAGAGGATTTTTGCGTTACACAACAACAACAACAACAAAAGTCTGGATGAATCCAGGATTATTAATATGTGGACCTGGTGAAAATGGGTCCCATCGATTGCACATTTCATATGAATATTTTTCATCTGAAGCCATTGGACCATCACTTGATAAATCCCTAGTGTTGTAAATAGGGAAACAAAAAATGAAAATTGTTATTTATCAAATAGATGACGTTTATTAACCACTTCCCCTGAGCTTCATGGTGACAGTTCAAAAATCAACATGTTCAGTTAACAGCAGTATAACACAGAGGAAAGCAGTGTATTTGTGTTATAACGGACATAAATAGTTAATTTATTATCAGATTTCCCTTCCAGTTTTACAAATTGACCCGTCACTTCAGCTGTAAGATGATCATTTTTTAGCTATCTAATTTTACACACATGAACTGTATTATTTTGAGATGTACTTGTTCATCTAATGAGAATATTTGCTGTGTTTCAGAACCATGAGTTCTCAGGTGAGACAGAACTTCCACCAGGACTGCGAGGCTGCAATCAACAGGCAGATCAACCTGGAGCTGTATGCCTCCTACGTCTACCTGTCTATGGTAAGTCTAGCAGATGGACAGAGACAATAGTTCAGAAAAGTAATGCATGAACGAAGATAAGTGAAAAAGAGAGGAACAGGTGACGATGTTGTAGGGGGAAGCGATCCCTGTAAGGGGAACGGTTAACCAGTTATTCTAGTAATATTGATGTTAATGGGAAGTGATTCTAATGCATTCTAACTGTTTAACTAGATGCTATTGTGTATGTGTAATGGCTGTGCTGGGTGGATTTAGTGAGCCAATATCTTTCAGATGGATGAAAAATATGTGGGAGGTTAGAATGAGGGTGGTCAGGCAGCTCATTGCCACTATAAATAAAAGCCAGCATCAGGGTAGATTAAAAAGTTACTTCTTAGTTTGATTTAATGTGTTGGAACTGATTTGAGTAATAAAACAAAGGTTGAAGTTCAGTTTGAGAGAACTGCATGTACCGAGAAAGGCCCATTGCCTGTCCTTATGTCCTTATGCTTCACTTCACTCTTGTTATCAATCTCACACATGCTTGAGAATACTTTCTGGTAATTTCCACAAAGGCTTTACAAGGTTTAAATGAAAAATAAATGATTTTTTTAGTTGACATATTTTAAAAGGTTTTGTGTTTAATTTGCTTTCACTCCATATGGTGTTAATAATTTTTTAGTGCAGAACAGTAATGTTTTTAAACACATCAATCTGTTCTAATTAATAGAACAAATTCTAACTAATTCAAACAAAATGAGTAATCAACATTTACTTTTGTAAATGGCAGAATTAGTGTGATCTCTTTAATTGAAGCGGCATGTTCATGTGTACTGGACTGATTATTTTTTACAATGATATTTTAAGTCGGATGAAAGATGTTCCAATATTTTTTTTCTATGATCATTGAACACACTAAACTCAAAGACCCACATGATTGTTTTTTTTTTTAACTGTGTATAATGACCTTGGCAGCTTGGTGCTTGTGTGTGCGATATTGTGGCCACATTTCAGGACTTTTTTTTTCTTTTACCTGATTTAAATGTCTAGTTTCTCATTCTCCTCTTTGCTCTTCACAGGCATACTACTTTGACCGTGATGACCAGGCATTGCACAACTTTGCTAAATTCTTCCGTCATCAGTCACACGAGGAGCGTGAGCACGCTGAGAAGCTTATGAAACTCCAGAACCAGAGGGGGGGGAGGATCTTCCTTCAAGATATCAGGGTATGCACACATATTTGATGTAATGTGTGCGTGTAAATAAATTCAGTTTAATTTCTGTTAAAAATTCAAAGGTTGCTTGTTCTGGCTTATCATAATCTCTCATATTGGGAGGGAAACTTAAGGCTAAAAAGATACAGTGGGTGTGATCGTGCTCTGACAGTTATCTTTCTCAGACATGCAAACACAACCCCCTGAACTTGAGTAAAACGTTAAACCACAAACCCACCTTACAGATTATTAATCAGAAAGCTTGTTGTCTGACTCGGGTCATTGATCCCTACCTCTCATTAATAAGTGTCTCAATGTTGTCCTGACCTGCTTTGTATTGCAGAAGCCAGAGAGGGATGAGTGGGGCAGTGGCGTTGAGGCTCTCGAATGTGCCCTGCAGCTTGAGAAGAGTGTCAACCAGTCACTGCTGGACTTGCACAAGCTCTGCTCTGAGCACAATGACCCACATGTGAGTATTAAACCATGACTTGACAGTTGCTTATTTTTCTCTTCCAAGTTAGATTTTTGTTTTAGCGAACACCAAGCTCAATCCTAAAAATAATCAGATCTGAGCTGTAACTTTACCTGTACAACACGCTAGGTTGATTTCAGTCAGTTTGACTTGGGTGTAACCTTCTCGTGTTGTTAAATATTTCAGCAGGTGGTTGGGAACAACAGACAGTTCTCTCACATTCTTTCAATTGAATTGAAGCGCTTATGTCAGATCTAATTAGATTAAACTCTTTGTTTCAGATGTGTGATTTCATTGAGACACACTACCTGGACGAGCAGGTGAAGTCCATCAAAGAACTGGCAGACTGGGTAACCAACCTGCGCCGCATGGGAGCCCCACAGAATGGCATGGCCGAATACCTGTTTGACAAACATACCCTGGGCAAAGAAAGCAGCTAAATTCCTCCAGATTACATTTACAAAAGCTTCTATATGTGTATATTTGTATGTTGCTTCCAAATATTCTCAAAATATGAAGCCATCTGCATGGTAGTGGCTAGTCATTTAACTCTTAATATTGCTCATGGTGTTTTTGCCATTTCCTCCATACTACATATATATTATCCTGAGACGTTTAAATCTCACTCTTGTATTGCACACTTCTCTATCAGCCATGTATTTGCTGTTTTATGCCAGGAGCTGTTAATCAAACCAAATAAATCGAACCCTCTGGATTCTGATCAGTTTCATTTTTTGCTTCAATGATAAGAAAGACATCATTTGAATGGTCTGAATACAGCCTCAAATCTGAAAAAGAGCAAAACTCCATCACTGCCAAATACGAAATTATAGTATAAATGATCGGTTTCACTTCCATTACCAGAGAAAACGGAACCAGGTAGGCAGCTGTGACATTTAGGTAAATTTCTCTCAATCCCCAATAATAGGCAGTCACCATAACTCCTTTATAAGGCTTCTACTGTAGTGTTGGTTTAATGTCTGCATGAATGAAACGTTTCTCAAGACCTGATCTTATCAAATTCAGAACAAAAATTGTTGTAGTTGAATGTGTAATATATTCATCTGAGTGTGAAGAGGATAATTACTGTTCTTCTCAGTCTCTAGAAAATATGAACCAAACAATGAAAATAATTAGGTTGTTGTGAAGTCAAGACATAAGCAAATTGCCAATGGTCTATTTTGTGCCTGAGACTGTTGGGATCTCCTTAAGTTGATAAGCCTATAGACTAGTTTATAAACTTACAGTATGTTGATGTTCCTGGACTTTCTGGAAGGCTTTTAAGAATCAAAATAATTACAGGGTTTCCAACTCGAACCTTTTAGAGGAAGTGTGTCACCACTCTGTTTTGCAATCAGACATTTTTTTTCTGTCAGGGATAGACTGTTGCCGTGCCTGAGGTCGGCAGGAGAGTCACCCTCCCTGACAGCAGCACTAATACCTCTAAGAATAGAAATGTCACATTGTGTTCTGACATGGTTTTAAACTACACTTGATTAACACCTAATAACAATAAAGGAAAAACAATACGGTTTTTCATGGCACCGTCATAAAACATGAATGATTTTTTTTAATTTCTGGTCAACTTATCTGTACTACACTTTATATACCTTGTTGGCATCAAAAAGGGTACCATCCTAAAAATTGGCCAATATAAGTTTAAAATTGCAAATAAAAGTAATTCAATTCTACTTTTTACATTTTAAATCAATACAGGGAAATTAAAACAGGGATTTAAGTGTTGTAGATCATGTAAAAATAAATTTAAAAATTCCTTTACATTAATATTTCTACTTATCTAAGTACTTAATGTGAACACATCGGCCCGGACTGCATTCTAGGTTTTAGAAATGTGTTAAAATCAGTTTCTTCCTGCAGCACACACTGAATACTATATGTAGTGTTATACTGGACATTCATTGAACTTTCATTGGCTTTACTCTATATGGAAATTACTAAAACGCACATCACACGATAATTTATTCCCAACAAGAGAAGCATTGAGGCAGAACTGAAAGAACGACTTTGAGGCACCTTTCTGAGAACATCAAACCCTATAAGGGCACAAAGAACAACATTACAAAATCAATGTTGTTGTTGTGATAATGAGAGTGACTTTGAACTATATAAATGTGAGTTAGCAGTTCCCACAGTCCCCAT
Organism: Rachycentron canadum; assembly: GCA_038496675.1. NCBI lineage: Eukaryota > Metazoa > Chordata > Actinopteri > Carangiformes > Rachycentridae > Rachycentron > Rachycentron canadum. Next base: position 13,043,436 of record CM076648.1, read on the forward strand.
CAGAGTGAGGTATTCATGCTTCTTCGAGCTCCACCAGCACACCATCACAGTCCTTAGGATGGAGAAACATCACTGGTTTCCCATGAGCACCTATTCGTGGCTCTGCAGACAGAGTCCTGATGTTCTTTGCTTTCAGGTCGACGATTGCAGCATTGATGTCATCAACCTACAACTCAGGAGAAAATTTAGTTAATTATTTATCTCGCCTCACTTAGTCTGAGAATATGTCCCATACATGAAATTAGAAAAAGACACATTTGTTGTATTTTTATCCAAAGTATAAAACAGAGAGCAAGGTGGTTTAACTAATGTTTAAAATGTGAAACTAAGTGACAAAAAAAGAAATAGGAAAAGAGCACACTAAAAAAACCTCTTTCAATTCACTCACAAACACACCCTCACACAGCACAGCACTGTGGCCAGCAACACGTTATGTTTGGTTTTACGTAACTTGAATGCCACAACAATAAAACAGAAACTAGATGTTACTAGGGTTTTCGGGACATATTTTTTACATTGACATGTACTCTATGGAGCATTTTACAGTTCACAAACAAAACCTGTCAGTGCTCTCTGGTGGACAAACTATGTAATATTGACATTGCTTCTACGACGGTTGATTACATTTCTGTAAGGCTTGTTATTAGATATATAGATGGTCAAAAAGCTAATATTATTTGTGATTTTGACTTGTCAAAACAGGTGTTTCTACTAATGAATATGCAATGGAAACATTACATTCAGGTGTGTCAGAGCCATCAGGCCCCTGCTGTTGGCCTTGTTGGCCATATCACAGTGGAAAAGCACAGGTGTAAATAAAACATTAATGGCGGATTAATTCTCTTTAGCTCCTTTGGTTTCAGGATTCCTGTACAGTGCGTGCTGGCTCACTGTCACACCACTACGGCTTACTGGGACACTTGAGTAGAGCAGCAGCAGAGCTATCAATGATTCAATATCTGTTATTTTCCTAGTATGACTAAGTGTCTAAACGGCCGTTATTTGCACACACAAATAGAGCAGATCATCATTAATCATTATTAGTTACTCCTGGGATTCTCTTGCTGTAACAAAATAAGTCAGCTATGAGAAAGTATTGTTCAACCTAGTCTGATGATAAAAGTGGCTTCTAAACATGAACCTAATAAAATGTCCACTGATTGTAATCTCTATAGAATGAGCTCAATCCTGCCTCACCTCAATACAAATGTGGTGCATCCCTCCAGACTTGTTCTTCTGTAAGAAACCAGCGATCGGGCTCTTCTCCCCCAGAGGATGGAGCAGCTCCAGCTTAGTGTTGCCAAGCTCCACAAACACTGTGTAGACACCATGTTCGGGCAGGGGCACCTTATCACTCACTGTGGCCCCAAGCACGTCCCGATACAAAGCTGTGGCCTTCTCCATGTCAGGGACAGCGATGGCAATGTGGTTCAGCCTCCCCAGCTTCCATAGCGATCCGGGAATGCCCTGATGGAGGGGTGCTGTTGTTGAATGTGCCCTCAGGAGTGTGAGGCGAGAACATCTGGATAGACCTGCCACTGAAAAGCAGAGTAAAATAAAATGAGAGCAGTTTAGTATTAGGGTCTAACCAAAGTCCTAAAAACTACTGTTGTTTTTTTCTTTTCAAGAACTTTTTCAGTATGAATAATCATATTAGTCCACACTTTCTGACATTATTGTTATATTCTATACCAACTACAAAATCTTTGATTAAAGCTTTAGGTTTATAGAGTCAATGTTTTTGTGGCTTCACCAACCCATCATATGGAAACATTTTTTTGTATCTGGGGAAAATTTGGATTCTCCCATAGATTTTAAAATGTCAGAGGGTTTAATCAATGTTTGGCTGCATCGCATCAGTTTCATGACTGATACATATACACTAGGTTTAAACACTTGCTCGGGAGTTAGGGAGCTCAATAAAACATACGTAAATTGTTGAATAAAATACTGTGATCAAGACATAGTCAATTTGAACTTTACTGAGTAAAGTTATCTTTGCATGTTCTCAGATAAAACTACTTTTTAAGACAAAATAGGAAAAGCACCGTGAACCAAACGATGCAAAACTCGTTATGTAACGCGAACATGGCAGAAATGTAACAACCTCGGGCTAAACAACGATGTTATTCCTTAGGTCCTAGAATAAATCAGAACACTACAAAAGGACAAAAACGATAAACAAAAGTGTGCCTTTAACAGTTAGATCATTATTTACACAAACCAACCTGCAACCTTCAGCACGTTGGACGCCATATTTGTACCTCGGAACTCTGCAGCAGCGGAAGAGTTTCTCGGTGAGGCTGTTTACCTGCGACACAGACGGTCACGCATGTGGGGGAGACATGGCTACTGGAGATATGTGGAGCGTGTTGGAGGAGTGCGTGAAGAAAACAAATGCCAACACAGCACAGCCAGAAAACTTCCTGAGGCAAGTGTTTGTCTGTCTGTAAGAGCGTGTTGTTGAAAAAGACGTTAAATGTCGTTGTAGCGTCGGTCACGCGCGTTTAAACAGAAGTAGCTCAGCTAGCTCATAGCTAGCTAAAGCTAACATGGACCAGCACTCAGCTCTCTCACTCAAGTGAAACCATCGTTTTTAAATACTCAATTGCAAGTAAAGGTCATACAATCAATTCCCTATCAAGTACTGATATATGGCCACAAGTGTAATAAAATTTAAAACTAATCGTTCTGCAGTTAAATGTTACCTGTAACTGACACTGATGCATACGTGTGTAAATCCTGGGGTGATCTGAGGTGTCGTCTTAAAACGGGCGTAAAAAGTTAAAATATCAGGAATGAATGAATGAATGAATGAATGAATGATACACCAATTCTAACTCTAAGTAGATTAATCAACTTACTCATACAAAAGGTACACACTTATTTTGAATGTTACTGTTCTATGAAAGTATATGTGTGTAGCTGTTAAGACGTTTGAGTAGGTGATCTTTATAATCACCCTTTAAAATATCTATATATTAAAAAAAAAAAAAGACAATCCATTAATTCCTATATTTAATGCTAACACTAATTCTTGGTACTGGATTGCAGACCACACAGACCTGCACCTAAAATCATCTGCATTAGACTTGCTGTACTGATTGTGTCTTTCCATCTTCACAGCCTCCAGGATGGAGTAGCAGCAGATTTTATTGCTCTCACTAAGACCCTGTATGACCTCCACAAAGCTCAGGAGCCTGCCCATTATAAAGGCAGCCAGCTGACACAGCTTGTTGTGGAAGACTTTGATGAAGAGCAGATCTGGCAGGAGTTGGAGCTGCAGAACAATCCTGTACTGAAACACTTTAAAAATGTTGTTGAGCAGGCTTTGTCAGATGAGACATTAACAGTGCTGGCAGAGGAGGAAGAGGAGGAGGAGGAGGAGGAAGAAGAGGATGATGAGGCAGAGGTAGAGACTGATGATGAAAATGTGGATGAAGAGAAGGAGGAGGCTGACAGGGCAGAGGATTACACAGATGAGGACTCTGATCTAGACTTTGATGTGGATGCTCTGGAGAATCGAGAGAAACGGAAGAAGGAAGTTGGAAGGAAAGACTCTAAAACAAAAGGTGTTCCTTCTGAGGTTGATGATAAGTTCTTCAAACTGTCAGAGATGGAGTCCTTTCTTGATGATATGGACAAGCAGGAAGGAAAGGAGGATGACAGTGAAAACGGCATAGACTACTTTCAGGACCTGCCCTCTGATGAGAATGATGATCTTGATCTAGATGAAATTATTTCTACCAAAAAGCAAAAGAAGAAATCTGTATGTATTTTTCACTTATTCACACCTATTTTATTGTGTCCTAAATGACAGAATCCACGAAATGTATTGATTATTATTAATATTATCAGGTTAAGAGCTCCAGGAATCTCAAGTACAAGGACTTCTTTGATGCTGTGGATAGTGAACCTGTCAAAGCAGAGGACCAGTCAGATGGTGGGGATGACAGTATGGATGAAAGCCAGGAGGAAGGTGAAGAAGAAATGGATGATGATGAAGATGATTATGATGGTGAAGAGGAAGGTGATGATGAGTAAGTGTGATTAATATTTGCAATTGCAATTTGTATAAGTATGTGTGGGATAAACATGTTTGATATAAGTTCCCACACATTTTCAGGGATGAAGAGAGAGGTGAGTCCAAAGCATCTCATAAGAAAGTGACCTTTAACCTCTCTGGGGATGAGGACAGCGAAGGAGAGGACATGGAGGACATCTTTGGGGGAAAAGCGCCAAGCTCAACAAAATCTGAATCAAAGTCATCATTTGAGAAACGGCAAGAAAAGGTAACAAAGTTTTAAGCCTTGTTAATTTGATTTGCCAGTTGTTGGGGTTTTTTTTGTTTTTTTTTCAGTTTAACATGTGGTGAAGTTTTCAAATTAATCAGCCCTTAATATGACGAAGATGTGCAAGACGTACAACTACAGAGGCAAGAAGTAGCAAAATTCATTCTTTGAAGGAATATATCAGCACTGAATAAGAGAAAGATAAGGAGTCTGACCAAGCATTTGATTACAATTTTTTTTTTTGATTACACTGTGAGGAACGCTGTGTTTACACCAACCATAGCTTTCTCATCCCACCTCCCATTTGTTTGAAAGAGACCAGTCCAGGAGCAAAAGGGAACTTTTTTATGTACAACACCAACATGTTAAATATCAGATTAACATAATGATGTGCATGGGCTTGAGAATCCTTTAGACTCACAAATTTTTTTTTTTTTTTTTTTTTTGCCCTTTTCCATTTAAATGCCTGCTGTTAGTGGTTATTATTATATCCTATTACTGATCTAACCTGCAGATGTCAGAGAAAATTGATGAGTTGGAGAATGCCGCTCTAGCACAGAAGCCCTGGCAGTTGTCCGGTGAAGTGACAGCGCAGACCCGTCCAGAGAACAGCATGCTGGAGGAAGACGTGGAATTTGACCAGGCATCCAGGATGGGTGAGTGACTCTTCTGTGTTTGCATGTTGTAGTCATATGTTGGCAAATGACTGCATGTTATTGTTGATATTTATTCACCCTAGTGTATTTTGTTTCATTTAAGTGTCTTTATCATTTTAAATCAAGATTTTATCAATGCTCTTTTAGCCCCTACTATCACAGAGGAAACCACACTACAACTTGAAGACATCATCAAACAGAGAATTAAAGATCAGGTTAGTCATAATAACTTGGGTTTTATATTGTCTGAAAAAATATTTTTGTTGTTTGATAATCATATAGTGTCTTAAACTTGTGTTTCTGTTAGGCATTTGATGATGTGGTTCGCAAGGAGAAACCGAAAGAGGAGGTTTTTGAGTACAAGAAGAGGCTAACGTTGGATCATGACAAGAGCAAGCAGAGTCTTGCAGAGATCTATGAGCAGGAATACCTCAAGCAGAATCAGGTTTTACTTTTTTTTTTTTTAAGCATACTTTCACTGCTACTCTGACGGATAGGAACCTGTATCATTTATTTATTTATTTTTTAATTATTTCAGCAAAAGACAGAGGAGGTGGAGAACCCAGCCCATGTAGAAATTCAGAAGCTTATGGACACACTCTTCCTAAAGTTGGATGCTCTCTCCAACTTCCACTTCACGCCTAAACCTGTAAGTTTTGCCTGACAGCACTAAATATGACTAAAATATTGAGACCTTTTGAAAATCCTGGCTCTAACCACAGTTTGATCATTCGTGGTTCTAATTGGCTTAGAAGATTTTGGAAATATATATAACGTCCCATCACCTCGACCACCATTGTCTATAAATACAGAAACAGCAAAAAATGGAAATTAAGAAAAACTGAACAATTGCACATATCCTTGAGAAAATGATATTGTGGGTATTGAGCCAGTGCAGTTATTGAAAACCGGATTATGTCCTTTATCTACAGCCTGTTCCTGAGGTCAAAGTGGTGTCTAACTTGCCATCAATTACAATGGAGGAGGTGGCACCAGTCAGCGTTAGTGATGCAACGCTGCTTGCACCAGAAGAGATAAAGGTTTGTCATTCATCATTTTTTCATGTTGGAAAAAAAAAAATTTTGATCTTGGTATATTTAGTTACACTGAGTGTCTATTAATATCATCCTCTAACTAAAGGAGAAGAACAAAGCAGGAGATGTACTGGGTGATACTGAGAAGACATCAACAGACAAGAAGCGTGAGAGACGCCACAAGAAGAAGGTGAAGCATCTTAAGATCAAGGAGAAAGAAAAGAGACAGAAACTTAAAGAGGCCAGTAAAACTGCAGGGAACAAAAAGTCATCAAAGGCTGAAGTCACAGAAAACCTGAAGAAACTCACAAAAGGAGGCAAAGCCACAATACTGAAGGTGAGTGTTCCTCGTTTTGCTAGAACAGTCAGTTGAGCTGGTACTGTGTCCTGAATAAACTGATGTGTTAGCTCCATATTGCCATCATAATCTAGGTCATCTATTTTAAGTTGCTGGACTATTTGCTCAGTAGTGTGCCTCCTCTACCCAGGCACATCACGGCCTTCAATACCAAGATAAACATTGTTATGTATGTTCATGAAATGACTGGTGCTCCTGTTTCAGGATGAAGGAAAGGACAAGGCCCTGCGGTCCTCTCAAGCCTTCTTCTCTCAGCTGCAGGACCAGGTCAAAAGTCAGATCAAAAGTGAAAAGGACCAGTCTTCAAAGAAGAAGAAAAACAAAAAGGTTTCTGTCAGCAAACTCAAGTTATAACAACTGTGATGGGTTGTTATGTAAGATCAACTTTTTATTGTACAGTATTTTTTTTTTTTTTTTTTTTTTTTTTGAAAGCAGAAATATATTAAATCTGGAAGTTCTTGTAAAATGTTTCCATTTTCACTCAAATAACTCAAGTGCCCAGATGTGTTTGTGTGTTTGGTAATGACTAGAGCATTTCTTACTGTAATAATAAATGTTCAATCACATGAAAATAACAGAGCACTTTGCTTTGTGAAAAGACCAATGTATAGTTCCTGTGTGAGGACACAACATTGTTCATGACTGGTATCTTTTTTCTCATTACAAAATCATCAACAGATGATCACATAATTTTGTGATTGTATTAGGCTTCTCAATAACAGTCCTTCTTTAGTGGCTATAAATTCAACTTCACAGATGCTCAAATACTGACTTTAGATGGTCTGTGTGCAATCAAGATGTGACAAGTGATTTTTAAAAAAAAAAACTTTTTTTTTAATTTTTATATTTTTTTAGGATTTTTAGAAACACTGTAATATGATAAAAGAATAATTTCACACATAACATGGTCACCACATCCGAAAAATAAAGCTACGAATAAATGTCCCAAAGTAATAACACTCCAGCTGCATTTAGTGTCTTCACTGCCTCGGTCACAGTAAGATGTATTAAATATATCATGCATCAGGTATGGGAAAATATACTGCATATAAGAACAGAAAGCACATTGTAAAGAATTATTTCTCTCAGTGCAATGTCTCTCACTGACATTTAACTATCAGTAATGGAAGAGTGTTCAGATACTTTACAAAGGACATGAAAAAAGTAAAAGTATTACCACAGTGAAAAACAGGTCCAATCCAAGTCATGTGTTCATACATTTACAGACATACTATTAGTGAATATCAAAATTTAGAATAGACTAGAAACCCTCTACAAAAGAACACATTTTTAATCATAGATATTATATTACATGTTGGCTACTAGTGATCAGATCACTGACAACTACTATGCAATGTCTGTTTATAGGCAAAATCCATCTAAATACATTCAGCCTTAATCATTAGTCAAACTCTGGGTTATAACTACTCACATCAAGAAAAATGTCATTTTTTTCAGGAATTTGGACCCAAATGGACTATACTCCTGAGCAAATGTCAAACACCACCCTTATGCCATCTGTTGATCTCTATCATTTAATCGTATTCCTTCAATTCACCTTCCTTCCTACCTTCCTTACATCAAAATATAGGGACTATGGATTATTCTTATAAATGAGTTATTGCACGATCTGCATTTAATGCAGTATCTTGTTTATTTGATCACATTTTTGATATGTTTTGATTTTTTGTGTGAAATGAAAACAAGTAAACACAACCTCTGTAGCAAACAGACAAATTCTTTCTTCAAATGTTAATGCACTTATCTTTTCCTTCGTGGATTTAAAGAATTGTTCAGCTGGCATATACAAAGGTTTGCTAAGTCTGGTTACACCCCCATATATCAAAGCTTGTAAATGCTTTCTGTAGCCACAGTCCATCATTCCTGATTTTCTCTTGCTGCAGATCCCTGGGACTTTGAGATATTCTTAGACTGTCTTACACAGTTTAAGATATATGCACACATTTTTACAGATTGAAGGGGCTGTTAGAGTTATAGTATTTTCTTCTGCAGCTTTTATCCCATTCCAATCTTTTTTTAGTAAAATTGTTTTATTTATTTGTTTTTACTTTGTAATGATTTTGGTTTACTTTGTGGTGTAAAGCATTTTGTAACTTGAGTGTTAGAAAACGGGTGAAAATTCCTGAATCAAGAATAGAAAGACTTTTTGTGGCCACAATTTATATTTAATTGTTTTAATTTAAATCAATTTATTTTTAATTTAAGTTTATGAAATAAAAGTTAACAGTTTGTTAACATTTATAAAGAGGCTACTTTTTAAAAATGTCTTCTTGTGTAGGGGAAGTTTCTTTCTTTCTTATGTCTTCACTTCATAAACCATAAAAATGTGGCTAAAACATTTGCAAACAGTTGTACAAATAAATTTTACATTGTGCAATATAAAATAGAACTAAAGTAAGTAAAAATGAAATTTAATACTTAAGGTCACTAATAGTACAACTGGTTCAAAAGTACCTGATCACACCTGTTATGTGTCGAGGCCCCGCCCACCGAGGAAAAATCCCCATGACGTCATTAAAGAGCAACACGGAAGTGAACCAGGCGACGGAACAGACACAGAAACCCAGATAAGTTGGTGTGAACGGTTGATCGACAGTTACAGGTATGTTCCTGTCGATTTATCAACTATCTTTCGCTTTGAAATGAACAATTTCTTTCAGACTACCGGGACGTGTTTGATCACGATTTGTTTTGATTGTGCTAGCGTTGAGCTAGGTAGCTAGCCCAACCGATGACAGAACCACGGACTGCTAACAAAGCGTTGATTAGCTAACAGTCGGGTTTGACAACACGGACACAGGTTCGGGTTTCTAACTTCTGAACGTGTTTCTAATACTATGGCTGAGGTTACAAGTAAAAAAACGAGAATACGGTATTTATGTTGTTTTAAGTAGCACGCTTTAGGTAGCCCTGTTAGCTGCCCGTTGCGTCAGGCTAAACCTCAGTCTTGTGTTTCTAGTTCTCGTTAGCGAGCTAACTTCATGTTTTCGCGGTGTTTATGTTTATCTTCGTGTTGTATTTGTTTGGAGTCAATCTGCGGAGTCATTCTGTTGTCATGGGTTTGGTCATGCTCACATGATTAAGTGAGTCACTGGTTCAGAGGTGGGGTTGAGGTTAAATGGACTATAGGTATGTCTCGGTTGAATACTTCTCTTCCTCTGATGCTCTCCTGTTCACAGATAGTCCACCATCATGCTGGGAGGAGGATTCAAAGCAGAGAGGCTAAGAGTGAACCTCCGGCTGGTAATCAACCGACTCAAACTCCTTGAGAAAAAGAAAAGTGAGTCCTGAGAGGAGTTAAAACGCTGGTCTCCTACGGCTGATAAAGAATCACCGGCTTCTTGTTTGCAATACATGTGTGTTTCATTTTTCTACTCTTCCCTGTAATGACTTTTTACCTTTTCTCACTAATTTAAAATGAAGCCGAGCTCGCTCAAAAGGCAAGGAAAGAGATTGCAGATTACCTGTCATCAGGAAAGGATGAGCGGGCACGAATCCGTGTTGAACACATTATCAGAGAGGACTATCTGGTGGAAGCCATGGAGATCCTGGAGCTTTACTGTGATCTGCTGCTGGCTCGCTTTGGCCTCATTCAGTCTATGAAGTGAGTAATGAAGTTTTGGACATGCTAATGTCTGTACATCAATTATCAAGTACTTTTACACTTTGCCATTAACCCTCTGTCTGCTCACTCAGTCTTGTTTAACCCCTTTCCTGTTTCTCCAATTAGAGAATTGGATCCAGGCCTTCAGGAGGCAGTGTCCACCCTCATCTGGGCAGCACCTCGTCTTCAGTCAGAGGTGTCTGAACTTAAAATTGTGAGTATTTTCTAATTATAACACAGTGCTGACAGCATTGCCAACAATACTGAACAAGATCTGTGCATTTATTCTAATTAGACCAGTCTTGACCCTCTTATCTCTAAATGATTCTCTCAGGTATCTGAACAGCTGTGTGCAAAATATAGCAAGGAGTATGGCAAGCTGTGCAGGACAAACCAGATTGGCACTGTCAATGATAGGGTAGGTAATTCTTTTCCATTGAGTGGCCACAAGTCTGTTTGAGAATACCTGAATCCTTTGTCTGGAAAATCTTTGGTGGCATCTGATCAAATATCTGTTGGGTTTATAGCTGATGCACAAACTGAGTGTGGAGGCTCCTCCCAAGATCCTGGTGGAGCGTTATCTGATAGAGATCGCCAAGAACTATAATGTGCCGTATGAACCTGACGCCATGGTCCGGGTGAGCATTTAAGAATCGACTAACACTTATCACTTCATATGAGGGATGAAGTCATTTTTTGGTTATTTACCCCTTATCCTCCTCTGTCTCTGGTTAGCCTGAGGTGGGTCATGGAGAAGAAGCAGACCTGATTGATGTGGACACTGACAAGAAGTCTGGAGGAGGAGGAGGTGGTGGAGGTTTCAGTGCACCTCCTGCTGCTGCTATGCCTATGTCCATGCCCATGCCCATGCCTATGCCCATGCCAACAGCTTTCAACTATCCACCTCCCAAAGGAGCTGTAAGAAAATCTATTTAAAGGGTCAATTCTTTATTATAATTAGGCATGTGGTCAAATCATTAGAGTGCAATTTGAGTGGCAAACGTGTATCTTCAGTCACAGTTATTTACTGAATAACCTTAATCTTGTCCATTTGGTGGGTTAATGGGTTGATACTTTTCCCAATGTGTACATCCATGAATTGTCCCCTTAAAATAATACTCTAGACTCTAAAAGTCTAGATGACATATTAGTACAAAGTGAGCACTAACCTGAGCAGCTTAAACCTAAAGATAATGCTGGGCAAAAGTGTCTTTTGGACACATTTTGACATCAGTGAAGACAATGCACGCAATTACTTTTGCCAAAATTATTGGTACTTACAACATATCACAATGATTACTGAATCTCAAGTGGAGTTAAAACAAACAGCACTTCAGAGATTTAAAGTGTGTTTATATTACATCTCTGTGGGCAGTTCGCTCTATTTTCTCGCAAAACTGTTACCAATGAAAGCTGTCTACAAAGAGATCTGTAGATTATCCTTGTTTATTTTTCTGTGATTTTAATGGCCACTCCTTTAAACAAAATGCAGAACGCACCAGTCATCATTGCACTGAAAAGGTGTCTGAAAAAACGTGTTTGTTATCCTTACTTCAAATGGCTTGAAATGGATGAGAATTATGAATTTTTAGTATTCGGCTGCCTCTCAAAGACTCACTGTTGTCTTCCTCCAGGAACCGTTTAATGCTCACATCGGAACCTACAACAACTTCCAGCACCCCATGGGAGGAGGGCAGCCCCCCCAGCTGCCCACTTCTCCCCCCACATACGAGTCCGTAAGTGACTGAACCCTTCCCATCCATGCCCCTTCCTGTTCCCACAGATGGACAGACGGACAGGGCAGGGCAGGGCACCACTCAGGGAAGAGCAGTTCATTCAGTTTGCTTGTGGTTTTGCCCACTATCTACACTTTTACACTTACACTATTTCTCAGCATAGGCCAAAATTCTGCTTCATCTGCACAGATCATATATATAGTTAGCAAGAAAATGCTAACACTGAAACTACTAACTATGACTTGATCAGTTCCTCTGTGGGAGTGAAATGAATAGATAAGTAAGTGCATTTTTAAGAGCGCTTTAGGCTAGTTAAGTTGTAAAATATCTAAGGGTGATGGTTTCTCAAAGCCACTGCAGTTTTCCCATCTATTTTCTTTTCACACTGATTCTCATTACTAACACATGATATTATATTTCCGACGATGACATGATTCCTTACACACTTTCTGTGTTTCAGATTGACGACCTAACAGATAAACCTTCTGTTCCTTCCCAGGCTTTAGGTGAGTTCTGCCAATAGAGATTGATGAGACTGATCAGTTATGGATGAGACTGGTTATATTTTTGTTACTACCAGCAAATTCAGTGCATTAATCTGTCTCACAGTGGTTTCTGATTTCCCTCCATCACCACAGGTGCTCATCCACAATCCAGAATGAATTGGCTTGGGGTCACAGATTTATAGTTTTATTTTTATACACAGCTAAATAACATCCTTATCCAGCTGATCATTTATTTGTTTTAGCTAATGTTCCCTCACAGCTATGGTATATTTGTATATTAATTATTTCTATTTCAATATATAATGCATTCCCAAGCCAGTATTTACTGCAGCAGGACAGTATGTGTGGAGCTGACTCAAACAATCTTCATCGCAAATAAAGGCACATGTCAGACAGTGCAGCTGTGGCTTATAGTTATAGTTCCATCTCAGCAGCAACCATGTTTACTGGTTGTCCTTCCATACATATGTCTGTCCCCTTCTAATCAACGCAGTAACATCTTTAAATCCCCTTTCATTTGGACTCTAGAATAAACTGATTAGATTTTGATGGTCAAAGTCACTGCGACCACTTTGGATGACATTATATATTCATTATTCATTCATTATGACCATTATTCACCTCAAAAAGGGGAGATTTTGTTTATACTTTCTGCATTTTGTTTTGATCTTTTCATAGGAAGAAAAATATAGGATACAAGTAGCTTTAATTTTTAAATATTGAAATTATACCTCAGGTCTTTCATGTCAGAATAACCTTTGTCTATGTTGTTATTTAAATTTTCTGTTGAGTAGATTTGCTAATCTCTATGTGCTGTTAACATTTTTGTCATGACCTACAAAGCTTTTATTCTTAACAAAAATTATTTGTCATAAATTACTCCCCAGGTCCTGGGCCTTCGTCTCAGCTATTTGACAACAATGCTCTCCCAGAACTCCCCTCTGTTCCCGACACACTCCCCACATCCTCCTTCGGCGGAAACACCACCACCTCGGATGACATCGACTTTGATGATTTAACGAGGCGGTTCGAGGAGCTGAAGAAGAAGACTTAATTGCTATAAACCCTGGTCTATACACACACTCATACACACACTGGCCTCTGACATTACCCACACAGCTCAGAACAGGAAATGGAAAACATTTAAGGCTCTGTTTCAGATTTGGATAGTTCTCCTCCCCTTTTCACAATGAAGTAATCTTAGACAGAAATCAAACATACATGTATTCTTACCTCATTTATATAAATATGACCTGCTTGCTGAGGGTGTGATTACTCACTTGGCCTTGTCATTTATTAGAAATATAATTTCTTTTGGCAGTGAGTTCCATATGTTTTAATTCCTTTCTATATGATACATATAAATTATTACATACAATCATGTTGGTGTTCCCTGGTCCCCCGATCACACCGACTTTTATCTTCCCATTTGTCTGTGTGATATACTGTATAATCAAACCTAGATTTTAGTTGTTGCTCTTTCTGGGGTTTTGGGTCTGTAATATATACAACATATGCCTTGATTCTACTTTGCACATGCTGTGTTGCTGAGATCTCTGCCACTGTGTCACTGAGTCCAGTCTCAGACTCGTCAAACAAGCCCAACTGCCTGACCCGGTTTGCTGGGAAGCTGGCATTCGCACTAACAAAGTATACAAATTGTTTGCAAGGCGAGGTTACATTACCCAACTATTTTTTTTTTTTTTTTTTTTCCACAAAAGTATCAGGGCAGATAGAAGCCATATTTTCTGTGTCCTGCTCAGTAAAGCAGTTTTGTCAAAGCAGAAAAGTCATTTATCAAACACTCACTCACTGAGCTTCTTAAACTTTAATGTTCATTCATACCAGAAAAAGCTCATTGTGATACATGTCAATCCTGTTCTGTTCTTCTGTTACAGGCATGATGAGGTGCAGATGTAAAGTGATTAAAATCTGTAATATACATTTACAATGATATAGATAGACCTATTAACATGAATGATTTAACTGTACAGCAAAAAGGGTTTGGTAGTAGTAAGTTGTTCAATATTTGATTAATCTGTTTTATATACAGTATCTCCAAATAAAGTTGTTTTTTTTTTTTTTGTCATTTTGAATGTCGGTTTTACCAAATAACTGCACTCTTATCTTTGAATTACTTCATTTGCAAACAAAATGTGTGCAGACAAAAGCAGTCACACAACAACCTGATTTTAATGCAAATCTTGACCCGAGTATTAAGTTTGTGTTGTCCTTCTGTGTGCATGGGACTTATACTGTATGTGCACCACTGCATTTGCCTTAGTTACCATCTCTCATCAGAGGCCTTGTCAGTCTGTACCAGGATCATGTATGTTGTCTATCAAGACTGGATACGTTACCTGCATTCAGTCTCAGATGTAAAGATTAGAGTTTGCTTTATTTGCTTTACCCGTTAACAACTCTGTAAAACCTGTTGAGTTGAAAATTGTGTATTGGATGAAAAAAAAAGACAACATGTCTGTGTTGGCAAAAGAGGTTTCTATTTCTGTGTGGAGAAATGGAAGTAAGAGGGTTTTTTTGTCGTGCAGATGTGGCGCATTGCTCCAACCTAAACACACCAAGCTCTGCTCGCATGGCAAATGAACAGTGGCCTTGAATAAAATGATTGAGCAATCTCTGGAAAGCACATTGAAAAGCTTTCCAGCTGGGTGGTAGACGGGTAGGAGATTATTTTTAGGTTTTACATGTGTTGGAGAAAGAGAGATTAACACTACACAACTGTGATCTGCTCACTGTCTTTTCTATGTTGGACTCTTCTTTAATGCTAAACCTTGAGACACAAAATTGTGTCTTGCTGCAAAAAAAAAAATTTCCCACTGTATACTAAAATATCAATTTAATAAAAGATATTTGGAACTGGACAGTGTTTAGGTTTTTATACCATCTACACTCAACTTTCTTGCTAAGCAAAGATGTAATATCAAATTACAACCAGCAGGGGTCCTCAGTGTAGAGGTAAAGAATTAGATATCATCATGCCAGAGTGGTGACCTACAACAAATAATTTACAAATGAAGTGGACTATATATCGCTGGGTTTTAGTTTTTTTCTGAGGGCATGGGTAAGAGCAGCTAGGAAGAAGGTCAAGAATGGGAACTGTTAACAGTCAGGCAATTCACTTGTGAACTTATAATAATGGCTTGAAAAGTGAGACAAATCTGGAGCAGAGCCACGTTGTGTAATGCAATGTGGTAGTTGAAACAAAACTGAGGATGTTAAATAGTATAGACTGGCACAGGAGGGTGTTTTTAAAGCAATGGGAGTTGTTTTTGCAGAGGTACTGTTTGTGATGTTTTCCTTAAGTCTTGAAATGAGATTTAAAAGTTTCTGTAAAAAAAAAAGAGGCCCAGCATGATCCACCATAGAAAATTTGGTCATTAAAGCAGTGTCATGGCCAACATGTCTGAAAGCTTGGCCCAGTGTATAAATATCACATATCAGTACTGACGAACTGATCATTGTTAGCTTCACTATGTCATCTCCTCTGTTTACCAAGAAAGGAGGGAATCAGTAAGTTACTATGGCATGAATGCTTCAACAAATTAAAGAAAATTACCTTCCTGTACTGGTTATACAGCTTTTCGTATCTAATGAGGGTTTTCTTTTTACTTTTAAAGGTTGTGATAGAAAGTTGCCACTGTAAAAATTGAAAACATGCTGTAATTGCATTTCTACTGTCAATATTCTGATTGATGGTTTTCAGGTGTAAAGACTTATTTAGTTATCACTTCTTTATTGAAGCTCACCCATACAATAGATACAGAGGTGATATATGAAAACAACAAATAATAATTAGTAATTTTGAGAAAATAAAAGCACAGCAGGATCAAAGTCAAGATAGTCAGCCAGGACATCAAAGTGTGTGCAGACCTGTGTGTATTCCCAAATCAAGAGCACAAACTTGAATGTAGTTAGGTCTGTTGCATAAATCATTCAGAGGGAGGACAGACTGAATCGTACAGAAGTAAGCATGTATGATGAAAATTCATGACATGTACCATCAGCATGTATTACAGTGATGAAGGTGATATGACAAAAACTGATAAATTAAAAATTAGCCCCCATATGTGCAATTACATAAAAGCACCTTCCTGCTCTTCTAAAAGTAAAAGTCCATGTTAGTGCACAGTCATACGCAGTGATGAATAGTCATGTTGACACCAGTGGTCTGTGGCTTATAGCAACCTTTGAATGTTGACAATATCAATTAAAACCATTTGTACAAATAATAACTAATGCAGGTTTTATTAGTGTAAGACCCTTTACACCAAATTTAACATATATTAACAAATGAATGAAGACTTTTGATGTAGTATATCTGTACAGACATTTAATAACTCAGGGCTACTAATCCATTACTTGACTGGAGGTCAGTTTTCACTCACTTCACACAGTAACTCAAAGAACTCCTGTAAGGTGTCACAGCTTTTGAAATATTTACCAGCGTGAATTTTTATTGAAGCTGTAAATGGATTCTACCTATGTTGACAAGTTGATGAATGGTGTTTTCATGTATAAACGAAAGCTGTTTAAAAAAAGCAATCACAGATTTTCTTTGAGTAGATGTGCATCATCGTGGCCAGTAGGCAAATATCGACCCCAACAAACCATTTCAGAAACCTTTCTCAGGCATTGAAACACGTGCAAAACACCAGAATGTGTTATGCAATTTTAGATTCAGACAGTAAAACTTCCAATAAGTGAAAAAGAGTGTTTTAAGTTGTGGCGAGGACGCCATGGATTGAAGCTGTGCCCATCGGAGAAGACAGCTTATCTGACGAGATGCAGCTTGCTCACAGTGTGTCCCTGCCAGAGAACCGTCTCCACCTGTCTTGTTGCTCTGTTAAATGGAGATCGCAGTGAAAGAAGGATGCACTGATACACAAAAGAAAAGTCACTTGGGAGGAGCAGAGAACTAGAAGGGTCACTAGTTGTCAGTTTCGAATGCATTATTACATAAGAGCCCTCTGAAATCAACTTTACACCAAAAAAGAGTAAATATGCCTCTGCTTTATGAAATATGTACTTTGGAATAAACCATTAATGTATTAAATTAAATTTAAAGGTTATGATTTTCAAATATTGCAATCCAGGATCTCAGGTTTGATTAGAATATCTCCTTTGCTTTTAGTTATTTTGGTGCAGAATTACATATATTATAAAGGCCTGTTAAAGTAAAAAAGCTTGAAAATATATTATTTATTTATTATAAAATATTTCATTTTGATGCAAATGCTTCCTTATTTTGATCAGTCATTTTTTCCCAATTAGTGGCAGCGGAGAAGGAGTCGAAAAATCTTTTAAGTTGATCTGCTGAACCTGTTAGCAAACAGTTGATTATTTATACATTCAGCTGTTATGGACCAACATTTGTAGTTGTACATCTAGTATTTACTCGCCTTTAGCTTTAGCTTAGTGGTGAATGCTCCACTGTGTTCACAAGCTAATAGCTAACTATGACTGTCAAAATGGCAGCCCACTACGCTCGGAAACAATACTTATGAGAGTGGTTGGATTGAGAAGTGATCCAAACTATGAGCATAGGAAAGAGATGGCTTGTATCAGCTTTAAGGATGATGGAAAAGCAAACCAAAACATACATTTAAAAAATACAGCTGGCTGCATTGCAGTACTAAACATAGCAGGTAGCAGATGAGCATAGACAGTATTAAAGACAAAGAAAAGAAAGGGCTGCAGATATCTTCCATAATGCATGAAACATTGTTCACAACAATGTTCTCAACATTGTTCAAGAGCAAACATGAAGTGTCTGACTTCCTAACAGTTAGGAGCCTCTACACCCCAACCTCTTCTGGTAACAGATGAACTGCATCATGTCTTTCTTACCTAACAGCACTTGCTCAATTTCCTCACTCTCCTCCACAGCTACAGGTTTCAGCAGCAGGGCAAAGAACACAGCAACACCTATTACCTGTCAACAAAAACAAGCCATGGAAATAAATGACAAAAAAAACCTTTAAACAAATTACGTTATTTTACAGAAAGCAAATTATCTTAACCATGGTCATATTATCTCTGTAACTCGAGAGACATGCTGGAAACATATAACACAGCTTGTAGACTACATGCTAAATTATAGAAGCACTTTGATGCAGTAAAAATTTCCCATCTTCACCAACCTTGAGAGGCTGCAGTATAAAGATACTCTGGAAGAGGGAGAGGCCCAGAGACATGACCCACTTGGTGGATTTTTCTTTCCCATACTGAAAGCCATACAACAAGGTGAAGAAAGTGGACACTCCACTGATGGACAGCAACAGGAACCAGCCCAGAAAGACACACCACCAGGGCAGCCAGCAGCCTCCCGACTTCTTCTTCTTATTCATCACGGGTGGTGGGCTAGACCAAGGAGAGGGAAAGAAGGAAAAATGAAATGTGGACAACATACAAGATGTGGCAGTTTAGTGAAACCTGTGTCATTTCTAATCTGTACACATTTTTTTCTCTCTGTTGTTGTGTCTTGGGTGGAGTGCTGACCAGTACGCAGAGTGACTGCTGAAGACCATCTCAGCCTTGCGAACCAGCAGGTTGGTAATGTTTAGGGCCTCCTGGTAGTCTTGAGGACTTTGGAAGTGTTTTTCATCCAATTTTTCCAGGCACATCAGTAGGTGACTGAGACCAGCTAGGAGGAACTTGCTGCAGTACACCCAGTGGAGGTCACTCTCAGTCTCCCCTGTCAGGATTACACAGAGACTTGCAGGTAATTTCATTTATCTACACAGCCTGGCCATTCCAGGTCTTGAAGTTTCTTTCTTTGTGAAGAAAGGGTGTGTTTTTGCCTTTGCTACACAAAACAGAAAGGTGATGCCTCTCTGATGGGTCAGAGAGATGGAAATAATGCACCTAAAGAGGATAGGTTTCAGCCATGTGCTAGGAGTGGAAAGGTGGGCTTTAAAGTGATATTCTCTATTTTCCTAACTGGAAACCTGCTGCTGTAAATGCTCACTGGTGCACCAAATCCACAAATGTACATTTTCCCTTAAACATGTGTAAAGATTTACTAAACAAATACAGTGTCCAGCTGTTTTGGGAAGTGATTTAGCCTTCACTGAAAGTATATAGCTCTTGGACCTGTTGGAGACTATTGAAAGATACATTCAGCTGTGTCATGGGATGTGTTGACAAAAAAATCTCACCAGCCTTATTTTTGCAGTTTTCATCATTTACAGTGATGTTTTCTTTATCTCTTCTCTTATGTAAATGCAAATGTATTGTGTTAACCTTTTTGGTTTTTTTTAGTTAGAAAAACAAACAAATAAAAATAAAAACCTTGCATAAGTTGGATGAATTCATTCAACCTGTCCAAGGCAGGACAAAGGTCAGTGGCGGACTCCAGTCTGTGTGCCTCAAATATCTTGTTCCTTGGACTTTTGCTTACCAAAGAAATCACCTCCTCTGTATCCTAGCAGGGACACACAACAAACCCCAAATGCTACATGTCCAGTACAGTGTTTGTAGAAAAGTATAAGTAAATGCATATATTAAATGCTAAAAGGTGAGTATATGTCAAAACTGCACATGGCACATACAGTGGAAAATGTGTTTCTGGGCAGGGTCTTAGCAGCATAATTATCAAAGCAAAGTAAAAAAAAAAAAAATCACATCACACAGTCTGAACACAGTCTCACACCCTCAGAGTAGTTGGTATGGTAACTGCTTGGGGTCTCATCGTCTCCTCGTACTCATCTTTATTCGATTTTGAAATGATGCGAGGTCGGATACTTCGGAAGATAGTGATGATGAGGATGTTGATTGGGAACATTAGGAGACCACTCTCTATCCCCACCATGATTTCCTGCCAGGTGATTTCCAAAGAACCTGCACAGATGCAAAAACAAAGACAACAGTGGTCACTGATGTAAAGCAAATTCAAACAGGCCTCGCCAACAACATCCACACAACAGCTTTTCACATGGTGGTTTGGACCTGCTGTGTAGTTTCAGTCCAACCTATTAATGCTCAGCCCTAGAGCTGCTTACTTTGTGAGGAAGGAGTCCATATTTTACTTTGGGTTAAGTTGGGTTAAGATGTAAAAAGCAAAAGAATGAAAGGAAATTAACAATTTGTTTGTGTTTGCCACTGAATACTGTAATTACAAACTTTGTTATACAAAATAAAATGAATAATTACCTTTTTTTAAATCTCAAGCTTAATTGAGCAGATACATTTTATTATATTTAGCCAACATGTGGTACAAATGAAAAATGTATAGTCAACACTGTAACAGTGCCTGAAGATGGTTATTGGGTTAACTTCATGATAACTTCCTCTTGCCTGCAGACAGCATCATCGAAGCGCGTATGTCTGCTGCAGGTTTTACTGCTGCTGTGTGGTGCTGGATCTGATGACTAAACAGCTCCCTCACCAGGACAATCTGCATGCAGCTAAAAGACTGTGAGACTGTGATTCTCATCTCTTAAAACGCATGAAACCCTGACTTACAATAAAGAGTTTTCCTGTTGAATGAAACTTCAGGTAAGTAAAGCTTAGAAATGGTTAAAAATTGAGATGCTGTAATGCACCTAATGCAAAAAGCACTGGGGAGCTCTCATCTGAAGGGATGTTCCAGAAGGCGATATTGATGGCCATGGTGCAGAGGAGCAGGCTCATGCAGCAAGAAACTCTCTGGGCTCGTGTGAACGGGCTACGTGAGGGAGGATCCACGATGGACACCCAGATGTGTTCATCCCTAAAGCCAGTCGATGTTCTGCTCTGGAAAATGTTCCTGATAGGGAAAAGCAGAAACCCGTAATGAGGCTTTATTAATTAATTAACATGACTTTCTCAAAAGCTCAGTTTGTTTATTTCAGTGTAAAGTGGACCAACACTGACCTGAAGCTGGCAATCTCGTTGTTCTTTGCAGCATTGAAAGTTTTCTTGGTCATGCCGTCTCCACGGTCAGCACTCAGCCAGCAGTCACAAAAGAAGTGAAACACATATCGTGTTTGCAGGTCTTGTATGGTCACCTTGTTTACATACCTTAACATAATAAGGGAAATTTGTGACACAAAAAAGACTAGACATTTACCATATGGGTAATTGTATGTGAGAACATGAGTGTTACTCTAAAGAAGCCAGCAAGCTGTTCCACAGAGAGGCAGTAAACACTATCTCTAACACCCCTGGTTACAGGTTTCACACCCACCATTTATCCACGTTCAATGCAGAACTGAATCAGTTCAAGCATAAAATCCCAAGTCCCTTCCCAGGACATTAACAACATTGATTCCCTTCCTGTTTTCAAATCACTTTAAAGTTGCTTATTCTGTTTATTCATACCTATTTTACGCTATTATATTTATTCCCAGTTAGTTTGTATTTTCTTATTTTACCCCTGTACTTGCATTTTATTTTTTACTGAATGTTATAAGGTGTCCTTGAGTTCTACTTACTACTATTACTATCATTATCATTACACTTACTTCTTGGTTTGCCCTAAAAAATTTCATAAATTATATACATTTGTTTTAAACTTAATATATACTTGTTTACAAGCCAATTATGCCATGTCAGATATCTACAGTTGACAACTTTGGGAAATTTCTATGTCTCTGAAAGAAGCACTGTGCCCTGAGATGGTGTAGCACTAAATCTATTGATTGCGACCGAAGTGTGTTTAGTCTCAGCCTTTAGTACCATGATGGGCGACCTCCAGAGTTGTCATGCTGCAGCCTGACGTTTTGCACTTCTCCCAGTGGGAAGGGTGTGGCCAGTAGGAACATATCGAAAGCTCCTCTCTCAAACACTGGCTTATCAGGATCTGTGAGGGTGTGGGTTTCGCTCTCTCCTCCGGAGCCAATCAGCTTCACTGTGACCTATAGGATAACACAATGTACTGATGCAACAGCACTGGTTTCACACATCAGTGACCTGAACCAGGATTGTGTAATGGACCACAGTTGAGTGCCCTTCACACCACTGCCAACCATTTTCACACCATCAAACAGCATTGCATGTTAATGCAGTTGGTAAAAGCATGTATTCTTTAACATTACATTTTTTTTTTAATTTCACAAAATCAGATGACGTTTTTGGAAATTTGTGAACTTGTCTTTTAAGGAAACTACTAAATTCATATTATTACTGTCACTGTGGCTATGATTGCTTGTTGTTTGCCTTCTGGTTTAGATTGGTAGGAAGGATTTAGCAAATTTTAGCATCCAACAACGAGTACCCTCAGTGAAAGAATTATTCTACAAGCTATTAAAAAAAGTTATACATTATTATTCTGTGAGTGAAAGCAGAATCACAGACTTACATTGGCCGTAGTCCCAGCATTCTTGCGATGGCCAGTTTGGACACCGATCAGATAGTTGTACTGAGCCCCTGGGTGGTTGTCCTCCATCAGAGTCATCTTCCTCTAATAGGTCAACATAAAAACACTGTGGGCCATAAACTGAACAAAATATCTCCCATTCAGAAAAAGAACTAACTAATTATGTAAGACAGTGTGGCTTAATGGGGGATGGGGTTTATGCTTACAAACAGTTCATAATCAAGAAGTGAGTATATGTCTTTTCATGTGACCTGATGAATTTCTGGCAGCTGAATTGGTTGACCTGTTTCATGAGAGCTGTCTGGAGAGACTGACCTTAGAGCGTGACCTGCGGTCAGCATAGCAGGCCCACAGTAAAGTGGCCAGATACAGGCCGAAGAAAGCACACAGCAGTGCCAGCACCACGTAGTTCTGAGACACGGTGGAAAACAACTCTGCTGTGCGAGATATGTCCACAAAGTTTGGCATCACAAAGAAGGAGCTCCCAAAGAGAGTGAGGTGGTTACACAGACACTGTGTACGATCTGGAGTGCTTTTCTCTCCCACCTTAAAAAATGACAGCACATCACTGTCAGATATGCAACTGTTGCAACTAGATCATTACTGTACATGCAGACCCAAAGCAATACAGCCAGATTTATCACGCTTTATCCAGAGGGAAACTCACCTGGCAGCCATCTGAGCTCCATATCTCCCTCTCTGTGTCCCAGTAAAGGCACTTGCTCATAAAAGAAGTGATACTCAGTGTCAGGCCTGGCTCCCACGTAGAATTAAAGAGTCTGGTGTCAACATACCAGATGCCAGGAGTCTGCTCTAACATGTCGGGGGTTATCATCCAGCGATAGTTTCCTGTAGCAAAAGAGCAGCTAGTAATTACTTAATAATCCAGTGAAACTGTCTCTCTGTGACAGTGTCTCTGGCCATGGCTGACATGATTTATCTATGTGATACATTAATAAAAGAAAGAACTGGGAGCACACCTGTTGGGCTCAAGATGGTTGAGATGTTGGAATATGAAGGGGTAGGAGGTGAACCGTGAGTCAAGGTAAGAATCAGTGACACATTGACATTGGGAACCACAGTGAAGATGATGGTCATATTAGGATCTGAGATGTTGATTGTGTTCAGTGCTTTTGTGTTTTTCTCCAGCACAACAGTGTGATTTATCAGCGCTGAGGGATTTGGACGAGGCAGAAAGATCTGAATAAACCAGGGAAAGCAGGTATAAGGTATAGTGTCATGATACAAACATCAGAATCTCATAAAATTATTTTGATGGCACAAAACACTAATATTTCTTTCTTTGTCTGTCTTTCGTTCTAAAGTGAGCTTCTTAGTAAAAACTATTAATTCTTCTTCATCATTTCAGCAGATATCACATTAGGGCTGAGCATATGTTACATTGGAAATCTGATGATGTGAGTTAGATGAATTGGTATTCTTCATTTTTGGATTTTGTGTAGTATCATATTATTATAGTATTTTGTAGGTTTGGACTGAACATATTGAAATGCACTACAACAATAACAATTCTTCTTATTTGTAGTGGAAATAGTATATTTACCTTTTACTTCCTATTTTGGACAATTCTTGTGTTTTGTGGTGCTTTTAATTGCTAATCCCACTACTGATCCAGAAAGGATAAACATAGTAATGTGCTAAATTCTCTGATACACATGGTGATATAATCTGCTTTCTATCACCAGCCAGTGTGGAGCTTCACTATAGGCAGTCTGACCAACCTTTGTAATAACACTGGCTTTTGTAACATCTCAAACTCACCTATGCCATTTTCAAAATTACACCAACCAACCCCAGAGAGGCACTGTAATTTTGAATTGTCTGTATGTAATGCACACTGTTGTGGTGCCTGACAAATGACACCCTTTCTTTCTCTTTGCTTGTTACCTACCTTCAAAAAAATTAGTACAATAGAGCAAATGACAAAATACCCAATTTTCCTGTTGGCTGTACCTCTATCATCTCTGTCAGATTTGTCAGCTTGATGTCCGAGACACCGTTGTTGAGTAAAAGGCTGCAAACTGTTCCTGAGATGTCATCAGAGGGATGGGGATTGCCTGAGAATGTAGCCATCTAAGGACAAAAGCTCTGTTAAAAAGGCTGGAGATGACAACAAATATACACACACAAACACACGTGATGATAACATACACAGACCTGAGCGATGATTGCGCTTGCATCTCCAAGCTGACCCTCAAGTGCTGAAAATGAGGGGAGTTTGATGAACTCACCACTTTTCCTTGAACCCAGCACTGCATTGCTGAGGTCAGAAGGTTTGCGACTGAGGGAAGAGAAATAAAATTGAAATATATAACAGTTTATAATAGTACATAAGCAAATAAAATAAAAGTTACAAAGACATTGATGGATAAGTGAAGTCTGATATTCTGAAAGAAAATACCAACGTGCTCTGGTAGATGGTGCCTGTTCGGTGTTTGATGATAAAATCGTCTGAACTACTTGAACCTAGCAGCACAGAGATTATGCGAAAGACCTCAAAGACCTCCTCAAACAAAGTCTGGAGGGAAGAAAATGCAACATTACCCAACTGTAAGAGTCATAATGACTGTGTATGGCTATTCTTTTGAACTTACTGTGGGGTTTGGGTTAGTCTGTATGTCACATTTTTTCATTGAGAGCAGGAGGATGCCAGCACTACAGTTGATGAGGTGACTGATAGTGTGATTGTTTTCCAAAGCAAATTTTGCATTCAGGTTTTTGGTGCCTTTCAACAAATACTTAATGAATTTATCCTGCAAAATGGAAAAACAGATAAATATAAAAAGTGGTGAACATTGTGATGACAGTGATATAACACAGGCTTTCCAAAGGGAAGGCACCCACCCTGTTGTCATTTGTTGGCTCCCCTGGTGTTGTTTCCATTCTCAGAAGTTCTTTATCTGCTTCCTGTCTCAGGAAAACAGAACTTGTAAACTTTGAGGCATTTTGCCTTTCACTGTATTATTCAATGCTCCTGATCATTCATTGGTTAAACTGTCTGTATATAAGATTACTGAGGCATCTCTCACCAGGAGGAGCTCGTTAATGTCAGATGAATTCATGGCATCTACACCCCTCTTGAGGCCTGAAAACAAAGTGTGTGTGTTTGAGAGATGCAAGTTCTGACTGTTGCTCTTCACATTCATTATACTAGAACTGAGAACTGAGATGATGTTTCAATCTAACTTACGAGATCTACTTGCATGACTGGGCCCTATTGTATTCTGCAAAGAAAACATAAACAAGACAAATATGAAAATTTAGTCTGGATGTTTATCAGGCTTCCTTCTAACAGCGATGAATCTCTTACCTTTGTGTTTGATGAAGACTGCAAATCTTTAAAACAAGAGTGGGTTATGAAACTGTCATGAACTTCTCTCAGTTGTTATGAATGCAAGAGCAGACAGAAAAACAGAAAGGAAAGCAGGAAGGACAATGGTGAAGCAGGGATTAGGAAGCTGTTGTTACATACTGTGGGTGCAGAGGAAGCCTCGTCTCTGGTTGCAGTCTGATGTGATGAGCTGAAGAGGACTCAGCTTCATGTATGTGCAGTTGAAATCTGAACCATCACCAATTCCTGTTTTGGAAAGAAGAGCATGTACAAAGACACACACAAAAAACAATTAAGGCTCCAACTACTGATCGATCTGTCAATTATTTTTCAGACAATTTATTCTGTAAAATGTCAAACAGTAATAAAAATGCCAGTCACCCATTCTCAGAGCCCTGAGTTATGTCTTCTAATTGCTTGTTTTTTAACTAACCATCCAAATCTAATAACATAATACCAGTAAATTTGGCAAATACTCATATTTTAGAAATTGGAAGCAGAGATTATTGTATCTCTTGTTGTATTTTTGATAAATGAGTTTGACCTGATGAAGGGTAACATATACAGTAACTTGTACTTAAGTCTTTTCCCTCATCTCAGCAGTGAAGCTTTGAACAAAATCAGATGAAACTTTTATTGACAGAAGTTGTCTACTGATAAACACAGCACTGACTTCAAGATTCTTCTCAGTTTCAGGTCACTTTGTGTGGGTACATCTGCCTCGTAAATCTGTATCTCTCTGATCTACTTTACTTCTGCACATCTGCCCGTACTGTTAGATCTTCTTCTTCCATCAACCTCACTGTACCTAGAGAGCCTTCAGCTGGGCTGCCCCTCGACTCTCAAACTAACTTACACAACACATCCAACACTGATTCCCTTGCTATTTTTAAATCCCACCTCAAAACATACAACATTGCATATTGTATTTATCACTCTAGTGTTTATTCATATTATTTTATGCTATTATGTTTATTTGAATTTATTCTGTATTGTTGTATTTTATGCATTGTACTTTGTATTTTTGTATTATCATTGACTATGTGTTGTGAGATGTCCTTGAGTGCATTGAAACGTATAATGTATAAATATTAGTACAGTTGAATTGTAATTTTGCAATGCAGTAAACACTCCAGTCTAGTGTCATCTGACTAAAAGTTATTCAATGAGCAATAACAACATACATAGATAATATAATATTTTTGAAGCCCCCAATTGCTAATTTTGAATTGTTAATTTTTTAAAGAAAATATTATAATTTAAATCAGAAATTTTCTTATTTATATATTGTCCTTACATCTAAGCTTGTACTGTTGTTTGCCTATTTTGTTAGATGAATTAATGCATTTTTAAATACTCAATAACCTTTATCCACACAGCCTATAATTATAAATCAAATTAAATAACCTGAATAAAAACATTTTATTTTATCTGACTCCCCATCAATTTGCATGTAAAGCCTTTGTCAGGGGGTCTCAAATAGACATGGTTTAACTGCAATGATCATGAAGTGAAAACACAATAGACTACAAACAAATAAAAATACACCAACAAAAGACATGTTGTGTTTTGTATGTATTTTACTCACTTGTGGCAGGTTCCCCTCGGACCCCTTCCCCAAGCCACCATGTGAAGTTGTTTCTCTCTCTGGTGATGTTCTTCAGGAAAGTTGTGATCGGGCTGTTCATCACCTTCAGGAGCTCCCCACCTTGCTTTTCACAACTGCTTCTAGCTTGAAACCAGTTTTTTGATTCCCCAACAAACTCAAAGCAGACATTTCTGAAAACAAGGCCACATGGGCCGGGGAAATAATTGCTGGGACAGGCCTCAGACGTTTCAGGTAAAGGTAGAAATCCAGCTGAAATCCACAAAAAGACAGAGGTTTGGAAAAATAATATGTCCATGGTTATTATGATGTACAGAGCTAAAGCACATAGTGCTGTAGGAGTTGTGGCTGCAACAGCAAATGAGCAAAAGTCACCTCCGTCTGTCACATGGAAATTAGAAAGCTTTCTCCAGAAAAACCCTGCATGTGTTCTCAATACATTAGGAAAATTGCTGCAGACACTCAAACTACATGCAAAGTAAGGAAAGCACTTCATCAGTGGTTACACAAGATGACCCTTTCATCTGCAACTGACCAAGGCCA
Source organism: Rachycentron canadum (assembly GCA_038496675.1). Taxonomy (NCBI): domain Eukaryota; kingdom Metazoa; phylum Chordata; class Actinopteri; order Carangiformes; family Rachycentridae; genus Rachycentron; species Rachycentron canadum. The sequence continues at coordinate 13,071,462 of CM076648.1, forward strand.
GGTTTCACCATCTTTATTTAATTGTTTACACTCTTAGAAAAACATACAGTAAAACATACAGATTGATGTATTTTGTATGTATATATAAAAATGTATATTATATATATAAATTATATATAAATCTTACTCTAGCAATAAATTCTCCTAAATATTCACTGCATTCACATTTTACCTTGAGAAACAGCCTCACTTAAATGAACCTCTGAGGCTTCCTCAGTAACCACGCTCATGGCGGAAATATCGCGAGAAGACGTAGAGGAAGCACTGAACGCATGTGTTTGTGTAACATCTTCATGCAGTGAAATGCAAGGACGCGTCTTCATCCATGGCGGGACATCTGAAGGTAATTTCAGACCCAATCTCATACTGTTTGTCCTCCAGATCAAAGCATTTGAAACGACGCCCCGACACTTGAAGCGGCCGCTGGGTCCCTGTGTGTGTTAGCTCGGTTGATCCGCATAAAGGTGATATTAAACAGGAAACACTGTGACTACGCTTTTTTCTGTGTCTTTACATGAAACTACAGGGACACACGACCATTGAAAGTCAGATATTTAGGTTTATGTATGTGGCAATTTTCAAATATCACTAAAAACTTAAATCAGTAGTAGTTTGACCCAAATATGACCCTCGATCATGTAAAATCGGATTAAGAGGCAACGGGCCTTAGGCATGGACAAGGAAAGAGTCATTGTTGTGTCATTTCCCCTGAAGTGTAACCTTATCCTAGTCCTGACCACCCAGGGGGTACAACAGGAAACACTGTATCACCTACTGTAGCTATAGACCCCCACAGTCTGAAAGAGATGTCAATTTATATCTTCTAGTCTCTTATTTTGTGTTCATTTTTGATAATGTTTGCCTGTATGCAGTCATTTCGTGTCTTGCTTTTTATGTCTTTGTCATTTTGTGTCTCTGGTTGTTTTGTATCTGCTTTGAATCTTTTTGCATCTCCTAATGGTCTCATCGTGTGACTGTTTTTTTGATTCTCAACTGGCTCTTTTTTTGTCAGTTTGTGGTCATTTTGTGGGTCTTACGTGTTGTTTTGGGTTGTTGTCCGTAGTAGTGTCTCCTTGAGGTTGTTTGTGTGTCTGTGATTGGTATGTATCTCTATAATAATCTTATATCTCTTTGTGGTCATTTACTGTTTCTTTGTCCTTGTCGTGTATCTCTTTGCGGTTGTTTTTTTTACTCTCTCTGTGGTCATATTTGTCTCTCTCTTTATGGTTGTTTTGTGTACCTTCAAACATAGAAACGTGTAATTAATACAGTGTATCATGATGTGTGATAGCTGTGCAGTTTGTTTTTCCTTGACACTCCCACACTGGATATTAACTTGATTATTAATGAAAACACTGTAATCAAGCTTGGGGTATTTTGCAAATTGGGTCATCACAAACATTATGAATGCTTTTATTAAACTGTTACAACCCAATTCACAGTACCCAGTGCCTGACGCGGGTCCTTTACTGACACAGTTCATTCATCCAGTTTTCATGGTCTTGTCAACAGAAGCAGTTAAAAGATGCAGTGAAGGTCATCGGCTCAGGTAGCCTTCTGTTTGCCTCCTACCTTACCTTGGTTGGAGATGAGCGTTTCTATGCCAACCAGCTCATGCCCCTGCTGCAAAGGATTGTGGGAGCAGAGATGGCACATGTGTTGGCAGTGAAGATGATAGGTCTAGGTGTGGTTCCTCTGAACCGCTACCAAGACCCTGCATCATTGGTAAGTACGTCACCCCACTGGTCGGTGAAGTGACACTTTCCATTTACACCAGAATGAAGTCTAGACCCATTGTGACCGTTCTGGTTGTCTTTACGTCTCTACAGGAAATGAATGTCCTGGGATTAAAGTTCAAAAACCCTATTGGCATTGCGGCAGGCTTCGACAAGCATGGGGAGGCTGTAGACGGCTTGTACAAACTGGGTTTTGGCTTTGTTGAAGTGGGGACAATCACTCCCAAACCTCAGCAGGGGAATCCCAAACCACGTGTGTTTCGACTCATCACAGATCAAGCCGTTATTAACAGGTATGTTTTGAAAAGGTTAGACTATTGTCAGTACTGTTTTATTGTAGTTGTTTCAGAATGCGTCTGTTATAACTTGGTGCACCTAATACACCCAATATATTGTGAAAAACACAGATTTAACTGTTATGTGACAATGTTTTTACATTAAAAATGGGAAATTCTTTTACCATTTTTAAATCAAAACTTAAACCCTTTTTTTTTTTTAATTTTATGTTTTAATAGTAAAATGTAAATGCTTAATGGACTGCACTTATATACTGTTTTTCCAGTTCGTCCACTCAAAGCACTTTACAGTGGAAGCCACATCACCCATTCACACGCACATTCATACAGCACTTTGTGTTGCACTAGCTCATCTACTACAAATACTTGTACTATAGCACTTCTACTCTACATACCCATACTCGCACACTGATGGAACAGCCTTCAAGAAGCAATTTAGAGTTCAGTGTCCAAGGACACTTCGACATGGGGACTGGAGGAGCTGGATATTGAACCACTGACCCTTTAAGTAACTGCATTTCACTACCTCCTGAGCCACAGCTGCCTCAATTGTTTTACAATTGAAACCTTATTACAAATGAGTTGGCAGTGTGAAGCAATGCATCAGCCAAGACTTTTTGTTTGCATTGCATCTACATTGAATTGGATCATATACAGTATAGTATATAGTTTTATATAATATACTGCATATACATATATACTACATATATATACTACATATACGCACACACTCAATTTATCAGTGAGTCAAGGCAAAGGTGTGTCAACACACTTTGCAATAGGAATCAGAAAACACAACAGCAAAACTAACAAAATATAAACTAGAACAGGTAGACATGCAAAATTGGGAGTATTGATTTAACCAAATGCACACCAGAGGTGCATTCAGACAGCACAGAGGCCAATGTAAAACAACTTGCACTGAACTGAGAGAAAACATTTTTTAACGCATAGTAATTGATCTGGATCTACCCTAAAATTGAATGGATTCTTCCCTTGCCCCCAACACCAAGTTGCTGCATATCGGTTCAGTGCCTTTTATGTAATCCTTCTGACAGAAACACAGGGGGGTTAAACATAGGTTCGCTGGAGGAAGTAACAAGCTGATGAACACAGCCAGTAAGATATGTAATGTACAACGAAGAATGCAGCTGGGTTATAAGTCTGGACGGTCTGATCCGATCTACTGGAGGACTGTTTCACAGGAAAAGACCTTAATGTGAAAATGTGTGAAGCCAGTTTATTTAGTGAATTCTGGGAATGGATAGGCACCTGATGGTGTGATCTGAAAGGTATGTTCTTGCAGTGCTTCGTAGGTCAGACTGGTTACTTTAAAGTCAGATCTAATGTGTAGAGGCAGCTCATAGCTTCGTGGTTGCAGTTCATGTCTTTTTTTAAATATTTTTTTTCACATTGGTCATACTTTGTAGCTAAACACCCCCCTTTTTTTCAGTTTATTCCATTTATTTAATGGGAAATTAGTCACTTAAGTGTTTATGTTAAAAATTGAAAACATTGAGAGCAAGAGACAGTAATTATAATATTGTTTTTCAGTGCTCAGTCTCTTCAAAGAGATTATGCCTCCTACAGGTTTGCTGCCATAGGATTTATAGGTTTATCTCATTTCCTTTGCAGTTTAAATTAGTAATGCAGATTTAAATGAGGGAAATCTTTTTTTTTTACCAGCTCTGTTCTGATTTTCTTTTCTTTCAATATACCTAGTGACGTTGGTAATATATGCTAATTAGCGATAGAGTACCAATGAATTAAAAGCTTTGCTGGTGGCTCTGAAATAATCTGATTTGAGTTATTACAAATCCTATGTAAAATTTTAGATTGGGCTTTTGGTATTTAGTAGGATTACATTTATTGATAGACTGGCATTTTAACTAGTTGTACTGTACATGTGCGTGTTTGTGTGTGTGTCTGCAGATATGGATTCAACAGCTGTGGTTTGGCAGAAGCACAGCAGAGGTTAAAGGCCAGGGAAGAAACACAGCAAGAGCAAAGTAAAGGTTAGCTGGTTTTCTGTATACTCTGTAGAGACTGTCGATCCATCTGAAAAAAATACCTAGTTTTAAAATTTCAACCAGTTTTCCTTTTTTCTTTTCAAAGATCTAAATAATTTAGATTTTTATTGCTATAAGTAGTCTGATGATTTCTTCTATACATTTAGTATTTATTAGTCGCTTAGCTTGTAATCAGGAGGTAAGGGACTAGCACTAAGGGAGTTTGTGGTTAAAAGCACTATTCTGTTGTGTTTTACTTTAATGATCTTGACCTGTCCTTGTTTCACGTTCTGTTGTGTCTGATCCATACCTGCTCACAGTCCATTTAGCACATGAGCATCCACTGCCCCAGCTGAGTCATGTGTCTGATGATGCAGTGAGTGTTTTTATTTGTCTGTGTGTTTGTGTGTGTGTGTGTGTGTGTGTGTGTGTGTGTGTGTGTGTGTGTGTAGCTGGCCTTCCCCTGGGCATCAACCTGGGGAAGAACAAGTTGTCCCAGGACGCAGGGACAGATTACTTGGAGGGGGTGAGAGTGCTGGGCCCGCTGGCTGACTACCTGGTGGTCAACGTCAGCAGTCCTAATACGCCGGGTCTCCGGGACCTGCAGGGAAAGGCTGAGCTCCACCAGCTCCTACATAGGGTAGGACTCAGCAATGACAAAAATGTGAACACAACAAAATTTTATCACCTTGAACTTGAATTTGAACTTGGATCTAAATCATTGTCATATACAGTATTCATATACAGTGCAAAAGTCTTAGGCCACCCTATAGATTTATTTATTAGAATACAACCAGAAAATACAGGAAATGTGTAGCAGTACTAAAAAAAAAAAAAAAGAGGACCTGGCTCAGCATCTGGCAGCTTCATCAGGATGAAGCCAAGTTGACTCTTCTACAGTCTGAAGAAGCTCGATCAGGATTGAGCTTTGTGGAAGGACACCAGCCAAGTAACCACTTTTTCTGAAGGGGGACAGGTTGAAAAGGTTAAAATATGATAAAGCTCACAAAGACTGGAATGAAGATCAGTGGAAAAGAGTTTTATGGAGTGATGAATCAAGTTTGAAGTATCTAGTTTGTTTGCTGATTTCCCTTTGACCTGATTCTTAAATAAATGTCTTAAATAAGTACAAGTGTAATTGCTGCGCTCTTCTGTTTGGGTATGATACAGAGAGAAATAGAAACAGGGCATTTTTTCTTAATTCAGCAGCAAACACACTAACTAAGAAGATTAAACAAAGGATTTTAAAGGATTTGTTTTTGATGAATGAATTCAGAACTGGCTTCAGATCGGATAAAATGCTACCAAAGCTAAGGTGTGAACTACGTACCTTCGGGGTTTTAAAGTATTTTTGAAATGATAAGGGGATGTGTTTCAGCTTAAACATGGTGTTCAGTTTTTATTGAAATGAAGTACCTATTTTTTACTTTGTTGTTGAGTACATCTCCTGTCAATTTAAATAAAGTGACGGCTGAAATTATAATCCTTCCCGTTCCCAAGGCTTTAGATTTTACAGCACAGTGCACATACTTTCTGTGTAGTTTCCAATAATTGTAGCCCCCCCCCCCCCCCATATACTCACATTCTCCTTCAATCTCTCCAGGTGTTAAAGGAGCGTGATGCCCTGCGGACAGAACACAAACCACCGGTCCTGGTGAAAATTGCTCCTGACCTCACTGCACAGGACAAACGAGACATAGCTGATGTTGTCACTGAGGTTAGAAGTTTGTTATAGTTTTTATAGTAATTTCCTTATTGTGCTTTCTACCTTCCTCTTAATTTCATTTCCTGTTAATCTAATTTCTTTTTGCTCTGTGATAGCTATGTTTCATTTTGACTGTGTTCTGCATCTGTGCAGGTTAAATTCAGAAAGGATTGTGCTAGTTTTTCCATGTCGGATATAGATTTAACTTTTAAATGTCATATTTATGTTGTAAATCTAATCTGATTAACAAAACAGAATACTTTTCACATTTACACATTCTGCTTTTATTCAGTTAAATTTGTTTTTATAATGTTGTCATCCTTGTATCCTTTCTCGAAAAAAAGGTGACAGCACTAATACCTGGAGTCATCCACATTGCTTGCTTTTATGAAAACAGTGCACACCCTTTGCAAGGATGCAGCCATTTTCTTGCTTCAGTGGCAGTTGTACTGTTGGGCAGATAAATGTTACAATGCAACTTAATTTTAACTGTAACTGCTAAAATAACTTTATTTACAGAATCCCTCAAAACAAAGTAGAGGGATATTATTAATGAAAGGCTTTTTGAAAATGATATTTTTTGTAGCAACCTTTGACAAAATTTTCCTTTAGTTTTGTCTTTATGTTCATTCTTGCTTCAATACGTTTCTATGTTTGGATTTTCACATGAAAGAGTCACATGCTTGCTAGAGTGAAGGCTGCAGTTGTTAAATGATCAAATGATACGATTTGCTTGATATTGCGGTTGGCTGTCTTTTGTGGTAACAACTTTCTAATTGGCTCATTTTCAACCCTATCAGAGAACTATTGAAAAACTGTTGCTCAACAGAATCTTTTAAAAGACTTGACTCTTTTCTTCCAGTCTGTTGTGGTAACCTCATCACTAGTAGGATGATTTTAGAAAGAACAGTGTTTTTGTGCTCATGGAAGTGAGTAGGAGACGAACCTCAATGGGAAAGACATTAAGAAGGGAAAAGTAAGCATTTATTTTAACAGCATTCTGTCCGCCCCCTTGTCACAACACACTTCACATTGGAGGTCTGTGGAAGTCAAATGGCCATTCCTCATAGCCATCCACAAAAAACAGTTCTGTGCCCCTTAGATGCTGCTACTCAAAAGTTTGAACACAATTTCTTATTTAAATGAATGGGAAAGTATATCCAAACATTTGATTGGTACTGTATGTTAGTTCCTGTCCTCAACTCTGTGTATGTTCTGTGTTTGCAGCTTGGAGTGGATGGTTTAATGGTGTCTAACACCACAGTGTCCAGGCCAGAGACGCTTCAAGATCCACATAAGTCTGAGGTTGGTGGGCTAAGTGGCCAGCCTCTCAAAGAGCTCTCTACTAGCACTGTCAGAGAGATGTACAGCCTCACCAAAGGTACTTCATCACTTGTGAACATTTTCTGTCTGCGTCTTGTCACCTCAGCATCAAGTAAAAATGCCAAAAATTTGACAGTTCCAGCTTCACAATTTGGAGATGTGCCTTTTTTTCTGAATAATTGTGTGATTATTTTTGGAGGTTATATATAAAATAGACTCATTGTATGTCAATATTATTGTAGGTAAAGTACCAATTGTGGGAATTGGTGGCGTGGCCAGTGGGCAGGATGCTCTGGATAAGATCCGTGCTGGTGCTTCATTGGTTCAGCTCTACACTGCTCTGACCTATCAGGGTCCACCTGTAGTGACAAAGATTAAACGAGAATTGGATCAACTTCTTAAGTGAGTATGACCATTAATGGAAATGACCATAATTCCTTAGGTGGAAAATTGACAGATTTCTGAGGGCTTACTTTAAATTAATTACAGGATGATTCTGGTTTATCACATATTGGATGTTATGTTTTATTGTCTTGGCAATAACATTTTATTCATCAATGAAATTACCAAGATCTGTGAGCCAAATTATTTCTCTTAAAGATCTGACAGGGCAAGAAGCAACACCAGTGTTCCTTGACCTCAGGCTAAATTTGTCAGTGTTGCCAGCAAATAATGTGCTTTATATAACTGGATAAACTGTTGGCTTTGTACAAAGGTCTGTGGTTGTGTTTCTTCCCTTGTCAAAGGTTATTTTAATAATGTTATCATAACCGATAGAAATTATGGGCACAGCTACAGAATAAATAAGTACAATGGAACTAATGATGGTCACAAAGTTCTCAATTTGACCATAAGCCTACACATATAGTGGTATTTGGCAGCAATACTAATGCAACTCAATATATTATGCATGTGAGGTAAAGGTATTTCAAGTTTCTCAAACATATTCTCAAAGAGTTTCCAGAACTTTACTTCTGTTTGTCAATTGCTTTGTCTCTCAACTGTGTAAAAACTTGTTCTCCTCTGATTCTTATTTTCAAATGTGTTTTAACAGAGATCAAGGTTTCAGCAGTGTATCTGAGGCAGTTGGAGCAGATCACCGTGGAGCAGATTGGTCAACTCAAAAGCAAAGCTCACTAAAAGATGGTAAATGTTAACACAGACACTCAGGGCTTAGCAGCACCTGTAGCTGCTATCTTCTCCCACTCAGCAACACGATTGTTAACTTTTCCAAAGCAGAGGTAAATGTTGTGTGTTTGTGATAGTCCATTTGTGCATTCAGTTAGATCTGAAGTGGTTGTTATTTTCAGTATTGGTGTTGAGGAGCATAAAGGTTCAATGCAACAAGCCTTAGCAATGCCTTTACTTATTAAGTGAATAATGGTTCATTTTTGAAGATGCATTTGCAGTAATGAGAAACCGTTCTTTCTTTTTGTTACAGTGTAACAGCAGTTAGTATTTCTCAAGTGCATTCTGAGACAAAGTGGTTGAATTTTTCAAACACTCGCTCCCTAAATTTTTTTTTTAACAAATGAATACATGCAAATTTCTAGTGTGTAAGAAAAATACATTGTTTAAGAAAATAATTTGACATGATTTTTAATGGATAAAAAAGCAAAACCTATTTGTAGTCCTATACTTGAGTAATCTTAGAGAAGTAGAAACAATACATTCATATGTTGACATAATGTTATTCATTGTCTAAATGCTTATCTAAATATAGATATTATTCTTCAATGAATGAGGTGACAACATTTGTTGAATGCATGCACAGAAATCTAGTCATACTCATGCAGCTCAAATGTTATTTGGGTTTAGGCTCAAGGTATTTATTTTGCCATTTGCTATGATATAGGGCTTCTAGTGGGGCTCCTCATGGCGAGTGTGAGCTCTGTTTCAATCTGTTGTTCACCAGACTTTAAAGCTCCAATAGGAGCACAGTTAAAACAGTATACACAGTTAGAACTTCATGTGTTGTTTGCAGATGATATATTGCATAATTTCTATTTGACATTTTTGTGATTTCTTTTGACAAAAAAATTGAAGACTGAAATCTGCTGTGGCTATTCATTGCACCAGAGGATGAATCGTACTGGCTGTCGTGCCCCAGCTATTTTATTACCAAAATGTATACTTTTGCAAATTCAAAATCCATTCGTCAGATAAGCATAAAAGTTTTTTCACAATATGTTCGTCATCTTAGCATCGTGCTGTATAGATGCTATGAGATCATGCAATCAGATTTTTACAATGTGTTTATCAAGATTCATGCATCACTCAGTTTTGCATTTGGTCAGGCTAAGTTGGTTGTTTTTCTCACTGGTTTACTGTCATAAAAACTCACCGGCCATGGAATCCAATATGTTTTGTGAGAGCAGGGGTGGAATAATGCACTTGTTTCGAATTTGAATATGTACCATCTTTACTAGTTTTGTTCCTGTGTGTATGTGGAAGCGCATGTGAAGGCAGGTCATTCACACAGACTGAAAAATATCCTTCGAGGTTCAACAAAAATAAAATTAAAAAAAAAAACAAAACAAAAAAAACTGGTTGTACTGTGGAAAGATTTGAAGTTGTTTTCATTTTAACAGTTACAGGAATCCTTTTCTACAGTCCCACTGAGGAGAAACACAATCTGCCTGAGTGTAGACTCTTCCCTAACATTTATATCAGCAGCAAACAAAGTGGAGGTCTGTCCAGATTTACGAAATGTTCAGGCTTGAAAGAACTAAGATTACATTTGTGTGTTCCTGGCAGCAATAGAGAAAGCCCTTCAAGTCCTCTTCCCAATAGCTCAACTCCCACTCCTCCATGTTCTTATTAGCTGTGGGCATTGTGGCATTGTGGCCCATTGGTGCAGCCTGCTGCTTTTATTGTTATTCTTGGGTTTTCCCCTCACACATTGACACATTGCGATGCCTTTCTACTTTCACAACATTAATCCTAGAATAGACGGCAGTCATTAGACATAGCCAGAGAAGGCAGCAGTACTGTGAGGATCAGCTGTGAACTGCCAAGCGCCTTCTTCTCCTGAGGCCAAGTCCAAACTGGCTTGTATCCCATATGTGGTGTCACAAGTAGGAGAACAGGCAAGGCCTGACTTCCAGACAAGCAAAATTTAAAAACTGAAGGCCACTTAGATGAACGTTTTCCTCATATAACTTTGATCATAGCTAGGAGGCAGCGCTCATTTGTCCCTGAGAGCTATTTGTGCCCTGCTTTGATGCAGTCTGAAAGCTAATCAGAAGAGAAGGGCAGTGCTGGTCATATATCGCTTCCGATGAGCATTAGCCAAATATTCATTATTGTATCTAGCACCACACTGCTACATGTATCCATAAGGTCAATTATGAAGTTCAAACAGTTAAATAGATTTTATGACTCTGCACAGGCAACAGTCTGGGCCGGAGGTATTATGTCTTCGGGTTGACTGTCACATTCAACCCAAAGAGCAGTGCTAGAAGTGCTAGAGTAACACCTTGTGGGAATTTCTTCAAATTTGGCACCAATTTTAATCCACTTTGATTCAAAGGTGAACTGATTAGATTTTGGTGGTCAAAGGTCAAGGTTACGATGACCTCACAAAAAAACAGTTTTGGACTTGTGTATGTGATATTTCAATCACACCTTCAAATTTTACTCAAGGATGAACTGATTTTGGTAGACAAAGGTCACCTCACAAAACATGTTCTTGGTCATAACTCTCAAAATCATACACTCAATAGGCCATAATTTAACTCAAACGTAGTAAAGCCTAGCTTCACTGTGACGTAATGTTCTGCCAAAACACTTCAGGCTTTTATTCAATGCTGTAACTCAGGAAGGGCAGGTTGTGGCTGTATTTCCTGCATCAAGGGTGGTTGGTGGAGGCACACAATTGTAGTTATGTCACACACTATTTTACTGAACAACCACATTAATAAACTGCTAAGTATGGGGAGCAGATGTCTTGGTAATACACACGCACCCAGAGAAGAGGAAAGAATTTGTCCTTACTCGGCTGCACAAGGAGACAAACAAAGCAATAAAAACTGCACTGAATGAACATAAAAACATTTTGCCTCTGTAAGACCTGTATGTAACCAAAACAATGGCTATGCAGTAGAACAGATGTGGAAAAGAAAATAGATTGAGGTTAGATAGTCCACATGACTTAGCTTTTTACCTCATTGAATAATAAAACTTCATCACCCTGCTAGGGATGCAACTAATGAGTGTTTTAATAACCTAAATGTTTTGTTAAAATAAAATAATTAAAAATTCTTAATTCTTTGTACCCAAGCTGATCCCTTCAAATTGTTTGTTTTGTCTGACCAACAGCTTATTATTGGGTGCATTGCTGTGACATTTTGTATGTGCGTTCATGGTCCACAGAGGATAAATCCTAATTACTTCAGTGATCTGCAGACTTTCTCTCAAGCACCATCATGAAATCGAAATTTGGGATTTTGAGTTAGATGTTTCAACTATTATTCGATGGATTGGTACATTAATCATGTTTCCCTCATGATGATTTGCTATCTTAAATACTGTTGGTATTCTAACATTGTGTGTGCATTCACTGTACTAGTACTTGATACACTAATACTCTTGTTACCATCTCTCACTATGTCTTGTTCCTTTTTGTGGCATTTACCAGAGTACGAGCAAAATACAGAGTAATTAGTAAAAATACTATTTAGTAACAATAGCTCTCCCACAGTGTGTCTGTCTAAATAGACACCCTGGACAGAGAGAGAGGGGTGTTACAGGCAGCAAAAATCCTCTAACTGGAATGAAGCCCAAGACGTTGCAGTCACATGGTATAAATCTTAACTAACCAGGCACTGGGACACCCTCATTTACGTTTTCTCTCCACTTGTTTTGACATTAAGACTCTGACATGGTGTCTTTTTACTTTGTGTGGATGACATTTACAAACACGATTTATAAGTTGTAGTTTTTCTTTTTGTGTTATTTGTGTTTTTCTGGAACATCAGATGACAAAGCTAATGAAGCATTTTTTAAATCAAAGGAGATTCTATTGGAGGTTTTTTATGTTTGAGGAGGAGGAGGCTTGAGGTCTGAGAGAGCCAATGTCTTCTAGGTCATTGGTCACAAAACTAATCAACCCTGAATGTTGCAAGGTAAAGCAAAGATGGTTTCTGGATCATTTGTTAAGTGAAAATCCTCAACCCCCCCCCCCAAAGAAAACCCAACGAATGCCCTTAATGCAGTTAATCTTAAGATTTAACTTTAAATCTTAACATTTTAATTCAATTTCATCAAATAGTTTACATTTAATTTCAATTGATTGATCGATATATTTGTACTGCATCTGCAATTTTGCAGTGCAGATCACAAATATAAGAGAGAAAAGAAATGCAATACAATACAGTACAACCAACAGACATTCAAGACAGTTAAAACATGTATGTGATCCCGGCAAATAAAATACACAGGAAAAAAATGCTATGAAGCTTTGTATAGTCAGTGGTTTAGAATAATGATTACTATTCCTTACAGATAGAAGACAATAAAACTCACTTAGTAAATATGTACTTGCATACATTTAACAGTTCAGTCATTGGTTTTTCCTTGTCACTCTGCAGTGATCTGATTTGAAAAAGTGCTGAATTTGTGCTTAGTACTGATCATCATTTATGTAATTTCTTAAGATACAGATTTTTTATTTATTTTTTTAACATTTATAATACAAATGTATTGAAATTGAAATCTGTCTGCCTCAGGTCAGTCACATAAACCTTTACCAAGCATAATTAGTTGATGTCAGTAGGTGTAGATCAAGGGAAGTGTATACAGCGCTATCACTGTCAAGAGACCTGAACATTTAGATATGGATAAAATGAATAACATAAAACACAAGATTTCAGAAACCTTTGCATATTAAAGAAGCTGAGGCAGCCCCTGAAGAAAGAGGCATAGAGCAGCCTGTATTTTGTTGAGACATTTCATAAGGCATGACACAAAAAGCCTTTGGAGATGCTGAAAGCAGAGCACAGCTAGCTGCCAATTTAACACCATTTTTACTGTGAAGTGTGTCAATGGCAGCATCTTTTAGGGGTAAGAATCAACACCATAGAGAATTACGGCAAGTATGGGAAATTGTTGAGAGGAAACCTGCTTTAGACTGCCAAAGACTTTAGATATACCTTTTTAACAAGACCGTGACTGCAAACAAAGGCTTCAGAGCCAATAGTGAGAAAGCCCTACAGAGGCCAGAGCTAAAGCTCCAACTCAGATCATATTGAGAACAAGTGAAATAGCCTGAAAATTCATTGCCAAGCTGATTGAGCCAAACTAAATCTGCGAGGCAGGCAGAGAAAACCCTAGTCTTTATGCAGTCAAATAATAGTCACATCTGCTTTGACTCAAAATATGATTTGCTGCTAACTGTTCCTCTTGTTTGTAAAATGATGGGATTGAATATTGTGTCAGGAAAGATTTGTCAATTTTCTTTTACTGTATTCAGTTAATGTGTAAGTTTACAGTGCCTTGTCAGATCGTTTGCTTGGCTGTGATTTAAATGGGAACTTTTTAGCAGTAAACATAGTTAAGAGCAGTTCTTACGTTGCCTCAAAATGACCTCATAACAGCCAATAAGGTGATGCAGATAGCAAGTTTTGTTGCTCAGTCAGACCCCGACTCACATGAGAATCTGCTGACTTATCAACAGTTAACACAGTTACCATCTTTTATTTGTCTGTGTTGTTAGTTAGCTTGCAACTGTGTCCGATACAGTGTTAGTGGCTATGCTAATGAAAACTCTGTACTGACAAGGTTTCAGGTTTATGTTGCCCAGCCCTGCACTTGATGGGATTGATTCCTGTTTTTATGAGTTCACTATCCACTAAAGGTGGATGTACGCAGTTGAACAATTCAGTACTTATTTTGCTCATGTTAGGTTGAACACTTGATTTTTATTGGAGGTGGTCTTAAAATTACATTATATTACATTCATGTGATGCTTTTGTCCAAAGTGACTCACAATAATTGCCTGCATTGCATATAATAAACATCCCAGGTTTTGGTGTGCAGAATACTCTGTATATGGAGGAGCTTCATCATTGACTCGTCTGGATCAGAGGTTCACACAGATTTAACAGCTGATAGCACTTGTGCTGTTCCTCCTCGTGGCAGGACAAAAGATGAACACGGAGCTATACTATAAGACTCCTTGTCATTAGTGGCACCCAATTTTTCTCTGGTACTTGTGCTGTCAAAATTAATTTTAAAATATGGCATATGGTATATAAATGAGGCATTGAGATAGAGACCGAGTTGAATAAAAGGAGAAAATATGTAAAATTGTGAAAAACAGGTGAAACTTATCAATGAACTGTATGGCGGATGTCAAGCAGTCGTGATTATGTAAGTTTGAGTGCTGCAGGTGCTGTCTGAGGTGTTTAGTTTGTCATAAGGAGGAGGAGGAGGAATGACAGCTGGGAGCCTGTCAGGTCAGGTCAGGTCAGTCAACAAAGTAGACATAAATGTTCTTGCTGAATCCTGATGGAGCTGTAATGTTTAGATGTTTGTATTAAGCTATTTTAATCAAAAATTAAGATAAAATAGGTAGAAGTAGTATGTATGTGTGTGTGTGTATATATATATATATATATATATATATATA
>CM076648.1:13086551-13102289 GCA_038496675.1 Rachycentron canadum
TTTTTTTTTTAAAAGTACAATTCCATATCAATACTTTAATAATATTACATTACTAATATTAATATTACATTACATTATACAATATTTATTTTCCATAAACCCAAAGTATGTTCCTGGTTACCACAACTGATGGAGAGCAAAAAAACTGTATATATTTGGACAGTCTGATGTTACTTTTACCTGTGTTGCCTTTAGTATTGATGGTTTTTACATCTGTCCATGGCCCTGGTGTCAGCAGCGTTATTTTTCATATGACTACAGACTATGAAAATATGTGAATATCACATCGTCATAGCAAGGCTTCAGAATTGCATCTCAGCAATAGCCTTGGACATTATTATCTACTGCATATCATGACCAACTGCACTACAATAGGTATGTGCCAATTCTACTGAATTCTACTGTAATTTAAACTGTGAGAGAAGGAATGACTCTGTCATTTCCTTTTTCTTGCATACATATACAGTAGTTGAATTTTGGGGTATTCCCTTCAAATACAACAAACAAGCATACAATTTTCCCCCAAATTGTTATATATTCTTATAGATGAGACTGTTTTTCACTTTACATGTACTGTAATTCCACAGTAATAGTGTTACTTACCACACCCTTTTTGTCTTTTTATACATCACTGCACTTTATGCAAATAAGAGCCGAGTTGCACCAAGACAACCAGCTTCTTGTGAGACCACAAGGCAGCCATGTGGCGGGCATTAAAGACAACTCTTTTTCATTCAATATTAAAGTATTTGCTTTTAGATCTTGACTATGACAAACTCAGAGGATAAACTTGCATCTCATAGTGTCTTGGGGATGCTCAGTGGACAGGAAACACTTTAGACCTGCATATATATGTCAAAGAAACTAAATGCTCTTAAGAAAATGAGTCTAATTCTGTGTAATTTAGTGCAAAACACTATATCTGACCGATTGTATATGGTAAATATGAAAACATACATTACAATGATTTGAGTGTGAAAAAGCCTTACTGCATTTTGAGAGCTAGCTTGAGTGGTGCATGTCTGTAGTGCAGTTTGACTGAAGTATACAGCCCAGTGTCCATCTGCAGATGGCTGTTATGAAAGCTGGTTAAGCCTCTGGCTACAGGAAGTCACAGGTGTGATGGAGGCAGACAGAGCCATAAAGGACACACTACGGTGCCCAAACTGATTACCGCTGATGGGTGTGTACACATACAGAACACACGGAAAAGAATAGATACATCATAAAATAATAAAAAATATCAGATGTTCTATTTAATACAAAACACATTTTATTGTATTTCATTTGGTGTCTTTTTATTCCAAAGAACAAAATAGAAACTGTGTTAAAACTATGTAATACATGCTTATTATGCAGCTTATGTATGCTAACTAGAGGGACTTATTGAATTATTTGCAATTGTATGATTCCAAAGTTAAATGCATTATTTTGTATGCAGGTGGAAAATTGCTGAAATCCTTACATTTTCCATATTAATCTATAGCTGAGAAAATTTTATTTTACAAAATAACAGCAACGACGCCCTTGGAAAATTTGTGACAAATTCCAATTTGTATTTGTGACTTAATAAGTGTAACCACTGTTTAAATTTTTAAATTTTACTCTGTGTATTTTTAGCATTTCCTACAGTTGTTTGAGGTTTTACATAACTCCCACTTCAGATAAAGTAAGCAAACACCCACTCACTCTCAGCCATGCAGTAAAGCCATATGGGACTTCAGCTCTCATTAGCCCAAAACAGCGTGAAACACATAGGCTGAAAGGCAGATATAACCATCATTCAACCCTGAAAGCAGTTGCACCACAGGCCCTATATATTAACCCAGCCCTATACATTAAAGACATACACGAGCACATAAAAAACAAGGTACAAAAAGAAAATTGGGTGACTGATGAAGAAGAGATTTTTTTAAATGCCACATATCACTTCTTGTTAACGACTCTTTATCTTTATTGAGGCTCTACACTGAATGTGATTCAAGGTAAACAGTAATGTTATTGTAGTGTTAATTTGCAATGATGTGACAAGTTGATGATACATCTTTAAGGTCTTCAAGCTTTTTAAGTCAGTATTGCATCCCCTGCTGGAAAACTGGTTTCAAGAGCAGTAGTTATGTTATAATACCAGCCTCTCCAAACACAGTAAAATCCTTGTGATAAATATTACAGAGCCACCTCTGCCTAAGGACAGGGTGCAGTGACAGGACCACTCAAGCTAAGTGCAATAGTGAGTTTATTGAGGAGACTTTGGATGAACTGTGCAGGTGCGTGTATTTATAGTGGACAACGTCAGCAGAGACTGCAGATAGTTCTGACACCAGACCAACAGTCTGTACTTGACTGAGGCTCGTTGTGCTGGGCCGGTGGCATCACTGGGGCCACACTCTTATTATGGGTGAATAATCTAGCTGACATATCTGCGAGGTGTGGGACTGAGCAACATGGACAGAGGGTGATGGAGCTAGTGTTTCTGGACTATCAAAAAAGCTTCTGCTCTTTTATTGAAAATAGACACATCCTAACAGCACAGTGAGCGATACCCAGCATGGGCAATCAATTAAATACTTATCATCATACCAGCCTCAGACTTTTTTGATTTATTTATTTTTTTCCTGATCTCCACACACAACACTTAAAATGAGATTGATGTATAATATTTATGCGTCCAAAAAGTGGGAATGCAAGCAAACAGAAAACCACTACCCTTTGCAGAGGTTTTGAAAGAAAATCACAGTTATGAGACGACAGGCGATCAGTTCATGTCAAGGACTAATCGTCCCTTTGGTGGTTGAGTAAATATCTGAACTATAATCTCACTATAGCAATTGACATGATAACTGGACAAAGATTTCAATTCACTTTCATCTGTATATCTCATGAGCCCACTGAACTGTATTCTTAGCAATTGGTTTTACTTAACAGTGTCAGTCTTTTTATTATTCTTCAACAAAACCCATAGTTGTAAAACAATGTATACATGTCTCTTGACCAAGAAAAAATATTCTCCTAGTCAGCCTCCTTTATTTCTCTTCTTGCACTAGGCTTCAATTGTCAGAGCAAGAAATACATTTTCTAGCAGTAAAGCAGGGATGGGATAAAGGGGATAAAGACACATCTTGTTTGGTATCATCTTGGAGATTATTTTGACTCCTGTAAACCTGAAGTGGACATGGCTTGTTGTTGCCCCTGTGGAGAAATCACCGCATCACTCCCAAACCCACCCCTCCCTGTCACCCCTCTCAGCCATCTCTGCCTTTGCCCTTTCCTCTGTTGAGCCAAAAACAGACACCAGCCACAGGTGGTCTCTGTGCTTTATTGGTTCTGACACACATCTCTTGCCTTAAGAGCTTAGAGAGACAATTAAAAATTCATTAGGACAATGAAACACGAGAGGATAAAAAAGAAATAGGACAGACAACAATACATAACCTTGCTGAGGCTCCAAAGTGCTCTGACCTATCGTCTACAATGTCCCTTGCTGACGGCATTATTGTGCATGTGTGTCTGTGTGGTTGTGTTGTGGTGTAACTATAGAGATACAGAGTCTGTCCAATAGAAAAAACAAGACTGCCCGGTTGTTACCCTAACAGGACTAGGTCAAAACCTATTATATGGCTGAATCGTACATGGTCTAGGGGCAAAATTGACATGGATGAAAACTGTTGAATGTCTGTAAAAAAAAAAAAAAAAAAAAAAAAAAACCCCAAAAACAAACACAAAAGTTAAAGACAAAGACTGCACTGTGATCCTGGCTATATTTACTTTTACGATGATCACTCAGAGGGAAAGCCCCCTCATTGCATAACAGAAAATGTTCAACAGCTAATTGGAAAAGTCTATTACTCACTCAACCCTATCATGTGGATATTCACGGACACAGTGCTGGACCATGGCTGGACCATGGCTGGTCCACATCTTATCATTTTCACCAAGCCAGTTTAGATGAAAACACAGCCGCTTCCATCTGGCGAAAAACTTGACAAAACAACCACAGTCACATCCCTAATCCTAACCAAAGCAGGTGTGGTTTCATCTAACTAGAAAAAAAATAATACAAGTGGCCCATCCAGCTGACAATGACATGATAGAAGGATGTTTGTTCTTGCAACAAACCTTTAAAGCCACAGAAATTTCTGCATTTGACTATTCATTTATATATATATATACTACACTAACTCCTCGAGAATAAGGACAAGTAATGTGACTTAAGCACACTATCCCCAGACATTTGACCACATTTAAATGATTCTGACTAACAAATAACCATCAGCTCTGTTTTTTGTTTACTTGCAAATTGGTCTTTACTGGCAGTCTATCGCTCATGAATAAGGGACTGAATTTGTATTCTCCCTCCTGAATCCCTCCTATTCTACAAAACACCTTTCATCAGACCCCCTAAAATGTTTTCAGTCACAAGCTGTTACACGTGACATTATATTATTTGCGATTCCACTCACACGGTGTGACACAGACATCACGCAGCTGGGCTGTAGCAGCCTTTTTTGTTTGCCAATTCACTATGAAAAGTGTCTTTCTGAAGTGGCTGTGTGAGTGGTTAAAATGCTTTTTCCAAGTCCTACATGTTATGCCCACAAAGTCACAAAATAGCACTGTCATATTATCCATGGGAAAGTTTACATTACATTTTACTTTACCTGCTTGTGCAGCTTCTTACATAAATACATAAAAACAAGTGTTTCTTTGAATCCCTCAATATCTACAACATGACTCTTATCTGACATCTTGAAAATAAAGATTTTAGAGCATGCAAGCAATGTGTTTGTTTTTTGTTTTTTGTTTTTTTTCTTGGAACAATACGAGGTCCTGTATTGTATGTATGTAAGTGTATGTGATTATGACAACAGCCTGACTGTTAGGTTGTCATTTTTGATCCTTTGACTAGTCAGCCTTGAGCTGCCTCCTCAGTTGAATGCAAGTATGTCCAGCATGTTTTCTAGAAATTCACATACTACTGGTTTGCTTTTCTATATTTGTTTAGCAAACAACACAGTTACTGTACAGATTATGTTATAAGTACCCTGTGGGTTTTTCACCACTATTAGTGCTATGCAGCAATGTTTTTACAGCCTGGTCCTCACTTTGTTTGTCTTGTGCCCAGGCACACGTGAGCAGGAGGACCTGGTCAGCATGTTTTCTTTACTTTTAAATTGTAACATGTTGCAAATTAGTAAATAAAGATATAGAGAGGAGTATAGGGAGTATATAGGGTATATAGGCTTGTAAATAGGACCTCATGATGACCTGCTGGTCATGTTTTGCAGGAATATAGTCATTCCGATGCGATAACAAGGGTGTTGAAGTCAGCTCTGAATTTGATAAAGACGATGTTAAAATATAAGGTATATAAAGTGGTATGTAAAGTGGTAAGTAAAGTATTATGGGAAATTTAAGACCTGGCGATATGTAAGACAGGTGGATGATGTATGAGGTAGATATAGATGGCAAACAAACAGTAAAACTTCAGACTGTTTAGTGTTGTGCCATTTATATTCAGAAATCATAATTAGGCACCAGGGGTAGCCAACAAGGAAATTAAACAACAATTCAACAGTAGCTGCTTCATCAACTTTGTAATTTTAATGTCTGGTTTTGTGAAACTAATGAAGCTTAAAAGATGAGTGTAGCTTGTCATGTTACCAAACAGTAACAAAATATAGATAAAAACCCCAATAACTTCAAAGGGACATTAATGATTTAAAACAAACCCCCAGACGTGCATGAGGTCAGTTTACAACAAGTTATATCTTGGATGGTTGCCAACACCCTGCAGCAAATGTCCACGTTATGAGTCCATCTCCTCCCACAGTAGCTGTGTATAAAAGCCTTTAGAAGGTGAACAATGCTGTCAGCCAGTAGCCTCCAAGATTCAACACCAGGCACAAAGAATATGATTCATAGTACTGCTAATGTAATGAAATATTGTAGTAATTAATGATAAAATCAGGCTGTTCATATAGATATACAATAAATGTATTGGTTACATAACTCATTAAGAGAATCGGCCTCCCCCCTGCTCTCTTTCTTGTGTTTCTCATTCTTTCTCATTCAGTCACATGAGCAGGCAAGTGTCACATCATTTATTTCATGGTGGCACTGGAGGTGGAGTACGCATCACATCGCTGCTGACATTAGCCGTCAGCCTCTTGCCCCTTCCCTCTCGCTCTCTAATGTCTGCTCAAACTGGGAGATCACTCTAACAGTAATTGTAAAATACTAATTTCTCCTCAACTATGCAAACACACACACTCCTCAATTACAATTTGGGTCACTAGGTCTCTTAAGATCCTCTTAAGTTATTCTGTTTTCAGTGTTTGAGTGAAGAGATGAGACATCACACTAGACCCTACTCTGCTTTCTTACTTGCTTCTTGCACCCTATCAAAGGATCCTCTCATGCTGCGTATCCAGTGGTGTTACTGAAGCTCCTTCGCCTCTGCATTACATAATTCCCAGTGGAAAAGCCAATCATACACCAGAGTAAATGGAGAAATGCTGAAGTGGTGTTCCAGCAGCTCGTACAACTGCTGAGGTGGTGAATATTACAGCAGTGAACTGAGTGCATTACTGTCACACTGAACCCCATTAAATTCACAAATGAAATGTTCCCAAACACATTTATTATTACCAATTCTGATGCAGTCACCATTGATGAATTATGCACTACTGATACAACTCTGTACAGTGTTTCAATATCAGCACAATAATAATCATCTGTTTTCTTACACAGAACCAACAATGATTAGGATGCTGTAAATTTTCCACTTTTCCATGACTGTCACAGTTTTTGGTGGAAAATGGCTGTAAGTTTGTTCATGTAAGGTTTGCATTCGTTCAATGAAGTTTGCACATGACAAGTTAACACATGAGATTTGTTTTCTTTTTCTTTAACATTAAATTCCCTGATGTTTGTTATTGGATCAACCAACAGTGCATCTCAGCACCTTTTGATATTAAAAACTTCTTACATGAACATGCACTGGATTGTCGATCAGTTGGCTTTAAAGGAATAATTTGACATTTTGGGAAATACACTTGTTCACATTGGTTGGTGAGTGGCAGATGAGATAATTGATCTCATGTTTGTGTGGCAAATATGAAGCTACAGCAAATGTTAAAACAGCAGTTTGTGCTATTATATAGATTATGTGAAGTTATGACTTCCAGGAATTCACAGCAATACACTTTGGGGCCAGCAGGGATTAAACAAACTAGATATTACTTACTTACTTACTTATTACAAAGCTTTAAATTTACAGTTTTTTTAACCTTTGGACTGAGCCAGGCTAGCTGTTTTCTCTTGATTTGTCACTTTTTGCTAAGCTAAATGTTGTCTCCTGGCTTGAGCTTCATATTTAATGGACAGGTATGACAGTGGTATGACATCCTCTCATCTAACTCTCAGCAAGAGAGCAAATAAGCATCCTTTCCAAAATATCAAACTATTCCTTTAATGGGCACTTCATGGTAAACAGGACAAAATGTTTTTGTTTTTTAGTGTCACATCAATTGAACTATAGGGATATTCACAAAATATATCTGAAACAATTGAGAGTTGTTATATCCAAGAAAAACTAAAATCTACTATTCATTTTATTTTACTTTTTTTGTGGATGCAGTTGCTGATTTATTACAATATCAAAAATCTGTCAACAGGTTTGTGACAGAAATACATGGAGTAAGAAAAATCTATCATGAATAAAAACATTTAGTGATGTGAAATGCTGTTCATCCTGATTTATATATATCATTATATTGTCAGATTGTACAATGCAGAATTCCAAACCATACACAAGACTTAAAGCTGACACACTGATGAGATCATTTTATGTTACAAATACATTATACCCTGAAAAGATAAGCCAGCACAGTATGAGGGTCTGCTATAATGCTTTTTATACTAAATCTCTGCATTTTGCATCCCATTCATTTCGTCTATACAGATTTAATAAATATTCAAATCATTCTCTTTATTTCACATTTGTTCAGACAAAAATGACTAATATTATAAAATGCCATAAATAAAACTTGTACAAAATGAACATTGTCTGCCATATGGCGGAATGAATTGGCTCACTTAGAACTGATAAAGTGCATTTCTGATACTTGAGGCAGATTATTATCACAAAAGATTAAAATTAGGTACTCAAAAATAAACGTATGTCACACAATCAAATCTATGTTATGAACTGTTCCCTTAACTGAGACATTTGTTGTCCACATTATTCCAAAGAGGAGGCAGTAGCAAGATTTCTAAACACACAAATAACACCTCTTTTAAGTTAATAGATGATAAACCAACTACTGACATTAAAAAAAAAACAAAACAAAACAAAGAAAACATGAACTTTGTGGTTGTGGTTGTCAGTGCTTGATCCTTCAGTTACTGAAAAGCTCATAAGAGCCCTCTCATCTGTAAATCTTCAGGAAAGAGGTTTGATGATAGAGGAAGGCGAGACAAAGAGACCAGAGGAGAGGATGTGGCTTGTTGTGGCAGTAGAGCAGCTACAAAGATCTGAAGTATTCAAATGTTGGCCCTTTCCCTCAAGACCTACAGCATGTGTGTTTGGTCCAATCCTGATTGAAAACTATTCTATTATGCAATGCATAGATATTGGATTGTTTGTCCAAATATAAATGTGAATGGAGGTCAAAACTTTAAAAGTTTGCAACTATTAACAATTCTCAGTAACAAAGAATTGTAACCTTTTAATTTTAAATTACCTATTTTTGGTGATTTCTCATGAGTTTACATTTGAATAAAAATAAATAGTTTGACAGATTGGGAGATGCCCTGATTCAACGTTCTTGCCAAGAGTTCAATTAAAAAGACTGACATTTTCACAAATGTATAGTATATATGGGGCTTTAATCAGGAAAGGTAGGTTAGCTTAGCTTAGCACAAAGACTGTAAACTGTTTGAAGGCAGATTTTGTTATCTTTGGACATATCCAGACTAGCTGTTTCCCATTGTTTCCAGCAAATGCTAAGCTAAGGCACGCTAACTTTAACTAAGTAGCTGCAGACTCCATCTTCATATTAACTATAGAAACATCAGTAGAATCTATCCTCTTGGCAACGTGAATGAGCTTATTCCTCAAATTTTGAAACTATTCTTTTAAAGTCAAACTTATTGGGAAGCAGCCACAAACTATAAGCTTATTTCTCGAATGAATGAATGTATCCCTCAAGTCTTCTCGCTATGTGGGGGGGACCGGTCTCGCTGAAAGAGCAGAGTTACACCCTTCCTGAAGCGGTGGTCCCTGACACTGTAGATGATAACATTACAGCAGCTGTTTCCTGTCAAGATCCAAAAGGCAAAAAAGGAAAAGTTACACCAGGTGTATCCCACCACATTCCCGAGTACAAACACTGCAATTGGAGAGAAGGATGCTGTGAAGGCAAATGTTAGTATGCCTATTGTCTTGGCAGCTTTAATGTCTGAAAAGGAGGGCCTGTGAGGGCACCCTCCTCCTCCTCCCCCTCCGTCACTCAGACTCCCCTCTGAGAGCAGTTTACGTTTTCGGGAGTACTTTCGAATGCTAGTGAAAGACACAATATTAACTGCCAAGGTGCCACCAAGTAGTGTGAAGTCAAATGCTGGGAATAGCAGCAAAATGTTGGCATCAGGTGGCAGCTGGCTTCCAAACAACAGTGGGGTGTAGTTACACATACGACTGCACTCATTGTACTCCAAAGTGAAGTTACTACTGAAGATGAGAGGTGCGAGAGCCAGCAGGAAGCTGCCAGCCCAAGACAGTAGGATGAGGAGCAGAGTTCGTCTGCGGGTCACCAAGGCATCCTTGTGGAGTGGCCGTAAGATGGCCACACTTCGCTCCAAGGTCATGAGGAAGATGGTGCTGATGGAGACAAAAGTACAACCAGCGAACACTGGACCAATCAGCATGCAGGGCTGCCAAGGGCTCACTAGTCCACCAAGGGAGGAGGTGGCGACAGGGGAAGTAGAACTACCCTGGTACCAAATGGGAGGAGCGTTCGTCACCATCAGAGAGATTTCAGTGTAGACAGAGAAAGGGACCACGAGGACACCAACCATCATGTCTGCTATTGCAAGAGACACTATCAGAAAGGGAGACAAGAAGAAGAAGAGGCTATAGGAGACACTTTCAGAGTATTGAATGTTTCACTCTGTTGTGTGTTGTGAATTTTTAAAGCTTTTAAAGAAGCTTTTAACTTCACTGTATTAATTTTTAGTAAGAACATGAAATCTTTGCAGAAAGGAAGCTCATGCTGCTTCTTATAATTGTGGAATACATAATCATATCAACACTGATTTACATTTTCTCAAATGAAACACTGCAATGGAAACCTCTCAGTGGTAAAATGGTTCACAATATTTACCTTTTAAGTATCCCTGTGGTGTTCTTGACTGCCTTGTTTGCACAAAGACAGTAAGTGTGACGACATTTCCAACAATGATGGCAAATGCCAGGCTGACCATGAACACCACTGCCAAGGTGCGATTGAGAAACCCACAGCAACAGAGGGTACAGAGAGGGGCCAGTGATTGACCTGACCTGAGTCCTGCCTGAGCAGCTGCAGTAAGGTTAAACGGGCAGTCTGTGGTCGCCAGCAAGACTGCTGTACTCCCAGGGGCGCTAACGTTGGGAAGCAGAGCAGTCATGGCCCAGGATAGACTGGTTTATGCCTGTGATGTGTTGGTGGTAGGGCTGCTCAGCTCAGGAGACCATGTCCTGGGCTGAGAAAATGTCCTGTTGAAAAATACAAATGAACACATTTAAATTATCTGTACGAACTAGTGAAATGTAGCAAACACTATATATAACTTGCTTACCTAATACAGACAGTCATAGTATACTAGTGCTGCATTATGTGTTTGAAAAACAAAACTTGCATCATCAATCATGTAAGTTAAGAATTTATGCAAACTGTTTGAAAAATAAAAATAATAGCCACTCTCATGACACAGCGATCCATCAAAGTAAGTCCACTTCCATTACTATTGTAAAATTATATACATGTCATTGCAAACAAAACTGCACACTTGACATAAAAAAGCAAAACAATTTTCCCTATCAATTCTCAAGAGACTCAAGAGTCTCACTGGTTTAATTTTATTTTAAAGTTTTGGATCTTTTTATAACCTATGGTGGGTTCACCCTACACTTAGCTGGGACAGGAGGTTTCCGGTGCTGAAAGAGACAAATCCATCGCATAATCAAGTTTTACTGTGACATTATCAATCCACAAAAATGAGCAAATGTGCTAATACTGTTCTATTACACAGTGGGAGTTGATAACACTTGTCTATTTGGGCCTTATAAATAGCTTTTAGCTTTGGCTTCTACCTAGAAAAAAGTTCCCTCAAGCTGTATTGATTCAGTTGGAGTGATCTGTATGTAAAGATCCACATATATTGATCTGTATCACCTGCAGAACAGTGGTTACATGAACATATTGATGATTAGCTATAATTCTTGAATGACATGAATATAGACTATAATTTAAAACATACTGCTGTCTTTGCATCTTGCTATATCCACCAACCTGCTGTTTAAAATATAAATATGTATTTCATCGCTGTACATTGATCATCTTTATTATATTGTTTTAATTCGGTAAAATATTGTGTCATGCGCATACATCAAGTGAAGCACATAATTGAATAATGGTTTGGACAGCGTTGAAAAAAGAAACAGCCATAGGCATGGTAGGTGGACTTCTGTTTCCAATTTGAGTAGTAACAGTGTCCTGGACTTTGATTTTTTCTGGTTACATGCTTTTTTGTGCCCTAACACTGGAAGCACCTCGATGCTGTCAGTACCCATGCAGAAACTCCAAGTTCAGTACCAAATGTCTCTCTCAGCTGACAACTAAATACATGGGTCCTTCAATCATTTATGCTGCTCACTGGACTGGAGAGCAGGAAGGTACACAGATCCAAGAAAACAAAGGGTAACAGGACTAGACATATTCAGATCAGAGCAAAACCAAACTAAATCCCACGTTCTCACCATAGCACAGATACACTCAATGAATAGTCATGAGCTGTGAACTCCTTTGTTATCAGCAGTGAATTTGCTTCAGAATAATGAGAAAATCTATAGAAACAGAAAACTCTTCTTGTACCTTCTATTACCTGCATATTGTTTAGCTTTAAATTAAGGATCTGTATCAATCTTCCTTTAAATTAATTATTTTAATCATCTGTGGAAAACGCTAGTGCTAAATAATAAACATAATATAAAATGGTATGATATGACTTGACAAACCTTTCCTTAGTCTGTATCAGGCATGAAATGAATGCAATGTCAATGGCACAGAAAAAAGAAATCATTAACGTGATTATGCAGCAATCCATCTTATTTTTATTAGACTTCATTATAGTGTCATTAATAAGAATTTAATTCCATTAGACGTTTTCATACTTTATTGTTTGAACTAGCATTTGATCAAAGTAGATTTGATTACGCTTTTTATCACTGATCATCTGACACTATGCTTCTCTTAGCCAAATAGTTTGTTGAGCTCACAACCCAAACTAAAAGAATCCGTTGTGGCTCACTGTAATGTCTGCAGTTAACTTTATCATGACGATGCACTGTTTATCTCATTCAATTGAATATTATTCATTTCCAAATCTGGGTCTACTTACAGTGTTACCAGTCCTACTAGTATTGGCAGGCAAATGTAGTGCCGTGCCTGGTCCTCCACTCCATACTGGTGATTCTATAGTGTTATTTCCTTTGCAGTGGACGTAGTCATTTACATGCAATGAACTGCCTTGTGTCTTTGTTCAACATCACCAATGGTTTCAAAATGATCACATGTGCCGTTCATTTTTCAAGACTATCATCCTAAACAAAACGTATGCATCATAAACTCACTTTGTTTATTGCAGAGCTTATTTTATCTTATTTTTATAACCCAAAAGCAAATGGAAAAATCCTACTGACTTTTTCTCAAGGTAACCAAAGTGATTCTAACTTTTGACTTGACCTGCAAAAATATGTTTTCTCTCATTATGTTAATTGGAAACATATTTGGGTCTCCAATAACTTCCCTCTCCAAGAAGTATTTTCTGGTGCACATTACTTGTGTATTAATTTAAGTTATTTGAAACAGGGTTGTCCTTGTCCTATTATCCAGTGTCATAACTTGATAGTTTGTGTAGCGTCTAAATCTTGTAGTACCATATTCCTTCACTACGCATAGGAACAGCTTGGTCTTGACATAAGCACACAGCATTAATCTCAGTTGGTCATCTTTCTGCTTCAGGTGAGAAGATGGATCAGGTAGAGACTGCGAGTGTTGACTGATTGATACTGTTGTTTGTAGACATCTATGCTATTTTATACTGGCTTGTTATTTACATGGCCATCATACTGGCTTTCAGAGAGGACAGCATGCAATTATGAGAGAGCATGTGCATTTTTATCCAACAGGCAGAGACATCTGTGTGTACAGTATCTTATTTGCTCAAGCATGCTTAAATACAGGCACAGCCAAAGCTCCCGAGAAATGAACCCGTGTTGTGTTGACATTTTCTGTATTTCTTCATATTTGTGGGTCCCACTGACTCCACTGCTGTATGTGTCAAAGTAATAGCCAAAAGCATTATGACCACTGATAGGTGAAATTAATAACAACGGTTATCCTGTTGCAATGGCACCTGTCAGAGGGTGGGAGGCAGCAAGTCCTTCATTCTTCATTTTGTCCTTGAAGTTGATGTTTTGGAGGTTGGAAAAATGGGCAAGCGTAAGGATATGAGCAACTTTGACAAAGACTAAACTGTGATGTCTAGACAACTAGAGCAGCTTGAAAACTGCAGCTCTTGGTCTTTGCAGTGGTTAGTACTTACTAAAAGTGGATCAAGGAAGGAAAAAAAGAACCAGTGACAGGGTCATGGTTCAGAGCCACTGTGCCTCAAACCGCTGAAAAAGTTCATGCTGGTTTTGATAGAAAAGTGTCAGAACACACAGAGCATCACAGTTTGTTGCATATGGGGCTACGTAGCCACAGACCGGTCAGTGTGTCCATGCTGAACCCTGTCCATCACCAAAAGCGTCTACAATGGGCACGTGAGCAATTAATGGTAGGATGAATCAGGTGATGCCAGGTGTGTGTGGGTTGCTTACCAGGGGAAGACATAGCACCAGGATGCACAATGGGAAGAAAGAAAACTAAACATTGTTGCAGACCAAGACCCTTCATGGAAATGGTATTCCCTAATGGCAATGGCCTCTTTCAGCAGGATAAAAGGCCCTGACACACTGCAAAAATGGTTCAGGAATTGTTTGAGGACCACAACATTAAGTTCAAGGTGTTGACTTGCCTCCAAATTCCCCAGATCTCAATCCAATGCAGCTTCTGAGGAATGTGCTGGACAAACCCATCCGATCCATGGAGGCCCCACCTCACAACTTATGAGACTTAAAGGATCTGCTGCTCACATCTTGGTGCCAGATACCACAGCTCACCTTTAGAGGTTTAATGAAGTCCAGGCTTCAATGGGTCAGGGCTGTATTGGCGGCAAAAGGGGGTACGGACAATAGATAGGTTGTCAAAATGTAATGGCTGATTGGAGCTGAATTGAGGTGATAATCCTCCCAATTTCCCATAAACTGAGCCTGTAGATTTCATTATGGTGACATTATTTATCCTTGAGGTCTAAATTCCTCCCTCACTAATTTGGAATCTATTATTAGTATTGGGTTTCACTTTTTTTAGATTAGTTTCTACCAACACCCCATGAATATCTTAATTATAGGTCTATAGGTCTATTATTGATGCTGATAGTGTTCAGAGCTTTTCCAGTTTGCTGCAGTGACAAAAACACGAGAGCTTTGAACCAAAGCTGCAAAGTTGTGACCGGTCAGCAATAAAATGTGCTATAAAGCTCTGTAATGCTGAGGAAAGCTGCCGATTCAGGTGATAATCCTCTGCAGTTTCATCAGTGAACAACTCCTCAAATTGCCACGTTTCAAGGAGCTCCAACTACCAAACCTTACATTAAACATGATTAATTTGCCATTGACATATATTGTGATTATTTGCCACTTTAATATTCAGATACACTGCAAATAATTGTCATCTTGTGTTTTGCTAAATCATTTTTCATACTTTTTGAACTTCAGATTGTGAGAAAACCAATCTGCCTTTGTGCTTCTCACTGCACCACAGAATTCAGAAATACTCAGCTACAGCAACAATGATAAAAATTCTATCATTCAAAATGAATAAGGCCAAGATGTGCAACAAAGTCTGTTGTTTAACATTTTGAAAGAACCTTGTGAAAACCTGAATTACTGGGCGAGGGGGAAAGGTGAGCTTTTACGACATGAAACATTTTAGCAGTTTATCCTCGTCCTTTTATCAGTGAATTAAATTTATCTGTGAATCAGTCAGCCATATAATGAAGATAATTAAATCGTGCACCATATCACCAAATGTTTAAATTCTACACATTTAACATCACTGCCTCCCAAAACTGATGGTATTTTCAAAGCTATCTGCTGTTACTGCTTTAAAACAAAAGAAAAATTATTTTTGGGAGGATAGAGGACGAACCTCATTAAGGGGCTTTTTGCCTTTACCTTGAGTGAAGATGACAGGCGGAAGTCTTCCCTGTGGCAAAACCTCAGGCGCAGTGAGACAAGCAGCTGACAGCAAAGATAGTACACACACACACACACACACACACACACACACACACACACACACACACACACACACA
>CM076648.1:13102679-13117122 GCA_038496675.1 Rachycentron canadum
GGGGGGGGGGGTGAAAATGCCAAGCAGTTCAACATGTGCTCCATTCATATGTTGACATTTCATGAACAACAAAAGAAGGTAGAAGGCTAAATGATGATTCCTTATTTTGTATGTGTATGTTGGCTTTTGAAAACTATGCTCCAATTTTTGTCACAACTTGCAATCTCAAAATACCAAGTGTTTTCAAATATGAACAGTGTGAAAACTGAGGATGTATAATGTTGTTTTGGAGTCAGTTCAGCAGTTGTGGGCTACAATTTGAACCCTGTTTTTCTTTTTTTAAGCATATTTGTTTACATGTTGGAAAATTGTCACCATTAAAAGTATGCTTAATGAGCTATTAGCAATCCCAGTTTGCAGTGTACCAATGGATGTGCAGAAAACTGTTCTTTGATACTGAAGAAAGCAGGATGATATTTGGGCAAGTGATGAGGACTTTGTATTACAGATTCTTACTGTTAAACAGCACTAGCTTCTTAACTGAATTAAAACAGGGTGTTTACTGTGGACCTGCCTTCAAAATGTAATGGGTGGGTTTTGTAAACTATCATGAGGAGCAAAAAATCAGGAAGATTTATTTGAGTGAGTATGAAACAACCATTAACCAAAATGTAACAAGAGAAAGCTTAGCTCAAAAGGGTCTGAAATAAGTCATTGTCAAAGTTTTTACAAGTCTCCTGATGACCGTAAATGTCTGTACTAAATTTAATGGCAAACCATCAAATAGTTAAGGTATTTCAATAAATCAAACAAAAATATCAAATAAAAGTCATCAAAATCATTACAACAACTTTATCTTGGAACCACAACTACTTGTACATTTTTTTTTTTGCTAATCCATCAACTAGATGTTGAGGTATTTCACTGTACCTCAATGTCATATTCAATACATATACATATACAAACACCACTTGTTCTGAATAAATCAATACCGTAACCTGATAGCTGTGCAATAAGAAATGTCAGATGATCATAAAAGCCATTAGAATTCATCCTCTAGCATCCTTGATTATTGATTTCATTGCTGTCCATCCAATAGTTGTCACAATATTTCATTCTGGACCACAAATGTCAACGTCATGGTATGGCTGGAGGAAAAGTCAGAAGATCCCTAAAGTGTGTATAATCCTAGGACTGTGGGTATATGTGTGATATTTCAGGGCAATCCATCCAATTGTGGTTGAGATATCTCAGTGTGAAGTGGTGGATCAACCAGCTGACCAACCAACCTAACAATGATGCCCCTGGAGCCATTCAGTTTTTAGTCATGCAGTGCACTGGTCATCAGCTGTATCATGACCACATATGCACATATAAGCCTTACCTTGAACTGGGGTTTCTTGATAATGTTTATGATTTGTTGTTCTCTGCAGACAATTGTGCTGGAATAGCTGCATTTAGGTTTAGGTTGTTGTACATGCATGCAGTGAATTTTCTTTGACAGGGCCATGTCCCTGAGTGACAGGTCGGGCATATGTAGGAAGACTGTGGGAGCTTGGTCAGGGCTCTGAGGCCAGGTCGCCTGATGCACAGAAGGGTCATGTGCAGCAATAATGGACAGGCTGGCTCAGAGCTGCCTCAGGCTGACTGCCACAGCTCATGAGCAGAAAGACAACTTTCTCTTCACATCTTGGCCTGTCATTCTGTCTGTGTTTATTTCCCTTGTGGTTGTCAGATAAGTGCACAAGCAACACATTTGTGCACACACATATACAAACACATAACCAGTGTTACTTTATTGTTATTGTTGTTTTGTCTCTCCCTCTAATGTCTCACATTTAATTTTCCTTTCATGTTTTCTCTCACTTCATTTATTCTTGCCTAAAATTGCTTCAACTTCATGACATATGAATACTGTAAAGGCAAATATTTGATGTTTTAAAATGTCTTTGTAAAGTTGAACCTAGAACCAAATTTCTATAACTAGTATAACTTGTATTTAAATTACCAAGTACGTATTGAATCAACAGGGCGTCTGCAGACAACTAATAAGAAAACATCAATGTAAACTTTAATATTCCTTATAATTACACCATAATTACAGTTAAAAGGGGTTGAACAATGGACTCAATAACAACAATGTATCTATTTAAGATAATAATAAACATTACCTATAACACTATATACCTTAATATTTGTAGAAAGGTATAAAGCACACCTTTCTTCCTGTACTAAACCGAATGTTTTTTTCCCCAGCAGCAACAATATTGTAAAAAAAATCATAAAATGAAAAATGATTTCCTATCAGTTTTCCAAAGTAATTTTTTTGAACATATCATAATTCTAATATAAACAATTACATTTCAGTATCAAGTCTGTGTGTTACCTGCCTGTTACTCAGCAATGCTACTGTTGTAATTAAAAAAAGTGATTCATTTAAAACAAAATTGTGAAACTCTGATGCACTAAATGATTGCACAGTAACTTGCAGCCTGTAATCTAAACTGATTACTGTTGAATCAATTGCTGAAACTTAATGTGTGTATGTGTTTTTGCGTTAGTGTGTTTGAGTGTGTCCTGTCTCCAAAGACTCCCAGTCTAAATTACACACTGCTAATGGACATCACACCCACCCCACTTTACTCACTTAACAGCTGCTGCATGCCTGAATGATTAGACACCAAGGAGGTATTCACTCTAAACTGTTTCATTCTTGTGTGATTTCTGACTTTGAAATAAACAATTTGAAGGTCCACCAGAGGATGAAATTTCTGTTAATCAAAGCGATCTTTTCAAATGGATGTATATGTACATTTAACAAGAAACAGTTTCCTCCAACTGTGATTTCAAACTTTGGATGAAAAAGTTATATGAATGCAAGAGTAAACATTGGGAACTGTGAGGAACAGTTTTGCTGCTCAGTTTAGGATCATGCTCAATTTTCTCAAATAGTTTCCTTCTGTCCAGGGTATATCAAAATGCAGAACAATAATATCTGCAACAACTGCAGTGAAAACTGCAATTCAAATTCAAAAGTATGTGTCTGTATCTGTGTCCACGTGTGTGACACAGATACAGAGATGGTCAATGTAAATAATATTTTTGATAATATTTTATTACGTCCCCAGTGATTGGCGAACAGTATTTTTCTTGGCAAAGAATTGTGCATTATGACTCAATTTAAAAATTTTAATTGTAATTAAATTGTTTAACATGACAGGGGGAAAAATTATTAAATCAGCTTAAAGCATTAATATAGAAATGCTTTATACTACTGACTAGATGAACAGCACGTTTTTTTATGCCACTAATTAGCATTTCATATAATTAAAGAGCACTAAGGGTTCTAAGCAAATCAATTATTCATATAAAAATGAGTATGTGAATGCAGTCTCACACATATACATCTTTAATGACAAGTTTAGCAATAAAAACAAACAAATGTACAAATGTTTTACCGCTTTGTGTGGCATTTATTATGGGAAGCAGTTGCCATATAATACTACACATACTTCCACAAATGCATATAAAAAACAAAAAAAAAAATCTGGCAGGATGATCTTACCAGCATTTCCACTGTCATGGACTGCAGAGCACTTGTGCATACAGAGGTTGATAACAGGAACACAATCCAGTATTAAAGCTGTGTTTTAGTGGAAGTAAAATCCGGTTTGAAGTCATCAAGTGAAGAAGAAAGTAGAGCTGTAGTCCTCTCATTATTCTTTCTCCTGAGAAGCACACATTAGGCACAAAGCCTCTCACTCTCTCCAGCTCTCTGTCCCTGTGATTCAGCCTCTCCTCTCTCCCTCCTCTGCTTCTCCCTCGTTCTATGGAGGGCTCCCCCTCCCCTCTCCTCCCCTCGCCCTCTGCACGGCTTCTCACATGCACACGCTCTTCCCCTAGAGCCTCAAGGTAAAGTCCACAGCAGCACTTTACTGTCGTCTCCCATCCTTTCCTCCCACGCCTTCTGACGTGTCTTTCTGATCCCTGCTCATCTTCTCCTTTGTTCCTCTCATGCTTTGTTTCTTACAGCTTCCAACATTGTTGAGGTCTTACTTTCAGTTAACGCCTCATGATATTTATTTTATTATTTTAGTATCCATTTCTTTTGTTTTCTCTAAACCTTCACCCACTTCTTTCATTGATAGCGTTATCATTCATGCATCCTGCACAGAGACATAAATGAGTGACAGAGACAAATCGAAATAGAGTTGGGGACAGATACTAGGCTACAGTGTACTAATGTGACTCTATTACAGTATGAGAGGGCATAAACTTCACCCATCATCTCTTGGGCATTTGTTTAGTTTTGCCCCTGATGGTCTTGGCCCATGTGCTTTGATCGTTTCTGGCACATGTCCCATCCTCTTTGTTTCCCCTAGGGAGTAGAAACGATAGCACTCAAGTGCAACCTCTGACCTCAGACTTAACCAGAAACACTGGACAACACATTGCAGAACATATTTGCCCTTGCCCTGACACTGTCTTTGTATACAAAAATCTCTTTGAGCCAGGCTGAAGTCATTCAACATCTGAGACAATGAAACTAAAAAAATAAAAATGAAAGCTCACATTCCCATATAGAAATGCTTAAGAAATGTTGATAGTAGTAATAAAATGTGACATACATGCTGAGAAGCATTATGTAACCTAATCCTGGAAACCTAATACATAAATATAAGACATATTCCATATTATAGTAAGGCTCATGTCCTATGTGTGACTCTGGTTTCCAGTGAGAGATAACCTGGGTTCTGGTTGATTACATATGGGGTCCCAGTAGCCTGAGTGACTGGTCTTGTAATGCAACTTCACGTTCAGATCAATACATCAATAGCCTACTGCCAAATAGTATGGCATCAGCTCTGATAGAAGTCATGCTGTGAATAATAAAACACAAAGCAGGCAACTGGATGATTTATTGCTGAGAAATATGGCCAACAGGCAACTTACACAAGTGTGAAAACTTGAAGTTTGCATGACACACTCACACTGAGATTGGTATATTTAAATCAAAAATATGTAGAGTCCTTCATAGTCCTTTCAATGATGTGTGCAGCAAAGAAGTCATTTACAAATTTCTGACTGTGTAATTTAACTTTTTAATGGAAAACCATATCTGTTCACACAAATTATTCAAAGTTTTTGTTGTAATCCATCCAATAGCTGCTCATGCATTTATGCCTCAACAAAATCAGTGAGCCAACCAACTGAACCAACCATTGTCTTCAGTTGAGGGAAGCTAATATCAAAAGATATGTAAAAAACTTTCACTTTATGTTGTGAAAATATGTGTGCTTAATCTGTGTAGCCTGTTCCTACCGCAAAAGTATCGTTGTGGCTCTGTATTTGTAGTAGCATAGTGATTTTAAAATTGAACTATGACTCTGATGTTAAAGTGCTGATTTTTAGAGGAGATACAAGCTTCTGTGTCAGATAAAAGTGCAGTTGCCTCAGGTCACTGAATACTGTAAAGCTTTAGTTCCACTGCCACCATGAAATGACTTCATTTGAAATCAGTGTTTGGTTTTCTTGATTTTCATGTCTACTTATACGCTTAAACTGATTACCCCCAGGAAATCGCTTCTCAAGCTTAGCAAGTACCCATCCTCTTCCATAATTAAACTAACTTTAAAGTCCAAGTCATGAATCTGAAATCTAATCAGGCTTTTTACATATGCAAGTGTGGTGTAGTCAGTAGTAGCATCCATGTAGACACTGTTACAGTATAAATATACACTGCACACATTTTTACATATTATATTTGTATGATAAAATAACTGAGC
Source organism: Rachycentron canadum (assembly GCA_038496675.1). NCBI lineage: Eukaryota > Metazoa > Chordata > Actinopteri > Carangiformes > Rachycentridae > Rachycentron > Rachycentron canadum. Next base: position 13,108,406 of record CM076648.1, read on the forward strand.
ATCATTTCATTTGTATTATTATCTGTCACATAGGTCACATAGATCACCTTGTTACTATGTTCATGTCTCTTTAATCGCTGGGAACTGTTTGAATGAGACCATGTTCACTCTCTTACTAAAATAATACATTAAACCAGGATAGTGAAAATTTGTAAAGATGAAAAAAATATTAGGTTAAATATAAAACATGTTTTTTTGGTGGTGGTACCTTAATCCAAACACTGCAAATTGTACATTATGTCAGTACTTTAACTTGAAGTATATAAAATAGAACAAAAATATAATATAAATATATTAATATAATAATCAAGGCAGTAAAGTCTTAAATTAAATATCTCTTCATACTCACAAAACTCTATAAACTCTCTGTGCCCTGCTGTGAATACCCAGAGTGGTAATACTGGACTTTCTCCCTGCAGCACATATCTGAAATAGTGTTGTTGGAGCTAACTGTTTACTGTCAGGAATTTGGTTAGATTTTGTGTGTTTATGTTCCCTGCAGAATGAGGCAATATGTGCCCTATTTTCTGTAATAACAAATAAACCAGCAGAGTGCGCAATGTGCAATGTCAGTACTTTCTTGTCCACAAGAGATAAATATGTTAGAATCAGTCAGCAGTGTTTACTTTTACTAAATTATTGCATTGCAAAATGCAAACAGCACAGTGACTGTCTCACTTTGCAAAATTGTGAAATAATATCAACTTGTGAAATAGATATTTGAAATAAATCAACACAGGATCACATAGATTGATAGAGCTCAAATCATATGAATTAAAACATGAACAGAGGTTTTTTTCTTTTTTTTTTTTTTTTTTAACAACATATAATTACATTTTTGGAAACAGTAGCAAGAAATGTTTTGCTGTGGCTGTGCAATTTTATAGTCTGAGGTTAATTCCCTTTATCATATAAGAAACCTGGGCTCTAGGAGCCACAAATTGTAATCACAGATAACTGAATGTCCTTTTCACCTGAATCCCGACTGTGGACAGTGATATTATGCAACTGGTTTATTTCAGATTCCAGGAATCAACATTTTTGTGCCGAGCAGGAATTTCCAGGACTCAGAAACCATAAATACACAACACAGTCAAGAGCAGAGATTATGTCCATCGCTGCAGAAGAAGAATCCCAACAACAAAATGTGGTAAGTTAAAATATTCTTTTATTTGTCATTTCTAAATCTCTCTGGACATACTTGAATGTAAATCTCCCCTTCCCTTTACAAAATGTTAGATACTTTTAGACTTAGTTTATATATATATATATATATACACACACACACACACACACACACACACACACATACATACACACACATATATATATATGATCAGTAAAATCCTTAGCTAAGCCTCATCATTACTTACAAAACAATCTGTAAATCTGAGCATAATTTCATCACAATTTCATCAACAATTATCCAGTTATGATGTGTAAACTGTAAACTAAGTGCTTAATTATCTAACTTTACAATTAGAAACTTGAGTGGACCTTTATTTTTTTTATTAATGTACAAGAATATAAGGACATTTAATGTTAATCATGTGACTCTTTCCGTGTGAAGGTTTTCCATTACTGTGTTCTTCCTTGCTGCATGGACCTGTGTGGCAGAAGTGTTTCACACTGAGGAAACGATGAAACGCTCTGCTTCAGGTAACACACACCAACATATACAAACACAAACATTCTCAAATCGGGTTTTGGTTAATTTAAGGGGCAAGGTTGTCATAATAAGTTCATTTATTTAACACCTTTCAGAAATAAAGCTACAAAAAAATGTAGGAAAACAAAAACCAAGAATAAACAAAATGAACTTTGCTTTCTGAGAGCATCAGATAAGGAGGTCCACAACTATAAATCAAAGTAATGGGGGAATGGATAAAAAGTGAAGGATCAACAGTTTTTACACATTTTAAAATATAGTTTATTCGGTTCTAGAGGAGAAATCAAAGTCTTGAGGGAAATCCATCTGATAGTTGCCAGATTCTGTATTTCAGTCCGGGCAAAAGTTCTGAATGTAGAGGTGGATCAAGAAACCAGCAACCAATATTTCTAATATATATATATATTTTAAATTATATATATATATATATTTTTTTTTTCATATCATTTGTCCATCCACGCAGCCTTGTACTTCAGACACATTCAAGTGGGTCCTAACCACAGGTACCACTCTGATGTCTGCTTCTGTTTTACACTAATGCTTCCTTGACTGCTGCTGTCCAGAAAGATAAGTCCTGTATGAAATGACAGGGGCTTTTCTTGTGGGATCTGAAGTCTTGGCTTCTAATGCTGATTTCAGATATTGTTCCTCCTTTGGCTCTGAAGCTGTATTTGAGAGGGAAATTGCCTGTTTCCCTGCTTCAAATAGCAATGAACCAAGCAATCACAGTCTAGTGGGAGACGGAATTAAACTGACTGGAGGCATGTGGAAAAATCATTTGCTGATAAGAGAAGGTTATTTTCAGTAAAGAAAAAAAAAAGATGAGCAAATAATAAATGTAACAGAAGTAATGAATCTATTTTCTGTGTGTATGCAGTCTCTGCAGAGCATCAAACTAGTCTTTCATTCATTTAATTACACTTGTAAACCAGTGTCTACTGTGCTGAATACACTGATTGAACAAGACAAAGAAAATCATTCTTGATTAATAAATAAAATAGTGTAATGACCATGAACAGTTGTTTTTTACAGTGCAAAATGGAGTCATCCCTGTACTTAGGATGTTGCCAAGATCACTTGAAGTAGTTTTCATGATTATCTCAGCCACACAAAAGACACGTGGATCAAAGCTTTACAATGAATAAATTAGAAGCCACTGTTTCTGGAAGGAACCCTCAGAGCACGAAAGTGTCACATTGAGACGACAAAGCTCCATTTAACAGCCGATCTCTGGAGGGGTAGACAATACGCTTCAGTGCCTGCAGTGCATTAACTACATTGTGAAACTATAGTGTCAATCATGTTAAAATAAAATATGTAGATATAAAATATTTATATATAAGTTCTACAACAAAATGTTGTCAACAGTGTTTAAGACAAACATATAATGTATATTGAGCATATTGAAAAAAAATTATAGCTTAATACATTTATTTATTCAGGTGGTCTCATTGAGCTCAAAAGAAATTTGTATACAAATTCCACATGTATTGTGATTGATTGATTGATTGATTGATTGATTGATTGATTGATTGATTGATTGATTGATTGATTGAAAATAAACCATTAACATTTACATGTTTTTGTGAAACAGGCATTTGAACACTAATTAATTCAGGTATAGAGTAAAAAGTTGGGGCACTAATATTGACTCCTGTGGGACACACTTCAATTCACATCCATGTAGGGGACTTCATTTCAACAAAAAACAAAGAATCCTTCAAATACTAAAAGATAAAACAAGTATATTAAAAAGTAATATACAAACGTTTTGGACACATTTTCCCACTGGAGTAAATGAGAGTTCAAGTCCATTTCAAGAGACTGCTACTGTAGATGTAAATTATTAATGAATAAATATGTTTACATTAATTTCCCAGCCTCCAGTATAGCATCACTCCGCTCCAGGCGAATGATTATTGGGACCCTGGCCCCTCATGTCCCCTGGCAGGCCATGATATTCCTCAGTGACAGCATACTGGACGGAGGCTACGCAGGTGGTGCTCTCATCTCTGACCGCTGGATTTTGACAGCTGGCAGGAACCTTTTTGTCAGGAAGAGTCGACAGGACATTCAGGGAAAAGATCCCGTAATCCCAAAAGTGTACCTGGGAATCTCACGACGGGAAGAAGCTAATGCCTCACAAGAGGTTGCAGTAGAGAAGGTGAGCAAAACATTTTTATAAATGAAGGTTAGAGACAAGACTTTGCCTTATTATTTAACTTTATAAGCTATCAGTGGCCATCATCCAAATGCTTGTTGTTGTTTTGTTTGAAGACAAATTTGAAGGTTTCCATGGTTGCCCAATATGAATGACATTAATTGTTTCTATGTTCATTCTATAGACAACCTAATTTTATGGCTGCACATGTAATCAAGTAATAAAATAAAACAATCAAGATCCCTTTGTGTGTAGGATATAAGAGAAAGTAGCCTCTGCTTCTCTGCTATTTCATTTTATCAAACATTCCTCACATTTTTTCTAAAGTCTTTTTGAAATACTTTGAAGGCTTTGATTTCTTGTAAAACCTATGATGAGTGAGGGAAATTACTCCTTGAATGACCTGCTTACAACTAACAGACATGCACCAACATTACTTTACAAGCTTAAACAGAAAAAAATCACAAATCTTTAAGACGTTAAACACACTTAGATGAAAAAAGTTTTTGAATGTAGTACTTATAAAGAGATTTGTAATCCTTTAATGAAAATAGAAAATGAGATTACAGATCTTAACCTGTAGCTTCCTCTCCTCTCCAGATTGTTCTTCATCCGAGCTTCCAGAACCGCTCTGACTGGGACAACGACCTGGCTCTGATCCAGCTGAAGAAGCCCGTGGTTATGAGCAGCAAAGTGACCCCCATACCCCTGCCTGAGGCAGGCAAGGACCTGGCCGACATCGTGAGCGGGTTAGGGGTCATCACAGGCTGGGGCTGGGGGATCTACCTTACCCCTGCTACATCACTCAAATACCTCATACTTCCTCTGGCTGATCATTCTACATGTAAATCAGAATATAATCGTATCCCTTTTACACCAGATGTAGACGAAAACATGTTCTGCACAGGATCTGCAAGGAATGAGGGAAATGTTTGTTTTGGTGATGCAGGAGGTGCTCTGGCTGTCACAGACGCCGAGACTGGCGACATTTATGCAGCAGGGATCCTTTCCTATGACAAATCGTGCAACAGGTACAAGTACGGAGTCTATATGAAGCTTTCTTCATATTTACCCTGGATCCATAGTGTTATCAGAGGAGATACAGCGAGCTCGTCTGCTCGGCGCTCTGATACAATATCTAAGATGTACTCCCGGCAGTCATAGAGCTTCACCCTTTGTTCTTTTGATTTTGCAGAGAAAACCATTGTAATGTATGAATTTTGTTACATACATTCAATGTAACATAGTTACTAAGTTCTGTTGTGTTGTGATTGACAGAAGTGGAAAAAAATATTAATAAATCCATTATTTTGACTTCTTTTTTGCTATAACACACACAAATTGTACTCATTAAGAAAAACGGTGTCATCAGTTGTTTCAGCAAATGGCTGATGGCCTCTGGGATTTATGACATCTTTCAAGAATAAAGGAGGAAGTTCTGTGATATTGCTACAGATACACTTCCCTTTTCCAAAGACTGAAAGTGTTCAGTGTTATTATAGAGACATAACCATGTCTCTCCATGTGGCTGTTTGGAAGAGTTATAAACACACAACTAGTTCCGTTTTGATCATGCAACTACATTTAGTCCACAGATATAAGAGGATTTGGGTGTTTGGTTGAATGGGTTGATAAAACGTTTAACACAGGAAACTGCAGTTAGCTTCTCATCATCTACTAGAGTCTGCTGTTTTCTGTTCAACACAACCTAAACTTTGTTAAGTATTTTATTGTTTTTTCGCTTGCCCTTTCCAAGTTGTTTTTTTAAGAAAACATAACCAAATCATAACCATAGTTTTCGAGGGCACTGACAACAGCTGTCAAATAAAACAGATTTATTTGATGCCGATAGAGGTTTCAAACAAGAAAATATGTCACTCAAGACAAAAAATATATTTTGTTGTTGAATTTTGATTTGACTAATTAACTTTGAAAAGAAGAACACAAGAGCTTCAAAGGTTGAGACTACATTTCATCATGTGCAGTCATCAGCGTGAAAGGCGAAGATGATGATAGAATAACAGTGACTAATACAACTCTGGATTTGTGGTTTTCAAGTGTTGCCCACAGATATTTTTTTTTTACCCACCAATAGCAGCAGGACTTGAAAGACTTTTTGGTCTGGCAGGTGTGTCCACTCTGCCGCAAATCATGAAATGTCTCAGCAACAAATGCTTTTCTCCATGCCAGAAAGGTGGGATGATGAGCCCCAAGCCCCATGTCGACTAGTAGTTTTATTCCTTTTTTAGTGTTATGTGAGGGCATACAAACATATAGGTTGAGTAGATGTGAATGAGGAGGCTGATATTCTTCATTACTGCCATCTCAAATATATAAGTGAGTTATTCTATCTATTCATTAGAGCTATGAAGAGTCACCAAATGGCTTTTACAAAGAAATCAGCTGCTGACTCAAACCACTAAACCTACTGCAAAAATGAAACATCTTGATTCCCTGCAGGACATCAGATTATGGTCTCCTCTGACCAGCTGCTAACTGAACACATGGTGCTGAACAGTGACCCTCAACATATGTTGATTTTCTTTAATTAGTTTATTTTTCCAAGAAGAGTTGAATGGGATGCTATAATTCATATACTGTACATGCCATTGATTTTTGTGTAACTTCACTAGGAAGCTCTTAAAATCTACAGCAAGAAAATATTATATAAGTAGTAATTCTTGCATGCAAAGATCCATTTACAAATGCATTAATCATTAAAATGAATACTTTTGAATTATTAATTAATTCAAGTTTTACTGCTTGTTCGGGTAAGGACACAATTAATCTTATGTGTGCTGCTGATAACATGTCAACAGACAACAGATGACATCATGTATAACATCATCTTTTTTTTTTTTTCTTGACTGCAAAAACATTGGTGCTACTATCTATACTCTATGAAACTGTCTTATGTTGAGGCAGTGGTTATGCTCAGGTTGTTGATGGTAAAAATGTGAGATGTTGCCCCAAAACCCCTCAAAGTGAGGTTCCTGATGATGTTTCTCCCAAACATAATTCTAGCCTCTACCTACAGTCTGCTTGTGAGGCATTTAGGGGACATCTTTAAATAGGAACACCAACAGTCTACACATGGACTTCTTTGCCTCGGGCCCCCAGGAGTCCAGGATCCCCACTGCCAAGAGGAGCACCCTGTACACATCATCAGACTATCATGGGCCACTGCATACACAAGCATGTCTTGTCATGGTACAATATTGCCAGAAGAGAGATGTTTTGAAACAAACTATATCTTCAGCTACTTAGTGGAGTGTATTCAGAATCATTTAATATTTTTAGATAAAGTTAAAAAAAGGAGCTGTTGAAGGGAGTAGGAAGTACATTTTAGCAGTTTTGCTGCAGGGTGCAGGAGGCTTTCCTCTATGGCTTCTAAAATATTAATATCCCTGTCAAAGGCCATTACTCTCTACCAGTCTCAGAGTATACTCTCTACGGCTCCATCACTCCTGCAGAGCACTGACGGTGGTCAAAACACCAACAGCCTCTTATTGCAGTTAAGACCAGAATTTGCATGGACAATGAATACTGTCGTTGTGTTGTATGTGACCTCAGTGACCTACATTTTTTTGGACATTATTTTTTGGACAAAAAGACAGTCGCCTATTCATATCAGCAACCTGTCCACAAAATTTAATTCACCAAAATTGTGTAGTAAGAAGTTGTATGTTTTTTAGATCATATCTTGTTTAACCATGTGTTTGTTTGTGTCATGGAGGATGGGCCCATATGGAAATCTGCAGCACTGGTGGATTTCTGTCCTGTCTCTGCATTAGCAGGTAGTGGAACAGATGGTGTTGAAGTGTTGAAGAATGGTTATTATCCCTATAAATACACCTATTACTTAAATTGTGGGACTCTTGTGACAAGAGCAGCAGTTTAATCTGGCTAATCATTATAATCAACAGTTTATTCTCAGTATTAGCATTAATATGTATCATTTTAGTCATTATTGCAAAGATAATACTGAGCATCTCTACTATGTTCAGATCCATTAAATGTGGTACTGTTATTTAATTTATCCCAACACATACATTTATTGTTGATTGTGTCAACAGAGGCTCAACATTGGGAATTAAATGTTCTGCTGATACTGGCTGGATATCTGTAGATTAAATTGTCAAACACAAGAATAGGCCTATGAGGTAGGACTGAAATAGTATTTTCCAAGCCAGTCTGGTGTTGGAAGCATGTTGTGCACTCAGCTGGCAGGTTATGTACTCTGTCCTTGTGTGTTACTGGGAAACTGAAGGTTTTTGAACATAGTCACCCACCTCCATATTTACTCTACTTACAACATACACACCAGGCTTTTCACATGGCAATAATACAGCAGGTGTGGGAAACTGTATCAGCCGATGAACCTTTTTCCACTGCTTACCAAAACAGGATTTACTCTGTCTTTCATTAGTCATGAATAAGCTTTATTCATAATAGATATGATTGCTTTCTTGCTTGCTTGGCCATGAATGATACTTCCGTTCAAATATTAAACAGATATCATCAGCAAACTCAAGCTCAAAGCAGTCAAAAGCTCAAAATATTAGGATTATCTGTCTCTCCATCCTCATTGCATTTATTCACCCCCATCTTTGTTTATATCAGTATCAAGAACATTGGAGAAGTACAAACCTCATGGTTGTTTGTACAACCTCCTCAGAACACATGTTTTGACTCAGCTTCAGATATGGTTCATATTGACTCTTGATGAGTCCATATTTGAAGATATCGTATTATTGCTAGTAGATATTTTTTAAAAGCTGATGATCATGAAGTTTGTTGCAAGAATGGTTAAGCCTATGAAAGTATGACGTTTGTTTGAACACACGCACACACACACACACACACACACAAACACACACACACACA
>CM076648.1:13117518-13147959 GCA_038496675.1 Rachycentron canadum
AGATATATATATATATATATACTGCTTTCTTTTAGTAGTTGGATTAATGAGATACATTTACTCAGATATAGCATTCAAGTACATTTTTTCTATTGTAACAACCTTATACATCTACATTTTCATTGTACTACTATTATTTGACTTTTATGGTGCAACTCCTCCTCAACCAATATAAAAATGTTACTTAATGAATAATAATAACAAATAAATTAATAATATTTCAGTTCTGGCCATTCTGCAATGTGCTATACATCCAGGTTTTAAATACAATTCTTCTTCCTCTCCCTTTTTAACAATTTCCTATGTTTTCTGCGAGAATGAAATTTGATTTTGCCCTAAATGATCATAGTGATTAAAGATATTCAATATATACAGTTAAAACATAAATTAAGGCAGTTTACCAAGAACAGTAGTCAGTTTATTCAATGCACTTAAGGCAAATACATTGTTGATTAAAGAAGCAATGATATATATATATAGTTATATAGTTATATTATACTATTTTATATTATACTATGTTATATTATTATTTTTCAATTTTTCAACAGCTCCAAAATGGATGTGTTGTACTGCTCTGGAAACATGAATTTCCTGTGTTTTACCACAGAGGCACAGCCATAATGGAGCAAAGAAATAAAGAACAAAGTACAAATGATTCAAGGTTATACGTAATTCTTGGAAACAACAAAAAATGGTCTGTAAAAAAAGATATGCTTTGCCACTCAGATGTTAATTCTATTTCACACTATCTTAAGTCCCCTTTAAATGTGGAACAACATGTTCTTTTTTGATATTCATGTATATAAATGGTTGTGTGAGTGAACCACACTACTTTGTGTCCTCTGCAGCTGTTAGGTGCCTACTCAGGTTCTGACACAATGGGTGAAGATGATGGTACTGACAGGCACTAAATGCCATGCAAATGCCACAACTGTCGCACCTTCTCTTGTCCAGGGCACAGTCCACTCCCTTCAGACATCCTGGTCTCATTATCATTCTTATCATAGATGAACAATGGTTACACAACGAGCCAACACAACTCATATATTAATCTGATTTCTGGTTTTAATGCTTTTTGCTTTAATACTTTCAATACAAGCTGAAGGGAATAAAATCCCACCACAAAAACCCATAAAAACAAACTACATACAAAAATATTGTAAAATATTTTGCAGGCAGTAGTAGTACTATGACCAGAGTAGTGTAAATAAGGTAATGACTATATCAAAATTAAGCATAGTGAGATAAAAAAAAAAAAAAAAAATTATAATTAAGTTTATGAAGCTACATAAGAACCAAGTTCAGCTGCCTTATAAAGAAGAGGATAGGTGTTTTGAAAGAGTTGAAAGGTTTTGCTCTGTAATTTTTTTCCCAGAGGAAAGCTTTTTGAAGAAATTGTTGATGAGAGCAAACAGTCTATAATTTCTGTGCTGTCATGGCCATTCTGATGTTATGAATAGATATTATAGTAAGGAGTTTATAATGTGCACATCCCTTTCCAACAGTATCTCTTCATTGTCTGTCATGTTACCATACTACACAAGATAGAAAAAGTGTGCATGCTTTCAACATCAGCTCTGTAGAAATGCACCCTTTCTCCCCCTCCTCCACTTCTTCTTCCTCCTCCAACTACAACAACTACAAAAGCACTGATGCATTTCAAATAGATGGAGACTATATGTCTAGTTTTCCCCTGTAATAAAAGAGATATCATCAAAATTTGAGCTCAGGGAAGATCATGCCATTTGCATTGTTGTCCCAGCACTTGCTCACACTTTATATCTCTCAAAATAGTGCAAGTTTGTCAGCATTGGTAGAATCTACCTTTAATGCAGATTCGAGCCTAAATCAAGGTTCTTAAAAACCTTGAAAAGTTTTTTTCTACATGCCTTGCCCGAGAGATGTGTACTGGTTAAACAAGGCCACCCAGTGGCCAGATGAGGCATATCATGTTATTTCTCCTGATACTTTATCATGGGTGTCGTCAATAACCTTCAATGAATATGAGACAGTTATTTTATTTATTGTGTTCTCATATTGTTTATCTGTAGTTCAACTTGTTTAGCAACATTGGCTTTTGAAAGTCAATGTTACATAACTGGTTTAGCAACATTGGCTTTTGAAAGTCTGTTTTACATCTTAAGTTGGAACAAGTTTTTAAGACTCTGATTTCCTTATAGTTTCATCCATGTCTTGTAACAGTCAAGCCAATGATTTAAGAGAAAATGTCATGTGTTATGAATTGTTATAAATATAACACTGTTTGATTGACACAGTTCAAAAGAAAAGATAATGTGGAAAGAAAATTACAAGCACAATGACTTCTCCCTTACTCCTGTTAGAATTGATGCACCAGTCACAGCTGGAGTAGCTACATTTCCATGTGAGTGTTTTCATTCTTTTCTAATTTTTTATTTTTAATTTTTACATTTTATGATGTTTCAAGTAGTTACAGCACATCAACCTGAGCCAAGGTTTCACTATATAGAATATGCAGAATAGAAAACATATGTGTATGAGTACTGGAGGGCAATAATTTAAAATGATTAACAAAAAGCATGATATATGAATTTAATAATTATTATTATTGACAGGTGAAAATGTCTTATCCATTTAAAACAGACTGCCAACACCAATATGAAAAGTAATCATCTAAAACGTATTTGAACACAGTGTGTGATTTTATTTGATCTGGGGCAATTAACACTGATATCTGCTTTCCCCTTGAACCTCCTTCCTCTCAGCAACCTTATATATAGGGAGGTGTGGAGTGACTTCTCACTTGGCTGATCTGTGACTGTGTATGTGCAACAAGAAATGCAACAATCATGTGTGTATGTGTGTGTGTGTGTGTGTGTGTGTGTGTGTGTGTGTGTGTGTGTGTGTGTGTGTGTGTGTGTGTGTGTGTGTGACCATACATGGATTTTATTAGCATCTGATACGACACCACATTGGAGCCCTTGTCAATTTCATTACTACACTTTTAGGAGAAATCCAACAGATTAGAACAAAAGAGGAGAGGAAAGAGGAGAACAACAACACTTTTATTTAGAAAGAGGGAACTGTGCATCACTGAAGATGAATATATATATAGATAGATAGTAGATAATAGAGATATAAAATATATATTCCCCTAACTTATTTTCCAGTGGGACTTTCTGAACAGCTGAAACCACTTTACAGATGCACACCTCCATCAGGCCTCTGACAAAATCTTTGAATGAATAATAAATCTTTTATGATATATGATATGATTTATATATGCAGGCACCATTTGGATCACGGTTTGGATAGACAGTAATCATAAAGTTTGAATATTCTGTTTTTCAAGTTTGTTTGGATGACACTATTAAAATGTGCAGTACATTCACACACACATTTTTCATAATATCAGCCTTAACTTTAAAAGAGAGAAAACAATCTGGATGAACTTCCATATCCACAACCTTCACCATTTCCCCAGATGAAATAAAATAAAAGAGTTTTCCCTCCCTATCAATCCAATCAGCCTGTTTTCTTTATGGGACCTATTTGTAAGTTTTGTTATTGCTATAGTTAATGTTAGCATTAATGACTGTTTACATAACAGTGGAGAAGAAAAACTGCAAGCTCAGCATCAGTCCTTTACCTGCCAAGGGTGGTTTCCAGCAATGGAAAACAGCATCAATGTAAATATTGATTCTACCTCTTCTTTTCCTTAGCATGCTAGCCAGACCTCCCTCCAGCCTGTCTGGTCAGTTTCCACTGTCAACTCATATAGCTTCCAATCCGAGCTAGAGCGCTGCTCAGAGAATGAATTAAAACCTATTGTACTATAAAGACAAGGTCTGTTTCTCCAATAGCTGATGGTGAATGAAATTTAATGACATCATAATGATGTCTGACAAAAAAAAAAAAAAAAAAAAAAAAAAAACCTTTCTGTATGGCCACAAAAAAACTACAAAGAGTAAATGAGAAATGTTGTAAATAAAGAATGGCGTGGCTCTTTAAAGAAAAAACTGGAGTGCAGGATCTTTTTTTTCCCATGCTTGTCCTTGTCAAAACCTGGCGTTTACATTACCCACACAGTAACTTGGCAACTGGCTATAATGTAGCCTTAGGCAGAGCTGAGGAAGGGGCTACAGCAGTCCGGAGAGCTTACTTATCTCTAGCTCCTGACATCCAGATATTTCTGAATTTCCAACTTGTTGTCTTCCCAAATTAACACTGCCTCACGTGACACAATTTATCAGATTTCACACAGCTCCCCGTGAGGCCAAAAAGGCCTTTGAAAAACTTTTATACATATGCAGTTGTTGTCCCACTTGTGTTGTGTAACCTGAGATATCTCCAACAATGTGGTCCATTTGAATTCAACAAAACACTTTTGTAGTGAGATATAAGTTACATCATAAACAGCTAAATGTCTCAGGTCAACTCAGATGTGATTTACAAGTCTCTGTGGATTTTAATGCTTTGTCAGTCTTTACCAGACCAGTGCCTTTCCACCTGGTCTGATCACCTTTCCACAGTGTTATAGACACACTAACACAAAGACACTTCATAGGATTAGATCAAAGCACCTCAATGCATGGAAACTGGATGCAGAAAACACCTTTATTTGTCTGTGTGAAGCAACATGGCATACAAGGATGACTCAGCCCTCTGAATGAGAAACTTTATAATAAACCTCTGACCCATCCTTCCCCACTGCTCATTGTTGTGCTGCTTACATAACCATTAGTTACTTTGCTTGTAGTCCACATTAGCAACCTTAAGTTCCCCAAGTTTGTCCATGGTCAACCATAAGAGGATTCAGTTGAGCTAAGACTTATTCATGCATTTATTACAATGAATACATTAACACAAATGTCATGTCATGCATAGGCACATTAGTTAAGCAGCGAAATAGCATAAAAAGCATAAAAGGGGACTGAAGAGTGTACCTCTAAAAGTATCCCCTTAACTACAACTTAATACTAGACTAAGGTGTAAAATAATGTAACATAATGTCTGATTAAATTCTGAATTCATGGCATATTAGCAAGATTTATGCAGGTCATGATCTATCTCACAGGATGCAATATGATTTCCATCTTCATTGACTTTATTCACAGTTCTCTGTAGTGCAGCCCTGCATCTTGGACTGGAAGATGCTTTCAAAATATTGATTCTGCTCCTCTGTAAACATGTTTTTCCAGTCACCAGTTTTACCTGAATTACAGGAAAGGAAAAGAGAGTAGAAGTAGAAGCAAAACAGATATTTAATTGAAGAACAAACCATATAAACTACAGGTAAAACTTTGTATATAACTGAATTGAATAATTGAACATGATTTTAAACACAGGCCTCTGGACTCTTGCGTTAACAAACATTACAAATATAAGCATACTTGTTAAAAGAAAACATTTCACAGCAGATACATTTATTCCCTACTGAGAGTTAGATGATACCAATCTCATGTCTATATGGTAAATATGAAGTTATGGCCAGCAGCCAGTTAGCTTAGCTTAGCAAAAAACATTGAGGGAAACAGCTCTGTCTAAAGCTAACAAACCAGTGACACATTAATCTTGGGGGTCCTGATCCTCTGGGCTATTAGTCATTTTTATGAATCAATAGCAGTTTCCAAATCGGTGGCCACTATTGGTTTCACTTTTTTTGATTTTTTTGTTTGTTTGTTAATTGGGTCACATAAAGAAAAAAATCAATACAGCATGTTAGCATGTAGTAGCACAGAACCTCACCTTTCCTCATGAAGCAGCCCTTGTCATGGTCCATTATCTCGCCAGGGATGAGGGTATAGTTGACCATCTTGTTATTTTTCATGCTGTTGAAGCTGCAATGTTGCACACAATTGTTGATCTCATCCTCCACCAGGGGACACTGTATGAAAGAGCTCACCCTCTTTATGACATCACGCAGGTCCTGACAACAAGAAGAAGCCAATGATATTTGAATGTATTCAAAAAAAATCCTCATTTCAAATATGGTAACTTCCATTTTGTATTGTAAAGAAGCTGTAAAGAAACTGTACTTTTATTTTTGAACCATATAGTGTAATACAAATCTTTAAAGACTCCTCTTTTACCAACGACATCTCTTCATAGGTGATGTGAAGAAAATTGTGCATAGCTGCTGTCTGACTGGTCCAGCCTTTAATATGATCAAACCAGGAGCCAAAATGCACTGAAACAAATTGAAAATTGTTGGAAAATACTGTGCAAATTGTACATTCAGCTGTAGATTATAAACAGAAAGGGGGAAAAAAACATGTCCACAGATCCTTTTTCCTCATGTCAACTTACATGTGCCCTCCAGGAATTGATTAAAAAAATCTGGGAACGTGCCAGCCTCAGGGAGAAAGTTGGCCATTTTGTGAAAGTGGTAAAAGGACACCATCACATCTTTAGGGCTTCTGCTCAAATAAATGACCTGTGAGGTGACACAGAGTTAGCTGGCCTTCATAGCAGAGAGTGCAGTAAGTGCAGTGATGAGTCTTACGATACAGATTACACAGCCAGAATGCAGGAACAACAAAGACAAAATGCAGATACTGTGGTTTTGTTTTTAGATTTGCTGTAACAAAACTTTTGACCAAATATTGTTACTGTTATTTGCTTTTTTGGTGGAAAACAGTGAAAGAAGACCAAATAGTGCCACCAAACACAGCATAAAATTACAAACAATAAAACTCTTGACTAACAATAGCTGTAGCCCTACAGCACACAGGTTGGGCAGCAATACAAAGCCAGAGTGTTGTCACAACAGAGCACAGTGTAGATACTGCATTTGTGTTTCATTTCATGGCAAATTTTAAAAGCTGTTTTTGCCAGTTTTTTGCCACTGCATAATAATTTTATATGGTTAAACGGATGTTGGGAATATCTAGGCACTGCATTTTGACCTTATGGTGAAGTGTGTATCTGTATTTACAATATTTTATAAACACAAATCTGACCTTGGCTTTGGAGCCCTTGAGTGTGGGGCCTAGAAGGTGATGATGCAGGTGTGTGGTGATGATTCGAGGTGTGGTGGATGAGCCCTCCAGTAGCGCAGCACAATAGTATTGCTCCAACCAAGGAGTCCTGGCCCAGTTTGGGACAGTTTGGGTCAGGTGTGGATCTCCTTTGCAGGTTATAAGTGTCACCATTTCCTGCATCCATGTGGTGCCTGTTTGGAGAAACAGCCGTCATCCGACTTCCATCAAATTCATTAATTTAAAAGTTTAAAAAGCTAGACTGTGAAGTTATGAGTCATGCTGTTAATGCCAGTCATAAATAATGGTTTTCAGCAGTAAGGTTGGCTACTTCTGCCTATGTGGTTAGTTGCATTATGTTGAAAACATGTACCATGTAGCCTGATTAGTTTGTCACCTTTACTTACCTGATTTTGGATAGGAGGCGATGAGGATATCTGTGTCCTGAAATGGAAATTTCAGAGCAAATTGCAAAGATTCTTGGGTGTGCAAGTGTCCAGGAAATGAAATACCATGAAATATCTCCGTGACATCCAACCTAGCCATTTCTGATTTTAATGTAAGTATTTGCTTCTCTCTTTTCTAGCTTTCTGTTCCTCTTGTACTTATCGGTAGCTCTCCTGAAGCCTGTCTGGCTCTCTCCTCAGTCTCTCTGCGTGTCTTACTGTGACTGATGCCTACATTACTAAAAAGAGGAAATTAAATACTGGTTCATCAGCTGCTTCTTAGAAAGTGGGTGTTTATCACAACACTTGCAACACTTCCCAGAGGAGGCAGATGTTTGTGAACTAGAAGATGACAGGACTGTTGATGTTAATTTTTTATTTATTTTTCTAACTGGAACAGTTCTGCAGCTTTATAACTTTGTTATGACTGCTGTGTTTCAGCTTCAATTTGTGTGCTATATCAATAAAGTTGCAAGACTCCTCAGACTTACTTGGTTTCTGACATCTTTGCCTTGTCTGTAAGTGTGAACTTAACTCATTTTTGTTACTTATTTACTCATCAGTATGTTGGTCACACAGGAAGTGAAGTGAAATTTATATATATATATATTAAATAATATACTGACTAATACATTTAATAAATTGTAGTTTCTTTCCCTGAAGGTGTTTTTAATCAACTGTCATATACAAAGACAAACATAATTGTCTTTGTTCATAGTCCTTAATAATCCAACTAAATAGTACATGGTTCAATTAATCACAAATCAATTAACAGTAGATCAAAAAGCTACGAATAACCTTATGTAATGCAAAAGGAGGCACTGATAGGCACAATTTATTTCCAAGATCTTCATTTTCTCTCTCTCTATTTCCCTCTTTCAGCTAACTGTTTTGGTTTTATGGTCCCCAACTGAATTATTTTATTTCTCTCTCACAAACCTTGTTTGCAGTTGCAGAAGGCAGCTCTTCTCAACAGATAGGTTCAGATAAACCCAAAGTACACTACAAACAGAAGACAGACACAATTAACAAATAACTGGTGATATATGTGACACCCTAACCCCAAGTCTGCAAAAAGACAGAAAAAGGCTAATTTAATCATGTAGCTGATACTGGCTGGTTGCAAGAGTTATATTATGTGTTGTAAACAGGGTAGCTGGCTTTAAATCATGATAACTGTGCACGTTGCTGTATAAACAAGGTCAGTTCTGATGTGCATGGTTAGCTTTTTGTTCTTTATGAGACGGCAGATGATTCATTTCCATAAACTGTACATTTTCATCATTACTTTTCAGGATGCGTCAAATAAATTAAAATGATGTTTGACTGTTGGCCAAAGCATTGCCTCAGTCTTCAGCTCAGTCATGGTCAAAAGTAAGGTATGCTACATGATATGTGTTAACCCTTTAATAGTTTTCTCTGCTGTCTGTTAGAGTTGTGAATGAGTCATGTTTAATTCTTTTATCTGGTAAACTGTGTATCACGTATAGCCTTGAAGATAGAGTTAACTAGGGCAATAAATCAGCGCTTTCACAAGTGATACCTCACACAAGGGCATATCATCTTTTGTTTTGTTTGTCTTGGTCAAGATAAACTGCATGTTCAAACACAACAACATGAAAATTGGTCTAATTGTTACTGTTATAAAAGGTCTCCCCCCCTTAATTACTATCCACTGAACTCAGAAACGCTAAAACACTGTGGTGCACTTTGTATACATGAAAACTTAAATGAGAGGTTTAAAAAAGGTTTTGAACACTTATTTTAACACTTAGTTTAACTTCAACAAACTCAGGAGGTTTCTTCAAAATATTAAATTCTTGTATTGAGCTTATGTTACATATGTTACATATGTTATGTTATGTTAGATACAGTCTGTACCAAGGAGCGTTCTGAGTGGGAGGTTGATGATCACCAGAGCTGTGTTAAAACACCATGCTGTTTTATAAAAATATGAAAGCCATCCTTTTGTTTTATTTCTATAGGGTTGTAGCATGTTTCACAATCATTAGGTTCTGCAAATCCACTGTTGAACAAAAATGCATGGACATAAAAAGAATGTAATTTTGATTACTTAGATATTTTAAAAAGCAAATACTACAAAGCTTCTGCTGATGAACACACTCACCTCCAACCTCATGGAATAGTAATAATAATAATAATATTTATCTTATCATAATAATCACAGGGAAAAACAATCACAGTGATCACATTAATCATAATGAGATCAGCTGCAACATGACACAAAAAGAGTATATTATGCCCCATTCCTTAAACCCTGATGTTGTTATCTTATTTTCTCCTCTCATTAGCATAACAACTGTTATTGTGGAAAGAAAGGTTAATGTTTACTATCACTGCATAATCCTGGAGTTATTTTTTTCCCCCACTTTTTTCATCATGAAATTCAGTTGTTCCAGTTTATCAAATGTGAATTTTTTTGATATTTGGTAATCGACTTTGTTTTTCTGATATAGCGATAAATATACAAATTATTCTACATTAAAAAAAACATAATTGTAGAAAAATAACAGCAAAACTCAAACTATGGTGTAAGGTAATGGATAGGGAGCTGCTGTTGTAAATCATGTCTAACAAACACACTAAACTTATAAGAAAAACTAAGAAAACTAAAAGAAATTATATAAAGTCATAGATCAATAGCTTAATTCCGGAAAATGTGAAGAAATGCCCTATTTACAATGTTAAGGAAAGGATCTGTCCTTTTCAGTGGATTGAGACCAGAATTTAATGGGTCCTCTCCTGTCTCTGCCTTTTTCACAGAATAACTTCTTCAGACTACTTTGTGTTTGCGTTGACCTACACAGTTTTTCAAGGACACATTGACCAAAAACTATATATTGTCCAACATATACTGGCTAATCATTACAGATACTGTAATAAAGTTTAAGCTACTGTTCTGTATTTATGATGACTGGTACTATAATGACAAACAGACTAAAGATAGAGGAGGAGTGATGAGCAGAGCTGATATTCATAAGCGAACAGGAACAGACAGAAAACTCGAGTGGGAGAAAGAATCTGCAGATATAAAAAAACAATAAAACCAAAAGACTGGAAACTGGCAAACCAAAGAAATACCTGGAGCAGCACCAGCTTGTAGAATCAGAATTTTTCAGATGTTATAGTAATAAATACAGTGGTATAATCTTGAGAAAGACCTAATAGGGGAGATAGTTTTGGGCCGCAAAAATAGAGCAGTGGATTTAAAGTGTGTAAAAGAGTTAGAAATGCTGCCTGAGGTTATCTCTGCTGTGTATTTGGCACTGTGGGTCAGTTCTTTTGCCTCGGCTGAGGACGCTTATATGACCCATGCTCTGAAGCTGATGTCTGAGACACCGCTCATTGATGGGTGAGTGTAAACACATTGTACAAAGAAAAAAGTGCTTTGCATGATGGTTTTAATTGTGGGATGTGCTGTTAGTCAGTAAATGCTAAAAACTCACTTCTCTAAGCAGTTTCTTGGCCCGAACATGCCGTTCTGCTCCCTGCTGTCAAAATACTGAAAAGCTCTGTTAGTACATGACCTTTTATTCTTCTATCTTTCAGTCATAATGACCTGCCCTGGCAATTTCGAAAGCAATTCAACAATGAACTCAAAAAAGTTGATCTTAACACGCTTGAGACAACACACACCAACATCCCTAAGATCAAGAAGGGACGTCTGGGAGCACAGGTATGTACAGAACATAATGTGCTGGGAGTTGGAAAATTAAAGGAAGCTCATATTGAGATAAATACATGCGGTAACACTTGTAAAACAGTATCTCTCAAAAGAATCAAATTCACAAAGCACCTTAAGGCTAAAAGTAGACACTAACTTGCTAAATAACTGGAAAAAATGGAAAGTTGGGAAAGAGCACTGATATGAGATCAGTACTCTGAGTTCAGACACTGGTATAAAATGACAAAAGTCAAATCAATCCACCCTTAATTGTGATTGTGATTGTATCAGATTCAAGATTCTAACACATTCATTCCTGTTTTATTTTCTATGTTGAATCATACTTTCATCAGGATACAGAAAAAGATGCAATAAGTGGTAGCCTTGCAAAATGTCCTGAAACACCCCCTGTAAAATGTTTCTTCACTTGCCACACTAAATTATTCAGCTAGAAAATCTAATGTCACCATATTAATTTCTCAACATGTCAAAAAACTACATTTTCATTTTATGCAAGATGGAGAAAAGACAACATTGATTAGCAAGTTTCCCGCTCCTTAGGGTTTTTTTTTTTTTTTTTTAATAATATTGGTAAAACATTTCATTCATGTCCCGGCAAAAAAAGAAATCCCACTTGCCTCCCAGAGCTTGTTTTGACAGATTAATAAAACAAAAACCTAGAAAAAATTACCCAGAAAAACTACAGAAGCCATGGGTATGATTTCTTTTTCTTTTTTTTTAAATTTTAATATGGCAGTATGCACTTCAAATGTACAGTATGGCCACCTCCCTGCCTACTGATATCTGTGCTGATATCTCCTGCTTTTTTGCTTAGTTCTGGTCGGCCTATGTTCCCTGTAAGACTCAGTACAAAGATGCAGTCAGACAAACTCTGGAGCAGATAGATGTTGTTCACAGGATGTGCCAAAAATACCCAGAAACCTTCATGTTTGCCACCAGCAGCACAGGTGAGACTTTTAGCTCTACTAGTAATTCAAGAGACATTCGAGACGCTCTGTTCATACCAGCCACTGAATCACCTGTCACCTTTCATGTCTGCACTGCACAGATATCATGCGTGCCTTCAGAATGAACAAGACAGCCAGTCTGATTGGAGTGGAGGGGGGTCATTCAATAGACAGCAGTCTGGGCACCCTGCGCACTATGTACCATCTGGGGGTCCGTTACCTCACTCTCACACACTCCTGCAACACACCATGGTGAGAACCAGCAACACCTTTAAATTACACAAAGGGAAATGCACACACACTTGACCTCAGACATCAGTTACACAGGTATTATGCAAGTTTGTGTGTGTGTGTGTGTGTGCACACACACACTTTGTTTTTTTTATCTTGTGCAATATATGTACATGTACACTTGCATATTTGTGTCTGAACACCACTTGTGTGCTCCATCGGCCTGTGAAACTAACAGAAGATTAAATAGTTAAAATGAAATTGTTGGTTTATCATTTTTAATTTAATCAGTGATCAAAATAGCTTAAATATTCCATTTATCAACTATTATTATTGTTTAATAAGAGATCATTTCAGCTCTAATTGTAGCTATACTTGTTCAGTAGTTTAAAAAGATAGTGGTGCATTATATTTTTGAGGCTCTTCATATGTTAATTAATGTGTAAATAATGGAGATTTTCATATATAATGTGCACATTATATTATTATAAGTAACATGAATTCAAAGTACTCAGGTAAAGTGCAGGTAAATTTTCACACTACCACTCAGTTACACCAATTGTATAATTAAAAAATTTGCTGATATTTTACTTGAGATACAAGTAGCTACAGTGCAGCACACAGAAACAGTCAGAGGTAGATTCTAGACAAACTTTTAAATAAGTAATAGTTACAAATAGGTTTTACTGTCTGGCTGAGTTTTACTGTGTGGCATAAGGTCAGTTGAGACTGTGCTGTGGAAAGCACGGGGGTTTCCTGTAGGCTGTATGTGCTCCCATGGGCATGTTAAACCATTCCCTGGAAGAGCCACTCTGTACCAAAGCATGTACCATTTGTACTGATATTTACAAAATACAGGATGTAGCCTTTGAGAAACAATTGAATGAAATCCCCAAGTTAGAAATGTGATTATTCTGTGGTAAAAAAAAGAATAAAAACTAATTCCCTCCACTGATCCATTTGACTTTTTCATAGTAACCATGTTTTCTTTTTGTCACATCAGGGCAGATAACTGGCTGGTCGAAACTGGATCAGAGCCATCGCAACACAATGGCCTGTCTCCATTTGGGAAGGTCTGAGTACAAGCACTATGTAATAAGTTATTACATAATAATTTAACTTAACTGGAATTATTCATTTAAGGTTCAAATGTCATAAATCAAAATGACATTTGATTTGTACTGTGTTGTATAATAGATAGGAAAGATAGAGTGCCTATAAAAAGTATTCATTTATCATGTTTTATTGTCTTACAACACCAAGTCAGAAAATATTTAATGTAATGTTTTTTTTATGCTGACAAAAGGCAAGGCAAGGCAAGGCAAGGCAATTTGTATAGCCCATTTTTACAAACAGTTTGTCTCAAAGGGCTTTGACCATAAAGTCAAAGTGAAAACAGATCTCACATTACTTACAGTCATTATGGACGTAAACTATTGAAAATAACAGTAGAAATGAAATAAATAATGATTTTAGCACATCATATATAGCTTTTATATGTTTTTGTGCCATCAACAATTAATTATTACAAACCAGATTATTAACCATAAAGATAATCATAGTGCTTTTCTACAACAGCAACTAATTATGGAAATGAACCGTTTGGGGATGCTGATCGACCTGGCTCACGTCACTGTTAAAGTCATGAACCAAGTGTTGGACTTGTCCAAAGCTCCTGTCATCTTCAGCCACTCCTCCGCCTACAAAATCTGTCCACATAAGAGGAATGTCCCTGACGATGTTCTCAAGAGAGTCGTGAGTCTGTGTGTGTGTGTGTGTGTGTCTATTAATGTCTCTATGAGTGGTTTGGGTTCAGGAAGTGGAGAGAAAGTATTCAGAAGTATCAATATGTTGATATTTGAATTAAGTTCTCATTGTGCATAAAAATGGCCCCTATGAATGTTACATTATTCACATGTGATTTACGTTTTCATTAACGTTAGGATTTCACTGTTATAGCTGGTCAAGGTGGAGCTATGTGTAATTAATTACCTAATACATAGGAAAATTACTAAGTGGTTCCCAACCTAGGGGTCATGCCCCTCCAAAGAGTCACAACATAAATCATAATCACAAAATCAGAATTTGCTGCAAAAATCTGGATTTAATTTTTGATTTTTTTCTTCCATCTTTTTCTTTGTGCCTCAAACTGTAAATTAAACCATCTGAAAAGTTCAGATGGTAATTATTTTGTGTGACTGCTGCCCCAACATGATGCTGTTTATTTATGAGAAGTCACAAACTGAAAAGGTTGGGAACCACTAGAATAGTTTCTATTAATATTATTATTATTATTTATTGTTTATTTTATTTTATATTTTATTCTGAATTTAAAAGAAAATAATAAACTGAACCATTAACTACTAACGATAGCTGACAAATAAATGTAGTACAATATAAAATTTACAAAATTTCCCTTGACGTGTGAGCCATAAAATGAAAATGACTCAAAACAGTATGTGAATTAACTGTTACTGGACTTTTTAAGACAACTCCTAGTGGAAATGATTTCATTGTAGGCAGAAAGTGTCAGATGACCAGCCTACTGAAGCGGTTAAGTGCTAAGAGAACACACCCTGTCTTGCAATCTCAGATAACAGACACACCCATTTATAGTCTTTATGGCTCCAAAGGGTTCAGAGGCAGGGCTATAAAACAAGGTGATTATTATGCTGCAGTGTAAAATAAACAAATAAAAGGCAGTTCCAACAAGGAAACAGGCATTACGATAGATAAAACAGTAGAGGTCAGTAACCTCATGTACATCGATTATTGCCAAGTTAAACACATCTCTTGGCTCCGGTCATGTCTTTCTTGCTTCCTGCTATGCACTCAATCAGTTCAGAGAGTCTGCAGTGTCTCATTCCACCCTTTAGATCAGATTTTCCAGGTCAGATGTGTTTTCACATGTAACATCTTGTTTGTCTCTCCAGAATGAAACTGGGGGAATTGTCATGGTGAACTTCTACAATGACTATGTGACCTGTCAAAAGACTGCAAAGCTCTCGGATGTTGCTGGTAAATTACTGTTATGATCACGACAGCTACTTTAAATCTGGTTAAAAATGATCAAATATCATTCTTAATTCTTAAAAAAACAAAACAAAAAACTATGTTCCTGTACTTTATTCTGTTTCACTGTAGATCACTTTGATCATATAAAGAAAGTGGCCGGGGCAGGCATCATTGGTTTTGGTGGAGATTATGATGGAGTCACCAGGTTTGTAAATTATTCCAGCATTCACTAAAAGGTCAAATAGATGATGTTATTGACAAGCTGCTAACAATGAGCAATAGGCTCTTGCATGAACAAGTTAGAATAGTTTGAATGAAAATTTGATGACAGCAATGGAATTGCATGTTGTCAGCTCCCCCACAGTGTCTTGATGAAGCACATTAGATGAGTTTTAATGTGTTCTTAACTAGTGAATATTTAATGTAATGGACAAGGCCAGAACATGGAAGCGCTGTGGTGAAAGAATGAGATACAAAAATATATAAGCAAATAAATAATCCATAAGAGGTATGATATTTAGCTGTAACTGCTACGAAGTTTAAATCATCTGCCCTGCATGTCATCCTCTTAGACTACCAGAGGGTTTGGAGGATGTGTCCAAGGTGCCCAAACTGGTGGCTGAACTGCTGAGGAGAGGTTGGAGTGATGAGGAGGTGAAAGCTGCTCTGGGAAATAACCTGCTCCGGGTCCTGACAGAGGCTGACAGGGTGAGAAACAGACATGCACAATTTTGAACTCTGTGTGTGTTTCTGATATCAGTTCAAGCGCCATGCAAACACAAAAGAAAAACACCCGAATGCTGCGTTTTGCATTTTATTTCTTGACAAAAGGGGCACTCAACTGGGTTTGCGCCTGGAAATAACATTGTACTGCATGAATAGCTCACTTGTCAATAAAGAAAATGCTTTTCTTCCAGAGGTAAATTCAAATTCACAAGTGATTTATATGCTAATTAAATAGTGATAATTGATGGGAAGTTTGGGAGCTTTAATGGCAGGTGGACACAGAGAGAAAACACACCTGTCACAGCACTTTCCTGTTACTCACAGCCACATATTTGTGCGTTAGGTTCGGAAAAGTCTGCAAACCATGAGTCCAGATGATGTTCCTATTCCATATGAGGAGGTGGAGAACCCATGCAGGACGAGCTACGGGTACCCCAACGCTGGAGCTGTCCATTCCCTGAGTACACTGGCCCTGCTGCTTACATTAGCTCTTCAAGCTCTCAACCACTTTATAGCCCGTTTGTGAGTGCTACTGAAAGAATATCTCTAAAAGCTAAACACTTCTGTTTTAAATGTTTCTTTCCCACATATCCTCTCTGTACTAATAGCAAACAATGAACAGCTCCAGCTTAGTTTGTATTCAACAGCTTGTTTCTTGTCCATGTTTTCTCAGTTTTCTGGGTTCTACGGGTTAACTTACATTGTAAGCTGTTGAATCAGGTTTAGCTTGTTTAGCAGGACTAAACAAGCCCAAAGTTAACTCATATGGTTATTTAATCCACCACCATACAACTGTCTGAAAGACAGGATGTATGTCGTGACAAGGTAATCTGAAAGTACAGACACGTAAAGCTGCACATTTCTAGGAGAAGCGGTCCATCTAGTGTTTAAAGGGGGTAATACACCCAAGAGCCTTTAAACTACATTTTATTGATTTGGATATTTTAAATTTAATTTCCAGATAGCTTGCTCCACTTTATAGTAAAAACTGTTTACTGGATTTTCCTCTGTGATGAGATAGTTTGATAATTAAGATAAAAACAAGTCAATATTTCTTAGTTGTTTAGTTAAAAAACATTGTGATGAGAGTTTTATGACCAACTGTAAGAATTTCAATTAATACAAACTTGTCTTGCTTCTGAAGATAAAAATAAACTCTGACTGTCAAAGTACAAATGGTTGCACAATAACATCTCTTTAAGGCTGATCAAGTAGTGTTATTTTTTCATAAAACACACACATGCACAAACACACATACACAAAAGGCAACCTTAAGAGTTCAACAACCTTTCAGCAACAGTACTAAAGTCATTACACAGAATGTCCTCACTTTTTAATGTTAAATACAGAGAAACCTGTAAACAGACTCAGGAGCCACAGTTTTAAGGCAGTCTGTGAAAATACCTAATGACCATCATTGAAGGTTGGCTAGTAAGTTCTAGTCATGTTGAACTACTCCAGGGACACAACTGACACTCACAAGAAGGGATTCACTTTTCATCTGCCATTCACAGTGGTTTGTAGTTTTGTAAATTCAGTGTTTGAAAGTTTTATTTTAAAGTAGGACCTTTTTTTTTTTTAATTTTTTTTATTTTTTAAACACTGCTGTTAACCTTAAGTGCTCAATAGAGTCACTACAAAAACAGAATTCACCATGAACTGGTTTTTATCTGTTTCCATCCACACGACCACAGTGTCTCCTTGATTCAGTAACCAGTGCATTATTAGTGCCCTCTTGTGTGCTTCAAAAGTATAACAACCCTTCAACAACAAGCCATGTGTCCTGCTGCTTGCTTGGCTCCTCTCTGCACTGGACTACACTGCTGGTGAATCAGACAAACATCCTTAATGAAAAGTGCATGACTTACTAAGAGATGGACAAAGGAGTAATGTCTAAAAATCTGGTGTCAATGGCTCCACACAAACAAAACAGGCAATGTCACAGTTTTAAGGGGACTTTTCCCTCGCATAAGTCTGGATGACCAAAAAAAGCTTAAAAGGCCTGTTTTAAATGCATTACCTGAATCCACAAGAGAAGAAAATGAAAATACCACAGCACAGTAACTAATTCAAGTGTAAAATGTAACAGAAATATACTGCTGAAAGTTGGCAGACTTGGAGCTATCGATCTAAAGTGCATTGCATCCAAGTTGAGACCAGTTCTGAGTTACGAGTCACCAGCCAGTGACTCAGACAGTAACTCAATGAGGGATGATGGTAGACTGTCAGAGGTATGCCTAGAAGGAAGAGAGATAATCCAAGTCTATATAGAGGAGGATGAGAAGGTTTTCTAAGATGCAACCTCTCTCAGTGTCTCATTCTCTTGTCCCTGCGTTTCGCTGTCTGTCAGCAAGGGGGAATGAGTTGGCACAGCGATCCTATAAGGCAAATTATCTTTAGTCAACATCTTCCTGGTAGCAGAAACCAAGCGGGAATAGTTATCAGGGTTGTACTCCGACAAAGGAGGCCGGGTGTGCAGCAGAGGCAAGTCGTCCCTGTTGGGCCGGGACAGGAAGAGAGGTGGTCGACGTTGGCTCTCACCGTCGTTCAGGGAGTCTGGAAGTGGCTTGCGTTTGCTTTCAGGTAGGAGCATTATGCAGAGAACGGAGAGGACGGCGAAGGAGGCAAAGATGACATGGTGGAGAAAGTAGCCACTGTTATTCTGAAGCTCCATCAGGGAGGAGGCTGCCATACCAACACAACCTGCTGCCAGCACCAGGCCGAGGCAACCACCTCTGATAGAAGAGATGGAAAAGGGGAACAGAAATTAGCCTAAAACAGCTGGGCTGTAGTTTTCAGCAAACATTACTCAAACACAAGAATATTGCACATTTTTAGGGGACATATTCAGAAGAAATAATATCTGTTTATCTATCTAATTTCATGACAATAGCTAAAGCAAGTAATATACTTATATAGTACACACACACACACACACACACACACGTCTGTAGAGACATTGAGAAACTCGAGTCCTGTAACGAATCCCTAATCTCAATATCATGGAGTCTGGAATTAAAACTGATGCTTGTAACAACCTACCTGCTACGTACTCTTGAAAAACTGTGCGCAAGTGTTCATAAGGGAAATGTTGCAACAGCACAAGGTGGTCACACCAAAATCTGATTTATTTCAGGTTTTTCACTTTATTGAGTTTTTCTATGACAAATTGATAAAATATATATTCATGGCATTATCATTTACAGCATCCTGTCTTTACCTTTAGTGTTATAAATGTTTGCACAGTACTGAATATGCTGAAAGACACTTACCGAACTACTGTTGGCATCACCTCACAAGCGAAGAACACACTGAGCATAGCAAGAGCCTGAGAAAACAGCAGCCCCACGACCGAGAGCACCAACACCAGGCCCCCATGCAGGTCTGGCACACAGAAAGGAAAACTAAATAAACCCATTTTCAATACTGCAGTATTATCAACAGCAGAGATTGTCAAAGCTTTCTGGCCTAGATCTATTAACAACTCCATGTTGAGCTTTGATCACAAGAATGAGAAACCAATTTACAGATTTTTCTTCATATCTTCATTCACTTGCAGAAATAATCTGTCCCATTTTGTGATTTCCAAGTTTCAATAAATCAACATTTTTATATTATTTTATAATCAAAATCTCAGTTAATAATAAACATTTGCTATAGGAGTCTTCAGTGTATGAATTCATAAAAACTTACTACTACTAAACTTACTGCAGTGACTCACTATTGCAAAGTATGTTTATGAAATGGGACGGACCAGGGCTAGCTGGTTAGCATGCAACTTCAGTAGAAGAAAGGAATAAAGTAATGAAGTTTGATGCTAAACTTGTTTACTGTAGACTGGTAAGTTAACGGATGTTAGTACTAATGTTGGCTATGTTGCATTGAAAAAACATACATATAGTGCTTTTTAATCCAATAATTTATGAAATTCATGATACTAATAAAATAGATAATATATAAATAAAGTTATCATGTTAGAAAATTTGCTTTGGTTCGGCTTCCTCACGTTAGAGGATTCAATTTGAGGCACAAATGCTGCTAAATGTAGTATTAAAATTTAGATGTTGATATTAACATACACTGAGTGAGGGCCAGAAGCAGCAGTGACGACAGTCCAGTGATGATGGCCGAGAGCAGAAGAATACCACGCCGACCGAAGTTATTGACAGTCAAACAGATGAAGATGCAGGCCAGCGCTCCAGTTATCACTCTGAAAAAGTAGCTGAAGTAGAAGTTGGTAGAATAACTGTGCAGATTTCTGGTGAAACAGTATTGAATTCCTGTTCCAATAAACCTGCAAGGTTAGGGAAAAGAGCGTTAGACCATAATCATCTAAGCAAAATAAATCAGTGAGGCAAGATTGATTTAATTGTGATTTACATGGAGAAGACAAAACTCACAGAGTGAAGCTGAGGATGAGGCAGTTTTTCCAGATGATACGAGTCTGACGCAGCTCCAGAACTGAGTGGTACCTTGGTCTGCAGTCTTCTCCATATGTTGTATCTATTTCTGTACACAGAAAATAATAGTAGCAGGTTTTAAATGGAAAATTAAGTTAGTTATTAGTTATAAACCCATAAAGCATATTACAGCATGTCTTCTTTATACCTTATATGTATTAAAAAAGCATTAGAATTTCACGAGATGAGGGAAATAACAATACAACAATTCGTCAAATTATTATGAGATTGAGTCCTTTATAGGCTCTGATAATAGAGTAACAGATCATTCAACTCATTTTGCTCCTTTTTAAAAAAAAAGGCACTTACCTGTAGTATTTTCTTTAGTAATTTAGTAATTTCTCTGCTCCCTGTGTCACTACTTTATTAAAATGTGTACTCTAGAAGATACTTAAATCAAAATAAAATGACCAAAAAAATAAAAGTGAGAAAAACAAATGCTCTCCAGATCAACTCAACACTGCCCATTTCTCTTCTCTCATTGAACCTGTCTGAATTCATTAGTGCCGATTCGTTGCCCTTAAACCTAACAGAGATGTGCATTCAGCAGACATAGCGTGTCCTTATGAGCAGGAAATTTCAGTGCATGGGGAGAAACACAAGTTACTCTAAAGTTATAATTTAGATTAAAGCTGAAACAACTGTCAAATTGACAGAAAGTTAAACAACTTTTCTGATTAATTAAGGCATTAGTTTATGCACACATGAGAAAAATGTATTAGTTCTAGCTTTTCAGTTGTTAGGACTCTGCTTTATGTTTTATGATGTTGTAAACTGAATGGCTTTAGGTTTTGGACAGCTGGTTGGACAAAAACAAGACACTGGGGCTTTTCTGACATGCTTTTAGATTAAATCATTAATCAAGAAATTATTTAGCATCGATTTAGACTCGTTTGGAGACAATAAACACAAACAGCTTTGATCTGATGATAGGAAGTATCTCAAAATTTCGGCATGATTTATTCATGAAAATAAGTTTTGACATTTCAAATCAGTTAAATGTGACAAATCCCATATTGAGTTTTCTGTCAATGTGGAAGGAAAAGACTTGAGTACTTTGTGACCACCAATGACCGTGGCCTACATTTGTGTCTGATCATATGCAATAATGTGAGAGCGAGTACCTGACAGCAGGGTTTCACCAGGGTAGATTTCATCTCGCAGACAAACACCATTCCTGGTGGAGAATTCCTGGAGGCTCCTCTTCACCTGAGGGATCTGAGCTGTGGCAAGGAGCCAGCGAGGAGACTCAGGAAACACTGACGCACAGCTGAGGAAAACAACTCTGGTTATCATATCTCAGAGAGTTCAGACACTATGTAACATCAACAGGCAGGAAAGAATTGCATATTTATATATAGCAATTTGTTATTAGAGACAATTTTCAATAGATTAGGGCTACTTGCTGATGTATAGAACTCGATGTTTTAATTAAACGTGCCTGTGTGTGATGAGTGCTTCGTGTGATTGAGCTGTCTTGTTGTAGTGTTATATAGGTGTCTCTTGTAAAAGCAGTCCTGGGCTCAGTGAGACATCATGAATACATAAATAAAACTGAGTTGTGTTTGTCCATTTAAATTTGTGTGTATATGTGAATTCAGGTGTGGCTGTTACAAAGTGAGACTGGTAGCAAGAACCATTATAAAATCATAAAACTACTGTTAATGCATCACTAAGTAAACACATGCTGTGTCCACCTATACACCCCTAATATTGCCACCTGACTCACCACCAATAAGAAAGCAGAAGGAGCAGAGGCAAAGTGGCCACAGCCTGGAGAACAGGCCAATCGCGGCACAGCACAGCAATGCCTGGCAAGAGCAGTTCTGCAAATACGCCAAAGAAGCCGCTGACCATGGCAACCATGAGACGATGGGGAGGGTCACATAGCTCCAACCCTGAGAGAATGATGGGAACAGAGAGAGAGGGAAGACAGATAACATCAAAACACAGCTGAAGCCAAACTAATACATTTGTCCAAAACCAATCTATTTCCTGTCAGGGCGTCAACCCGCAACACATAAAGCTACTGTTTGTTTTATTTGTTTTTAATGGGATGATTCAAACTGCACAAGGATACCGCTGCCACAAGGACAAAGATATACAATCTTACCAATGCATCAATAGTTTTCTTTTGTATCAACACAAAACCAAGAGAATGCAAATGTGGATTTCATGTCTGGGGTCTGTGACCCGATGGGAAGAGAGTAGGGTTCCTACACCTGACATGCGTCACTTCCATTACTCTTTAAATAGTGTTGATGAAATATTTTTGTCAGGTCAAGAATGAGCTAAATCTTATTTCTTGCATGTTAGGTTTGTGTATTTTTTATTCAGTTGTGTGAACCTAAACTCATGGTGTTTGTATACATAAAATATAACGTTAAAAACACATTTTATATTTCTAAGCATTTCTGGCTCAGGATAAATACCAGCTTGGTTACTTACTAACAAACACAAATCACCATGTACAACAACCTAACCTTTAGCCTTACATCAGCTGATGTTCAATATTAGCATCAAGTTGGATTCTATTACTTAAAAAAAAAACAACAAAAAAAAAAAAGCTAAAACACGAAAGATACTGATGTGGTTGCCATTTGTCAGTTTACAGTTCAAAGTTGGACCCTTTGTGCCTCAGACCAGGCTCATCATCAAGTGTCCATGAGAAATCAAATCCAGCAACTGGTCTGAAGCAAAGCAAAACTCTGCACACTGTCAAGGAAAAAAAACAAATGTTTCAATAGGCTAGATAACATTGTTAGGATGTGATAAAGCGCTTGTAACCTCAGGTACTGGCGTAAACATGCATGGGAGTGCGTCCAGCTGTGTGAGTTTTTGCTGAACTTTAACTTCCTTCCCCCACAGATCTGACCCTGTTTCCAGGGTGACCTTGTTTCCCCAGGGAAACAAAATGAGGAGCTTACTTCCTGCTCACTTCCTTGCCTTGAGATCTGTCCTACTATTGTTTTCTCCTCCCTGTGGAGGAGCAGGCAGGACATTACTAGGAAACATTTCTCACAGACCTTTCAGATCTACCGCAGCCTAACCTAACCCCTCCCAAAATCTGGATTTAATCTAATCCCCGACCTTGCAGGAATGTGGGAGTAAGTTCATATGTCAAAAACAAATAGTGTGCGAGTATGTGCATTGCAAAAAGGACCATGTTATGTACCTAACATCTCCTCCCCCCAGGCAGGAATTTGTACCATTTCTACAAATTGTCATGTAATTACGTTCCCATGCTGCTTCATTCTTTCCAGAAAGAAAACACACTGTATTCAATACACGATGTATCTCAAACCAGCCAGTCATCATGTCATACACAGAATAATGCTGACGACAGGGAGCTTAAGATTAGTCACAGAGGGGCTGTTAACCGGAGAACCCCTAAAAGAGAACAGCTGAGAGGGAGAAGTAAAGAAAAACCCCAACCAGCTGCCTGCTGTCAGTCAGAGCTCAGCACAACACACCTCAGTTGGTCATCAGATGAAAATCCCACACAACACACACCTGTGCAAAGAAGTAATCCAAGTCTGTATCTTTCATTTTACGAGGACATTTGAAACATGTAGTCGATAGCAATGGCCATCTCATGTGTATGACTTATCACTCGAGCTCTATATCGTGTCCCAATTCCATTCTACATACTATTTGTGTTCAGTATATGTTATACATAAACACACGTTTTACACAAATAGGAAAATATACAATACACAGATGTCAAACAAAGAAAAACAACTCTGGTTATTATATCTCAGAGTTCAGACATTATATGTAACATCAACACAGGGGAAAGACTCAGGTGGATACAGGACTTTATTAGTGGATTGAAATAAACCAAAGTTAGAGACACTCAATAACTCAGGTTCTACTTGCTTATGTTTAATCCTTGTTAATGCTTTAATTAAGTGTGCCTGTGTGTGATAACTGAGGTAAAGTAAATAAAAAGTAATAGGAAACGATTAAAATAAACGCATGGCAAATAAACTGTGGCTTTATATAATCAGATCTAATTTTTTAGCAGAAGCTATTCAGTGCATTTACTTCTGCAGTTACTTGGCCTATGGACAATGGCCTTCAAATGCAACAAGGAATTCACAGGAAACTGCAGCAATCACGCAGTGCTACTTGTATTTAATTATGAAAACATATTCCTACTGCTACTGTGATCACATGTGTCACATCAACCCCAACTGAAATCTTACAACTTAACTTCAAAAAGTTTTGAAAAGATTAAACAGTATTATTGCTTTGCTGAGGTGTTCAAACTGGTTACCAACAGCCACTAATTGTTAATTCTAATTATTAATTATTTTGGGGAAAAAAAAAAAAAAAAAAAATCACCATTGTTTCCTAGACATTTATGCAACAGTTAGATTAGTCTAATCACAAAGTATTTTTATTTCATTTTCTTAGTGGGTACATCTTTGGCTTGAGGTTTGTTTGTTTGAGCCTCTGGTATTTCCTCCATGTTAAATGTCATTGAAAATATTTCTCTCACGAGAAGAGGTGGTTACAAAGCCTGACAGTCAGACTCAACTGCCATTTTGTTAATCATGGAATAAATCAGAGATGTGGGCACTTTTCCAAAGGTCACGAATGAGGGTACAAATACTTTTGCTTACAACCTTTATGCTGCAGTAGTAGCATTTCTGCTACTAGCATTAGCACTGTCCATTAATCATACTGTTTTTAAGAGATGATATAAAATCTGTATTTTCTGTGATTAAGAAAACAAAGATGTCTTTACCAAGACAGACATACATTTTCAAGTTTATCCAAGATACCTGAAGAGTATTAGATTAATATAGTCTAATAATTAATACCTAAGTACTAATACTTAAAATACTTACACAATTTGTAATTTGCTTCTTTAAATGAACATTTGGATTTTTCTTATCTTTGACTAAGATACAGTAGCTCACCCAGATGCCAGGTAGAAACACATCTATGAATGTTGTTTTTTGTTTGGGTTTTTTTTTAGTTAAGCGCTAAAAAAAATGTTCAGTTGTTAGGAGTCTGAGTGAACAAAAAAGCATTTGAATCTAAACTGGGAGTCACATGATCACAATTTATGACATTAACATTATGTAACATTTGCATAACATCAGATTTTCTGCATGTGGAAATAAATAGTATGTAATATATTAGTATCTCTCTTTTTTTCTAATGCCCTTATGACAAAGTTGTGCACATCATCTGTTCTGCTTCCATCATTCAGTGTCTGATGGAACAGATAATATCTTTGTATTATCCAGGTCAAAACACAGTGGTTGCAGCAAAACCATAAACTGATAAATCAAATTACTGAAATGAAATTATAATCACTAAGGGTACTCATACACAACAGTGAGACCAAGACATATGGGATTAAAGGATTTCAGCACTAATGAAACTTTGACATTAACATTACCACATCTTGTGGATAGACAATAGTGTTTGTGTGTCTCTCCTCTTTACAACCATCTTCTAATCTCTCTTATTTATCATGTCTGTGTTAGTTTTGATACTCAGTACCATTAATTTTTATATAATTTGGCAACATTAAAATTCCTCTAACAACCATTATTAAAAAGAAGGAATGTGGAAGGAATGTGAACTAACAAAAACATGACATTTGCATAAACACAGTGCCAGCAAATGACTCAGAGTGAAGCGCAGGAATTCAGAAGTGCTCTCAAAAGTAAACAAAGCGGTGAGTCGCTGAGTGTTAAGAAGCTGAGGTTGTTCTCTTTCCGTAGAGGTCGATGACTGAATAAGGCTGCAGAAAGCTTAACTGTAGTTAAATGTGCATGTGCAGGATACTCACTGACAATGTAAGAGGACACAAACACCCCAGCGAGCATGCCACCTTGAGAGAGACGCAGCAGCAGAAACACCAAAGCACTGCTGGACAAACACACTGCAACCCCTAAGAGACTGGACAGGCTAACGGAGAGGAGGAAACTTCGCCGACGACCCAACCTGCAGACAACGGTCACATGCATAAAATAAGCTTTATCAACAAATTGTGCTATTTGTGAAATTATTTAAGAAATCTAAAATAGTTTTACTTATTTTCATAAACAGTTTTATGGGATCTAATTTTTGTTTCATATTTAACTCAAAATGCATTTTCTAAAAGTCAGTTTTTATAAATTTATTTATTAATTTCATTTTCCAGTGTCACTTTCATAATATCTCTTTTATTATAAGTGGTGCTGTCAACACCCTATCACCTTTCAACTACTTATACATCCGTTGTCTGCTAACATAACATGTCCAAACACCTGCTACCAGACAACAAAAGCCATTATGTGTAAATAAATAAACATTTTACAAGAACGTGTTCAGATAAGTTAATTCACAACTGGTTAATTTATGTATATTATACAATTTCATCATGTCCTTTTTCCTTTATTCAATACAGAACCACCTCAGGTTTAATATAAAATGATTGTTACTTACCAGTCGCATAATGTGCCGAGGAAGATGTATCCTAGAATCCATCCTGTCATGAAGCAGATGTGTTGAAAGGGGATTTTCCAGTAGTCATTGCAAACCAGGTTCCACTGAAAAGGAAGACAAAGAAGTACATTGACACATTCTCAAAACAAAACAAAAGATAATAATGACTCGGAGGAGTTAAAATGTTCCATGAGGCGTTGGGGTCACTACATGACACATTATACTACTGGCAACAGTTGTAGTGGTGGGTTTGTATTTAACAATAAGCCTGTTGTTATTCTGTGTTTTTGTTAAATTAAATTCCATGAAAGGCCCAAAAATAATAACATCTTGGAGCACCTCCTAGTAGTTTCAGAGTTCCCTGTCCTGTCTGTGGCTCTCAGCCCCAAGGCCTTTGGTTCTTACTAAAGTAAAAAGTAAGAAGCAAATATTTAGTTTCATCTTTTAAAAATAAATAAATAAATAAATAAAAAAGGTTCAGGGATTGATTAAAATGACTGTAGCTTTTAGCAAGTGGTCAAATGCATTTGTTGGGGAATTGTTTCAGCTGCAGATTAATAATAAGCATATCTATCTGTACATCAAGTGTTGACGTTAACAGGACGGTGTGTGTGTATTTATCTTCTGAACCTGAACCTTTGACATGTTGAAAATGCACTACTGTCTGACATCTGACACTCATGTTTCATCTCAATTTGGTTGGGTGGTAGTTGCCATCTTTGAATCAATCACATTGCAAAAACCAGTGGCTACCTAGGAGTAAGTCAAACTAAAAACTAGTGTGCTTCAGAAAATAGTCAGCAGAGAAGTAGTAAAAAGATACATTGACTATTCTTTCAGTGACATCTACAAATGTTAAATATGTGGATAACTGTATTTCTATTCAAAATGTAATTCATGTAATCAAAGATTAAAAAAGATACAAAAACAAATTGTCATCAGCAAGTTGCGTTCACTCTAATTTGATTACATAACATGCAGAATAAAAGGCTAAAAGTCAAGTAACAAAAAACACAGAAATTTTTCTGTGAGGAAGTAGGAATGTAGATCATGCCCTTCCTAATTGAGTTTAAATGTCTGCTGACAGTGTTATTACATTAGAACCAGGTAGAGCCCAAAGTAGAGTCTGCAAGCAGCACTGCCTGTAAGAAAACTCCTCTCCCCCTCTCATTTTGTCCCCCGTCTCCTCTGCTTTGCTGCCTGTGTACTGCACACAGGGTTAAGGTTAGGGTTAGTGGTGATTCATTGCAGTGATCTTTTTAAAGACAGAGACAGTTGCAACATTTTGGATCAAAGCATCAAAATTAATAAGTTGTATTCAATAGAAGTGAGAACGTCAAATACAAAGTCTGTGTTAATAAATACAGAAAAACAAACTCCTAAGAATAAGACATCCCTGCACAAAGTGCTCGATAGTAATACTCGTGAAATACTAGTTGCATGCTCATCTGCAAAAAAGTGGGATTAGTGCTTTATATATATATATATAAATAAATCTCATACAAATGTGCCTGTTGGACAAACTATGAACAACTCTTATGTAACAAAAGTTGGGTTTTTTTTTTTTTTTGGTTTTTTTTGTTTAGGTTTACAGTTCTCAACGCACGCTACAGAAAGTTGTTTGTATTATTGAGCCAACCCTCATTGACATAAATGGAGCGGACAAAATAATAGAAACACTTGTCAAGATAAGACTGAACATTACAACCTTTATGAGGGAGGATTTATTGCAGGACTGTTGTATTAGACTGATAATCAATAAGAGGGCAATAAAAAGGTTGCCACACACATCAGAAAAAGCGAGCTTTGAAAGTATACATCGCAAATTAGAGACGTGACCAAATTCATTTGCTGCAGGGCCCTAAAGCAGAACAAGAAAACTAAATGTAATATGAGCTTTAGCGTTTGAAAGTACAGGACTATACTCCAAAGCCTTTTTACTTTTGGCAGCCCTGTGTATTTCACACTGATGAGCACTATTGGCATGTGCTCAAGTTTTCCTTTCCCTCAGTGACTGATGTCATGGGCAGAGGAAACTGTTGTTGGTGAAGGAGGTGTTCAGGGTCTCAGGAAGGAACATGGAGGCCTCAGATTTCCCTGTGCCTTTGTTTGTTTGCAAGGGAGGGTCTCCCCACTGCTAGTATCTATTCCCTCACAACCAGAATAAAAAGACAGTAATCATAGGAAAAGTTGGGGGACAATAACCCATAATGATTGATCAGCTGTGTTATAAAATACTGAGGTAAACAGATGTGGTGAGGACGTGTTTTGTTAGATCCTGTAATCAATATTTGCAGACTGGGATGGACCCTTGAGTAGCACAAGACCAATGACGGGCCGAAAAGAAGATTAACACATCTCTGCTGCTTATTTACTCATGTTGCACAATAAGACACAATCACAATATAACCTTCTGTCTGAGTCCAGGCTCTGGTTGTAGCATGGAAGAGACAGTCAAAGACTAAATCAATATACTCAGCTGTCAAACCAAGGGTGGATGCAAAACTCACAACACTTACATTTAGTCTTTTCACAGCTTTAGTAGTTCAGTTAATAACCCTGATGCAAATATATACATATATGTACTAACACTGTTCTTTGTCTCAGAGGCAGCCATTTGTCCCCTGCCTGGCTGGGTCCTTACCTTTGTCCCTGAGAGACTGTAGCAGACAGCAGATAAGCAGGAGAGGGGAAAAAAGGAAGCAAAGTTTGTGCAAATATTGACTGAATGCTGCCAAAAGCTGTCTTCATGACCACTTACACCTCCAGAGGAGACAACCACTTGGTCTGAGTGGAAACAGGGACAAAGTTGAAATGACAAGATCAAGGAGAGTGTCCCCTCCAGACTGAGAGGAATTACAAGGAGTCAAACTGGATCCAGCTGTTTTAAACTCAGCCTTGGGTCAATTCAGGGATTCATCTCTGAGGCCACTATTAACCCAGCAGCCCACACAGGCCTCAGTGATGAGCTGCACGGCAGGAGCGTCTCTTACCTCAGTGACAAAGTTGCTCTGGAGCCCCGCTGCATGGGCGTACTCCCACCCTCTGGTGCAGGACACCCTCTGCCGGGGCACATTTTCGGAGAGGTCGGAGGTGTTGGGTGGGTACTTGTAGAGTTCACAGTGGCTGAGGCCGGTGCCGTTCACCCAGGGGATGGTGAGGTTGAGGTATCCCTGTCTGGAGAAGTTGCTGAGGAGGAAAGTGGAGGGCAGCAGCTGCGGGTCCGGCTTGCAGTGGTACGTGTCCGGGATCAGGGTGTAAAAGACGTCGCTGATTAGATTCAACACGACCGCGAAGTTGGGGAACCAGCTGAAAACGACCGCGACGCGGTTGTAGCGCCCGTAGCCGCCGGAGCGAGGGAAGAGCTTCGTCTCGTAGTCCATCTGGAGACCAACGCTGGCGGAGAGAGACGCCTCTGTGGCCATGGCGCAGCCAGTGCGCACACTCCACCACTGAGAGAGGCGGCGGCAGGTAAGACGAGAAGTGGGAGGAGGAGGAGGA
>CM076648.1:13148358-13333358 GCA_038496675.1 Rachycentron canadum
GGGGGGGGGGGGAGGGGGGTATGCTGCGTTGCCCTCCTGACACACCTGATGGCTGTTAGTGACTCATGCCTGGGTGTCCCTGAGTCTGAACTATTTTTACTCAGACACATAGATCAGCTGCAACTGAACTTACCAAAGCTACTCAGGGATAAAACAAACCACACATCCATTTTCAGTATTAAAAAGAAGTTAGTCCAAACATTTAGATAGTCCCTTGTTCAAACTAACTAAAATCCTACAATTCCCACAATGCAATCCTGCATCACATTTCTCCCTGTGTCCTTAAATGGCCAATCATTTGGGCCACAGCTGATGAGGTTATCAGGTTAAAATGCAGGATTGATTTTACTCAGCTCTGCATTAATAAGCTGCATCATGTTTTTGTTGGTTTGATGCAGTGCTCAGTGATGTGGATGTGTTTATTCAGGCTGCTGTTGTACTGTTGAGTGTAACTTGACTACTAGTTGTTTGATGAGTAGGTCAGTTGATGGAAAGGCTTGTTTCCTAGTTGAGCAGATGACTTGTGTTTGTGTCATGAAATCTTAAATTAGACTGAAAACTAATACACGTCTTCATGGGTGAAACAAGTTGCAAGAAAATGTTTTATTTCTGTACAGCCTACAAAAACCATGACTCAGAACAAACAGGATTTTTAACCTTGTGGCCATGAAGTTCATCATGTTCACTGCAGTGAAAATAGGTAGGTAGGTTTGGTGTAATGTTACTTTGCTCACACATTTCTGACACCAAGCGTAGTAACCTCTGCCTGCTTTACACACCAGCTGGTCTCTTAGACCAAGTAAGACCACTATAATAATGTGTAGTATAGAGATCAATATTATCATTATTAAAGGATGGAGTCTATGTCAGAGATAGTGTCACACGAATGTTATGTAAGACAAGATGACTGAAAACTTGGGCCCAGCTTTGAGAAAATGGGACTGATGATTTGGTTGTACTACTTTAACTGTGTTTATTTTGATTGGTTTAAATGAACTAAAACCTTATTGATATTGTTCGAATATATACCTTTTCTTTAGGTACATTTTCAAATGCAGACTTTCCTTATGTGTGGTCATATTTTGCGTGTGTCAGAAATGATTAGTGGCAACTTTATTATGCAGTTGCACACGAGAAAGAGTTTACATCACAACATAAACAACACAAACACAAAACCAAGAAGCAGAGGGCAGCTGGTAATATTTCAAAATTTTATTAACGAACATAATCTCTGAGGAACAACAGCAGTTCTCGCGCTCTCTGTACATGCAACTGTAGAAAATAACAATTTAGAATTTTTACTTTTCAGTTTTAGTCTTTTTTTTGCCATCCATCCTCATTTTCAGGTTCTCTCATTTTTATTTTTTTATGTCTTTTTTTCTTTATTTTTTTTTGCAGGAAATCAACAACAGCTAGAGGTGAAAGTACTGGATTTCTGTTACAGCACTGACGATAGCATCAACAACCCCCTCATATACCTGCCCCCACCCCCCCTCCCCCTTAGCTGCTCCATCAATATGTACACAAATAAACTACATTGTACAAATAAAAAAAATGTTACATTGTTACATCATAATCACCGGCAGCGAGCGCACGCAGCTCGTTGCTGTTAGAACCCCACATTCTACGCAATTTTTCAGACTAGTACAAAGAGGAGGGTGCAAAACGTCCTGGG
This sequence comes from Rachycentron canadum, assembly GCA_038496675.1. Classification (NCBI taxonomy): domain Eukaryota; kingdom Metazoa; phylum Chordata; class Actinopteri; order Carangiformes; family Rachycentridae; genus Rachycentron; species Rachycentron canadum. Next base: position 13,150,034 of record CM076648.1, read on the forward strand.
AGGTTTTATTTACAGAGCTATGTACAGTATGTCTCTTTCACGCATTACAAGGAGGAAAATTTACACAGCGGAGACCAACTTCAACTCAAAACATACCACAGGTGTCAGAAAAAACAAAAAGATAATAAATAGGTTATTCCTCACCATTTAAAGAGTAGTTCTCCATGCTTTTTATTAGTCATTTCCATTCTAAAAAAAAGGAACAAAGAAACAGCTACAGTCTCGATTTTAATTAAAAAAACAAACAAACAAAAAAAAAACTAGAAAAAAGGCTTGAAATCGTGATTCTATATTATGAAAAAATAGCAATTATGTATATTTATGTCCCATAAGAAAAAACAAATAACAAATCTAAAATAAACATGAATGCAAGGAGAGTAGAGGTAATATGTTGCTGACTGAGGTGGTGTCAGGCTAGAATCTGTATCACCACGGCCAAGTGCTCTACTGTGCATCTGAGGACTGATGTGTGTTTGTGTCTGTGTTCAATTGATCCAGAAATCAGTCTTTTGTAAGCTGAATATTCACACTGGAGAATCAATGTGGATAGATGTGTTTAGTCTATTGCTCTATGCAGCTGTGTACCGCATACCAGGGGAGAAATCACCTGCCCGGTGTATCAACCATCACCATTTCAAGCCTTTGTGGTTCAAATAAATGATTACAGGAGTAAAAACAAAGGTAGGGCATGAAAAAAAAAAAAAAAAAAAAGTGACACATGAAACGGAAACACACGATGTCTTGTAAACAATAGTGAGAGGGTGTTGTCGGTCAGGGCATAGTATAACGGTATACATTCTGCTCGATAAGCAACGTGATTGACATGCCACTGGTGTTTATGCTTTAATTAGGAACAAAACCCCTAAGATAAACACAACATTCAAAACTACTTACACTGAGCTAAAAAACACACAAGGATTCTGTGAACAAAAGACACCCACTGCCCTCTTCCCAAAAACTGTAAGAAACAAACGACAAAATAAAAACAAAATCAAGACAAACGGGGGTTTAAAAACCAATATTTCTGGCTATTTGTATCCAAATATGTGTGTATATGTATAACAACCAGGGTGTGTGTATCTCTCAAAAATATCCAGGACTATACATCTAGCCACCTTGTCTGCACAGTGTAATAGCAACAACCATTGCACTTGACTAGACATACCATACACAGCTATGCTGACTGACAGTGTGTAAATAACTTAAAAGTTTCAGATAATATTGCCATCAGGATACATGAGCAGCTCTCACACACAGACAGGCAGCCTGTGGTAGGTCGGGAAAGCTTTCCAAAACCAAGACCCACGAAAAATAGAGAATCAACACAAGTCATCACAAATCAACGTTTCAACGGGATTTTGAACTGAGGACAAAAAGACAGAAAGAAAAAAAGAACCGGTCTATTCAGGAGTAAGCTATTTCTTTCCCCTCCACTGTTTCTGTTAATGTCTGTTCACTTTTTGGTTAATTCTGAGAAGATTTAAGTCTCGTAACTGTTCACTCGGGCCTGACACAGGAACACGATTATGGCAAATGTCACCACACAACAGAGTCATTTAAGGAAATAACCTAACATTTAAAATCCCTGACAACAAAAGCCAAACCCCTTGTAGATTAAACATTGATAAAAACTTAGATGGCTAATTTGAGTGGGGCTAATGTTTGTTTTTTTTTTTAGCCTATTATGATTTCACTGACTACTAAACTGAGGGAATTAAACTCCCTATGGGCTGTAATAAAATTTAAATACATTTAAAAACACCCAGTGAAAGGCCACAGGTCTCATGCAAAGCCAAATAAGGTTCTTGACATTTCTGACACACTGATCCATGGTGCCATCCAGTGAGTAAAGTTGGAACAGCACCAAGAAATTAAGCTGCTCTCCAATAACAGACAAGGGGCAAACAGACTGACAGGACAATGCTAGGAGTCAGTATGGAATGAAACCTTTCAGAGGCTTTTATAACTCTTCAGACGAGCTGGGAGAACAGAACATACGATGAAATACTGAAAGACCCGTGTCTTGTTGGTTTTAGACAATGATGTTTTGTGATGATTAGAAATTATATTAGTCCAATTATTGTAAATTAAAAACAAGGAAAAGGAATTTGAAACCATACTACATTAATGCGATGGTATCGCTCGTGAATGACATCTCTCTAACTTTCATCCCACCGATATATATCTATGTGACTTTGCCCAACAATGAGTACATTTTTTTTTTTCACTGAAAAAGGCATTTTCTTGGTTCGAAATTTTTCAGATATAATTGTGTAGTAAAGCAATGAATAATAATCCTCTGTCTATTCTTTAAATAAATCCTCAACAATTATTCTGCTACATCTGAGGGACTATATGGTTGGCCTGTGGGAGGCCGGTTTAATCCAGAAGTGTCAGCTATTTGTGTTGTGGTGATCCACGTCCAGGTGAGATGCCTTACCTAACCCTGGACTGGATCTACAGATGGGATCATACAACTGTGCACTAGAGTCTTTCAAATACTGACAGAATCGTGTACACATTTTGGCCCATGGATATGAAGGGGGGAAAGTGCTGCCCAAAAGTGAACTGTACATAAAAAGATAATTTTTATTTCTTTTATGTTTTTTCTTTACACTTAACTGAGTGATATTACAGTACATAGGTTATTTACAACTGTGCAGTAATGTGTGGCAAAATAAATTATCTAGAAGGCAGCAAGAATACATTGGTTAACGAATATAAAAACTGTACATAATTTACGGAATACAACTTTTTTTCAGTTTTCTTTTGTTTTTTTTTCCATTAAACTAATATTGGCTCTGTAGTGTTTCAAGTCACTTCCTCAGAAACAATGAAATGCCCAAGTAAAGAAATAGACAAAAACAATATTTCTCTCCTCCTGCCAAACCACAATTTCTCAATAGTCTCTTTGAATCTCAACATTCGTTATGTTTGTTTCTTCTGGTTGTCCTGTGGTGTTTTTGCAGTCCATGGCGATCTGATGTGTTTGTGTCGGAGCAAGCAGGGTGTCTGAGGAACGCTCCGGTCTGTCCTCAGTGATCCATGCCTGTCCTCTTCTGTTTAGCCAGGCTGAGAGGCTGCAGGGTCAGTCTCTCCTCTCAGACGCTTGGCCCTGACGCGCACACACATCGCTAACCCTTTGCTGTATTCCGACCTGCTGCAGGCTCTGCTGCACTACTGTATAGCCAGGCCTGGTGCAGAGAAGCAAAAGGGCGTCCTCTGGGTGTTCTACCTTATAACCCCAAAACCATCAGCGGCTGATTCTAGCTTCCTGGTCTGTCCATCCCAGCTGTCTTGCTGTAGATACACCCTGAAGATCCACATGATGCACCACAACTCTGTTGACTTCCTCTGGATCAGCGCTGGACTCGGTGTAGTTTTCCTGGTCCACCCGGAGCCCTGGGTCAACAGGGGAGTCTTCTCCTCAGTCCTCCCTCAGGACAGGCACCACACTGCTGGGAGAGCTCTTTTCTGATACCTCCTCCCAGTGGTGGTGGTGGGTCTATTGAAGCAGGGACCAAAAATGAACGCAGAAAATATATCTCTGTCCCCGATCTCACTGTAACTGAGCACTGAGGAGTTGTGCCCCGATGTCAGAGCCTTAAAGCAAAAACTGTTTCTGCTTCTCACACTCTGATCAAACAATAGCGTAAAAACTTTGAGGATGAAAGTGCAAGTTGTGTATTTTCTTTTTCCCCAGTAAAAACATGTTTCCTTCTTCATGGAAGGGAATTGAGAGCAAGTTTTTCATCTTTACTTTTTCTATAGAATATAATTTTTTCATATCTAAAGTCCTCTGTCAAACTTGCTAGCCCTTTCCATTCGTTCTGTTCAACGAAGTCTCTTTGAGAAGAAGTGATTCAGACGAAGTTTGCTCTCTATCTGTGAGCACAGGTGTGTCATGCAGGCAACAGGACAAAGTCATCATTGACATCGACCATTGGCACGTAGAAGGACGGCACTTCGTTGACACAGAGGGACTTGTGCCCTGCTGGGTCCAGCTCTTGAACCTTCAACTGCCACTCCATCCTTTGCACTGCGTTGAGCGCTGCTGCCTCATGCTGTTGTCGCATCAACAAACACGTCTGGGAAAAGAAGCAAAGCATAAACCCACTTGGTATATACAGATTATGATATCAATACCTGTAACTGGTGACAGCACAGCACTGTAATCACTGCAGCGTGCCGACACTTACCTTCATGCGGTCATATTTATCATCCACATCCTGGATCCAGGAAATGAACTGACGAGCATTGAAGCGATCTCTCACAGATTTGTTCTCATCACCCTGAGAGCACAGAACAATTTATAATATTGATCATGTGACGAATTAAGTAATAATTGGCTGCTTCTAATAAAATATATCATAACTGACTTAAAGTGTATATTTACACATTTCCTACCTGGCTCTCTGATGGCATATTGTATACTTCAGAGTCCAAGAGCATGGTGCAAGCACTGAATGGCACAGCCTGATTGGCTATTGTCCTGGCTGCTCTGCAATGGACCCTTAAAACCTCCTGTTCGCAGGAAACAATCAGCTTCTCCTATGAACCGTAAAACAAAGATAATGAAAATATATATTCATTGTAAAGTTGGACATGAGGCCAACCAACGGGTTGGCTGGTGAGATTATTAGAAAAAGGTCTTGAAAGCTGCACAGTATATTCCTTACCCGTTCTATGCTATGTTGCAACCTGAGCTTTCCTCTTACTGCCTCCTGTTGTCTGAAGAGCTCCTTCAGAGGTTCTGACAGTGATGGGGGTGGGGCAATCTAATGATAAAATACAATGCAAGATTTGTTGACATTTATACAATAAGATAAGTTCTTGCCATGCGCTAATATATGTCTTTTGAATTGCTTTACAGCTAACAAAATTTTACCACAGTCAAACCAACTCACTACTTTGACTGGGAAAAAATATGGTAACTTACCACAGGGATGTGAAGTTTGCTGAGGGGCTTGCCATCCAGCAGGTAGGAGCCAGTGTAGGTCACATATTCAGCGTAACACTGCGGTGCCTGTGGGGTGATGTAGCACAAAATCTTCCTCTTTTCCTCAATCTTCTTCCTGATCTGCAGGTACTCAAAGTAAGGGTTTGAACGGTCACTGTGGTAGGGCTCGATGTCATCCAGCTTGATGGCATTTACTACAACAGCCAAAGTTTGCTGAATCATTTCCCTGGTCTGCTGCATTGCTGTGTTTACCAGCTGGACCTGGACCTGCTGCCCAGCAGAACGTGGAAATTTCCTCTTCCGTGGGTGCTGGGTCTGGGACTCCTCTTCGTCCAGAGGGCGAACTTTTGCTGTCTTACTGAGAACCACTGATGCAGAAGATGTGACAGAAGTAGGTACAGACACTGCAGGGGTTGAAATAGATGCAGTAGAGGATACACTAAGCACTGACTCTTTGTCTTTCTTCAAAGCTGAGAGGGAAGAGGCTATGGTGGGTGTTGGAGTTCTTGTAGGAATCGGGTTGATGCTCACGGCTGGACTGGTCGTTACAAGGGTGGCAGTGGCAGACGAGGTTATTACGCTGGAGGTAGGAGGGACAGCAGCAGCAGAGGGATTGTTCTTGGCGCGATTGCGGGTCATCCTTTGAGGGATTTCATCCACTTTCTTGGGGACATCTACTGTGGTGGACACAGTGGTCAGGGTTGCCGGTGTTAGCTTGGATGTGGTCTCCTGAGTGTCTGGTAGTTCCACTGTGGTGGAGAGGGTGACTGTCACTGGGGGATGAGGAAGAGGACTGCATGACACAGATTCTGCTACAGGCTCAGACAACTCCTCCTGTCTCACATCTGTTTTAACAGCAGGCATTGAATCCAGGGGTAACTGCAACGACTCAGTGAGGGAGTGGATCTGTATGTGATGTTGCTGACTGGCATCTGGTTTCACAGATGAATACAACATATTGGGGTCTGATTCATCAGGTCCTACATAAGGTCCTTTTCTTTCCAGTTGTTGAGTGAGAGAAAGAGAAGTGTTGACAGGTACATTCTGAGATTCAGGATCCAGCTCTTGCTGGAAGTTGGCATGTGGCGATGGTACAACTAAATCCTGGCTGGTAGGTTCTCCCAAACCTAGGTCTCCAGCAGGGCATGTCGTCTTAGCCAGGCTTGGTAGGTCAACCTCCATTATGCCTGGGTCGTCTCTGTCTGTAATAGTATGTCTGATGTGAGTCTGCACAGTTTTGTTGTGGTCAGCTAGTTCAGGGTCTCGAGGCTCAGCTTCCTCTGACTTGTCTGGTAGTGGTAGATCAGGCAAGGAGAACGGTCCCAGGTCATCTAGTTCATCTGCATCAGCCGAGAATGGGTCTGCCCAAGGAACCACGGGCTCAGGGCCCACAGCTGGAGCCATGTGGCCCTCAGTGGTAGCACCGAAACTGTGTGTGCTCTGTCTGCTGTCTGGTTCGACACATGTTGTCTCTGTATCCATCTGGTGACTATCCTCTAAGCTGGGTTTGTTGCAGTCCTGGAAGAAAGACTCTAGCCTATTGGAGGACGATGAAGTGTTTAAATAGTTGGGTTCTATAGCTGAGTCGTGCCTCTCTGGGGAGGGGATGTCAGCCACAGCCTCCTTCTGCTCATCAAAATCTTCTGGGTCCTCTTTGTGCCACCTATTCCAGGTAGCATAAGGAGAAGTGACAGAGGGGTGTCCAGACAAGTGCTGCATGTCGCTGTCTGAATGGGAGTAAGGACTGGTTATTTTGGAGACGGCAGCTTCTATCTCCCCATATGTCCTGTGGGGTGATTTGAGGTCCATATCAGGGTTCCAGCCCATACTGTGATCAAAACAGTTCTCTCCTTGGTTGGTTGCAGAGTGCGTGGGGGAGAGCTGGTGGACTTCTGGATCCTGTCGGTCTGGAGACTCTGCAGGCCAGCTCTTCCTCAGAGGGTCCTCAACTGGAGGGGAAAAGGAACATGGCTCCCTTGTTTGCTCAGGCTCCTCCACTGCACAGTGCTCTCCATCAACTCTCTCATCCATATCTTCTACTTCCTCATCATCCTCCTCTTCTTCTTCCTCCTCCTCTTGCTCCTGTTCTTCTGTGACAGAAGGAAGATCTGAGAGGACCAGATTAGGCTCACTGTGGTGAGGCTCAGAGATATCATCGATGTCCAGGGGTGGCAAAGCAGCAGGAGCTGGGGTTGGTGGTGCAGCAATGTCAAAGCAGGGCTCCTGGGGGTCTGGTCTGTGAACCGGTGTAGAGGGTTTGGGCAAGAAACTGTATACACTCTCAGGAAGGTGTTCATTGCCCTCAGTGCTAGCAAGAGCTGGTGCTGCCACATCTGGAGATGGATGGGCAGGCTCCCGTCGAGGGGACAACATGCCCATTGGGGAGAAATAGGGAGATGACAGGCACTCTAGCCTATCCACTGTTGCCGATTTGTCCTCTAGAGTTTGTGAGGAAGCTGATGGATCAAAGTCAGCCTCTGCATCACTCTGCTGTCTAAGGAACTTGTCGGCTTCAGCCTTGAACTCATCCTCCAGAGGCCTGCGGACATCTGACGATGCAGAGCGACTAACAAGTGGCAGCTGAAGGTTCTTTGCAGGAGTAGGGCAGGTGCCCTCCTGGAAACTCTGGGAGTTAGAGTACCTGCTGGGTGGAGAACAAAAAACACATTAGAAAATATTCATTAATTCAACAGAATATACAACTTTTAGATGGTATAGTGTATGCATATATATATAGTAATACTCTTTACTACGTTTAAATACCTTTCGAAGAAGGATGGGGAGCAGGCATTCATTGACATAGTCATTGCCGATGAGTTCTGACAGTCCAATGCATCCAAAATAATGTCAGGGTAATCTTCTGCACTGCATGATGGGGTACGCGGAGTTTGCATTACTTCCTCGTAACTGGGGCCGGAGATGACGGATGTTGGTGTGGGGACACCAGTTGGCCTGTTTTGATCTGGCCTAGGAGAAGCGGGGAGGTGCTCCTTCATTTGGTGGCCACCCAGCCAGTCCTTTGAGTTTTGACTGTCTGAAGGCTGGAACTTCCTGCCTGGGGACATCATTTGAGCAGGCAGACCCACATCCTTCAGCTTCTTCTCTTTCAGACCAGACTCCAGGCTGTTGGATTTCTTAGAGGATAGGTCGCTACGGTTTTTCCGTACTTCCTCTGTGGACTTTGTCTTGTCCTTCAGTTTAGGGTCCCCTGATTTGGGTCTTAGCTTCTCCATCTGCTTCATCCTTTCTTTGTGTCTCTTGTGGCGCTCTTCAATCTCCTGGTCTTTCAGACTCAACATCTGACCAAAACTTGTCATTTGATAATCACCATCTACCAGCAGTTTTTCACGTGGTCGATTATCTTTCCGCACCGTGTCTTTGGACTGAGTGAGCTTTTCGTTTTCCTCCTTAACCTTAGATTTACTGTGATCCATTCTGTTGTCTTTATCCAATGCATCCCGATTTCTGTCTTTTTTCATATCAAATTTAGGACTGTCTTCTTTTGACCTGTCTTTCAGGACAGTGACCTGTGGGCTGTCTTTCAAGCCAGACTTCACATCCTCTTTGGAGTGTTTAAATGACCCAAAGCCATCAATGTACTTATTCTTCTCCTCCTTAATTTTTTCCTTATGTTTCTCCTTTTTCTTTTTGTCCCTCATCCTGTCACTGATGACACCGCTTGCTTTGTCTTTGTCCTTTTTGGACATCTCTTTTTCGAATTCCAATGTTTTGTCAAAGTCGTCTTCACCGTCTCCCTTACCTCCGTATGGAAATGTGTAAGGGTCTGCCTCTAAAGGCATGGGCTCTTTCTCAAAAGGTAGGCTCTCTCTGCGGCTGTAGGACTCTCTGATCTCCTCTGTCTTGTCACGTTTGTCTCCTTTGTCTTTCTTGACCTTTTCTTTGTCCTTGTCATGGCTTTTCTTGGACGAAGATGAAGATGAATGGCGGTGTCTTTCTTTCTCTCTGAACTTGTCCTGGGGTGTCGATATGGACAAGGAGTCTCTCCTGTCCTCAGACACATCAGTGAGACTGATGGAGTCATAGTAACTAGTGAGGATGGGATCATGACCTCTGTCAGTGAAACTATCTGAAGAGATTTCACTATTCTTGTCATTGGAGTCATCCTTATAGTCATTCATAGCTTCCTCTTCCAGCTTTTCCAAGAGAGATTTTTCATTCTCACCATTGCCTTTTGAGGGTTTCCTTTCCTTAGAATGATCCAGCTTGTCTTTATATTTACTTTTTGTCTTTTCCTCACTGATGTCCCTCTTGTCCAGAAGCTTCTGCTTATTCTTCTTCTCTTGGTTTGAGTCCACTGACATTCTGTCTTTTCTTTCCTTATGTTTCGCATCAACAGAATCTTTCTTGTCTTTGTTGTGTTTCTCTAGGGAGCTTTTTCGCTCTTTACTTGTGTCAAATGTGGCCTTTTCTTTTTTCTTTTCTTTGTGTTCTTTGTCTTTTGCCTTTTCTGTGTTATGTTTAGCCTCTGCAGAAGATTTTCTGATTTTTTCTGAAGGGAAGTGATCCAGCTCATCTTGATCAGGTGTTGAGTCTTTTCTGAGGGAGTCAGACACAAGTACACCGCCATTGTAGCTGTCCTCATCATCATCACTTTCGTCTGTGAATATGTCTGCTATCTTGTACCATGTTTTTTCCCGGATTTTCTCTGTTTTTCTTTCCTCTTTCTTTAGCTCCAAGAAATCTTTCTCTCTGTCAGCATGTTTGTCTTGAAAGGCCTTTTCTTTCTTGTCCTTGGTCTGTTCTGAAGACATCTTTCGATCTTTGTCTTTGCCATGAGACTCCTTATGTTTGTCTTTAGCTCCTTCCTTCTTGTCCTTAGAGCCCCGGTCTGCATCCTTTTCTTTGACAGGTTTTTCCATGGAGCTCTTTTCACTCTTCTCCTTCTCTAGATCAGCTCCTCTGTCTTTTGTCTTATCTTTGTGCTTGTCTGTTTTAGTCTTTTCTCGCTTTTCCGTCCCCTCACCCTTCTTTTCCTTCTCTTTTCCAGAGTGGTTTCTTTCTCTCATATCACATGATTTACCAACATCAATGTCTTTGAATAAAATATCATTACTATATTCATCTCTTAAAGATTCCTGTTTGATTTTAATGTCCTTTCTTTCCTTCATGGACTCATATGAATCTTTACGATCTCGACTGCTGTCCAGAGAATCTTTGTCTTTTTTGTCTTTGACTGCGTCTGTGGACTCCTTCCGCTTCTTTTCTTTTTCCACTGAGTGACTAGAGTTTAATTTTTGTTTTTCTGACCAGTCTTTTTTCTTTTCATTTGTCTTTTCAGAGGAGTCTTTGTCTTTCTTCCTGGAGGTGGCCTCTTTCTCAGATCTTTTCTCATTGTGATCCGATTTCTTGTCCTTGACTTTGTTTTCTTTCCTCCTAGTCTCTTCCTTAACAGTCTCGACAATTAGTTTAACAGCATTGTTGGCTTTGTACTCCTTGTACTCTTTGACAGGAGCGTCCCAACTGTCTTCTCCGTAGAGGGAGGAGTCAGAGGACATCTCTGAGCCCCATCTGTCATGATGGTCATCTGAGGCACTGAGCTTTGTATCCTCTAGGTTCAGGAAACGGTTGTTAACGTCATAGCCTTCATACTCAGACTCTTCTTTCTGTGCTTTGTCTTTTTTACATTTCTCTTTCTCCTCCTTGGTGTTTTTCTCCTTGTCCACCTTTAGATGCTTTTCCTCTTTCTGCTCACTCTTCCTGTCTGCCTTTGAAGAGGACTTTTCCTTGGACTTTTTCTTTTTCTCCTCTTTGTGAGCTTTTTGTTTATCCTCCTTGGGTTTCTCCTTCTCTTTGACATTTCTATCCTTGTCTGATTTTACAGGCTTCTCCCTCTCCTCCTTATTTGTCTTGTCCTTGGTGGAGTCCTTTGTTTTCTTATTTTTCTCTTCCTTTGCTGTTCTATGCAGGTCTTTACCAGATGACCAATCTTTATCCTCTGACTTGCTTTTCGAAAGCCTGTCCTCCTTTTTTGAATGGTCTTTTTCGTGTTTGGATAACTTGACTTTGCTCTCAGCTGGGGATTCAGATTCAACAATTAGGGACTTCTGCCTTGAATCATCAAAATCAAAAGAATAGCTCTTGACAAATTTCTCATTCATGTCTTGATTAAGCACTAGACTGGGAGCTTTGTCCTTTTCCTTATTTTTGTGCTTGTGTTTTACTTTATGCTTTTTCAGCACTTTGCCATCTACATCGGTTTTGGAGACCGCACTGTCTGCATTAGAGTTTTTATAGAGCTCTGAATTTTTCTTGTCTGTGTTGCTGTGCGCATTGTTATTCTTCTTTTTATTCTCCTGTGCTTTCCTCTTAACTTGTTTTATTGACTCAACACTGGAATCAGCAGAGGAGTAGTCAGATTCACTCGACAGTCTTGTTCTGACTGAATCTGACAGAGAACTGACGTCTGAGTCCCATGTTGGCGATGACACAGTCTTCCATCCATCTGTCCTCCACTGCTTTGGATGCTGTTCTGCTAATGACGGTGCTTGTTTCTGAGAGTTCAAGTTTCCATGGGAAGAGGAGGAGGATGCATTAAAGCCAGGGGATTCTTTTAGGCTCTGTGCAGAAGAGTCCTTTATACTATTTGAGCCCTTGTCATCCTCACTTTCCATATCTCCACAATCAGAATCAGATGTACAGAATTTGTCATTGACTTTACCAAACCTGACTTCTTTACTGACATTATTTTTACTCTCCTTCTTCCGCTTCTTTTTTACTTTATTCTTGTCTTTCTGTTGTTTAGAGCTCATGCTGCCAGAGTCTCTAGCCTTGGTATTTGTTTGCTGGGCTTGTTGCCGTGGCGTGGGCGCTGGTGTGAAACACAACGTCCTATCGTCCTCGTCTGAACTGTTACTGTCAGAGATAATCCGCCTGACAGTTTTCTTTGGTGTGAGCGAGTTGCTTTTGGAATAGGTTTTGACCTCCATCTTGGGTATGGAGATGAAGCTGTTGGCCTTGCTGATCGAGTCCTTACGGAAGTCTTTTTTCAAGAGGTGCTTATCATCCACAGGAGGAACACGTTCCTCCTCGTCATCCTCGTCAAATTCGTATTCATCTTTGACGGGTGTGACAGCAGATTTGGGAGGGTCAACGGTTTTCCCTTTCAACTTCAGGCCCTTCTCAAACTCTGAGTCTGTGTTATTGCCATCAACAGAGCTGGACGGGGCAAACGAGGGGGCATCTTCCTCCTCTGACGATTCTGTGACAGTAAGGAGACACAATAATTAGACAATTTAGAATAACACTAACAGCCCCACCTATAGAAGTTATAATAACTTATATATCTTGTAGCACTCAAGTAATTAGGTAAGTCAGATTTAATTTTACATACCTGATGAACTTTCTTCACTTGAAGTGTAAGTGCCTTTCCCCAGCAATAGATTCAGCATTGTTGGAGAGTTGGCAACCTTCAGTGGTGTTTCACCTCTCCTGTTGCTTTGACGTGGGTCCCCTCCATACCGTAAAAGCAGTTTAACCACCTGAAACAAATAGAACATTTCATTAATGTAAATTTAAAGAGGTAATGTTACTCAGTCTTGTGGTTCAAAACTTAGGAGGTCAGAAGACACAAAGTTAAAGTGGAAATCTTTAAGATTTTGAAGATTATGAAGTTGATGGTATTGGAAAATTACCATTTTCTACTGCTTCTACTTCTACAGCTCAGAGTTGACCTTTATTATTGGAAGTACAATGAGCAGTCAGTTAGATGTAGAGCCGTGACAAGCTGCACATCTCCGGCTTCACAGCCAGGTAACCAGCTCCTTTCACTCTACCCTACTGTTTGCAGACTCATGCCATCTGCAGCATGAAATCAATTCATGGTTGCTCACAGAATGATGGAAACAGGCCGGCCACTGCCTGACTTCTTTTGTTCTGCTGCCCCCGGTGATTCAGTAATTTGTACTATGAAAATACAATCCAGTTATTGTAGGTTTCACCAACTCAAACAGGAATGACATCTTTGAGACTGCTACTTTAATGCACCACTAACTTCATATGTATTATCTGATTATGTGCATGACTCACAAACAAGCTAATGATGCCTGGTTCTATGGTTTTGTCTTCAGAATTGAAAGATATCATTTTGTGCGTTCCCACTTTGGTTGTAATATTGAGATAATTCAGACATGACCTGCCTCTACAAACTATGCACTTTTACTTTACCTTGAAATGTCCATTGTTAGATGCATCGTGTAAAGGGGTGTCATCATCCAGACCCTTGGTGTTGACCTCTGCTCCGGCTGCCAGCAGCTGCTTGGCCACATCATAGTACCCCCTATTGCACGCTTCATGCAATGCAGTCCAGCCTAAGCATAAAAAGAATTGTGAGAGAAGTGTACATAATATATATATATATATATATATATATATATATATCGCTTCATACTCAAAGTAATAAAACAGTCTATTAAAGAGCTTCTCACCTGCAAAGTCTTTTACATTCACATCAGCTCCTTCGCTGATGAGCTCCTTGATGCGGCGTACCTCTCCACGGATTGCTGCTCTGTGCAGCCGAGTCTCTCCTCTCTCATTCCGTTTATTCACTTTGTCTTTGGTTTTAGATGCAGAGTTTGGCGTTCCCTTCTGACCCAGACTGGACTGTGACTGATGCTTTGGTGTTGTGTCTGTTGATAGGAGATAGACACTTCACTTCAACACTAGAACAGTTTTGTATGGCACATTTCTGAAGAATTTTCCCCTCTTGTGTGTATTTGGTTATTGTTTCTACTATGAATATCAGTGTATTCAACTTAATTCACTTATGCTTTCAGCCAGAAGGGGGCAGTCTTACTCAAACAGTCAGCAGTAAAGTGGCTGGACTTACTTCACTTGAGCTCATTTCATCACATTTACAAGATTAAACAGAAGCCTTAATCACATTTACATTATTGAGTTTGCATAGCTATTGTCCCAAATGATATTTGAAACACACTCACTTAATCTATGTCCATGCCTTCAGGCATGCAACAAAGGAATTAACATAAATAAAAGTGGCTATGCATTGGTCCTCACCTAATTCTATCTCAAATGCCAACAATAAGAGAAAAAATACAATGTTGCAACAATAATACTATTTTAGGTATCTAATACATTTAAGGCCAAATGACTGTCTACTAAAATAAATGTACCATTTGAGAGGCCATAAGGTGGTTGTAAATTTAATGAAAAATCACCTAACAGCAGAAGAAATACAGTATATAACTAATGAACAAAAATAAACGCTTGCAGGCCTTTTGTCTAGATGTCTGCTGTGATTTCACTCAGATGCTGAGATTGCACCATTAGTTTCAGACTAATGCAATACCAACGGGGGAAGTTTCATTTCCTTTATGGTCCAATGCTGTACTTTAGAAAAAATAATTGCACTACTGTGGATGAACCAACATGACTATTACAGCTGCAGAGACAAAAAAAAAAAACAAAAAACAAAAAAAAAAACAAAACACTTTCACACTTTCACTGCCAGTGTAGCTAAACATTGAAGTTGGAATGAAAATTCATGTAGATTGGCTTGCCTAACTAGATTCAAATTCAGCAACTGGTCCTGTCAAGAGGCACAGAGTACAACCAAGAAAATAAACAAAAACAATTAGTCCCATGCCACACCCCCAGTCGCTCTCTCAAACCCACCTTCATCACTCTCCCACACACAAACACTGTGCACATATAAAACTCTGCCCCATCCTTTTCCTCGTCTGCCACCCATCCACAGAAGACGTGGTCTCCATGATAAGCACGCACCTGGACTGTTGACGGACTCCTCAGCTGTCATTTGCATGAGCAAGGCCACCTGCTGCCGCTCAGAGAGGGGGTACCCGGCCCGGATCCCTGGCATCCCCATTCCAAACGGCAAGCCCGCCTTCCGGGTGTTGGTGGGCTCCTTTTTAATCCGCTTCCGCTCTGGACCTGGTTTCTCTGTAATGAAAGTGATAGTGATTTATTGGGCTGCATAGACACAAGTACATGTTTATTCACACACACATAAACAAATTTAATTTATTGAACCATAAGGAACGAGAGAGTAATAGCTGTGTTATTAGTGTTATACTAATGAAGGCATTCAATAACATGCTGTAATTATTTATTGGGTAAACTGATTATCCATCTCTCTCGTGACAACAAAAACACAAGTGCTAAACTCGGAGCACCTCAACATTCATGACAGTTTTCAAAAGACTACTTGTAAATGTTTACTTGTTGTCCTGGAACTGGTTAGTGTTGTCAGAACAAAAGGCAAAGGAAAAAATTATGATTCAAATGGTCATTACGACCAACACTTTTCCTTCCCTTTGTGAATTTCCACTAAAACAAACAACCTACCCCATCTTTGCTCACATACTACATCTTAAATATGTAGTCCAGTTTGTAAGCTATTTGGCGGTAGTAGGAGGTGACTTTTGTATTAATACCCAGCTGCCCCTGAGGAAGGGAGGGGCCAACAGGCAGTGTGTTTATGTGTCTGTCTGTCTCCAAGCCAATCACCCTGAATTGAGAAGAGAGCAAAGAGGGTGTGACTTGGCAGAACCACAGTTATTACGAAATAGTTGGTGTACATTTCAATTCAACATGGCCTTGCCAAGGTCACCACATGCCTGCCTGCGTGCCTGCCAGGCTTACTGGAGACACAGTGCTACTGGACAAAAGCAGCTGCTCCACAAAGACACACCCAGCAATTATTTTCAGTGGCCACATACCATTTGATCACCCTTATGGAGGGTAAAGCTATACATAACTATAACACTTCTTCACTGACAGGAAACAGTTCCTTCAGCCTAACAAGAAAAGACTATCAAAATACAGACAGGCAGCAAATTCAAATGTGCATGTACAGAGAAAGCAGTAGAGTGTTGGTTGTGTCTCGGTGTGATTTCTGTGGCACTTTTCTCATTCCAAATCTGGTCTCATTGCTCAAGGCCACACAAACCCAAGTAAATAAGGCAAGGAGAAAGCATGGCGGCTCGCGCTTCCGGTGGCTAAAGGCTTTCCAGGAAAATATTTTTCCAGTCACAAGTACAGAGCTGATGAACTTTCACTAACATCTGTGAACACTTACAGCTAATGTACCCCCACCCCTCTTTGATACACTCTCACGTTCTCCAAAGCATTTGCCATTTAGACACATTCCTTCTGCTAAGACTTTAACAGCATGAACCACAGAAGGAGTCCAAACATGTTTTTTGAGCGGCACAACAGAGAAAGTGCTACGCTTGCCTTTCCATACTATGTTTACAAGACTGGGAACCAGGAAGGCAGTTATTACCCTGATGCACCCATGCAGAAGCATGCTACTCAACAACACACAAGGCTAAGTCTCGACTGATTTCAACATCGCCACGAGAATTTAAGCAAAGATACAGATCAAATGGTTTTAATAAACACAGCTCTGTCCAGTGTCTGAAATTATTTATCATCATGTGAACAAAAAATACACATCGTGTGTGGATTACTGAATTACACAATCACAAAAAATTACACAACAGTCTGTGCCTTCTCCTATAGGATGCCTTTCTTCTGGATGCCTATTTAGGGAACCCTGCTGGGGCCCTAATGTGTCTCAGTAAAATGATATTACTCAGCTTACAGACAGGGTTGAAACCTAACTCCCCTTACTGCTTGAAACTTGACTAACAAGATAAGAGAAAAGGAGAATAAAAAAAGAACGTAAGCTGGCTAGGGACAGTCACCCAATGAATAGACTGCCTGCCAAATGAGGGGGCCACATCAAATGTAAATGTCAGGTGATAATAGAGGCAGATTTTGATACGGCAGGCAGACAATACTACAGTGTAAGCTAACAGCAAAACAAAGAGACTGTCTGGTTCAGTCAGCCAACAAACATCATAACAAGAAGAACCACTCCAACCAGTCTGACCAGGTATGTTTGACCATAGCATGTTAACCTGAAAAAAGAAATTGTGTTTAGGGACTCATAAAAATTGCATAAACAGGAAGTTAAAGGAGAAGAGGCAGGAAGTGGCCAACAGGATGTTTTGTCAATGCTTTGTATTAAGCAAGAGGGACTCCTAAATATATGGTATGAGCATAGTATGGTGCACAATGCTCTGTTTGTCATTTCTGTCCAGCTGGCACATTTGTTACATATTGCTTTAATCAGCTGGGCAGCTTCTGTCTGCTAGTTTTATACAGAGTCAGTTTGAGTCTGGGACACTGAAAGACAAAGTCTGTGTTAAAACCTGGGGGGAAAGGGTTAGCATGGGCCTAAGAGCTCAGCACACCACGGTCTCCTTCTCTACAACCCACTCTACATGGCTCAGCTCACCTTCAAAGTTCACAAAACTGTCTCAATGGGAATTGCAAAATACATTTAATATCCTAGAAGGCTGCAAATGACACAAAAGAGCACCTGACTTAGACCACACAATAGTGAGCTGGCTAAATTTGTTCAGCCAATAAGTTTTGTATCAAGTTTAATGTGGGTCTGCGCAGACATGGTATGGTGCTGCGTGGAAGGCCTCATTCAGCTCCTCCGTGATTGCTCATTTTAATGCCAATATAGGTAATCACACAATTCTGCTGCTGTAACAGTTTTTATGTTTGTTTTTGGACATTGTCTCAAATTTCTTTTAACTTTGAGTAACTAAAAGCCACAATTAAATCACTGTCTGACACACACATATAAAATTCAAAGATCATTGATTACACAATTAGTCAAAAAAAATTATGCAAATTATGCAATGCCTAAAATAAACCTCATAATGTTTCTTATCTGACCAACAGGCAAAAAGCAAGGGCAGCGTATCCTTATATGTAAGCAATCTGACACTAATTGGTTTGGTGCCATTTGACTGAGATTAATCTACTCATTAAAGCAATGTAAAATATGTCAACAACTTGTTTGCCTGCAGCCAAACACAGCACATATGATCACACAGAGTGACATGAGGTAACAGAATGAAGTTATTGGGCTGCATTATTTTTATTGTTTGTTTTCCAATTGTTGTGGTGCTTCAGTGAGGCTGCAGCACTTCACAAAAAAACCTGAAAACACTAGTTGTTTTCACATGTAAACATCATTTTCAGAATTATCCTTGTTGGTGTGGGCGTAGTCGTGATCTGACAAGATTGTTCTACCATCTATGCCTGAAGTCTGGTTGCTTTTTTGGATAGTGGTGGTGAGGAGGAAGAGGGGAGAGAAGAGCGGAAGAAAAATGACCTCAGGAAGGAGGAATGTTGCTGTCGACCAATCCTCAGGAGGAGGTCAAGGGAGGCTTGGTGATTCTGCAAAGGGAGGGATGAGCATTGAAGTTTTGAGGGCTCTGATTTGATCTGAATAATCTGCACTGTTATCCAGAGACATACAGTCAGTACATACTCCTGCCCTTCATCTAGCCTCCTTATAGGCCCTTGTAATATTTGTAAACACTAAGCAGGCAACTACAATGTGCATGCTAATTAGAAGCCAAGTTGGTGGCAATATATAAAAGCAGCATCAGCATTGCTGCAAAGGCCTTTTTGACATTAGAGAAATAGGCAATGCTTTGAACTACAGTCCATTAAATTTCATTTTATTACATTTTATAACATTTTATGTTGCAGCCTTATGCTAAAGTGTGTGTATATATATATTTTTTAAATGTCATCTCATCAATCTACACTTAATACCAGATGAAAAGGTGAAAAGATAATTTTAGGAAAAAAAATACTGAAATATCACACTGAATGAAGTATTATGACACTATGACTCAGGTACCTACTATTTGTCTTAAACGTCTTTCTACACTTGTGGTAAATTCAGCTGATTGGACATGAGTTGGAAAGACACCCAACTCACAGCAAAAACCAAGCCATAAGAAGGAAGGAGCTGCCTGCAGAGCTCGGAGACAGGATTGTGTCGAGGGAGACACTTCCAAATTTCCAGAAAGATAAAACTCACTGCAGCAGTCCATTTGGCTTAATGACAGAGTGAAGTTTGGGGGGGAGGAGGAAAAAAAAAACAAAAAAACAACCAAGAATCACCTAAACAAGATTCTCTGGTCTGATGAAACTGAGACTGAACTGATTGGTCTCAGTTTTATGTGTCATATTAGTAGGAAACCAGATATGACAAATCGAATAAGTTGTTAGAAGTTTTGCCCACACACGCTCTCTCAAACAAAGTGAACACTAGGTCCTTGGTCACCTGTCTTACCAAGGCCCTTCTCCACTGATTACTAAGTTTGGCCGTGTGGCCAGTTCTTTAAAAATAATGGTGGCCACCGTGCTCTTGGGAACCTTCAGTAGCTCCACACAGGTAGACTCCAAAGTCCAATCAATTCAATCAAAGAAACATCTCAAAGATGATCAAGTGAAATGGAATACATTTGACCTACATTTCAAGTGTCATAGCAAAGGGGCCGAATGCTTTTGTCAATTTGATATTTTAATTTTTTTCTTTTAAATAAACTTGTGCAAATGTCTCACTCATAATAAAGCTACTGAGCATACATTGATTTATCTTATTTTAGCATAAGGTAGCAACACTAAAAAATGTGAAAAATTGAAGAGGTCTGAACACTTTCTGAATGCACTGAGCATTTAATGCCAGCCCAAGCTCAGGCTAGAGCAGATCTTTTATTTGTCATTCATCAGAAGACAATTTCCAAAGTTATATTTGAACATGCCTGCAAAGAACAAGGTTGAGACATTTTCTAAAGGGAGGAAAATAAGTAAGTAAATATTATAAAGGGATATATATAAAGGGACTCTGCCTAGAATAATGCACATTCTTATACAAAGACACTTGATTTGATATATTTCCCTTTTTCACCTTGAAGTTATTATCAAGCAAACCTGAATCTAAAGTATTAACACATTGAGCAGAAAAACAGCTAATTCAAAGGAAGAAAACAAAATTCTGCTAGTTTTTGGTCTAACTCTACATTCCTCTCTTACAGACTATGTAATTTTACTTAATTTCCCCTTATTTAAACTTTCAATTTAAACTTAGTTTAGGCCAAGGACAAGGCTGCAGAATATTTTGGTATACAATGTTATACCACATGATCATAGAGCCACAGGGGAATGGAGTAGGGTTGAGAGGGGGTGGGTGTGCTGTGATGTGTCAGAGGTGTAAAATTTTGCAGAGAGGCTAGACACTGACCCAGCAGGGTCAGAACTTGAAAGGCAAGTCAGACTATAAAACACAGATATGCAGAAACAATTGAATATATAGTTGAGAAAGGTATGCAGACACATCAGCCTACAACATGCATAGATACAGAACAAATAAAGTTATCTGTCCAAGTATAAGGCTAGTCACTACTAAGACAAAATAATTTTCCCGATGCAATACAATATATTCTAGTGAACCTAATGAAAAGTGCTACAGTGATAGATATTAGTAAATCAATCGTGAAAAATGTTTGAATTATATAATGACACGAGGCTTGAAACTTCCAGGCGTCTATGGATTGTGAACACAAGAAACTAATAAGAGACAATTATTCACTTCACTCTCCACAACCCTGCTGGTAAAATGTTTTATGGACTAATGAAACTAAGCTTGAATTGAAAAAGAGCACTACATACAAACATCAACATTCAAACTGTGAACTGCGGTTGCTGATGCCAGAAGAGATTTGAGCACTTGGTCAACTCCAAGGGTTAACCGATTTTGTCCACCAGCCCTGTGAATGGGTATGTTCAATAAAGATACAAAATTATAACCGTTTGTGTGATATTAGCCAGGGGACAACTGTTTGTCTGCAGTTGTGACTCAGCTAAAAGTTAGATTACATTTATAACCAATTAACACAGAACAAGCTAATGCCACTACAGAGTTGAAAGTCAAGGGCTGAAAGACCATACAGCCCAATCCAACAACAGGTCATGATATTAGCATACTAACAGCCTATCCTGCTATTGTTCCTAAAACAAGAGTTCACACCTCCCCTTACTGAGGGGGGTGGGTTTGACCCGCTTCTTGGAGGAGCTATGAGAAGCAGCTAAAGAAAGCCAATAGGTAAATAATATGAAACCAGCAAATAAGTAAAATAATAATAATATTACACAACAATCATAGATTATTCCTGAAGCAACAGTACACTTAATCTTGCAACATAAGAGTGTGCAAAAGGCAGTGACATGAACACAAATACTACAGGGATTCAAGAAGTAATGAGGAAGTTAGAGCCTCTCAATCTAACATTTCACATTTTCATAATTCCCTTGAGCTACACAGTAATTACACACAAGCTAACATGTCTACAAAATACATCTCCAATCTTTCTGAACTTGACCCCAAACCATGGCAGTCAGCTGTTGCAACAAAAAAACAAAACAAAAAACACAGTTTTAGCTTTCCAGTCTGGAGTGGAAAGCCTTTTTCAAGTCTAATTGCTGAACATAAACCAATGTAGCAACTCAGCCAATGCTGATGATGAAGGCTGTTACCAAAGCCTCTGAGTTGGACCATTATCAACAAACTAAATCCTGAACCCTTAAAGCCCAAAGTCAAACAAGCATGAGCAGTAGTCCTTCTCTCCCTAATTAAAGAAAACACAAAGCCAGAGCCTTACCAAAGCCAGACCTGGTCAGGCCTGTACGTTATACAAATCCTCACTTAATTGGATCATGGTTTTATGTGGTCGTCCTCTCCTTTCTGTCTGTGATTGTAGGAATAAACTCCTTGGTTCTGCCACAGACACACAGCTGACTTGAAGCTAGAGCTGAGAGCCCTTTCACTTCACAAAGCCCAACCCCCCCTAGTACAGAGGATGGCTACCTACTCTTGGCAGCTTTAGAGGATGTGATGCAACAACTCCCATTCCTTTTTGATTCCCACTTTTAAATCCCATGGAGGTGGAGATATCAAAACATACAAGTAAATGCATCTCAATATTCTCTTACCCGAGTCAGAATCTTTCTGGTCTCCATTAGCTCCAGCAGTGAAGGGCAGCTTCCTTTTAGGGGCCTTTTCTTTCATCTCTTTGACCCCATCACTGCGATCCAATTTGGGAGTCTTGTTTGACAACACTTTATCCTGTGGAGGGGACAAATCAGAAGATGAGCACTGCAAGCAACATGATTAAGAGATAAAAGAGCTTTGATCAGAATAAAGACTAACAGCACTGTAATTTCAACAATATCTAGTTGAAACGAGATGTTTGCCAAAAGAGACAGATACGTATGAGCTAACTGTGGATCCTGGAGCCTCTTCCTGTGTTCAGTGCTGTTCTCTGCCCTGACTCTTTTTGCCATTATGGGCTTTACAAACCAAAACTTTTCAATGGAGTTTCCTCCTACACTCCTGCTTCCCTGGCCACGGCACAAAGAGCCAGGCACAGGGAGAGGAGGCCATGCTGACGCCGACTCAGCTTTGTGGTCTACAGCTGTTGGAAACAATCACAAGCCCAAGTCTATGTGCTATCAGCACATGTAAATACTTGTGTTTGTTCAATGTTTCTTTACTGTATTAGGATCTTATAGTGATAGTGACTTGGTTATCCTGACTAGCAGCTTTATCACAGTTTGAACTGAAAAGTAGTTGTGTGTGTTATTTTTTTGAACAATGCACTAATTGCAGATACTAAAATACTTATCATAAATTACAAGAGCTCAAGGTGATATCTTCACAATGTTTGGATAACTAGCTAAAACAGACAGCATTTGAATGTATAACTAGCAACAGTTCATTATTTTTTCTTGATACAGGAACTTGTACCAACCAATTTAAAATGCTTTTAGTAATATTGTAAACAGTTATGGCAATTGTAGAGTGCACTGATGTATTAATAAGGCATAAACAAAGAACTGAACTGAAAGGAATTATTTTGAAAAAAAATAGCATAGCAGACCCAGGACTATATTTGGGTAAAATGGAATAAAAACAAAACAAAAAACACCCTTACTTTACAGAAATAACAGTTGCACACAACTTTCGAGAATTTGTTAGAAACAAAAAAACTTAAAGTAAATGCATATGGCAGTGTGCATGGTACAAATTGAAGTAGCGTGAGGCACCATGAAGTCTTTCCACTTTACAACAGTAATGACAGTGATCCAGATGTGTGCAGACAGACGGTGGCTTTGTATTTTTTTTTCCATCCAGCACTAAAATTAGACAAATCTGATGCACTCTTTATTAACCGCAAAATCCAGACCACAGAACTGCTGGGAGACAGTAAAGTAAAAGTAAGAATGTATCAATAATGAGATTATTGCCATGTAAAAATAAGATTGTGCCTTCTACAATTACATTAGTGTTTATGTGTAAGCTGAATTCATCCCCCGGAATTTAGTAGTTGATACCAGAATATGTCAGACAGTGACTCTGATTGTGCAATGCCGTTTTTTGACACCGTTGAATTTGTATTGACCTTTATGGGAAATAAACATTATAGGAATAAGCTCTCAGAGAAGGGGGAATTTCCACCAGTAATGGATTCAATCCATTGTGAATCCCAAATGTATATGTCACATTTCTCAATCCTATAGAAATTGCAACCTAACATTTAAAGGTACAAAGAAAGTGAATATTTTGGTACAAAGGCCCAGATTTGTTTTATCACTGTACTTCAATCTTCTGTCTCATAATGGAGATGCAGGTCAGATGTAATGTACACAGACTCACTTTATTTCACTTAATTTCTCAGTCATACCTTCTGTCCCCTACTCCTCTCTTTCTGTCCTCAGGGCAGGTTTTCCATTATGTGTCGACTCTTTGAACTCCTCCCCCTGCCCTGCCCCAGTCATAAGACTATGATGTCATGGTACAGTAGAGACAAACAGTGTCAGCTACAGTTAGCTGATCTCTCTCTCTCTTTCTCTCGCTCCCTTTCTCTCTCCCTCTCTCCCTCTCCACTCACATCCACAAAGGCTTTTTTCAAGAGAATTCACAATTCATGCGACAGCACGATGCCCACATCTGGCATGTGCAAAACCTACAGTACATCTAAGTGGGCAACTAAAAACTGAAATAGTGATTTCTATGAAAGATGAACAAAAAAAAAACATTACATGTATAGCTTGTTTCTACACACAAATCTCACTGGCAGAAAATTATAAAATCACCAAAGAGCTTATCACTAGTTAGATTGTGTTTTTCCAAAATAAAATTGAAAGAAAGCTTTGACATCTAGACTTTCCTCAGATCTACCTTCACAAGACACCCTGTTTGGTGGTCTCCTAGCAATGCCTGCTCTTTTCGTCTCACTCCGTTTTCCACCCACCCCTGTGCGCTTCATTCCCTCCCTCCCTCCATGCCAGAGTCTGATGCAATCCTTTGCAGAGGGCTGTAAATCCATGCCTGCATAAGCTGTATGTCTCCTCTCTTCGCCTCTTGGTGCTGCTGCTGGTAACTTAACAGTTGGCACACACAATGACATCATCAACATGCGCCTTACACTTTGTTAAACTGCAAACAACATGACTGTAACTGTGTTAAATTTAGGAGATGTTTTCCCTCATAACTCATTTCAAGAGTGAATTTGTCTTAACAGGCCAATGAGGCTTCAGGTGCTTTTAAATGTGGTTGAAAAATGCAGTGTTTTTTTTGGCCTGAATTTCATAGATATACACACAGCATTCAATGATTCAGTATACAATAGGTTATTGTTTAAGTGTGCTACAAGGTGGTCCTAGAAAAGCTGTAAAATATGGAGTAGCTACACTTACAGTTAGAGGTAAATACATCAAATGGGACCAATGAGAAAAATAAAAAAAAATAAAGACAGAAAAAATACACTAAATAATCTATCTGCTATTAGCTGATCTTTGGTGCCAGCTGATATCATGACCGGCCTACAACATGTTTGGGTTTGAATTGTGGAGTCATGTTTGGTGACAGGTTTTTAAGCATCTATTCTATCCTATAAAATGTCACCTGATTGACATAAATGACATTATAGACAATGGAAAACTTTCATAAAGCTTTCTTCCTCCACAGAGAGATCAGATTCAACGGCAGAATGATGGTCTGTCTACTATTCCAAAACCAATTTTCTTTTGTCTTTTAGCCAACTTTGTGTCTGGTCTATAAGGATTTATAATTGTTAATGATGCAGTGGTTTATTGTCATGTTTCAAGGACAAAATGAAACTGGAACTGGGATTATATGATGTATACAAATTTGTTTTCTTTGTGTATTGTGTGTGTGTGCATATGTGAAAGTGTGCTCATGTTTTTTCAGTCTTACCTTCTTCCCAGCCTGCTTTTCCACCATATCGGTGTTGAGTGGGAAGTGGTCCAGCTGGGGGGTTTTAGAACCCCCACCTTTGGGCATCGTTCAGCTCTCCCCACGCCAAGCTTCATTCACGCTGCCATTGCATCGTCATCAACCGTCTGGAACAAAGAGAAAGAAAAAAAGAGAAGGTGGGGGAGGTTAGCACCTGGCCACTATGTTTCTTTGAAAACACATTTACACACTGGCAGACGATGCAGCCATTAGCGGTACATCAAGCACTCTATTTTCAACCATTACATCCATGCTCTGGAGAAAGAGCAGCTGAGAGGGAGGACAGCAGACTGTGGCACCTAAAAAGCTTATAGAGAAAGAAAATTCCTTAAAACATGCTTGGTAATATGTGGTAGTTTTAAAGCAAGAGGCTCGTTTTTCAGCCATACTACAACTAATGCAATAGTGCACTGGATTTTAAAAACAACAGGACAGACCCTGCAGGATATTGCATAACCCCAATGTTGTGGACTACAACACAAACAGCTGGGGAATGTCTTCAGGAACGTGACTGGTACGTCTCAACAAGAGCCCTAAGAGCTCCTTACCATCACAGCTAGCTATCCCTTGTAATTGTGGGTTTTACAGTCTAACTGTCCTAATTCATGACATCCGTGCCATAGTCAGCTGAGAGAATGGACCATGCCCACCTCATAGTAACAACTTGAAATCAACCTGGTAAGTTTTTTTTAATCATGAACTTAGAGAACAGATATCTACTTTGTCCTGTGCATGTATGTGTATTACTATCCACTGCCTTCTTTCATGAAGAGAGGCCTTGAACCTCACAGGGCCATGAATTAATCATACATTCCATCCCTCAGTTCTGCCCTCCATAATGCACTCTCTCCTCTGAGTGCGTCCAAGTATGATCATCCTTGGGACTGAATGAGTGAGTGAGCAGATGAGACCATGGCTGCATTATTTTTTCTCTACTCTGAGACACTGGCACTCCTATCTTCCCTGGCGCCACTTCCATCTCCCCACCCCTCCCCCACTCTCCTTCCTTTCCCTCAGCAGTTATCCTACTCAAAGAATGCTATTTATATCCCTCCAGTCAAGTCAGTCAAGTCAAGACAGCCAGCCAGCCAGCCAACCAGAGAGGCACACAACTACAGAGGATGTACTGCTCCCCTTTTCCTGGTGTATGGAAAGAGACACAGCAAACCACAGTCCCCATCCTCTCTTCCATGGCTCAGTGTTTCTCCCTCTTTGCTACTGCTGGGCACTTACTTCAACCAGCCATAAACTCCCACCTCTCACCACACCAAACAACGTGGCAGGAAGGTCGACTACTCTAAGAAATAAACAAACCTTGCAACACACGCACAGACACACACACACCAAAACTGGGTCAGCTGGGCTTCTAGAACAATAATCTCTGCACTATTTCAGGACTACTATGATGGGCGGTTACAGCAACTGAGCATTTCGCTGACATGTGAAATACAGGAAAATTATATTTGCAAGCAGTCACACAAAGGTACACATGAAGAGGAAAGCCTGCTCAAAACCAGGGCTCATTTCTTTTGTAATTACACCAAAATCAGAAGATACACAACATCTGCTAACAGTGTGTATCTAAGCGTATATTTCACACAGTAAG
Source organism: Rachycentron canadum (assembly GCA_038496675.1). Lineage (NCBI taxonomy): Eukaryota > Metazoa > Chordata > Actinopteri > Carangiformes > Rachycentridae > Rachycentron > Rachycentron canadum. Next base: position 13,176,794 of record CM076648.1, read on the forward strand.
GTGTTATTACTGCTAAATAGTTGATTAATTCCATATGGGCATCTGTGTGCACGAGTGTATGAGTGTTTTGACCAGTTTGCACTAAGTTTATCCTGAAAAGTAAAGCATATCATATCCTTTGTGATACAAGTTCCTCTTTAGACCTTCAATTTTTTAATCTAAACTGCTGTAAATAAGCTTGTACAACATAGTTAGAACAAAAACAACAATGCAGTTAAAAGGTGTTAAGGTATTAAACACTAAAGCAGTGTTGCAGTGTTTACGCTATGCTTGGGATAATGCATGTAACAAACAAACCAAATTTCTGACATTCTTAAAGAGAACAATAACTAGAATGACACCCAGGGTCTCCCTAGGTCTGCCAAGGCCAATCACTCCTACACACTGGTCAGATCCAGATTATCATCTGACAATGTTAAAAAATCCTGATCCTAATGTGTCCTTCTCTGACACATGCTTCATCCAAATAAACAAAAACAGACAAGCAACAACAACATAACCTCCTTAGTGGAGGTAACGATAACAAAATACCCCTCCTATACCGAGTAGTTGCCACACTTCACTGCTTGGAGTGCTTTGGAACACCACGTGTAACACTGAGAATATTTTTAATCATTGTTCCTTTTGGTCATCTTGCAGGTACACCTTCACATAAGTTTCTTTTTAGGGTTAGGGTTAAGAACAATAATCTACTAAATTATGAAAGATCACGAGGCTACGTGGTGAGTACAGGTGGAGGTGACCGTTCAATATGAAAAAAACAAAAGACTTTATTTTAAGGGCTTAGTGCTAAATAAATAAAATAAATAAAGTGTTAAATCATCTTTATGTAATTATTATAACAAGATAGTCAGGTTTAAGATGTGGTTGACTGACTGACTATTGCCAGCTGATCTAGTAATACTCATGATCCGATAACAGAAAAAAAGACAGGAGCAGCCTTGTTGAGTTTAATGTTTTATGTACAGTGTCAATCAAGTTAAACTTGGCCATGGAAAAGACTGCAGAAAGGAGAGGTGAGCCAGAGAAGCAATCTCTTCCAAATGAAGGACAGAACCTGCCAGTAGTACTCTCCAACCCCTCTGTCTCCCCTGCATAAACGCACACAGACACACACACACCTTTCTTGCTATGTCCCCCGTTACTTTCTCTGTTCATCGTCCTGTAGCATCCTCTCTATCCTCTGAGCCACTCCCTCTGCGGTCAGATAGAGGCCAACACTCCAGCATATTGCAGCATATTGTGTGCACACTACCAGATGCACTAACACACACACCACAAGCACACTTTCAGTAGGATGTCTAAATTACCTTGTCTGTGTCTTACAATTAGTGAAGCTTGGGCAAAATGAGCACTGGCCATTTCATTAAGAACAACTTATTTCTCCAGATGAAATAGTTTTTGTACAATATGTTATGTGCCCAGCAAGCGGTTCCATCAGCAGATTCAATAACAGTGTAAAATTAGGATGCATAAATACACTCTACAGTTACTAAGGAGTGACAGTTCTCCATATAAAACTGAACGAAATGAAATGCACTACAACTAACAGGTCTTAATAATAAAAACGCTATTTTTTGTTTTAGACCTAGACTAAAACTGTCAAACCTACAAGTCTCATGGACCAATTTCTACCCTACTAAGTTTTAGAATTGAAAGAAATTCTTCTACGTTGTGCACGCTTGATGATATACAAGGAGAAAAAAATACAGCAATGGGAAAACATAAAGATGTTAACACACACAGATGAGAAGAAGACAAGAGAAAGTGCAGGTGCAAAGATGAAAAGCAGTTGTTTGCTCCAACCCCGTGCCACTCCTAACTCGTGACTCGTGACTCTCATTGTACACACAAAACACACCTCAAATTTTCCACACTGACAGCTGAACACCACAGCAGCTGCATGCAGGGATGGGCATGTTGCTCTCCGTCTGCCTGTCTGTGTGCGAGTGTGAGCGACTGTGTGTGTGTGTTGTGTTGCCAATTGCACAATCAGACACAAATCAGCAGCACACTCAGTCAACTGATATCTTGGTGTTGGTTAACAAATATCCTGGATTACACATAGTAACATCAAGAGAAGCTGCTGTTCTACAGGTCTGTGTCCTCATGCCAGATATGTGTTGAGATTGTGTTGTCACAAAATACAAGAGTTTATAGTTTTCTGAATTACACCTAAGCCGCCATTCTTCTATAGCAATACAGTCAAAATTAATTTGGAGATTTTAAATATATTTTCAAAATTTTTCACAACAGTTGACATCAAACTTGAAACACTGCTTTGACTGAGCCCGTCCAACACACGTCAGGTTTCAGCCAGATTTGACTGACACAGCCTGTAGTACTTTCATTATGCAAATCCCACTATTACAAACCATAAGTTACAAACAATACAAACCAAGATGTTTATACTTGCCACAGTGCTGCACCCATTTTTTTTTTTTTTAAAGAGTTATTGTTTATCTGTCATTATTTACAAATTCTGATCAAGTCTTAGGTTAAAGATCAGCTCCAAGTTAAGCCTGAGGACAATTAATTGTTGACTTGAGTGCAACTCCAGCACACGTCTCTGTATTACCTATCTTTGCATCAAACCTCCCACTAGTTTTTATTTCCTTTGATTAATTATGATTTTATACATCTAAACAAACCTAAGATAGATGAAAAGGTCTTAGAGTTATTGTGATATTGACATTGTAGAAGATCATCCAGTACCCTGCAGTGCCTGTGGCAGTCTTATTGACGTGTCATGCAGGGGAATGGTCTATAGAAGGACAGCAGCAGCAGCTAGCTAGCCTGTTTGGTGTGCAAATAAAGCCAGCCGGGCTCGACTGCTGTATCCTGGCAACCAGAGCCCAGCTTGGCTGCTCAGTCCCTGACCTGGGCCCATTCACTTTATTATAAACCTGTGTAGAGAAAGAAGAGGCCAACACATGAACACACACAGACATGTGCTAACACATACACAAGTGCTGAAAGCAAAGATGCATTATGCCAGAACAGAACTGTGAGCTAACAAAAGGAGTGAGAAAGGAGCAGAATTACTCTGTGCATGTGGCTGTATCAAAGAACAGTGATTATCTGTACTTCTTGCAGGTGGAGACCAAGCTTCTACGTGAATTTTCATTGTCTGCTTTCAGAAAATATATGGGTTTAGTTTTCTAGGCTAAACACTTGATAAACAAGGTTTAATTTGGGTTTCAGCACAGCAAAAGTTTTTGGGTTAAACAAAACTGTATGATCATTTATTTTCCTACTTAATAAAAGGTTGTCATGCTTTGATGTAGATATGAGCAGCAGGTGATATACAAGGGCATCTGGAAATGACAAAATATATTTGAAATGTGAGTGAGTGGGAGTGGTTCTATTATCCATAAGGCTCTAGGAGCAGGGAGAGCCAGAGAGCAAGAGTGGAGTGAGATGTGGGGAGGAATCCAATCACTTGGTCTGATTTCCTATTCTGGGCACGTTCACTCTGCCTTACACCTCTCTGTTCCATCCAATAACAGCTCAGTGCTTGCTGCCTGCCTGCCTGCCAGTCTGGTAAATCATACCGTCTTTGCCAGTGACCTCGCTAAAATAGTTGCAGGCCCATATATATATGCAGCTAGGCTACAGGAGAGGCCAGAGACAATCTAGTGCTTTTTGGCTCTTCTCTCTCCAATCCCTCAGCTTCATCAGTGCTCTGACTCATTCTCATTTCTTCCCCCTCTCCTCCCTGAGTACTTCTCTCTCATCTGCCTTTCTCTCTATTCTCAATATCTCTCTCTCCTCTCACAGGCAAAAGCCTGACATTGCCACAGCAACGTGTCAGTGCACACACACACGCACACGCACACACTTGGAAAGCCTGTTGCCTAGCAACTCAAGGATGAGACAGATGCAGGCCTATCAGAGAAGCTAGTGAAAGAGCCGTGAACAGAGAAAGGGAACCTATTGACAGAGAAGTGCCTCTGCATATCAACCTCAAGCAATGAGGATTCAAACACTTTTCTGGCCTTTGGATCACCATCTGACCAAACAGAGCCATTTCACTCATTCACAGACTCCAATGTCATTTCTAACACTGATACTACACAGGAGTGCAGAGTTAGTTGTATACACTTAACGAGTGTTTCTACACTGCAAAATAGTCAGGACAATGACACGAGGCTCTGCAGTAAAACTGTTCTACTCCTGAAAACATTAAAGCTTGGAGTAAATACATTATGTAGCAACACAATCAATGTAAGATAGCACCACTATAACAACAACAGCAGCAGCAAAGACAACAACAACAAAAAAAAGGCACTTCAAAACATTAGCTGAAACCACATTATCTGCTCCAATTCCCAGGATAGCTTGGCCTTATTTTCACATGCCGAACCCCCTGACTGTGAAGTTGTCAAGCAGGAATGATGGAAGAACGCGTTACACTTACATATACACAGTATGTGTGTGGTGGCTTCCCACTTCCAGCCCTAACCTTAAGTTGCACCCACATTGAACAGCTCACTGAATTGAAATCCCGAAAAAACAGAAACAGTCCTTTACATGGCTTTTACAGGCTTTCAAATCTAAATACGTTTCTAAAATTTATATAACATTATCTGCTAATCTGTTTGTCATTGTCACCTATAAAGTTAAAAAAATAGTCAAACTACCACAAGACTTTGTGCTGAATGGCTCATTCTCTCTGTCAAGGTAAAGTAAACAGAATAGACTATATCTGTGTCATTTTGCCAGAAAATAAGTGAGAATATTTCAAACTCAGAGACAAGTGCCAGTTTTGGCACTTTTCATTTTGGCACTTGTCTACATCATTGCAATCCCACGTTCTTTAACAGTACATTACTGTATGTGCTTTTGCCATTGCTTGTATAGAAACGTTGTATTTTGGACAATGGAGGATTGATATCAGGTCTGGATATGCTTAGTAAGAATAATTCAAAGTAACACCAGAAGTAAGAAAACCTACTGCAAAGAAAAGTGTCTCAAATACAAAAAAAAAAAAAAAAAGCAGCTTTCCTTCAGCATGTAAGGAACATGGAAAAATAAACCATTTAATGTGCTGCAGCTGTCTGGAGGGATTGAAGACACGACTAGTGTTAGCACTTCCAATTAACTTAGAACAAACAGAAACAGACAACAAATAGCTTTTATATTGTTGGTTGAAATATAGGTAAAACAATTATTCAGGGACACTGGAAGAAAATTTGTTACGGGTTTATGTTGAGTCTCGCAAGCCAATAAAATATAAACCGGGTAATTACATGATCCTAGATTATGCAACCAAACTGTGAGGCCCACCTGATGTTATGGGAGAGCCTGAATAAAGAACACATCTCTGGTAGAGAGTAAAAGGTCTTGACTCTTTCAAATGAAAGACTAACTCATTTTGCAGTTTAATAAACTGCCAACCAAGAAAGCCGAAAACTATTTTCCAATAAAGAATGTTTGAAATATTTCTAAACCCTTCAGAAAACATGAACAATTCTAACATAGCAGAAAAAAGTAAAGTTCAAATCATCCTATTCTTCCTGATCATGGAATGTCATGTAGGCAAGATTCAATAAAAGCTAGATTCACTTGTTCACCAAACTGCAGATATCTATGAAAGCCTTAGAGCAGCTGAGTGATCAAACTACTGCACATTACAGTCCATGAAAACACAAACAATATTGTTCAGAGCTACAGTAACAACATCAATATCCACATGAATATGCTCTCCATAACATATGCAGATTAAAATGAAACAGTAATAGATGACCATGCATCTCCCAAGTTATATTAATACACACTGAAAATGAAAATTAATGTAGTACGTCTAGATCTAATTTAAGCCATCAGAGCCAGCACCAGGGGCTAACACCAGAGCCTGAAGTGATGTCCCATTCTTCATACAGCATTTGCAGCGTCTTGCACTCAGTCTCTTACACTAATCATACTGATGACGTCAATTAAAGAGTGACTGTTTAGTGCTTATGGCTCAGGGTGGACATTGGAGGGGTAGCTCAGCAGCCACCATTCATGCTGAAGATACTGGGCTTTGTTTTTTCAGTTAAGTACAAAAGGTCCTGTTTCCCCACTGACACAGGTGATCTGAATTCATAAATCATCATTAAACTATTTAACTAAAATAGCTAAAGAGTTAAAAGAGAATTATAATGAGAAGTGCAGAAAAAAGTCAATTCATTCCCTGTGAGAAAATAACACAGTCTAGCAATTTAGAGTGCAAGTAAACAAACTCTCTAGCTCCATGAGAAACTTTAATTAATCAGTAAATCAAGACTAGGTTAAAAACCTTGACTCGGTTAAAAACATTTGGGATTTTAGGGCTGGTCTTGCTGTTGCGGTCTAGAAAAAAATATATACATATATAGTGATCATTCATTTATTCCGCTGTAATTTAGTCTTTGTTCTGACACGGGTGGTAAATAAGTAAAATATCTCAGTTCTGCATGCATTCTGAAATGTGGGACTTTTTAAAATCATTATCAATAAAAGGTAAAGCCATATTTAGTTTCCTTTAAATGTCTGCAAAAAGTCAGCCAATAGGAAAGTCAAGTAAATACTACTCTATTGATTATTTTAAATCACTTATCACAGCTGCAGAATGAGGGAGATGGCATGCATCAGGGGTCCCAATAGAACACAGGGCATGGTGGTTATATGTATATGCTTTAGCTCACTGAGCAATGAGGCCACTCCATCTGTCTATTATTGTAAAGTGTGCAACATGTTAAGATGTGTGTTCGTGTGTGTGTGTGTGTGAGATCTAGATCATTATGCTCCTGGAAGAGACTGGCAGAGAAGATAAATGATTGAATGTGTGTGTGCCTGCTTGTGAGAACATGAATGAGTGTGTATGTGTTCAAGTAAGTGCGCATGGTCGTAGAATGTGAGGCACGGTGACTGGATCTACATTAATTAAGGATTACGTGAGGAGGTAAAAATAAATGCAGAGCAGAGGGAGAAAGCCTGGATGGATAATGAACAGAGTGAGAGAGGCAAGGGAGAGGCACAGAGGGTGGATATGACCTTTTCACAGATGAGCATCATAATGTCTCACACTCACATTCACACACACAGATGTAAAAACTGCCAACATATAAGAGGGTCCCACTTTTGAAGTAGACTGTATACCATGATGCAATTCTGATCTCAGTCTTGGTTAAAAACAACAACAGTTACATACAGAGGGACAGATGCCCCAGATGTGCAAAACAGCTATACGAGCCATCTGTTGCAGGTCTAGTTATCGGTTATGTGTGATGCAGATTCTTTAATTGATCATCTGATATGGAAGTGGACTTCAACAGGAGCAACAACTAGATGCCATCAAAACTAAAAGTGTCCCTGGGCAATAAGGGAATTGAAATAAAACAGGAATAACTGTCCTCACCACATTGAAAGCCACAATAACAAGAAAAACAAATGTGGTGGAAACATCAGACACAATAGTGATTGACTTATTTAAAAAATACAAACAGACAAAATCTGGTATGTGAAAAAACAATAATTCTCATTTTAATAGGCATAATCCATGATCCAAATGTGACCTTGGTCAAACAGTAATAGCTTTTGTGAAGACAGAAGCCATTATTATATAGCTATTATCATTATATTATACTCTATGATAAAAAAAAAAAAAACTATAGAAGAGTAATACATCTACTACAAATGTTTATATACTTCTTTAGCTTGATGAGACAAAAGGAAAAAATTTAAATGGAAAAGAGAAATTGTGTTGTACTGAGTGCTTATTCATTTAGTCTTCATAAATTTGAGCAGGAATAACTAAATCTGGTATAGAGAAGATATGTTGTAAACCTTCAGTCTAATGTACTAGTACTGGTGAGGACTTCTCTAGATAAGATAGAACAGCCAATAACTGTTCTCTTAAATATTCTGCCGCACTGCTTTCTATTAGTACAGAGCGACCAGAAGGTGGGACAGGCAGCTGACTTGGCACATATGAAGACAGTGGAGAAGGAGAACCAACAGCAGAGACCAGCAGCAGACAGACTGCCAGACAAGCAACCCAATCCCTACAATGACAGAGGAACGCATGCAGAGCCAGAACAGAATGAGCACATAGAGCTACAGTAACAACCACTCAAAACGGAGCCTCACTGGCTGGGCCTACGAATCATTCCACAGACACACACGTGGGTACAGAGTAGCTGGGGACCAAACAGAATGTTAATGCTGTCCTGGTGCAGAGGGGTGGAGGGAGGCAGGATCCCAGATGAATTATAAATCACTGGGCAGGGCCGGATGGAAGGAAAGAGGGATGAAAGGCCTGCTACTGCAGAGCACAGCCAGCTGAGGGCTGGGGCGGTGCCTGCTTATAGAGGGGGCAGGGAACTGATGCCAGACAGAGGCAGTGGTGAGAGCATGTGCACATTCTTATTATGAATAAACACATGAAGATTTTTCAGTGTGAGTTTGTGTGTGCACACATTTTTATGTAAGTACAGGGACCAAAAAGTGTGCGGCTGCCACTTAAAAGTCTTGGGCAAGCTCAGAAATGGTTCTCCTTGAGAGCATGTCTCCATCAGGCTGAGCAGATAAACATCCCACTTCTTTACAAGTTCCAGGTTAGTTTCTGATGCCCAGCAGGGAAAAAAGTTGGATTAAAAGAGCTTCTCAATCTTTCTTGTACGTAACAATTTCATAATACGGAAAAGGAGCCAACAAAACAACTCTAACTGTGGTACTTCAGGTGAGGCAGGAATCCTTTGGGTGCACTGATCTTCCACATTCTACTACCAACAATAGCTCTGAATTAAAATGATCAGAACTATAGTCAAATGTTTCTTCTTCCTGTAATTTTGAAACCTGGAGGAACCTTTGGGGTTGTGGTGCCTGTGCATTTCTACTATTAACAGCAGTTTAATTATCAATTATAAACGGAGAATGATAAAATGCTCAAACTTAAACACTTTAATTTTCAAGGTAGAGTAAGATAAAGACATGTGAGAGAAACAACACTTTTACACAACATCTCTGCAAGTTAACAATTGCACACTTTAAAGGAAGGTTAATGGAAAAGATGTGAGACCTATCATTGCTTACGAGGCATCCATTAGTCTAACTTGTTGGGGTAATTGTTAGTCTAGTCATTACACAATATTAGCAGCCTAAAACTCTGTGAGGACTACTGTGAGTCACAAATATTAGAACAATTTAAACATGTTAGTGCACTTGCCCTCAGGTCAGGCTATAGTACAGTTTTACCAAAGCCTAAGTTACAAAAAAGCTGGCATGTGCAACCCATTGTCTCTCTCTCACTTACATACAGACACACCTACCATGTGTATTCAGTGCACATGGGAATATACTGTTGCCATGAAACAGTCGTACTTAAGCTGACATCAGCCACACAAACCCTAACCCTAACCGCAATGGAGTGAATACTTATGCAGAACAAACAGGTAGGTAGAACAACAAACAACTCACCATGTAGGGTCTGTGGCAGGCCACTCATAATGGAGCAATCAATCAACTCTTGAGATTGGACAGAAAGACTCCAACAAGTTAGTAAGAGAATAAAGTGAGTAAATACAAAATTATACTTTAGCATGTGATCTTAAATACTGCAGTAAATATCATATTGTATCAATAGAAACAATGCCTTGAAAAGATAACAAGCAGCATAACTTTGAGTAACACATGCTTGCTATGACCACATATTGCAGGTTCCTCCAGTCAAATTCAGATAAAGCTCAACCTTATGATTCCCTACACTCTTCCCTTTAGGTTTTGCCATATAAAGGGCTGTTCCAAACAAAGATAGTATCTCTAACCCTGGACTATAAAAAGACTAGTTGGCAAATACTTCTGACCCCAGACCAGCAACTTGATCAAAAGACTATTACTAGGCAACTACGGCTCCTGTCCATTAGCCAGATCTAAGGATCTAATGCTTAAGACAACCAGCATAACACAACAAGTTTGCATGCTGTTTTGAATTAGCATCTGTTTATCTGTTGGTATAAGTGTGTGTCCAAGTATGTGTGGATGTGCAGAGACTCTCTATTTTAGCCTGTAATGGAAACTGCACTAACTGAAAGAGGCACTACCCTGAGGGAATAATTCTTCCGGTGTTCACAAGGTATCACTTCTAAGCATCTGAACCTGCACGCACATGTGCACAAAAACACACATGCGCACACACTCCCAGACAACAGCTATCAACATATGTATGCAATTTAGCCAATTAAAGCCTTAACCCATAACCCAGTTCAGCCCTACCGCAGTGGTAGCGCACAATGTTTTCAAGTAAGAGAAGAGAAGACAGGGGATAGAAAAAGGGTATAATACGATAAGGAAGTAGAATTATGTTATTAGAGAACAGCAGCGGTTTTCACTGCTTGGGTCATTTTCCTTTTCAATTCCCTTTTTCACAGGGTAACAACTGATACAAAACTGATATGAATTTAAAACCAATGCAGTCCTGAAATGATGATATCATACATGTTAAACATCAATTGTTTGCTTGGTGGCAACCTCAGTACTATCCTTAAACAAGTAAAACATTGCATATTTTGAAGTAAATGTATATTACACAATTTCAGGGACATGCATAGATTCTGCAACTACATATATGGGAAATGAGTTGCCAATTTTGATGAGTACAAATAGCCTCATTTCCCTGAAGTGTGCTGATACCACTGCTGAATTTTACAGTATGGATTAGAGATATTAGTAATTAATCAACAATCTACTTAGAGAATCACAATGTAGAGAGATACAGGTGTGTGCTGTCTGACTCCATCTTTAATTTAATGCTTGTTTGTGAATACATTGTGCAGTGCACTTGAGGCCTGACACTGTATGGTTGATGAGTGCTTTACAATGAAGTAATACTTTGAAAGTCCCAGCTGAGTTGCATTCTGTAACCTCTCAAAGTTAGCTAGCAGTTGTAAGGCTCATGCCGTACTAACGGCTCCAGTGGCTCACAGCAGCTCCCAGTACAGCTAAGAAAGCAGCACAACAGACATAACAGCTGCTGCAGTACAGCTACTTTACATTTCAGCTGCGCTGCTGCAGCTATGATACCAATGTTAGTCTTAAGGACAAGCACTGCTTTACATAAGCTTCAGACACTGTCGAAGCAGAAGTCAAAGACCTTCTCAGTGACATCCTATCTACTGGTGGAATGGAAATGTCATACATTCCCCAGGCTGGCACAGTTGTTACAACAGTATTTGTGAATGTAGGAGACATTGGTTCCTCCTGAGCAGCTGGTTTTACCAACTTAAGTAGCTACAGCTTACAAACTGTGTTGTCAAGAGATCAGTTTTTCACTGATACAACAAGAATGTGTTGTGAGGCTTTAAGTGCCACGTCTGCCCTGCATGGTTAATCTCCTCTACTTTATGTCCACCAATGCAGCCTATTAAGACATAAAAAGGCTCATTATCAATGTGTGATGTTTTGAATATTGTATGGCCATTCGCCGAGGGCATGCATGACTTTTGAATGACAGATGCACTTTTGGAGGCATTATTTTGTACACACAACATAAATCAACCAGTCCCCTTAAATTATTGTAAATTATAAGAACAATTAATTTTTCTGGATAGTATAACATTGTATGGCAAGGTTTCAGTGAGGAAAAAATGTGAATTATTTTGTATTGTATAAATTAAGGATTGTAGATTACTGATTGTTAATATCCCCAATAAACAAAGAATGTGTATGAACGTAATGAAAAGTTTGCAAACATATAGAAACCTTGGAGCAGTGGTGGGTAAAAAAGCTTAGTCATCTCAGAAACAATGATGAGGTTGAACAAAGAATTTGGGCACAAAATAATACAAACATGTTCTGTGGAAAATGCAGGGAGGGAAATAATACAAGTATGATGAAGGCGTAATTATAGGGGAAAAAACATGCAAACCAAAGTTAAGAAGAGCGTTGAGGTTAAAAAACAAAAACCAAACAAGCGCAAAATGGCACACGGAATAAGGTTAAGGAGAGAGCCAGTTTAAAAATAGTATGAAAGATGTTGTTTTTTGTTTCCAATTCAGCTGACCAGAGGGAGCTCTCTTGCAGCCTGAACCACTCGGAGACCTTTGGGTGCTCTCATAAAGCTGCCAAGCAAACTCCTGATCTTCCTCACTTCTCTCTCCATCCCCTACCCCCACACTCCAAGACTGGAATTTCCTGTTGATGGCCCAGTGCTAACGCCCACTCTCTTATGGAAATGTTACTTTGAAGATGTGCACGAGAGACAGAAGGAGAAAACTACCAAATAGAAATTAATGTCATGATAGGGCCTTCTGGCAAAATCTGGAAAGTTTACACTGCTGACACACTTAGCTATGTACCCTTGCCAGGGAGATGGACTGTAAAATTACACCAATGGAAACTTCACAAATGCAACTATAGCATAGAGGTTGGTGGTAATGACAGAATACATGACAGGAAGTTGGGCTGTATGTTACTGCAGTCGACAGGATACTTGGACAGTTTCATTTATAGAAGTTGTTAGGAGTCATTTATCAAGGCCTGGTTTCTGGTCTTATTAGCACACAGGTAGCAACTAGCTGCAACAGGCTTGCTTGTGGGTCCATTGAGGCTAGGGAAAAGGGATAAAAATACAGGTGTGTGAATGTGCAGCCCCAAAGCCCAGGTTACTCAAGTTTCCTCCACAAACCCTCCATTTTACCATGGCACACCCAACCCCCTCCTTATCTTGCACACACATGCACATCCCTCCTCAGCTTCTTGCTCTATTGCGCTTGCCTGACAATTTAAATTTGCTCTCAGTATGTCCTTTTATATTGTGGCATAACGTAGAATGTATCTGTTGACAGCCATTAGGACTACTAGATACACTCTAAACTGTAAGTCCTGTGTATGTGATGTAATACTGGAGTGTTTTCAGGGAGCACTAGAGGGGGGAAGGGTTGCAGTGCATTGTATTTTTTACTTCACCCCTCCTTCTGTTTTTGTTCGGTTGAGTGACTCATCAAAAAAAAAGCCCCTGTGCACTCTTTTCTATCCATCCGAGGTCTAGCCAATATGAAAGCAGCCCTGGAGAGAGGAGGACAAAAGGACACACATGTCACACGCTAAGGCCTTTTGGGATCTGGGTCAGGATAGTGAGCTAGTCCTCAAAGCCTAGCTCTCACAACTAAAGGCCTGTGACAGACTGTAGCCCCTGGCAGTTTCACCATACCCTTTAAACTCTCTCACACACACACACACGCATGCATGCACGCACACACACACAAGCAGATGATTGATACAATCAACCAAGTTTCACTTCATCTGCTAACTTCAAATACAAATGTCTAAAAATAAATATACGCTCTTTGACAGTGCAGACACATTGACATGTATGTGCATATATATGTCAAGAGGCCCAGTGCTTATTGGGGGTGGTTCTTGAGCGGCAGAGCTGAGAAGCAGAAGGCAGCATTCATATGCAGATACTCTGCCATGTGTGGAAAGAGCGCACAGGAAAGGGCCTCCCTCCACATGAAAACATGGCTAAAAATCCCTCATGAAGCTCAAACACAAGCTCACACACACACACACACACACACACACACACACACACACACACACACACACACACACAATGAGCAAACTGGTCAACAGGTAGCAGGCTGGTAGACTAGTAAAAGCAAGCAACAGCAACAAATGTGTAATGTGTACTGGCCTGGATTTGACCTAATTGGATTGTTAATATTGCCACGCAATGGGTCTGGACTTAAAAACAGAGCATGTGTAAAATGAATCTAAAATAGTACACATTACCTTCAAAGTGTATCAATGAATTTAGAATCTAGATATTCTTTTTTAAAAGGTGAAAAGGTGCCTATATATATGAAAAAGTCAAAGGAAAAAAAATCCTGAAAAAATCAGGATTAGAAAATATTAAACTGTCACTGTTAACTTAAATCTTAGACCAAAACATTTCTGAAACAATGCTAAATCTGCTTGGTGCAGCTTATGTATTCATCTAGGTCAAAATGAATGCAGTTTACAAATGAGAGGAGAGGCAAGCTCGACTGGTTGTTATAATACGTTTATATAGTTTTTCTTCTAAACAGCACACTGCAGGAGAGAGCCATGTCAACAACTAGGAAAACAAACAAACAAGAGGCAAAACAATTAACACTCATAACAGTATGAATTAAGCAGAAAGCCAAATTCAAACATAAAATGGTCGTCTGTGGCTCCCTTGCCTGCACACTCTGTCAAACACACTTTTCTTACACAACAATGAACGTGAGAGGGCTCAAGATAGAGCAACTGAGCAGGGATCCGGCTTTTAAAGCATAAAGGAGTGAGTCATGATGACCTACATAGGCTGTGGGGAGAGAGTGAGAGAGAAAGAGAAAGGGGTGGGGGTGGGAGAGAGATTCCTTCTGCATATCAAAGTGTTTACTTGGCTCTGCATGTGCCTTCTCTCTGGGAGGGAGGGAAGGGAAAAAAGGAAAGCAAGAGGGGGGTAGATAACGTTGGGATGGAAAAGAAAATGAGAGGACAGGAAAGAGGGCGTTAAATAATACAATGGCTGTCACTGTTGTTGCCTTCCTTGATCTCTGCACTATATGACACACAGAAAGCCCAGCCATCACATTTCCCAAAATGTGCCCTTAAACCAAAAATGCACCTGGACTAGCACAAACACATAAGGCTAACGCTGGGGAACAGTGCAACATCTCTCTCTGATCTGAACAGGCACACAGTAAAACACCAATATTCAACCGGCATTTTCCTAAAAAACAATGTATGATTCAAATGTATGTGCAGTGTCACCATGATATCTAGGCTAGAATTCACCCCAATACCAAGGAGACCAGCAACATTCCTGACTGATCAATAAGCACTGCAGAGGGATCCAGTTCCCTTTGAAGCCGAGCCGTGGATCTGGTTTCCTAATCACCTCCACCACTCCACCCTGTTCCTCCTCCTCTTTTGTCTCTCCCACAAATTTTCCAATACAATGGAGCAGTTTTCACACTACATGGGCCTGAGCAGGGTCAGCCTGTCCGGGAAAAGAGAGGGGGAGTAGTGACTTCACTGAGAGGCACAGAGGGAAAGCAAAGGAGAACAAGGAGAAGTGGTAATACAGACAGGAAAGCTATCATTCCGAAAATGGAACAACAACAGTCTAGCATTCAATCTCTGAGCTACATCATTTGGAGTAGAAACAGTTTTCAGATAAGGCTGTATCGGCTTTTATTAGTAGTCTGTTAGGGCCCTTTACTTTACACTGACTGGAAAAAACCTTTTGGGACTTTACTTTGAGAATAATGCAATGCTATGTGAAGAGAAATCTTCACAATAGCAACCACACTGGCCAACACTAAACCAAGGCCAGGGTACTTGCCATTTGAAGAACCTTTTATAGAATCAGTAAGTAATGAGTGAATTTATACAGTAAAATATTATATAAAATATTTCTATTGAGTGAAGAATGTGCTACAATGCTTTGTTTTGGCCACTCCAGTAATTAGCCTTTAAAAACATTACTTGAAACGGAATAACACAACTAAATGCATATGAAAAATAAAGAATCAAAGCACCCAAAAACACACCTCTGTAATAGGGAGAGAGGCAGAACTTCTCTTTCCCCACTGTCTCTCTTTTTCTTTCTGTTTTGTGCTGCATCACCATTAAATGCAGCCACGGGAGCTCTGCCAAAGAGCTGTAAGACTGCCATCCACAAGAGGATGGCTGCAAACAAAACAACTAACTACGTCATCCCTCTAAATACACTTTCGTCCACAAGCCCTTTCTCACACCCAAACATGGATTATCTTGAGATATGAGCTATTATGAATCACCAGATTAACCAGATAATATATAATAATACAGAAATGTCTAAGTAGAGGGGTGGTGGGGGGCATAGATGTGGACATTACCCTGTGTCGGCTGGGACATCATAGTGCCGGGATGAAGGATAGAGTAACAAGAGTAGACGAGTAATAAAGGGTGTGGTGAGTATCTGTGTTTTTGGGAGGTGTGTAGGAGATGGGCAAAAAGGGGGATGAGGTTAGGGCAAAAGAGGGACGACAGAGGAGGCAGCTGAGGGAGGGGATGTAAGGAGGAGGGGAGACGCACTAAAAGGACTAGTGAATTATTGATGAGAGCCAGCAGGCTGGCCCTTAGTACTAATGCACACACACACTAAAGGTGCACACAGGCATTTACACAGAGCATGGATTTTGTTACACATTACATCAGCTGTGCCTCCTCTCTCTTCTTCTAGCCACCACCCACAACCTTAGCCTCAATTTGGCCTGTCTGTCCTCTTGTCTCTTTACCTCATCCTGTCTCCTGTCCTCTGTGGTGCCATCCCCATCACATCTCTCACCCTCCACAGCACAGTCTGCTGTACAAGTGTAAACCTCTATTAATTCTGCCTTGCTTCTGTTACAGAAACTCTAAATCACACACCAAGTAAAAGACTTACAATTATTTGAAAAGAATAACACATTAACTTGTATGGAGAGCCAAGCATGCTTTGGAAAGTGCTAACCACAAGATCTGAGTTCATATTGAGGCTAGGAGCCATGCAGAGTAACCCCTCCAACAATGCTGTGCAGGCCAAGCACAGCACAGTGTTGGTGGACAAATCCATTCCTCACAAACACAAAGGGGGGACTGAACCAATATGACGCCACCCCTGCTCTGAGCTGAGAGTGTGTGTGTGTGTGTGTGTGTGTGTGTGTGTGTGTGTTTGTGTGTGTGCGCGTGAGAAAGGAGGGGGAGAGAGGGATAGAGTGTGTGTGTCATGGGGCCTGCAGGAAATGTTGTGTCTGAGACTGGGGAGCAAGGCAAAGTGTAAGGCTGAAGCCGGATGAAGAGGTAAGGAAAAATGCAGGGACAAGGGGAAAAAATAAGGAGCAGGAATGATAATTGGGAAATAGTGTTTGGTCTACTCTGAGTTTTCTTGTGTTCATCATACATTGAAAGCAGCATCTTATTTTTTGACAGTGCAATGTTGCTGGAATACTAAACTAGGTCCCATAAGAGCCTTAGCAATCAGCTCAGTTGCCCAAGAAACCCCTCCATAGCAGTCAGTGATAAATAAGACAACCCCATCAATATTAGTGCATGCAATTTCCTGTTATACTATCTTTCCTTAAACAAGAACCACCTTTCTTATTAAGGAATATAGGGGAGAAGCAAACCAAAAAGAACAGGCTAAGGTACATTCATGGTATTTTTGGAGATCAAACATCATTATTATGTATATTAAGTTTATGTATTTCAATATCACAATAAGATGGAATTGAAACATCTCTTCTTTGTGAGGGTCTAGCAAAGACAGGCAATCTTTACTATGTGTAAACATTCTACAGATGATATTGGTGCACAGGAATATATTTTGGATGTCTGGATGTGCGTATGTAAGCGGAGCACTGCGTGCTGAACTGAGCAGAGCAAAGCTGAGCTGCATACAAAGCTGCCTAGCTCTGTCTCAACATTGTTGTTGCCTCTAGAGCTCTGGTCTGCCCTTCCCCCAATCCTCTCTCTCTCTCCCTCTCTGCCTCTCTTTCCCCTCCCCCTGACTGCGGCAGGCAGGCAAGCAGGGCAGATGGTATCCTAGCAAGCAGAATGACCCTGGTGTTCCTGCCCCTTGTTTTGATCCTGCAGTCCTGATTGTCCAAGCCTAATCCTACACTAGCCAGAGCTGCTGGAGCACTGCCAGCAATCTTATTAAGCACACAAAGGCTTTTCATTCCAGCTAGGGTGCTAGCTAGCTCATCAGCCTACACACACTACACCTCTGTGTCATTCACTCGGCCCGGCACTACATCCTTGTTCTCTCTGACTTGTCTGTATTCCTAACAAATGTTCTCTTTAAAGATCCTCAGTTTCAACTACAGACCTTGCTCCACCTCTTCTATCCCTGTGTTTTTATGTTTGGCTGTCCATCCTCCTCCCCCTGCTTGTCTTGTTTCTCTATTAATTTTGATAACCCTGAGAGTGATTGGGATATGTTAGTATAGTAGTAACATAGTAACTATGACAGATAACATACTGTATCATAGGAAAATGGATTGAAATAGCATTAGGTATTGAATGTGGTCTGACCATAATGCTTTACACATATGGTACAAATGAGACCAGTGTAAACAAGCAGAATAATACTAAGATGATAAGGACTGAGTAGACTCTTTGTGGAATTTCTTAGCCAAATCTAAATCTTTGACTGAGACCATCTTGATATGTGTTAGAGAAAGAGATTTGTATTTTCTGTGCTAGACAACTAAAATTCCCATCCCTCTGAGAATTATTACTGTTATTTCATGTCCCCCTGTCTGTTTGTTTTATTATTACCTTTCCTCCTGTATTCCTGAAATACCCTGTATTACACAGAGAGAGAAAGCATTCTACTTTCTTCTCCTAAATAATCCTACTGCTGATCCCACAAAAATTCATTTTTCACAAAACATTCATTTTTCTTGCTGTTTACAAGAGGAGCCGCTTGATAGCCAAATTCACCACTGTTAGACGTCTCTGTTCATTTCATATAAAAATCCAGCATCGTTCCACGTAGACGACAAAACTGTTTCTTTTTTTTTTTTTAAAAGCACAGAAGTAAACAAAACCATGAAATTATGAAACACCATCATTAATTCTCTGCGACCACAGTGAGAGGACCGCAGCTTGTTAAGAAAGTGAATGTGTTTTTCTGAGGGCTTAGCCATGCACTCTGAAACACTCGCTCATTCTTGCTTCCTCCTCCATTCGCTCGTCTCCGTCTCTCTGAGCTAAAATCAAAGATTATGACTGAGAATTCTACAGCATGTTGCCTAGCAACCTACACAAGAAAGCCACACTACATCAGATCACATGAGGGACATGTGCAGGCCCATGCACACCCACACACACAATAACATGGGGTTTATGCTTCCCTGAAGCCAAATCCTGGATCCAAATGACTGGAAAATAGAAACACTTCATATAGCACAATGTCTTCTATTCTCATAACTGAAGAGAAGTGATAAATCTGTTACACTAAGGTCAAACATCAACAACATTATTTTTAAGAGTCACAGCTCCTTATTTACTGATTATTAATATATACTATTATTGCCATTATGAGTGACAGTTTTTTTTTTTTTTTTTTTTTTTTTTTTTTTAAATCGAAGCTGTTGCAAGTCAACGTTGGCTCAGAGAAATGCTACACTACAGGGCGTTGCTAGGTGCAAGACAAGAGCAACAACTCATAGTGTGCTGAAACTGGGGGCAACAACAGAGAGACATTGAGCAAGACAGAAAAGACGGCATTGTGAGGCAAACACTCCTCAGTTTAAAGATGGGTCATAAAGAGGGCCAACTTTACACTTTTACTGCTTTCATGCTTACCAACACAAAAGGTTTAGGGCAGAGTCCAGTTCACTGTTGATCAACCAGACATTTACTCTGAGATCTTTCCCACCTCAAAGATAGAGCTTATTTAAATAATAACATTTTAATTGCCAGGACTCTTGACACATGCTGTTGGTTGACTTGCTATAGGGATTCTCTAAGGCCAGCCAGTTTATCAGCATGAGCAGGTTGAGTCAATGCAGATGATGTAAGACAGCTCCAACCAGACTAGCCATCCTTCTGTACTTAAGAATCCATCAGGCTTAGAGATCAATAGGAATAGGCCCTGGCTTTGTGCTGCAGCTGCCGCATTGCAATAAAAGTCTCACTGGGCCTGACCTGGCAAAAGCTAACACTGATAAAGGCTGTGTTGGATTACCACCAAACCCTGCCCTCTATTCCATCCACTGTAAAACACACCTTAAGTGTAAATTTCACTCACATGCTACTCACCATGTTATACACTTCATCTGTTCTGTGTTATGCTACAGTAGCAGAGCAAAAGACATCCACACAGATCTTGCCGCAGTACACAAAGCTCTCCTCCACATTTCCTCTTACTGCAACCCATTACAGATCACATATTCACAGCTACATCGCTTGCTACAGATCTGAAAGGACTACATATTAGTGCTATGCAACAAAGGTAGCCCCCTTGATATGAAGGGTGGGGTGGGTGGGTGAGTGTGGGACTGTCACATTAAATATGCATAAGTAAATAAACAAAGACTTAAACATTTTAGCACTTGAGCAACTAAGGGAAAAATATTTTATGAGGCTACCATGAGAAGTCGAGATGATTACATTGTACACAGGAAGTTATATCCCCTAGCACCCCCCCACCCCCACATCATTACATAGTACCCATCATCATTGAACATGTAACGTTTTGCAAAGATTGATATCTCCAGCTCAGTACTGACTACTGCAGTTCTACAACATAACAAAACACTGACCAACTCAAACTTGAGTGCATATGAAAGTTTCTAAAAGCATAAGAAACAAATTTAATCTTTGATGTGACACAATTGTACAGCAACCTTAGATTGATACATTTTTTGTTGCTTCAGTGATATTTAAAACACAGTTCTTTGTGTATGGCTTAAATAGCTGTATACAAAGATCTTGAATAGTGAAAGAGTGAGAGTCAGGCCATGACTGACTATCAACCTGTAAAAGTGACTGCTGCCTCCAAGTCTTGCAGTGCTTCTTTCTACCCTGTTTGCCTCTCCTCTCCGGCCTGTGACATCATCACAGCTCCAAAGAGGCGCTCTATATTTAGCAGCTCACACCCGTGCTGGGTCTCTCTACTCTGTCAATGCCTCGGCTGAGCTCAATCTCCCTCCCTCCCTGCCTCAGATGGCTCATCTCTCCCCTGTTAGCTGGGGAGGTTGGATGCTTTTTAAAAACAGGGAATGAGGGGACAGAATTGAAGAGAAAGGACTAGAAAGGGACACAAAGGAGATAAAAACAAAGATGCTCATTGAGAAAGACAGAGGGGAAGGTGGGGAAGGTTTGAAGGAACAAGCAGGATGGTGTAAATAGCTCTGCTGTAAATCAGCCTCTCCACAAAGTCTCCCTGTGAGAACAGCTCACGTGTTGCCTCGTTACGCCACATTGTCACAATGTGTGCTGGCACGCTCGCACACTTCAAAAAACACAAAAAATAAGCCCTGCAGAGCTCTGCAATACTACACTGCACTCCTCCACTGCTGCTCAACGGTACATTATAAAAGACTGTGTGTGGGAGAGAGAAGAGAGGATGGGGGGAGGGTGCAGCAGTGTGTCTGTGACTGGCATTTCAAACATCCTCCCTGCACAAAATAACATCCTGGGAAGATAATCTGTGAGCGTGTGACAATTTATTCAGGCTCACGTTTCTGCAGAGTGTGAAAGCCACTGAGCAGTAGAGGGGAAGTGCAGGAGACCAATGTGTGTGTGCTGGTTACTTCTGTCTAGAGACATGCATCTAACAGTTTCAGCAGCTACATAGTAGGAAAAGGACACAAGTCATTTCATTACTCATCTACATTTGTCTTACTTAATAAATTCAGCAATTCTTAATTTTTCTACCCAATGCTTTTTGTTATCCATATCACAGTCCACTCCTGAATATACACAACCCTCTTGCTGCTGTTGGGGCTATTCAGTATTACACAAGGTGTGGCACTGTTGTAGAACAAGCTGAAGTGTGATGCAGATACAGGGTTTGTTGTTTTGGATGAATGAGCAAGAATGTACCATGTGATGGCACCTTTAAAGAGCTCTGATTACAATAGTGTCTGTGTGTGTGTGTCTGTGTGTGTGTGGGGGAAGGGGGGGTCAAGGCAAGAATTATTATGACTGGGTCAATAGCAAGTCTGTTTATTTAGTGTTATAATATAGCCTTCATGCCTTACAACACAAGACTTTAAAAACAGCCTACATTCCTATGTTGTTTTGGGAATTTTGCATCATTACTTGTGCAGTATTTCATTTCTACACTGTACATTCTGCAGCAGTAGCTGTGAAGCTAGAGGGGAGCTTGGTGTACTGCGGCAAGATCCACCGATCAACCCCCGTTGTTTTCTGAGCTGGGTTGTGATAACCAGCCCAGGCAGAGACTTCTGAAAGATGGGGGGGAAGCAGCTGGTTGGCAACCATACTCTCCACTCAACAGCTGACCGCCATCCTTATAGCTACCATGATGATGAACTTATACAAGTGGTGTTAACCATGCCAACGGGTATAATACCGCCTGGTTTGTGTTTTGCAGTAAAAACAGTGGCTGCTTAAGTAGTGGCCGAGAGAGATGGTAATCAGTTATCTGTTGGTTGGTCTAGCTATTGTACAAAGTGCAAAGAACTGGAAAAGTAGCAAAGGACTGGAGTGTTTTTCAGTCTTATGAATACTGCAACTCCTTGTTCATAGCTTAGCAACACATGCCTCTTTAATCCCTACCCCAACATAGATCTGGATGTGAGCTTCGAGGCAAAAAGCAGCCTATGTATGGCACATGTTTGACTGCAACCACAAATCTTCAAATCTGAGGTTAAATAAGTAATGCACACACATCTCTTTACCCCTACATTGTTCTCCAAGCACAACACTGTTACCATCTTTGACAGTTAACTGGCTTTACATTCCTAGAGCCACCTTTATCCACACAAACACACACTCTACACCCACCCCTTCAGTAATGTGGTAGTGATTGAAGTGGGAACTAGGGGCTGTACTAACAGGTGGGCACACATGCTGCTAGGGAGATTCATCAGATTATCCAGCCAGCACTCAGGGCAGACTTGCCTTGATTTCCTGTGTGTGTGTGTGTGTGTGTGTGTGTGTGTGTGTGTGTGTGTGTGTTCCCCCTCTCTACAGGACAGGTGAGGATAAGATCTGGCTCATCTCATTCCCAATCACGTACAGATCCAGCCCCATTAGGACATACCACCCCCAGCTCCCCAATCCACCCACTCACTCACTTACACAAACACACCACCCTCCCCGTCTGAAACTATGAAAGTGAGCTAAACAACAATGCAGCAGTTATCCACCTTAAGTTACCAAGCAGCAAGAAAGCGCAGCACTGCAATTTTGTTTTTTTAACATTCTGTCTGGACCAGAAGTGGCTGAGTTTGTTGATACCTAAAGTGACCACCTTTCAGTTAGATCACAAAAACACACGCAAACATTAATTCTCCAAAACTTCCCACTAAACAGCAAGTCTACTCTAAAAATAGTGACAATATGTGGCTAAATGGTCATGCTTCTTTTCCCAGTTATCATACTAAAGCAGCAACAAAACTTCTAGACGTATTTGTATTTCTATTCTTTTCACTAGTATTAATAAATAATGTTTTTTGCTTTCACGTCCCTTCCATTATATACAAAATGTTGGAAAAGTGTCAACGAACAGTACTGTATCAAAACTGATTTTACTACAATGAAAATATAATTAATGATAACAATCCCTACGCCAGAACTTGATGCCTATTGCAGTTCTACTGGTTAGGTAAAGAGGTTATAAACAACGCAGATACAGGAGGAGAAACACACAGGGAGCATTGCTGGTATAGCACTATCCTCTGTCCCCCTCAGGCTTCTGTGACAGGTGCAGTGCTTTTTTCCACTGCTATGCAGGACCTCATTTCTCTGCAGCTCACCCCAGTTGGCTACGTGAGCTACAGCACTGGAAAGTTGGAGAATACAATGCCAACTGGGGCACAGGTGAACTGAGCATGAGGTCACCAACATTTCTGCAGGAAAAAAAAGTGCAGCTCAGTGATGAAATTGTAGCTTAACTGGTCTGAAAGAAAACAATAAGCTGGTGTAACTGTCTGATACTTACACCTTGGCTGAACTCAATGAACTCAATTGTGTGGGAGGGAATACACAAGCATAGACTTACAAGACTGAAGAAACTGACTAGCAGCTTTGCTACTTTAATTCATGATTGTCGGGAGGCAGCCATGTTGCTGATGCCAAAATAAGGCATTCCACTCCACCGGGGCTAAACACAGGACTATAAAACTTAGGAGAAAGACAGAAAAGAGATTAGGCTAGTTATGGTTTATATCATCCTATTCAGGGTCCAGAGCTCTACATCACACCAATACTAGAGGGACAGCTGAAACAGCCTCGAGAACTACATTGACAGTAAAGTCAAGAAGAAAAAAACCCACGAGTGCCAACGGGAACCAATGTGAAACAATAGTTTCCATTATAAGAATAAGGCAAAATTAAAAAAATAAATTCTGAATTTATTGTTTCTTGGAAATACAGTGTAGATCCATCCATTTCCATGTTTTGTCAAGTCATTTGTTTACGTGAAAGCAATTCCATCTCCTGCTTTTTACTGTGTGTGACAGGAATAAGCAGGATAATACATTGCTCCAATTCTGGCATTCAACCACATCATAGTGACAATTTTAGCAGCATCCATAGCAACATCTACTGGATTTTGTCTTCACAGAATAATAGTAGATTTCATGCATCCATACTTCAAAATGTCATTTCAATATCAAAGCAGAATTGCATCGAATTACAAATTTGTATTATTTTATTTGTATTTATTGAGATAAACATGAAAAATATGGAAACCTGAGATGGATAGAGAACATGCCTGCTGAGATGGTTTGACTCAATATGTGTTCAAAAAAGTTACGCTTGGATAAATCACTAAATGTTAAAAACAAACAATGGTGACTTGGTGAACACTGACTAAGAAACAGCTTATCTGTAATTGGTCATGTCTGGTTGTTGCATTTAGTAAACTCAGTACCTATCAAGTGCATCATTGCATTGCGTCAAAAAAGAGCTCCTAGCAAAAACAAAACTGCTAGCTGCTTTTACGAATCAGGTCTATATTCTGTGCTAAATGCTTTGAATGCTTTGAGTCTTGAATGGAAAATGAATGTAAAGATTGAGCAGTGTACTCCAAATGTGCTATTATCTGCTGATGGGAAGTAGGCCTAGCAAACACAGGAGCATATGGCAGATGCCCAGTCAGGTGAAATGTTAAAGGCTTTGGCTCTAACAGTCACTAACAGCTTGGCAAATATTTTTACCCAGAAAACTACAGTGAGGGAAATGACTGAGCACCGTTAAGTTGGGTAAGACCTGCTACCTGACAATAATTAGTCAGATTAAGGGAATTGTTAAAATTACTTGTCAAACAAAGGACAACAGTTTCGAAGAGAACATTTTAAAAAGAAAGATACAAATGCAAAATGAATTTTGTTTGTGTGGTCTTACTCTGACATTTTAGTCTTACAATGAATTTTGTTTTAATAACAACTCTGACAGATAGAAAGCAAGACTTCTACACCACTAAGGACAGCATCAAATTTACCACAGATCTGAATCAACATTACTGAGACACAGTAAAAACAAAACTAAGTCATGAGTTTTGCAATTCTGGCATTGGGCAAACTACCATTTTTAATTGTTACAGCAAAGTCCAGTCAGTACTAAAGATAATGACACAATTTCAACTACACATTTTTTACACAATTTAAATATTCCCCACCTCACTGTTATGCAGCCTGGACTCATTATATGAGTAGTTTTGAAATATGAATGTATTATAGTAAAAGCTGATAATGTACTAAAGTTGAAAATGAAAACTATTAAAGAAGAAAACAGTTGGTCATGACAGTTTGAATGCTCGTACAACTTAATTAATCTACACAGCATTGTTGCTTTTGAAGACTGTGTGGCAGGTTATTGCTGACAGACAAAAGGAAAAGACACAATACAACCTAGGATGTTCAGTGGGTGAGTTTCAAGCTTTGTGTTGTGGCCAGGAGCAGCAGATAAAGATGCAGGACAGAAAATAGACAGTCACCACACCTCTGATGTCTTATCTGAACACATCACTGTCACACAAACAAGCCACTCGCTCCTCACAAGCACACAAACTCTCTGAATGTGAAGGCGGATGAGAGTGAGTCACTCTCCCTTCTGGCCATGAAAAAAAAAACAGCAATCTGTGGTGGAGATACGGGGCCTTAACAAATTCCTGTTAAATACATAGTAATTGGATTTTTTAAAATGTTTTTGCACCCATTAGCTAATTGATTGATCAGGACTGATTCTTATGTATTATTAGAAATCTTTGGCTATGATGGTATACAGCAGAGGTAAGCCACACACAGAAATTACAACTTTACTGTAACATTAGTAGTTAGATAGTAGTTGCTATCACATCTGTTGAACCTAGTATTGCCATCAATGACAATTATAATGGTCTGTGGCCATAAAACTGGTAAGAAATACAGATGCAGGGAGAGAGAAAGACAAACAGAAAGAAACCAGCTTTAAATCTGGCTGATGCAATCTGACGGAACATCATACTATGAGTAGCTGATGCCTAAGACTACCAGTTAAAGCAATGTCTACGCTAAACTTGCTAAATCTAAAAAGGCATTTTTTTTTCCCTCCAGGTTCTGGTGAAAAGTCAGTGTGTGTTTTCACACCCATCGTGGTGCTTTTTAAAAATAATCTGCAGAGTGAATAGATCTCAAAATCCCAGTTTTGAATTGTGGCGTCTTTGGGGAAATCAAAGCTTTTCAAAAATGATGACATAAATGTATTTAGAGCTGACAGGGTGCTGTCTCTCAGTAATATGAAGAAACCAACTGTCTTGCCCCCAGCTCTTTGTGATCTTTTTTGATGGGTGGCAAAGGCAATCACACAATAAAAATGTTCTAATTAAATTACATTTATGTTTTAGGAATATAAAGTAAAGAAATTAGTGCTTGCATTTGTTAACATTTGAATTATTATTAATTTTTTTTTTTGCTATTGTCACTGAAATAAACAAATCTATAGGAAACAAAAAACCAAATGAATTTTTCCTGCTCATTTGTTTGCCTTAATTTCAGACCTCCACTGTCATCTAGAAAACTAATAAGACAGTCATACTCTACTGGCCAATATGTCCATTCTGTACAGCAAAATGGCTAGTGTTTTTTATTCTGAAAACATCTGAGACTCAATTTTCAAAAGCTATCTCTCAGGTTTGTCAGTATATATGTGCCAGGATAGAGTTGTGTGTTTACACTGATTTGCTAGTTTCACAAGCTGAGAGAACAAACTATATTTACTTGGAATATACTTGGGATCATCTACTCTGCATCCACATTGTAATGACAACAGGCTATATTATCCCAGCAAGTCAAAGACAGGAACATGATAATACACTGGAGGTAGACAATAAGTGAAACAGTTATGGTTTTCAGTGATATCATGGTTGGAATCACATGCGAAACAGCAGGCATAAACAATTTCAAACATTCAGAGATGCAGAACTGAAAACTGAAACTGTAGCGAAGTATTATCATATTAGTATGATAATGGTGTGCTATTTTAATGGGCAAATAACACTGAATGTGTAGGTAGAAAAGGGTGTCACACCAAAAGAGTGAAGAGGAGGGAGACAGACAACGAGGGAAACAGACAATGGATGAGACAGTGAAATTGACAAAAGGACATTGAGTGATTAAAACAAAGCCTTACTCCATTATTTTTAAGATGCCCTGTGATGCAACTGATTCAAATCAGAGGAATAAGGTACTGACTACCTTTGATACACATTGTGCATTTGCTTTCCCAACAACACTTGAAATTATAACTACACAACTGGAGCAAACGTTTCATAATGAAGTGCAGGCGGTTCTGGAAAAGGAAAACACTGATGGGAAAATTTTGCCAACAAATATAATTTTTTTTTCCCCAGCAATGCTCACAGCCAAACATTACATTTGCCATGCTGTTTATTTATCTTTACATTTCCTATCAAATTTTAGCTGGTGGGAAGAGTGGCAGGTAGAGAGGACAGAAGGCCCATTATATAGAGAATTATATAAAATTGAAAACTCTGCCAAATCACATATTTCAAAAGTGTTGAGTTTTATGAACCATATCAATAAGAGTGTGTCCTCCAGGTCTGTTGAACTACTGGTACATGAACATACACCACTCAGTTACACAAACCCAGGGCACAGAGTCAAAAATGCAGTTTTAGCATTTATTCTGAGGCCCAGTTGAACAGAAGATGTGGTGTCAGAGCTGGCAAAGACCGCACCAACCCAGGGATGAGACACGACAGATCCATTTTACCAGTCTGCAGCTAACAGCTCATTCCTTCTCCCCTGTGTCGATGTGTGTGCTTTGTAACTGCATGTGATGACATTGCTCCCTGTGGTTGTGTGTGTCTTCTCAGTCAGTTGCCTTTTTCAGATGGTTTACTCAGGCTTAAATAACCTGTTTATACATGCTAATTTTGGTGTAAAAAGGGTATAAGGCTAGTGGAAGGTCATCTACTCGCCTCTGATGTGCCACGGGTGGATACCTGGGTTTTCTCAGTCTCCATACACATAGTATAAATAAAGTGCAACAAATGAAGAGAATACTTTAAATCCATATATTTAAAGAAAAATGTGAATTTAAGCTATTCCAATTCCATTAGGATTTCAAAGTTGCTACAAAAACATTTGTGACACAGAGAACATATAAAGGAAGGCCACAGTTAAAGACTTTTCTACTGCTAGCTGAAATGCTAATTAATAAATGATAACACATTTTTCAACCCCAGGCGGCAATGAAGCAACTAAGATTACAGTCTAGTTTTCTTCAACAGCAATATGTTTTGTGACTTATCACATCCATAGCTGCAGGTCTTGATGATCCCTTATCCCATTTCACAAAACAACCACAAAGTATAACAACACTTTGTTAGCTTATTTTGTGGCATTTGAAAATGGGTTTAACTGTAATCCTTTTCCCATTTAACAACTTCTTAAGAATATGAGCCTTGTGAGGCTGTTAATGCAGTGCCATTAAGTTTTAGCCAAAGGTCACAAAAGAGGCCAACTTTGCCCTGAAACCAGAGAGAGTCAAAATAAGAAGTGTGAGCAGTTCTGATGATCAGCAGATCACAGAAAACAGTCCTTCCTGGGGTGTTGGTTGAAGATGATGATAAGAGAGAGTGAACTTAGCCAGATGACTTATAAAAAGTCCTGAATATATCTTTCAGATCAGAGGTCAGCTCCATGAAAAACCTCATCTTACCATCCCCCTACCTCTATCCCATAAAATACCCACACTACAGACTTGACACTTTCTCTAAACAAAAGCTGTCCCTCAATGCTCCTCCCTTTGCCCCTTTCTCTAATGGACTGCGACTCTCCTGCTCTCCTTCTGTTATGGTTCTCTACATCGCTGAGAACAATATAGGAAAGGCAGTGGAGCCCAGAGAGGGCTGGAGGAGGCCACAGATGTCTGTCAGGCCATCCACCCCCATTCCACATTCAGCTCTCACTTCTGTTGGTAGATGGCAAAAGGGGAGGGAGGTAGATTGTAGTGGGTGGGTACTGGTTATAGTGGTGGTAATGGATGGGTGGCAGGAAGGAATTGGGGGAGAAACTCAAGCTATTGTTATCATATCGCACAATTTCACAGCTCCCAGCTGCTCTCTCTTCCAAACAAACATGGATGAGCGCTGCCAAAATGTTATGGAAATGCAAGAATAAAAGTCAGTACATTACTGTAAGTGTCAAAAAATGGGAACAATAACTTTGTCGAAAAATTAAAAAACAACGCAAAAGTAGACTAACCTTCCTAGTAGCTCATAACATGGGGAAAAGGCCATATTTTGGATAGCATATGAGCTCCTCTACTTTATAAAATATGCCATGCATCTCTTTCACACAGGGAGCTTCCCTCTTCATCAACAGGCAGTTGGTATTGATCTTCCCTTGGGGTTTTCTATTTACAGTCTGCTGGTTAGCAGGGAGGGTGTCTTCCAGGAACTTTACTCAGCAACCACTGATTTGCAATTAAACCAGAAGCTAATTTGTGACTACCATATGCCTCAATCTGAGAGCATACATGGACATCATCTCTGAATATGACTCTTATAACAGTGGGCTGTATACCTATATATAGCTATATATAGCTAGACACTAAATGTGACACAAAACAAACAAAACAAAAACAAACTAAATTGCAAGGATTTCAAACACCTCTTTAAGTATTTCTTTGTTTGCGCAAGTCAATGGTTACAGCCTTTAAATATTGTGTGGAAATTCTGCCCGAGTATACTAGCAGAGAGATACTGGGCAGGCCATGAAATGGGCTAAGCAGTATGGTCACAATTAAACCACCTCTGAGTCCATGAGTACTGCTGCAGATGCAAATTAATCATTTAAGTGTACTGTATATAGTGATGTGAGTCTGACTGGGGAATCACAGTTTTACCATGCAACAAAAGCAACTATATATTTGCAGGTGAAACCTCTACCACTGAAAGACAGCCTCAGTAAGTAAGTGGGAGACTGAGTGGTTAAAACAGTTGGCAGGCAGCCAGTGGATCTCACAGGGTGTGGTGAGTCTATATCCCAGAAAAGGCAAGACATTCCCGGGACAAGCAGGCAAAGTGCTGGTTTGGCCGAGAAAGCAGACAGCAGAGTGCACCAGAGGGGGAAAAGAGCTGAAGAGAGACAGCAGAGGACCAGAGCAGCTCCTTCATGGTGTTAGGAGCCATATGTCAGCACAATTCAGGACTCACAGGATCTGTAAGGAAACGTCTGCAAAGGCAAAGTCTCTCTTGCTTTCTTTGGTTTCCATCTGTCTTTCTTTCTTCTTGGTGCTTATAGCATTATATGCACCCCACCACTTACACATACACACAGCGTCCTTCATTCTACTCTGAAGCGAGGAGTGTGGGTTAGAAGAGGAGGGCCAGGAGGATGAGGTGGCGTGGGAAGGGTTAAGTCCAAACAGATCCATCTGCTTCCTTGTCTGTCCTCCTGGCTGGCTATTGGCCCTAGCCCAACTTTTAGACTGCCTGTAGTCCAACACTGCACATATACACAACTGGACTGCACACATCAAAACCACAATGCTGACAAGTTTGAGTATTTCTGCAAAGCTTTTATTTTTTTATATAGAGGCAAAGGTTTTCCAGATGGCCTTCAACAAGATACGCATGCCCTGGGCCAAAGACCTGGCCAATAAATTTAAGTGAACATCTGAGAATATCTTTAGCATTTAAAAAACACCACACACACGCATATACATGTATATCTTTTTCAAATTGCCCTTGACAGTAAAGGGTAATAGTTTGATTAAAGCATGTTAGGGTTTTGCTGTAATTCATCTTTTCCAAAAGCCACAGTTTAAAGCACATTATACAGACATCCTCTGTAAACTTGTCTAGTCAACAGTACCTAAAATGGAGAAATTTATATTTGAAGTACTTGGGTTAATAAAAATTTGTCCACTGTCAGCCTGTGACCACAGTCATCAGTATGAGGATAACACTGAACGATTCGAACTACAGCACACATTCTTTCTGTGGCCAACCTCTCCTTTATCTACAAGCATGAACACATATCTTTTGTTTCACTTTAGCTTGCTGAAGGAGTTACCAAACAAACATATCCCAGGGAACTGACCACACTAACTTCATCTTAACAGATTGGCCAGTTAGCTGGAGACTTTTGAACAACTTAATAATATACCTTCAAATCTCAAATATTCATCTAAGATGTAAGATAGTGTGAGCCATGTTTTGATATCTGTCCTTGTCAGGTAAACTACAGTTATCAGAGTCAGTTTGTTCTCTTGTGTAAGTGCAGCTTCAGTCTCAGCTGTCAGTCAAACCTGCACACTGGCTGATCAACTCAGAAGCCTAGAGGCCAAAAGAGCAATTCCAACATTTTTCCTTCTTTTGACATGACTCAATGTGTAAAAATAAACTTTGGGTGGTGTTTATGCGTGTGTAGCGCAAGTGAAATGTGAGCCGTTATATAAGCTCATCTATTCTGTTACTCCCACGTGAGATGGACAACTAAAGAATGTGGCTGAAAAGCTTCCTGTGTAGACACACCATTACATGCCACTGGTATGTCACTTTTGATATCAGTATTGAAGATACCATGGGTAAATTATAAGAGTGAGCAACCTGGCTCTGGATTCACTTACTCTGATAATGACCTTACATAATATACAACAACCTGCTTGCAGTGTTTACAAAACACTGTCAGTAACTGAAGGATCCATTCTCTGATTATAATCACATTGAGTGCATATAAACACTAAACATCATACACTTCTAATTAGCTTTCCTTACCACTTCCTGCAACTATAGCAATACATGTTTCCACTAATTTAGTCTACCTGTGAAACTAAAACATTCAAAAATCAAAGTGAGAAGACAATGGACAAAATGACAAGAATCTCTGCATGTGAACACTATTTCAGTTAAGAACTTTCAGTGCAGTGCAGCTACATGCCGAAACGCATCCATGCACTGTGCACAGCTGGACAGCTGCAGGGAATCAAAGGTAATAACAGAAAGGGAGGGGACAACAGTGTGCACTGCCACAAACACCATCATAAAAGAGTATGTTGTCACTGAGAGGAGATATTGTCTGATGAAGGAACACCTGGTTCGGGAGAGGCCTTAACTTGCTGAACCCTCAGTTATTCGACATGTGTATTTTAACAACAAAACAAAGAGACCTGCTCCTATACAGTATACTGCACCAGATTTGCAATGGTGAAGTTTACACAAAGGGACTTGTTTAGACTGATGTTGAGGTGTATGTGAGTGAATAAGAGAGAGAGAGAGAGAGACAGAGAGGGGTATGCAGACTTACAGTGTGTCAGACAACAAGGTCAGCCCATCCCGGGAGAGGTGTTGGCTTTCTAACAGAGTACAGCTACTTGAAACCAAGGTCACTGCTCTGTGGCTGTGAGAGGGACAGGAGAGTGGGGCCAGACAGGGACAGCTTTGCCACATGGCTTGTGTATTGGTTTGATGTGCTGTGCAAGCTGTGTGTGTAAGTGTGTGCTTTATGGTTGTGTAGTGTGTGTGTGTGTGTGTGTGTGTGTGTGTGTGTGTGTGTGTGTGTGTGCACACACTCACGTCTTCAAATTGATGGAATTCAGATCACTGGTAGAAAATAAATAAATAAAACAAATAACATATCCACACCCATTCAGAGCAGAATTTCCTGAAACCAGATGCCTTTCTGACATAAACAAATCAGAAGAGTCCATTATCGCTGCCATTATGGCCAGAAACTGTAAAGAGGGGATCTTAGCTGCTCTGTGCACTCATTCAAACTTTAATAGCCCTTTGCATGGTTTTGACTGCTTTCCTAGAAAAAGAGACCTATAGACTAGCTTTGCATTGTGATATAGCAAGATGACAGTTTCCCAGGTTTCCCACAGAAACTCAACACACAGAGTAATTTTAGTAATTCAAACTCACTGCTGTAGAGACATATATGGCAGTATGTGTCTAGTGTGCCTTAGTTATATCTGTCCATTGTCTTCAGTTGTTGACATGAGTAGATTGGAACATTAGCAAAGAAACCCAGAAATGATGTGGTAAAAACTGATACTAACACCAAGATGTCAATTTATTCTAGTAATTTATGCTGACAGGTAGGTGATATTCATTTGTGCAGAAAATTTACAGTGGCAGAATAAGGTAGAATGAAGCTGGATGAAGATGATTGGATGAACAATCAAAACCAAACTATGTAAGCAGGAGGGCTACTTCAATGTTATCTTATCCTCCCCCACCTTGGACAAGGGCCTAGCAGCTCTAAAATTAGCAGACACATCTAAACACAGTCTTTGGTGTAGCAGCTACTCTTTGATGGGAACTTGGCTCACGGCTGACGCACTGAGAGCACACTCAAGCCCATCTCCAAATGCAGAGGTGAAGCCAAGATAGTATACAAATGCAAACTGGAGAGACACAGTCCCTGGCTGTCTCCATTTTTACATTTAGAGAGGGAGCATTTGGATGAAGCTCTTATCAAAAGTGACACTGAAGTAACCCACTGCAACAGTAGAATAAACTTTACAGTATAGATCGCTATCATAACGAAATTAAATGAAATAATCAACACACAAATGTGGTCTTGTGGTATAAGTTGCATACCAGATAACAGTGAGAATACTTTAACAAACCACATATAATTTTGTGTGATTTGCATGCTGTTTCCCTATTATGATACTGTATTGTAAAAGTTAATGATATTAAGGTGAACCATATGTATTTTTTAATAATTACAAGTGTGAAGATAAATTAATCACATAGATTGCCACAAAAAAGAAATAAAGGATGCTGCTGTGCATATATAGCAATAAAGTTCATATTAAATTAAAATCAAGGAGAGTAGGGAGCAGATATACCTCAACAGGGAGCAGACTACTTCTTTAAAATACAGGTTTCCACTCGCTGATGGAATAAGTAGACAGTAGAATTCATGGCAATTCATAGACCACCAACATTATAAAGCTGCAGAGAGTCTAAATCAGTCTAACCATCAGGTACAGATCCTGTTTGTGTGTGCATGTATTAACGTGTACTTAAGCTTGTGGAAATCAGTGTCTGGGAGGTAACCATGACCTCCCAGCAAGAATGGGGGGAAAAAAAAAACAAACAAAAAAAAATAAATAAATAATCTCGATGAAAGCAAAACAACATCCTTTGCTCATGTATGAGATACAGATGCAGAGATGTTGCTACTTTTTATCCATATTAATTTAACTGTATTTATATTTGGGTAGCAAGAGGAGCTTGCATGTAAATTACATACTTTACAGTTTAGAAGTTCATTCACCACTGTCTTCTTTGTAAACATTGCCAACGTGTCTTGCAATGACAAATGGCTTTTATGACCCTTTTTATGACATATGCTTTCCTCAACACAGATATAAAAAGGAATCAAACAAGAAAGAAAAGCTCAGCCTAATTTACCACATGGAAAGACAGTATGAATTACATCAACTGTTGCTGCATTGCGTGACGGGCAAGAGATAAAATTCAGACTTGCTTCTACAAATGTGGATTAAATTCAGAAGCAATTTGTTTTGGTTGTTCAATGGTAACATTACAACTATTGTATGAATAGCTGCAATGTTCCCACGTTCCCACTTACACCAGATATTCACTTTCTTTTTTTATCATTTCACAGATGAAGTCATTTGTCATCCGTCAGCAGCAAAATTCCCAACTCCACAGAAGAAGGAAAATGCATAAATAAAGATTAAACCAAGGACTCAACACTACAAGATGTTGTGCATAAAGCTGCCACCATGCACTGCTATTTATCCTTTTCACTCTCACGCCTACGAGTTACCTCTACTCAGTCAGAGTGCTAACTGGTCTGAACCTCCATTACACAGAGCACACTGGCCTCCCACTCCCTCCCCCACAGTGGCAGAGTGCCAGGTGGGGAAGAGAGAGAGAGAGAGAGAGAGAGAGAGAGAGAGAGAGAGAGAGAGAGAGAGAGAGAGAGAGAGAGAGAGAGTGTGTGTGTGTTTGAACTACAAAGGCCAATGGCACAAAAAAGGGAATTAGGGAATTCTTACAAGCCATCTCATAACCTGTCAGCGCTGAGACATTTTGCAGAGCCCCAACACTCCTCAAAAGAACGCCAACCCTCTATGTAAACACCGGGCATGCTGATGTGGAACCCCTGGGCAGACAGTAAAGCATAGTGCTGCATTCCCTTGCTTCCCATCTCCCTGAAACTGTATGACCTATGGCAGACCTTAAATTCCTCTGCCCAAGATGTGAGCTCCCTGCCATTCAGCTTCCTATTAGCGTATTTCTCTGCACTCCATGCTACAGTGCCTCGCCTGTTCCCTGTAAACAGACTCCTTCTATAAGGCATCAGTATGCAGCCTGCCTGAGGGGGAAGAGGAGGAGCAGCAGAGGGGAGGAAGAAGGGAAGGTTGGGAAAACAAAGCCTCTATAGTCGTCTCTCCAGCCGGGCCAGGCCGAGCCGCACTAGCGGGGGCGAGTTATGTAATGTGACTGGCAGGGCCCACTTCCCTGTTCAGAGCTGCAGCACACACTAATCCCCACTGAGGAACAAGCCCTGCTTTGGAGGAAGAGGAGGAGATAGAAGGGGAGCTGTGAGGGAACCAGTAGAGAAGGTGTGATTACAAGGATCTTAGCCTTTCATCTATACCGAATCGAACACAGACACCACCCCTCTGAGCTCATCTGTTGAAAGATAACAGTCGGAGAGATATCGGTACTGCTGACTGCTGGCTACAGCATAAGGAGGAGACACCACTGTTATACAAAAAGACCATGTATTACATGCAATGATGATGATCATTCACACACACTGTTACACATGGCTACTCACAACGGACTATTTTAACAGGTAAACAAAGAGTTTTCTTAGTTCACAGATGGTTTGGTTCTATAATTGTCCCACACACATCACTGCTAAACTATACCAGATATTTATAACAATGTTATGTGGTAAACATGGTTGACACATTTGTGTTCATTTTCTTCTGAAGATTTGATTAGCAGCCAGTGCAGATGCTCTGCTCTAGTGTTGTAGGACCTTATTATTTAGTCATGTTATAAAAACTGTATGCTTCTTATGCAACAGTTTATGCTCCACAATCTCGTACAAGCATAACAGAAATAGAGCATTGAACAATGTATGTGTGAAAGGGTTACTAGGCACCACCAATGTCTTTTCCATTAGTACATTACAGTGGCACTATATTCATGCTATCATATGCTATCAGTGCAAAGCACTGTCAAACCCACATAAAACCGAGGTAAGGAGCAGGTAGACAGATGAGGCATGCACGTCACAAGGGTGGGAGAAAGTGGCCCTAAGACACAAGTCACATGGTGAAAGAGTAACACAGAGATAAAAGAAAGGGATGAGTGATCAGACACCTCAGTCAGTTCTGCTAACCATAGAGACCAGGTGGAGGATTTAAAGCAGTTAAAAATAAAAGTCTGATTCTGATTTACTGAGCTGCTTGCCTGGAAACCATGTGACTTGCATCACATGAGGAGAGGGAGGAGGAGAGTGGCAGAGGGTTTGTGTGTGCCTGTGTACTTGTACTTCCATCTTTGCGAGGACCAGTTTGAGTTATAGAGCGAGAGTGAGGACATTTTGGGAAAGTGATTACATTTCTGCTGGCCCTCTACTTCAAAGGGCTTTATGAGAAGTAAGAGTTGATTCTAGGGTCCAGGGTAGGTTTAGATTAAGGTTTGACATTTTCTTGTGATGGTTAGGGGCTAGTAAATGAATTATGTCAACATGTGTCCTCACAAAGATAGAAGCAGAAGTATGAATGTTTGGCAGCAAAATGAGCTTTATGATCTGTGTCCTTGGTTTTCACTGACACTAAGCAGATATAGGCAGCTCAGAGAGGTAAACAGTAGCAGCTCTAGCTGTTGCCCAGCCACAGGCACACAGACACAAGGCAGGTGGGTGGGAGGCGAGTAATACCCTTGTTACACCAAAATAGCGGGTATAAGGTGTACGCAGATTTTTTAAAAAGCAGGTAAACCTACTAAAAAGATGATTGACTCCTTTTAGAGTGCCAGCCAAGTTTGCCTTCCTGACAAGACACACACAACTACACTTACAGAGCACACACAAACAGACATTTACATACATGAAAAAGAGTAAGCTTCTAGCTGCTGTGCAGACTGGTAAAATAGATCCATTGCATCTGATCCCTGTGTTGGTACTCCTGGCAGTGACGTAGCCTCCATGTAAGACTCTTCAAATGGTGGCGATTGTGTGATTTTTAAATGTATAAGGCTGCAGCTTTCTCTTTTATCCCTGCACACAGTGTAGCTGCTGTGTTTCTGGTGTGGCAGCAACATGCTGGGCAGGTAGCAGGTCCATCTACAGTGTTTGTGTTCTGAAAGACGTCAAAGCATGGAAAATGAATGTGTTCACCTGGGTGTTGTGTTTAGATCAATGCCAGAGCCGATATATACCTGCGTCTACTTGAGTTATTTCACCTCTTGTAGACTCTTCTATTTCTGACATAAGCCTTATGTGATAATGCCTTAACTTTTTTTTTAACCAGTGAAAACAGGTTTTAAGAGTGTCAAAGAAAGAGGGAGAGGTTTGTGAATTTGTGCAAAGGAGAGGGATGAACCAGTGTTGCAGCTGTTGATCCACAGGCAGTCCAGATACTGATCGCTAGGCTGCTGATTTTTAAATAATAGCTATATATTAATTGGTTTTCAGGGAATCAGGCTGTAGCATGTATACAATACCACTACTTGCATTGGTGTAAAACTTTGCTTGTATTAAAGACTCATATTTGTTTAATTTTTTAATTAAGATGTACAATAACCGTGGTTAAGCACTTAGTTTCCCAAGATCCGCACTATGTTACAATACCAGAAATTGGGTAGCTGTATCATCACCAATGACATTCTACAAATAGAAACAAATTCACACAATCACAGCAAAAAAAACAAAAAAAACAAAACTAAACAAACAACAGCAGAACATGCTGCACACAGTATGCAAACATGCATACAAACACACACATGCACATATCTTCATACAGTTTCATACAGGGGATGGACCAACACCATGAAAATATCCCCTTAAACATTCAATCATATTTGGTTGAACAGTAATGACAGTATGCCTGCTTATGCTGTGAGGACACAGCTCACATTTTGAGCTGCTGCCAAGTCAGACTAAACTAGCTACTGTGAACACTGCATGTGTAGCTTTGTTCGAACAGAAGATTGCTTTGCAATTCAAAATAAACAAGGGGAAACAAATATGGAAACACGTCAGGACATGAACATTTTGACAATGATATTAATATGACATTAACAACTAATACTCATTCACCCTGAATTCTGATCTTTGAGCCAGTCTTCCTTTCATTTGAAATGCTCTGTGGCACCATTTGCAGACTGGCTTTTGGGCATCTCAAACTTGCCCCTGCTAAAAAATATCTCCAAACAATACTTATGTGGTGTATTTTTTTTCCACAAGTCACTGAGGACTGGTTGTTGCACCTACACTTGCTGCCATCATTCTGTGTCTTGTTGTTATTGTTTACTGTGCCTGTCTTTTTCTTCTCTTTGAGTTTTATATCAGACCAGATTGTTTGTAGGGTTATTATACTGTCATCATCAGTCCTGGGGGGGAGAAAAAAAAAAATCACATTACCAGTACCTATGCCACCTACAGTGCTGTAGACAAAACAAGCACTCGCAGCAGTGTAAGGATTTTGGTATCAACCTGGTACCAACAGGACTTGCAGTTGCATTCACATTAGCCGACAGACGGATGTATTTTTGTGACTTCACTGCATGTGTAACAGAAACAGAGAGGGTAATGGAGGGCTTTTGTTGGACACATGCTAGTTCTGCACTACAGAAGCTGTGACCTACTTTTCATTCTCTAATGCACACACACACAAACACACAGACACAGACACACGGCCTCTGACAAAGGGACAGGAAAGCAGAGGTTAGGCATGCACTAAGCCCTGTTCTTAATACGTGCATTCCAGTGGATAGATCTCAATGCTGCTGCGCTTTTAGCTTGCCTGTTGGTACAAGCAACTCCTGCACACAGTCTCCTGCATAACTAAAAATGAAGTGTAGAGCCTGATGCTTGTAATATGAATACAAGCATACTCATGTACAGACAGTCTTCATTTATCGTGGTTAAAAAAAAAAAAAAACACTGGTTGTTTGGTTGAATAAGAGGCAATTGAACTGCCTCATTATTACAAAGATGTCATTTGCTAAATTTAAGAAAATACAAATGAGAAATACACGTCTTCACACATCACATGGTTGACACCAGCATAAACCCCAGAGCAGCTCTAGCTGATGAAGGATGAGAAAAAGATAGAGGTGGAAATGGGATGTTTCTATCCATTGTTCTCAAGTTGCTTTGTTCATATACACACGCGCACACACACACACACCATAAGATACCGCATAGCATATATTATGATGCCGCCACAAACAGATGAAAAAAAAAGCCAAAAAACATCTTAGGAAATAAACGCCATACACACAGTTTCATCACATGATAGCGGCTTTAAAAGGACCAAGTACAAGAGCGATGATTATATTTTCAAAAAGATGTTATTTATCAACATACCGATTCCATGGCTGTGGGAGAATGTCAGTGGGCTAAAATCCAACTAGAAACACCTGCCGCTGCAGAGTCCACAGAATCCTGAAAAGCAAGAAGCATTAATTACAACAACAGTACAAGTAGTTTCACATTCTTTACAACTGATGGGTATTGGGGTGGATGCAGAGGGTCATGTTTCACCTCCCAAGATTAGTTCTCCCACAGTTCTCTGGCAAACTGAGGAAGGCCGATGGAAGAACAGAGCATAGAGGTGCTGACATGCAGTGAAGCAATATAAAATAAAATAATAAAATAACCCTGCTCTGTACCCAGTGCCCAAGCTCCTATGTTGAAATTGTATGTTTGAATCCACACAATCCCTGCCCACGCAAAGTGAATTAGGCATAGAAAGATTATCAGTCGAAGATTTACACACTAATAACCCCCTTTGGGAATATAGACAATTCAGACTTTTTTTGACAGATCATGAACACACTTGACAAATGCGGTAATAAGCTGCCTGTATTTTGTGATGCGCAGGCAAACGAATGGAAAAACATTAAATCAGTGAAGCCAATAAACCATTCTGCATTGAAAAACTGTACAAAGCTACAGGTATGACAGTAAAATACATGTGTATATGGAAATAGAACTATGAACTTACTGCTAATTCTTAGTTAATTTTAAAAACCTCTGTAAAATGTCACCTATAAATCATTTGCAAAAGACTCTCATTCCAGTCCGTTTCCTACTGAATCCTGTTCGCATATATCTGATCTTAATGACATTTTGAATAAATGGCTAAGAATTTAATGGTGAAAAAAAAAAAAAAAACAGCTGAATAGGAATACTTTTCTTGGATTGTCTTTACACCACAAAATAGCAAGGTACCCTGAGAAATCAAGGTAAAGGGGTAGCATCATTCCATATCTGGAAACTTTTCCCAACAAACAATTCCTAACCTTTGAGGTGCCGGAACCAAAAAATACAGCTCAAACGATTCATGACATTTCTGGGATGTGACAGTATGGCCATAAATGCAGTAGGCAATTTGAAAGTTTTGAGTTTCCTATAGCTTTAATGGATGTCACAGCTCTATTATAGAACAACAGTTTTAGTCTAGGATTGGACTGATCAGTACCTAAAATTGGGGTACCAACCAACAGAGAGTGTCAGTTTGACAGCATTTCTCTTTTCCTTAAAAAGCGTAAGATCTGTAAACCCAACTGATCAACAAAATTCTTTAACTGTAAGGTAATGCTATATTATGTGGCAACAACCCTCTGAAGCCATTGCAATTCTAATTATAGTGTTTAGAAGGTTTATGAAATTATGTCACAATGCATTAACCTCATAAACAATAATCACCATCATTAATATATGTGTCTGTGCATTCTGTAATTCTGATGTCAAAGAACGGGAAAATGTGCATGTTTGTCCTGGTGTTGTGTTTACATCACTGCCAATCCTGCAACTATAGCAGAGTCATTTGACTGCTTTTTCCCATTGCCGACAAAAGTGTGATGCTGATAAGGCTGTTTTTTGAGTAATGTTAGCATTTTTAGCTAGGTTAGTTAACATTATAAACAAAAATGAGACTGTAGCAGCAAACCCCTAGGCATATTCAGCTGTGCTCCCTTAGAGCATTACTATATCTGGTAGCCATATGGAGTACAAAACAACCCAACATAACCAGCCAAAGCCCAGCATCTGAGCCCTGCTAATGTTCCTAACCTGCCTGCATGGTGGCCCTTCCCCCAGTCCCCTCCCAACTATGAGGACAAGGATTTATCAGGATTTAGGAGGCGGGACATGGGAGGGTATTTAACAGAGGTCCATTGTCAGGCTACACTGGTAACATTCCAGTGATTATTGGACCCACCCCCACCCCAATATGAACCCACATTTGTTCCATCAATCTGGTTTTAGGGCATCACAAGGGGAATGAAGACCAAGTCAGTAGAAACTAGTTGTCAGATTTAACACCATTAAAAAGACACTAGTACTCGTCAGTACTTTCAAGTCCCTGGGAACTGAATTTCACCCCATAATCTACAAGTTCTTATTTATTATTTGTGAGTGTTCAGGACAATAACGAGAAAGAGCTTTGTGGAGGGTTTTACATGCTACAGCACAAAGGCTGATAGTACGGTGTGGCAGTTGGGTACATGGGACAGGATTAAGGCCAGACCTTGCTGGGATGGCCTAAGTGATAAGGAGAAGGATGATGGTTAGATGCTTATTTGTATTTGTTCTGAAGTGGAACCTGCAGGGATTTCCCAGCAGGACCCACAGGATTGACAGATTGTAATAATCCAGCCAGGAAGGAGAACACAACTGAGTTTTGGATACAACATACATTCCCCTTGATGATCGCTCACAAAAACTGACAACACAGTTTTAACTAAAAATTGTATACCACTAAGAGCATGGTTACACCATCAAACATTACATAAAGACAATCTTACATTTGTTGATATACCAAGATTAGTTCATATAAGGGTTAAAAACTGTAAATTACATCTGTGTTACACAATTTTACATCACTAATGTTACTTGTAATAGTACACCATTTTCTTAACTTGCACAAACAAAACATAGATCTGGAATTTGAAATGGCCGGTATTACTGTACAATAAAAATTTCTTTCCTGACGTGTCAGAAAAGTAGAGGCGTTTTGAGTATGAAAACTAATCGCTTATTGTCTATTTCCCTGCCAATTTCACAAGTGTACCATGCCTAAATGGGATAGTTTGTTATTACAGAGGATGAAGAAAGTTTTCTTTCTACAGCATACACTTCATATTACT
Organism: Rachycentron canadum; assembly: GCA_038496675.1. Lineage (NCBI taxonomy): Eukaryota > Metazoa > Chordata > Actinopteri > Carangiformes > Rachycentridae > Rachycentron > Rachycentron canadum. The sequence continues at coordinate 13,219,350 of CM076648.1, forward strand.
TAAAAACCTTACAGGGCACAATACAACACACTTAAGAAAACACTCCCCTTCGTGACAACAAGACAACAACAAATAGGACACATTGCTCTGTTTACTGAGATACCTAAGATAACATTACTATACCAAAGTATAGAAATATACATCTGAAACTGGTTGCATCAGTACTACCCTAGGTGAAACTTCTGGCCTTCTTATAAGAGCATTTTCTTCTTCTCATATGTACAATTAACTAAGCACTAACATATGAAATCGCCAGTTAAAAAAAATGAATAAATAAATAAAAAATACATTTTTGACTGATGCCCTTTTTTCATTGTGGTCATTGAGAATAGCACACTTGTACATTTGGACAACAAGTAGCTGTTTTTAAGCACAACCTCACCCTTCTGTGACCAAGAATGTGGTCCAATGGTAAAGATATCATTGTCAAACTACTTGGAGGTAAAACACATGCACACTTTCACAAAAAAATTACTATGCTACTGGTTACCTCTGGACTTGCATATTTCAGCATTCATTATAGGACATTTAAGAAATCTCCTAACTAGTACCTGTTTGGCAACAGTACTGTGGGTAAATACAGTAAAATCAAATCAAATAAAAATAAAATAGTTCAATATACTGCAGATGTGATTCTTCCAAGACTGACAAGGGCACTATGATAACCCTAGAGGCATAGGGTTTATATGCAAACAGTGCCACAGAGCATTTCAAATTGAAAGAGGAAACGCCTTGAAGCACCTCAAAGTCAGACATCAAGATCGGCCATGTCCTGAAATGTTATTGTTAGTGAATTGTGGCAGCTGGCCTCTGCTGCAATAATGGTCCGCACAGGTTATCATCGTCTTGTTTAAGCTAAAAGAGTTCACTCATAACATGAACTGGGAGCTTATAACAACATTATTTGGCTACCCCCATCACCACTCAGTCAGAATATAAAGACTTCTTAAATTACCCTCTTAGTCATTAGAACCTATTGCTTACAGAATGACTATATAGAAAAGTGTGCATGAGCACACACACATAGGTTTGTGTTAGCACACTGTGTTTGCAGCAGCCTCTGTTATTTTCCATATTTGTTGTGGTATCAACTTTGGAATGAAGAAAAAAAAAAATAAAAATTTCAAATGGTAATGGTACCAACAACCAAATTTCTAGTGTTGTGACATTCCCAACTAACCCAATATGTTTACAGGGCTGAAGTGGTCACACTGGGTGGCATTGACAGAATCCTTTTAGTTTCCTAATAGTCCCAGTAGTTTCTTCCTAGCTAATTAACTTTGACTAAGCTACACCAGAAGTGAATGAAAGGATGACACGTAGTGCAGTGACAAAAACTGCTGAAAGGTTCAATCTACATAAAACATCATTTACATCCTCAATCAGTCACTGGAGGTCACTAGAAAGACAAAAGTGCGCTGGTGTGTATAATAATCCAATCTCTATATGCTATGTAATATTTAAGTGCAAGATTAATGCAGTGGAGCTGATGAAAACATCATTGGTGAAAGACTAAACCCCTGCTTAAAATTGGGTTCCATTTAACCAAGCCTAAAAAGCCTGCCTCCACACTGTGGAAGTGCAGCCAAACATTCAGCATTATCATGTGTAATTACAGCACATTTCTAGGTCTGCATCACCATGACAACGTGTCTGCATATTTAATTCTCCTACATTTTCACTGTACATGCACCTGTTATCTAACAAATGAAATATAAGCATTGTGTATTACAGCTCTGAACGATGCTCATCACAACATTGGAGGCGTTTCCATAGATTGGTGAAGAACAGAACCATTTGAGAGCCACAGGGTAATAAGCAAGCACATGTGTGTAGACACGGCAGCTGTCCTACAAGCACTTCAAAACACTGCTGTAAGTGAGAGAGCTAGTGAGACCAGCCCTGGTTTTAACAGTGACCTTCAACAAGAATCAGAGGCCGTCTTTGATGTTGACAGCCTATGACTGCAGATAAGGATAAATCTCTTCACTGGAGCTCAGGGAATGGCTTTGCACTAGAGTGACTGACACATTTGGTTGCAGCAAAACAGGGCCCTTTACTAGACAGTTTGACTTATTTTACCACCGCAATAGCTGTATCAACATTACAAATGTCCTACTATTTTCATCTACCATGACTAAAGCCCCCTGTGTGCTCCAATGTCCAGCATTGATGGGTCTGGTATCTAGTTTATGAGGTGTGGTGACACCATGGATTATTGAGAAAGACTGCTGACTGCAGAGAGCTAACAAGACCTCCTGGAGGGCAAAAACAAATTCAGAGAAACTGCAGGTTCCATGTGCATGACCACTGGTGACACTTGATGTGTGTGTGTGTGTGCTCAAGACAGGCACAACTCCCCTGGGTACTGTGGAATTAAGGAGGAGACGGGGCCCTAATGTGGGCTTCAGGAAACAGACATCTTTTGTCTTGCATATCTGTCAATTGGCATCTGATTACAGGAAAAGCTTCCATTTCCACAATCTGGAAGCTTGTGGAAATGGAAGCAATATTACAGCTGCCTCTATATGTGAATCCATGACCATATAACACAAACACACCAGCTTGCTTCCCCCTCAGGGCTACAAAGAACCTCTCCAGTCAGCCCTGCATCTGGCTGTCCTATCGGAGAACAGATCAGACCCAGCTGAAAGGCAACCTGGAACAATGGCACTGACCTCTGTCTGATTTCATAAAGTGTGTCACAGGCCTCGTACACGTCATGCAGGGACATTCATTCACGCTCACACTGCAGTCTTTGCAGCACAGTAAATCATCTTGAACAAAATTCACAGGCTAGCTGAATTCCACAGAGTTCATATGCAGGACACAGCAGGAAATGTTGGCAAACAATCTCAGCAAGACAAAAAGGTGTGATCATGTTTACCCACAGCAGCCTGATGATACACTTCTTAAAGATTACATTGTCAAGACTGTATTGGTCAAAGAAACCTGTGCAAGCTCACACTCCTGCCAGATTACATAGTAACGTGAACTCTACATTGCTATCTCAGTACTCTGCAATTGTTAGTTTTAATAGTTGCCAAAGCTAATGTTACAGAGCAGTAAAATACTTCTTTGTAAAACACAAACATTGGTGCAGTGTATTGGTGCTTGATAAGGATTGGATCAGGTACTCAAACTGGACACGCTACTTGTACTTACTGTAGTTTACTCAATAAAAAGGCCAATTTTTCCATTCATTAAATATTTTAAATGAACTTTGATTTTTGACAATTAAACAATACTTATGAGTCTGAATACTAAGTCAGTGAGGGAGAGAGACAGTTAAAAGAAATTGTGTGACACCTGACATTTTTGTTACAGACTGATCAATTTCAAAAGTGGCAAACCTCCAACTGTAAAATGCCTTTATATTGTAAAATTATGTGTTTAAAAATGGAGTACCTACTGCCTACATCATTTGGTGTGGGTGGGGGCTCAGTGATGTCATTGATATCGCTCTATGTTAAGTCTGAACACTAAACCAAATAAACAATAGGATGCAACAGCAGCTTAATATAACAGCCTGGGTTCAGCCTGCAGGATGTTGAAGCATCAGGTATCAGAGCTTATTGTGATATCTTCACTAATTAGATTCAGTCAGTCATCTGCTCTTATATGCGCAAACACTGGAGGGGAAACCTGACACTGGAGGGTGTGGGGAGACAGCTGGGGGGAGTGCGAGTTGGGCTGGGGGGAGGAGAGAGAAAAAGGGATACACACCACACCTCTCCTCCTCAAAAACATCTACATTATTGATAAGGCCTGCTTCTGCAGGGAGGGACCACAGCACACAGATGCTCCATTCTCTCAAGCATGAGCAACCAGCACAAACAGCACCATGGCATCTCTCTCTGCATCAATTTAAGACCAAACACACTCATGCGAGATAAAGCATCAGTGTAGAAGATGGCAATGAGGAGCAATAAGAAGCAAATGCAGAGAAAGGGATTAAAAGGGGTGAAAGATGTGCAGGAAGTTAGAAAAAAAACCCAAAAAACAATCTACATAAAGATAAAAAGGTGAGCCTGTCAGATGGCTAAGATGGGTGGAAACCAGCTGAAAAACAAGCCAGCTAAATAAAAGCCTGATATTAAATTAAGGCAGAGAAGTGAGGGGAGGAGGAGAAGGGAGGGGATAAGGCTGCAATGAGATGGCAACAGCATCAGTACTCGTGACACAGTTAGCGACAGCGCTTGTTTGTTCAGCTCAGCCATGCCGCGGCAAGCTCGGCTCACACGCTCGCTCGCTCACTCAGCTCCCCTTGCTACGAATCTTCTGCTGTTGTCAAGGTAACAGGCTCTCTCGAATGGGGAAAAAACCTTCACATTCAAAAGATTTTTTTTTTTTTTTTTTTTCAAACGCTGGCCTCAACCTGAAACTTACATGTGTTCTCAATATACAGCCTCTGCAGTTGAAGGTATCTTCATCTTAACAGTGCAACAAAGGCAAACACTTCCATTTTCCATGGAGTTTAAACATTTCCAGTCCATACCTTTAACACAGTCACAGTTTTGTTAGTGCTAACTGAAAAGAACATATCTAACATTTGGAGCATTTATTATAATGTTGTTCAGAGCTACTTCATTAAAATTAATCAATGAAATTAATCCTAGGTCTCATCAGCAAGACAGATGCTAAACCAGTAAGTTGCTTGCCTGGTGTAATTGTGTAATCGTTTCTGACTAGGTGACACATCCATGGGATTACACTTGCTCATTAGAGAGTCATACAAACAAAAATAAGGTATAAACGAAAGCATGGGAATTGTACATTACAACTTTTTCCACTGTGGGCTAGGAGAAAAATAGAGTTTTATTTTACTGTTACACATTATGTCCTTCAAGTGATAGTTGGGGTTATTTGATATGGGGTTGTGTGACGTACACTTGCTGTAAGTAAATGTGTACAAGCACAAAGCTGAGTGATTAACTGTTGTATTTCTGATCAGCATAAAAAATAATTTAAAAAAAAGAAACACCAACTGAAAAAAGCCAATATCAGTAGAAGTTTATGCTTTATTTCGAAAATGTTCAACACTGTCTTATCATCAAGCCTTTTCTTTTGAACCACTTTGACCATTCAACTACCATATTCCTATGCACAAGCACACTTACACTTAGCTCTTTCAAACCAAAACAGCTGATCTACAGCATAATACCATGTGTGCTGTAGTTGTGTTTTTACAGATTATAAACCAATATCTTTGCACTATTAAAATGAACACTAGAATTTAACAGCAATGATTCCCAGCAATGATTGCACTCTATTTACATTCTATGTCCAAAATCAGGTGCTCAATGTATATTAGCATGCAGCTTTAGCACACGGTGCACATAATAATAGCAAATTTAATTTAAATAGCCCAATATTTAGAATCACAAATTTGCCTCAAGGGACTTAACAATCTGTACAGCATTATGACACCATATGTCTAGGACCCTTAGAAAGTATCATCAGAGAATGCATAATACAATTCCTCAACTATACAGGGAAAAATAATCGAAGGGACAAAATAACATCACTCCAAATTTGACTTAATGGATGGCAAAATCATTATGGTTTTAATGGCTTCTATCCTACTGATTAAAACAAAACATAATCCTACTGATTTATCAAATATACTGTGCACACTTCCTCCATATTTTGGTAATTTAACATTTTAACTCATGATGATTGCTGTGAAACAATGGTTTTCTATAAACTTTTCTGCTCTTTGACACATTGTTTATATATATATGAGATTATACAACTTGGAGGACTTGGTGTTTTAGCACCACTCGTGCTGCTACATAAACAAAGCAGAATGGGCAAAGCAAGTGACATGGCTTCGGATATATTATGTAATTACTGTTGATGACTGAACAAACTGATATTAAGACAAATCAGGTCTGTATTTGTCAAGCCACATCAGCAGCCAATCTATAAGCTATTAGTTCCACCAATTACTCCCAAGTTTTTTTCAGGACTCACTAATAGAATTAGCCCCTATCATCTATTTGGTATAAAGGCAAAAAACAATGACACTGCCAATCAGAAATCTCTAGTGCTCAAGGTGCTTTCAAAGTGCTTATTCAGTCAAAAGTCCAAAAGCTACTCATCAATTTACAATGGAATGAAAATGACAAGAGCAATCAAATTCTCAGCCCAGTTTCTCTTTTCATAAATTATTTTCAAGGCTAATACTTCAATCATTTCTGTCATTTCAACAAATTTCTTCACATATACCAAATAGTTTCTCTAAGCTAATGGTGTTACTATCACATACCACCATTTCAGACAATGAACCTTCTACTCTGCTGGCATCAAATACATTTAAATATGTGCACAGTGCACCTATAAGATACGTCAAAACAGCCCTGTATTATTTTTTTATATAAGCCCACACATCAGTGTCAATAAGGTGTGGGTTTGGCATGGATGGACTTGCTGCCATGCAACAAAATATGCCACTGTCCTATTTTACTGCAAAGACACTGGTTAATGGTATGGGAAAAACAGACATATTTTTCAACTTTTCAGAGTTGCTCTCTCAATACGCATCCAAGCTACTCTATACTGATTTCTTGTCTTGTCAGGTGATATGGAAAACAATATACCAGGGTAGAAGAGCAGAAGTCTGAAAGATAGAGCTTAGCTGTCAAAGATCTTTTTTCCATATGTTTGGCCCTTTAAGATGATTATATTCGTGTATTTCTCCACATCTATCAATAGCAAAGAAACACATACACACACACACAATTCAGTCTCGTAAGAAAAAAAACTACTTGAAAATATGGTGTTGAACAAAGAAAATACCCCATTGGTTTATTGTATTTCTGAAATTTACTTATAACCCTGGATAACAAATGGCTTTTCATCACTTGTACAGTTGTTGTACTCTAGTTTGACCAATATTTTTTGCTTATCTTCCTTACTGCCATGTACATGCAATAATAAACAAGAAAAAAAAAAGCCCACCAATGCTAATACCTACCGATTTCTCTACTGGTCAAGGGGACTGCATATATTGTAGTTCTTAATCATGTTATTGCGTATTGAGATAAGAACTAGGACGTGGCACTTTGGCCTCTGATTCTTGTTTTTGGCAAAACATCAAAAACAATTCCTCACGTTGGATTATATTTGAATAGTGAAGTTTCATTCAGGCATCCTGCAACTGAATATTCACTGTTTTTGACAATTGCACTATACAGAAAGTGAAGGCCAGCCGGCCTATTCACTGACACTATGCTTTGATTTTCTTTCAAGAAAGCTTGCTCTACCATTCAGCCCCACACACAACCTGAGCGTTTCTACTTCTGCCATTTGTCATTCTCTGTTGCCATGGTTGCAGTGAAAGACAGAGCTCTATGAATATTGGAAATGGAGGAGTAGCAGCACATGGTGCATTATCGACATAAACACCCGCACATGCTCTTGCACCACAGAACAAGTCGCCTGTGTTGGTTCTAAAAGCCTGCGGCCATCCTTTCACCCACACAATTCTCTGCCAGTTAAAAAGTAGGCATTTAATAAATATCTCCAGCTGACACACATTGTCTGCACACATATACTAAAAAACATATCCAGCAACTACTCTCCAATTCCAGATTGGGGTTTGCAACTCTTCTATCAACAAATTTTTTTTTTCAAAAAAAAAAAAGTAAAAAAAAAAAAAAAAAGTGTTGATCAGTGATCAATAGGTTTGTAGACAGTATGGATCCACAGTGTAGGTGTGATATAGAGTGATGCGGAAGGTTCATGTTTTTCCCAATGTGGCTGGCAAATATCTTGGTGACAGAAACTGCTTGGCTAAACAAAGCTAGTTTTCTACATGTGTATGTGCATCTTGCATGATGCCACTGTCACCTTGACAAGGAGCCATTTCAGACGTTCCTCACATTTTGCAAGGCTCAACTGTCAGCAACCCTCTTCTGACTTCTCATAGGCCTTTGCTACACACAAGCACTCCTGCGTTCCCCTCAGAGAGTCCTCATTGGAAATCTGGGGTGTGCATGAATTAAGATGGTGTGAAACTACTGCAAAGTACACAGTGGGGAAATCACTACAGCAGACGATGTGTGCTTATGCATGTATATGTTAAGATAATACAACCTTTTAAAGAGTTGTCAGTGATAATAAACATGCTATATAACAACACTATCTGACACTATCAGAGTTTATTTGAGCTACTACTCTGAACACTGATTACCAATGGAGGCTATAAACCATGAACATACATACATCCACGTGGTACGAGCATTGTGTATGTTATTTCTTTTCTCTCAGTGGAAAGAGGAAAACAGGGGCCTGCTACAAAGGAGTTTGTTCCCTTAGATGAAAGGGGAGAGGCATCCATATGCATGCTGACAGAAAAATACAGGACACACAATAGCCATTTAATACTAATACCAGCTATAGATGATTTTTGACTAAAACAAAAAGGATAATACATGAGGTAGTCAATCTGTGAGTATACATCAGATAAATCGTGTCCAAATAGCAGCTTTTCTCTGTGCTTAATAGACATCAATTTGTTTCCTAGTAATTCAAAAATTAAATTAAAAAACGAGAAAGACGTGGTGACAGTTAAGAAGATCCTTCTCATTTTCAGCAGTCGAAAAAACAAGCTGGACACATGCTGATGCACAACTGTAGAAAGAGTGAGTACATCTGCTCTTGAGACACACGACTGACTGAAATCCAAAATGCGGCAGAGGTACACGGTTGTTTGAAATGATGTTTATATCTAAGTGATCTGTAGCCAGAGTCTTGTTATCTTACTCATTAATCACTTCTACACAGCCACATATACAGATTCTAACTTCAGAAGGAAAGCGCATGGGTATCATATCAGCACGCCATGTTAGTAAACACATAAGGATTAGGTGCAGAAAAAACGCTTGATTACAATATATATGCTTATTTGCATTTAAGACAAAAAAAATAGACATAAATAAATAAATTATCTGACATTACTTTAGACAAAAGGCCTTAGACTAAATGCAGAAAAACACCAAGGCTGTCAATGCGTGCACATAATCAACTATGATCCTCGTCAAAGACGGAAACAAGGCAAACAGTTAGGTCCAACGCCCTTAGCTTCCTGCAAGCAGTGCTTCCTGAAGAACCAGGGCTACTGCATAGAGGTGGAAATGGGGGAGGAGAGAGAGAGAGAGTGAAAGGAGAGGACCATGTGAAGAGGCAATGTGCACGTGTAATGCTGGGTTCTGAGACGTGAAGATGAAAAGGAAAAGGTGGCAGAGACTAAATGGAAGCAGAAGAGGAGTGAGAACAGAGGTGTTGGGGTGTGGAAAGTGAGAGGACAGGGAGAGGAGAATCGAGCCAAGTGTGTGAGAGAGCAGCATAACAGTGCACCATGGGGCTGAGTTCAACAGACGATTTAATCTCTCCAAGAATCACAGAGGGTGATATGGTGAAATTTATTATGTATGCTGAGTACAATTTACATGGGTGTGCTTTTGACAAACAGCTATGTCAAGAGAGTGTTTATTGCCATGACCACACCTACATAATTCAACATGGACATGAGGGGGAAATGAGAAGGGGAGAAATGGTAGGGTTCAATGGAAAATCCAAAATGGTCTCATTGCTCTATCAACCAATCAAAATTTAGACTTTCCTAACTAAATAATAAAATTGGAAAAACATTAAAAATAGAGAAGTGGTAGCCTTAAATAGAATTGAATTCTCAACCTTCTGCTGAGGAGAGGTTCTTCCTAAAATGTTCAATGGTTGTGCCACATGGTCCACAACTTGGGAAAGTTGATACCTCATCAACCAAATCGCAGCCTCTGACGAATATGGTGTGCGATTAAATGCTTAAGGTAAAATGTGTGCACATTTCAAGTTTACAGGATCTGTGTTTTTCCATTATTACCCCATTTAATGGCAGGGCTCTTAAATATAAGACTTGAGCGCTAGCTACAAAAAGAGGGGCCCATTTTAATGCAGTAAGCCATCCAATTCATTATACTGTTTTTAATGACATTAACATTTACAACCTGTCTTCCAGATGTGAATTTCTGACACCAGAGACCATGAATGAAACACGTTTTAGCAGCTGACTGATGTCAGTTTTTCTCTTTGCAAGTCAACACCAATATGAAAGAACTCTCAAAAAAAATCTAGCTCTTAACATGCCCTATCAAAACTATAATGATCTAAAGACTCAAAGTCATTCAACACTGCAGTGAAATTAAAATAAAGACACAGTACACCAAATGTAGAAAAACTAATTAAAATAAAAACAAAATAAATAGAAATGCCTCTGGGAAAGGACCAGCAGTAGAAAATTTGTATGTATACAATTTGTAGTACATGTATTAAAACATGTGCAAGCATTTGACACGATCTTTCACTTCTCACCTTTTTCTTAGAAAACTGTACATTCAAACAGGCTATGCAGTGATAGTGGGTGAGAAATGGCTTTGCATAAGTAATGAGGAGGAATAAAAGGCTGTCCTACATCCACGCCAGAGATTACACTGCTGGCTGCTGTTTCTATAAAAAGATTCACTGCAGGGAGTATGAGTGGCACAAGCACACATGCAACCACGCACACACACTCTACCACAAACACACAGATGGGCACAAAAACAAGGCAGTGTATTTATAGGGAAGAAGGTTCGAACATCAAAAGAACTTTAAAGATCAGTGTCTGGTTAACTCACCCAATCACAGATCTATGACTGATCCAAGCCTTGGCAGACAAACACAGTGAAATGCTGGAAAGATTATTGGTAGCTCCAGGCCAACTTAAAATGTCTCCTATATTTCCTATTCTCCTATTTTCCTCTTCTCATTTAGGCGCCTTCTTTTCTGGGCAAAACAAATAACTGAGTTTATATTGTTTTGCTACAACGTGTGACACAGCGATACAATGTGGACGTACACGTCTCAATCCAAGGGCCAAACACATACTGACCTGTACTGAACTGTAGCTTTAAGAAGTGCTCTGTGCTGCCACATATTCAGGAGGGAAAGTCCCTGTGCAGGCTGACTGAAGATGATGTGATTTTCCACTCCCTGCTGACTGCTCTGGTTAAACACACTAGCTAATTCCTATCTCTGCCCCCAAAACACAGACATTTCATTCTCACCCTCCTCTTCATGACTAGGAATATACTAGAAAATATTTAAAAAAAAAAAATTTAATTAATAATTTATTTAATTAATTTAAATTATAGTCAAATTATACTGTTTTTAAGATTAATCTAAACATTGGTTATGACAGTTGCCAAAGAGGACATCTTAAAACTGCCAGTTGTTTGACTACCAGTCCCAAACACAAAGATAAAACCCAATAGTGAAAGCAACAAATATTTTCATTTTATGATTTTGTGACAGTGATTAATTTTGGCACATACATCAATTAAGTGATTATCAAAATGTTATATTTTGTTTCACATTGTTAGTGGTAATGAATGAAAAATACTTTAAAATAATAATACAGTATCCCTGACTTCAACAAACTGATCTTTTTATGTGTCTAAGAATTTCTGAGCGCTTGTAACCAGCCAGTTGTTCAAACAAATGTTTTTTCAGGATTTAAGTGCATCTGACAAGTGTACGCGTTAAACTCAGATTGACCTGTTTGACCTGTTTGAAGTGAGATTATCTCGCCTGGAATATCACCACTTCGTTAAAAAGGAGGAGTATCAAACTGCTTTCCTGTGCAGTAGTTTGACAGCTACAATTCCAGTGTATGAAATAAACAAAGAGGGTGAGCTAAAATTGGTAACGCCTCATGACTTGCCATATTAGTTCCTCAAATTATTTACTATTTTGCTGTTTTTATTTTTACTATAAAATGTACATTTCCCTTTTCTGATGTCCATGCATGGCAGCATGGCGGTTAGGGAACATCAACTCTAAAATTTGACAGCATGAACAAATAAAACACTTTCAGCTTTCTATTGCACCTATCTCCTTTTACCAGTTCCAACATAAGAGAAGTAAGATTATGGAAAAATACAAAAAACATGTCTATAGCTGGCATTGTTTCAACAGCAATAATGACCAAGTGTAAACAAACAACTTTAATACCACAGTGGTGGTCTTCCATCCACAAAGTAAATTAATAAATTTGCAGGAACAAAAATGGATTGAGGATACGGAAAATGAAGCTGTCTAAATTACCTGCGGCATAAAATGTTCAGCTTTTCAAAGACATGACCAAGTGAAATTCACTGTCAACTTTTGCTGAATTTAAGATGTACTCCAACAAAGCAACTTCAACTCTGTGTCTTGCCAGCTCGGCACAGAACTTATAGGTTCTGTAACAGTCACCGTCACTGCCACTAGAGTCCACACTGGCAGTTACTGTATACATGAGAGCCAGTAAAAAAAACAATCCAGCCACAACCATTAGTCCATGCTTGTATTGCCATGATATCCTCCACAGTAATGCTGGCAGTAAGTCAGCTAGCGATAATTTGTCTAAGAAGTTCATAATATGGGTAACAGCAAGTTAGCTAACATCATCATGCCTTCTGTAGTCGGTCACTAATGAAAACACAAATCATGTCTCTTATGCATCGAGGAGCCACAACTGTATTGGCTCCACAGTTGGTATAGGAATGAAATTCAGCCATGGATCCATTGATAGGGCTAATAAAGATACTTTTCAGAAGCTTTTCAGACAAGAAATGTGGTTTTCTTCAGTAGAGGAAATTCTAGAGGGTCCCTTCACCTGAATGCTGCATACTGCGCAGTGCAATTTTGCATGTAGGCAGTCTGTGCGTGTACAAATGTAGGGAGGGCAAACAGTTGGGAATTGACAAGGAGGCACTTACATGTACTAAAATGCATGCACCGCGGTCCCAAATACCAAAAAAAGAAAAGAGTCACTCAGCCTGCTTCACATATGGAGCGACTATTACACGACTATATCATTACATAGAAAATAGTTGTTTGCTGCTATATTATTGTTTAAAATCTTGTTTACAGAACCAACGCTAAAGGTCTTTACAGTGAAAATAGCACTGTGTTCAGAAAAATGAAAGGCTATGTCTTGATGTAGGCTGGTAAAGGTCTAACATGACTAATTATTTGTCCCCTATCTCAATTTATTTTACAAAGGATTCCACCTGGAATGTGGACTTGAACATACTTGGCGGGCCAATACAGTATTTTTGCTTGATGGTGATGTATAGTATAGTGTAGTCAGCCAGATTCAAGTTTAGTTCTATCCTTTTTTTTCCTGCAGCCCTCTAGCTGTGGTGCCAACACACTGGTCTCACTGAAATAAATTAGAAGGCTGCAATTTGTGATGCAGTGTTTGGTGCTGGTCTGAACGTGGCTGAACACATTCCCCAAAATGACTCTCAATCACTGTCAGATTCACACCTCAGAAAACATCCAAGTTATCTTGGAAAGCTGGATGAACTCTGAAAAATGACACACTGGCCCCATTTGTCTGAACTACAGTTTGCATCTAAAGCCCCTAATGAGAACAGGCTTCTTCTACCAGCCAATAGCACAGTATGACCTCCATTACAGCAAGCCAGGAACAAGAACTTTAAACTCCACAGCCCATTCAAGTCTCTTGAATAAGCCTTAATGAAGAACTTGACAACTAAATCATCAGTCTGAAGGCAATTACCCCTGAAATATGAAGAAAGAAAAGTATAAAAAGCATTACCAACAACCGGTAACATTAGAGTGTTGTAAAACAGACAGTAGGATGAATCACAATCTCTATATAGCCACTAGCCTTGCTGTAAAGACGGAAAAGAGCTGAGTGGTGAAAATGGTCAAAAGGGTGCTTAGATCCTTTGTGTTAAGTATACTGCCCTTCAGCATGCTGGGGGAAAAAACAAAGTATGGGTGCACGTATTGATGAGCAGGGGTGTGGGCCCAGACTGGACCTCCTCTCTGGTATTTAGGTATGGCCTTACTTTTCATTCACATCCCACTTGCACAAGCGCAGAGGCCCATCTCCACAGTCTTCCCCTCCCCCCTTCCTGTTGTTGCATTTCAATGTAAATGGGTGGATGAATGGCTGCAGCTGGCCCATCAAAAGGCCACCCTGCTGAAGGGCCTTGGTGATTGAGATTCAGCCAGACCACACTACCTCTACCCTCCCCCACCCAACACTTTGTCCTAACACCCTTACCCCCTGTCTCAGTTTATGGCTTATGTCCTACATGAAGAGACCGGCTAGCCACGAGAGGGCTTAAAGAAAACTGATATAGCCGTTTGCCCCAGAGCACAACAGTAGTCAGCAATTCCTTGAGTGGCAAGAGATATTTTATTAATCTCAGGATAACAAAGGTTGGTTATTGACAGGACACAAAATTCCATTCCTATTCTACAGTGATGGGGAACAGAAAATACAAACGTTTATCATCAACTTTACATCATTCCTCTCTCGAATCAATCATGGCAATTTGACTGCGCACAAAAACAATTTTGTTTCAAACAGCAATACTGTGTAAACAGTGTTGAGTATAGTGTTGGCTTGATTACAAATGGAAAGACAAGCGGGCAACAGTTATGACCTGACAGTCAGCAACTGACATTGCTTTGTTACTATAATTTATACTAATCTAGAGTAAGCATTACATAACAGGTTAGCTTTGCTAGCAAATGAAATAAACACAATCTCTTACGTCCAATCAGCTTTACTGCACAAAAGAACATGATTGACACAATTTAATTGTCCTGTCATATATGTCACTGTGCTCTGATTCAAGCATAATAAGTTTATCTACCACTACGTTCCAATTTTGCTCCCGTGATTGGTCAGCTGTCAGAAAACGGTTTGGCATGGACTTTTTTCATGGAGGATCATTAAACCTAAGATATGTTCATTGGTAAAATGAATAGATGCTTGGCTGCAAGTAAAATAAGTGTTGCCAGCTTTCTTTCACAAAACAAGGTGGGAATAAAAAGTTCTTCAAATTATTTCTTCAAATTATTTCCAACCCCACAACCACCACCTCTCCCTGGAACCTAGACAGCACCTAAACCTTGTAAAAACCTACGAGGTTGAACATTAACTCTACTGCATAATGCTGGGACAAATAAAGTTTCTGATTTCCAGTAAAATTACTTCAGTTTTGATGGTGTTGTATACCACCATCAGTATACACCACTAGTCCTGCAGAAAATGACTGCCCAACCCACAATAAGTATCTGCGGCTCTTCGCCAAACCAGTTCACCGTGTAAATCTGATCTAACCAACAATGGATTTACACCAGCTTCTACCTCAATAACACCCAAGTAACCTTATCTACTATTCTGCCAGCAAGAATTAAAAAGGTTTCTTCACAATAAAAGCCTTTTCCAATTCTTTACACCAAAGTCTCTGATTGTGAAAAGCAAGTTCCATAAGCAGTAAGCTAAATCTTATTGTCTGGCTTTTACTCTTGGATTTGTCACTGTGATGTGTGTAGTAAATTTTGATTAATAACACAAGCTTAAAAGGTTTGTCAAACACATCATTGGGCCACCTTAACCTAAGATATATGTATGGAAAGGGGCTTCAGGATTCAGGAGGAGAAACAGAAGTTGAGTCCAGCCATGTCTTGTCAACTAGAGTCTGAACAGACCTGAACAGCTGAGCTCAGACATAGCACATAATGTCTCTTCCATCAGACCAGATCTGTCCAACTAACCCCAGGACATTTCCAATGTATGGATAATAAATCAAGCTATGCAACTTCCTGTATAGCATCACTTCCAATCAAAACACTAACTAATTGAAGAGTTGCACCAGCCTTAGTTCATGCCTGCCCAGACTGAGGAATGCAGCCATTTACCTAATAGTGTAAAATACATAGGTTCACAATGCACAAATGCAGTGAGGCCAAGACTTTTATCACTTACTTTTCTGAAATTTGAATAGTAAATAACAGTATATAAACAGCATATCACTAACTAATATTTTAGCTTGTAAAACAACACAAATGTGTTGGTATAAGGGAATAAAATAAATAAAGAATTAATAAATCTACTTTTGTTACTTACGCATGTTTATTGTGTGAGTCAAATGTGAATTAAACTATTGCTGAACTTACTTGGTGCAACTCACAACTTGTGGTGTAATACAATGGTCCCCTGTAAGCCTACACAGATATCCCAGTCAGGCTGCAAACTGAGGTCAAGCTCTACAAATCCAAACTCCCTAGCAAACCAGTTTTTGCATAAATCTTGTATAAATATTACAACTTCTTACAATCAGCAATAAGTGTTTATTCATCTTACTGAAATATATATTACTTTAATCATGGGATTGAGTACTTTAAACCAAGATGGCATACCAGCTAAGTTGCTGGTCAGCCCACGTCATAATGCATTTATGAAAGAATAACAAAACATATCAAAATCCCCTTAGGGCCTACTCTGGTGTGAGGAAGTTTTGAAATTTTCTGCATACTTGAAATTATGATCAAGCATATCCGTAACTTTCCCTTAAAAAATAAGAGCACAAAATATTCCTTCTTCAAGTTCTAACTGAAAAGATGAAAAGCCAAGTCTGTAAAAAGCACATTTCTGGAGAAGCAGCAGTATACCAGAATAGAGAACCGTTCCCTTTGATGTACAAGAGACCCGGGGAAGAGAAAATATTATCAAGAGTGGTGCAGCGGAAGGCTAGCACGTAAGCACAACCTAACATGAGTTAAGACTTCGCCAACCAACAGGACCTCCTAAACCCCAAAATGAGGCTCTACAGTCCTTGTGAGAAACAGCAGGATTGGGGCCCGCCATTTTGTTCCATTTCGCTTCGAGGATAGAGGAGGGGGCAAAGGACTAGGCTGAATTTCAAAGGGCTTCAGATGCCATTTGAGTATCCGCTGAGATTGTGCTGGTAGAACAGCAGCTATAAAAGATTTATACAATTCGAACAGGGAGGAAGAGAGGGGAGTGAGGGAGAAACAGAAAAATAGAGAGAAGGAAAGGCAGAGACAGACAGAGAGGCAAGAAACAGGAGAAGCCATGCTTGTTTACCTAAAAGGACCACACTCTCAGCACAAGAGGGGGAGGGGAGAGCTTAGACGGAGGACAGGCAGAGTGGGTGCTAGAGCTGCAGCTAAAGGCTCCTTTTCCTTCTTACAACCAGCACAACTAGCTGTTAAATTCTTTCATTTGAACCTCAAGGAGGTTTCTTAGCAATATTCAAGAAGAAATTGCACAATGAACTGCATACTGTGTCAGCCACCTACGCATCTTATTATATAACACATCCTTTAAGAGCAGGAAAAGTACCTCCTATTTTTTCTTTTAATACCTTCCATTTTCCCCCCAACCCACTGATATATAATCAAAACTACTAAGCTGTGTGTCTATGTAATGTCTTGATTTTTTCTACTCACAATAATAATTATTTACGTATATCAAAAGCTATGTACAAATACATAAAGGGTTGTAATCATGAATCAGGATGGAACAATGTTATAGACTGGGGAAGACATGGTGGTACATCAGAACCAGCTACAAATTATTTATATGAGACATAATAAGGTGGGTAGTATTATTTTGACTAATTATTTTAAAGAGGAACCTGTGCATACACACTGTTGCACTGATTAAATTGACATCTGATAATTCAGATTCAGATAAGTATTCAAATATATATTTGTGTATTATGTCTATGGGAGGGCAAACAGGGGACACAGCTACTTGTATAGGTGGTCATCTGGGTTATATTTTTGAAATGTGCGCTCTTGTTGCTAGTGCTGAAATTGTGGTTTAAACTAACTAATTTTCTTATAAAGCTTGCAAACAACTGAAAAGTTCCATAAAAACAACAGCTAACCCTAACCCTTTCAGCATCAACAAAACCAGTCCAAAGCATTTCCAATTTTCCAGATTGCTTGGAGAACAACACACTCTGTCGAGTTGGGTTTTGAACTCTCTACCATCATTACCACACGGTTGTTGTTGAATTACTCCCTCATTTCAGCTTGACCTACATTTCATTTTTAATCAATGACAGTGATGATGTCTGACTCCTGTCGGTCACACAGTGCATTCTGTGTGCGAGAACTAGCAGGGCAGACAGCCATGATAGTGTTGTTTTTAAGAATCCATGGCCATATTTTTTTTAAATATAGCAATTTTCATAATTGGATTGTCTTGTTTTTTTTTCCTTCTCTGTCTTCATTTGTTTATATAATCAAATTTCAAATATTTTTAACAACAATGATACAATTGTACTGCAATGAAACTGCAATGGAAAATTTGGAGACGTCCTGATGTGATATAGACAGGCCCTGTCTTAACAAGTCACTGTAGCCAAGTTTAAATATAAATCTATAACATTGTAAATCTCAAAACAACTTCTTGGTGGGGAAAACCCCATATAAAATAAAAAAGGGGGCAAAAGTAAGATTTTAACAACTGCCAGACTAGGCTAACCAGAAAAACCTATTGGTTGCCAAGGATGACAGATTGTTTGCCATATTGCAATTACTTTTAACTGGATTATAATGGTCCTGGCGTGTAAACTCTAAGCCAATTTTCACTGATAAATGTTACTATGAGTACATTAACAGTTTGCCAGGTACACAAAGAACATGTCGCTCAGTTTCACAAAAAAGTCTGAATAAAACTTCCAGCAAAAGATTTCATGAAACTTTATTTGTACTGTGCAACTACTGCAGTCACCTCTTGTTTTTTTTACCCTTGATTTGTTTTTTTGTGTTTTGTTGACAGTTCTACTTCAGTTTGGATCCATGTGAGCATAGTGGGCTATTCAATGAATCTGACAGGACTTGGTCAATCTACTCTTCTGCGTCATCCTGGGCAACTATTGACGAGTCACAGCTATCAAATGCATCATCCTCTCACTTTTACTTGTGTTGTTTGGTGGCCATGATCAGTTGTATTTGTCTTTAACGGCTTTTTAGTCTAGAAAAAATAAATAATAAATGGTTGACCAAACTCAGAATCAGATAGGCAAAAACAGCAACAACAACAACTGCAGCAACATCAGTAGAGGAGCAGAAACATAGAAATGCTGCCTGCCTTTCTATTACACAAACCGTATAACCCCAAGCTACAATCACAGCTCATGACCTTTCTGACCCCAGCAAAACTCCATTTCCTCCTGCAGACAGAGGATATGCCTTAATTCTCTGGTACCACTTAAAGGAACAGGGGCAAAATCTAGCCCTCACAAATGGGAACCAGGTGGGACATATGGTTCAGGAGTGTCAAGTAGCATGGTAATAATCCTTGCTTATAACAACAATTTATGATTCCTGGGGTATTCAAGACTGTCCAAGATGGGCTACTTATAACAAGTGGAATAATCAAAATAAAACTTTAACATTAGTAAACAATTCCATCCATCAACAAATAAATAAAACATGTCCACAATACTGCATATCAGTGAAAAAATGTTTACAGAATAAAAAAAAAAAGATGAGACAAAAAAAATTCTACTAGCAAACTAACTGACACAATAATATCAATTCACATGTTAAAGAGAAACCTGAAAGTAACACATCCTGATTTTCCAATCAGTATGAGTGTTAACACACTTTTACTATGTAAACACATCAGTGATATATAGTACTGTGCAAGAGCTAAAATCTGTGAATTGTGCAAAAATAGCCTTGTTCATATTCATACTACACACATCATAATGTTCATGTATAATAGAATAGAGCATTTGATACCATTTAAATGGAAGCTTTAACTATAGCACTGGGAAATAGGACCTACGCAAGCTCAAGGGAGACAGAGATATGCATCACTGCCTCTGCAGTGTAGTCAACACGAACGCCCCAACAAACTAAGACACTCTCAGTATCTTGGTGGAAAACACCACCAGCGGCACTGCAGTGTTTTCCTCAGCATTGGTACTGCACCAAAGTGGAGAGGTTCTCTTCCACATTCTGTTTCCTTCCAGAGCTCGAACACATCTCAAAACCAACCATATTGTGCCTCCCCTTTACATGTTATTTACCACAGAAAACGCAGGCACTCCACTGAATGAACTTAGGTAATTGTGACAGTTATCAGTCCATACAACCCTTAGTCTACTTAGTATTTACAGACACTTCCTGATAGTCCAGATAGCCAGTGGACCTTTCAAAGCACTGTTCTTTAAACAGTACTACAAAGCATATATGTTCTTCCAAGGATTTCACCTCTGACAATCTAGTTCATTGCTTCCCTTACAGACAGGCTTGTAGCACATCCATTTTGCTTTAAGACTGGAACACACTAGCAAATAGGCAAGACATAGTGCTTCATGACAGGAATTTATGACACTGTGCACTCCACTGGATATGCAGGTAGACTAGTATGGCGTTAGGGCAACTGTAAAATAACTAATTACTTAGAGACAATCAAACACAGGTTCACATTTGGACGTTGCGAGTGCAATCCATTGAGAAATTGGATAATTGTTGCCTGGGATATTGCAAATGCCCCTTTGTACTAATCCTGAGAGTATGCCAATAAAACCCTGAAAGCCTAAGATCATTCTAAAACTTAACGGGCAGAGTAAGTTAATTCATTTTACTTCCCTGACAGACCTTCAAACACACAAGTACTTGACCGATCTGCTTATCGGTTATCTTGCAAGTACGTTTACTTGCATGCATGGTACAAAGCTATGCAGCATGTTGCTCATTCACAACATTTAAATTTAGTTTCACAATATCAACACACGGTCAGCGCCAGTCCTATCACACATGGGCAACAATTCCCCACAGCGATATTTAAATTTTCTGAAACAGCTTCAAGTGGCCTTTGTTACCAAAATGTATGTGTAACACTCATGAAAACATACATTACACACTATGGCCATAAAAAAAACAAACGGAAAAAAAAAACCCCAACAGCTAAGCATATACATGGGGCTGTGTTACATAAACAGAGCTACACAGAGGAGGGGATAAGGTCTTTGAAAAATTTCGGTGAAAATAAAAACAATTAGGTATCGTACATGCTTGAATATCATTAATTAAAAAGGAAATACTGCAGGTTGACCTTTGCCGCAACACACAACCGAGTTAACCACGGGGGCTAGCAATACTCAGTTTGTTGTTGTTAACGTGTTAGCTATGCAGAAGCAGTGAAAATGCGACTTACCTCTTGTTTGAATTTCCACAAATTCTAATAGATAAATGAATATTTATTGTTCAGTCTACGCCGCGGTGTTTTTTGCCAATGCTGGATGGTCCCATTTGTTGCCTTCGGTTCAGTATAGACTGGCCCAGAGACATCCGCATAAACTAGCGACGACCATCGCAGCTCAAAAGCAGCTCAGTAGACTCGAAGCTAACGTTAGCTTGTTAAAACCGTGGAGACCAACAAACAGACGTCCATAGAAGAAAAGACTAAAATATCCACGAAAACGCGTTTACAGCGAAGCTATTTCATCTTCACTACGAACTACGACGCTTTAACAGTCCATCTGTAGATCGGTAGACTTGTTCGGGTGGACGTATACCATCAAAAGATCATATTTTGTTTCGGTTTAATCCTCTCCGCCAACCCATTCGAGCGGTTTTCGAGCGGCCTTTGACTTCGGTGTGTGGACGTTCAGGACGGAAATGCTCCGGGAATAAAACGAGCGTCCTGATTGGTGCTCGCGCTGTAGGCGGACACCGTTTCCGCGCATGATGAAACTGACGCCATTTTGGATCCTTGTAGCATCCTGTTCCCGCTTGAAAACAAAGGCAAAGATAGGATCCAAGGTGGCTGAACACGGTTCGCAGTTTCAAACACAAGCGACCACACTCCATTATATAGTTGGAGACCAAGAAAAGGAAATGGAGTACAAGCATCGGGTGCGCTCGTTTTCTAGATCCATAGAAACCTTAAAGTTGGTTTGTTCAGGCTTGTTGTTTATACGTTTAAACTTTTCATAGGTTAATGAAATGTGAATGGTGGCGTGCACTGTGAATTGTACACTTTATATTTGTGAGACTTGTGTAAAACTGCTGACTAAGACATTAGAGGAACAATATATTAACTCCCCTGCAGCGGTCAAAACACCTCTCAGCAACGTATAACCACGCCTATCAGTACTCACTACATGTTTTGGTCTTTATCAAGGTCTAGGTTTTATTTTCCATGTTTTGGGTCAGACGTCAAATACAGGGTCAGAGGACACAGTGTTAGCTACACAGCGGGGGCTGCCGGTGGATACACCTGGCGCAGCCCATGGTCAAACTGAAACGCTGAGGGATGAAACGAAGGCTCCCATTGGTTCAAAGCAAAGCCGCGCTCTCTTATTGGGTGGTTTAACATGTCACTCAAAATGACCCGTACGCGTCGCTTTTCATGAGGGCGACCGATCTGTTTTTGTTTTCAGGACAGTTGCAGCGACACTCACCGGTTTTCGGTGTGCTCCAGGAAATTACTATTAAAATTATTTAAAAAATATTATTAAAACTACATGTGATTCTTTGCAACCCCCGCAGACTGTGTAGGGTAGCTTTATTATATTCCAGGTCGAGATATGTGACAGGTTTTTTGGGTCAGGCGGATCTTAACACTGTCAAGGAAATGTCTTCATGTGTATTTATTTGGCTAAATCCAACTGCACCAAGGTCTCACGAATCCATCGCTCTCATGACAAGGCCTAACTAATAGCACACTCTGCTGGTCTGCTGGTTTACTGCTCAGGAGTCAACGCTTGTAAAAAAAAAAAAAAAAAAAAAAAGAAAAAGGAACATGTTACTTAAAGATATTTACCCCTTGCACAACAATCCAGTATCAGCACACATAATCATTTGCCGAGGTGAAATTATTATTTCCACCCTTAGCAGCAACAAGACTATAAATGACACAATTAATTCACATTTAGTTCTTCGGTTTTTTTTTATTGTTGTTGTTGTTTCAACATACATTGCATGTAGAACATCAGCATTTATTTATTCAGTTATTACTTAAAAACTATTTAACATAAAGCACAGACACCAGTTAAAGACAAACATTAGAAAGTACATTAAATGCATAATACAGGTGTTTAAATTTAATAAATAACAAAATTCACATTTTTAAGCTGTTCAGCTGCTTTTGCTTTGTCCGTGAAGGACACGGTTGGCTATATTGTTTACTTAAACAATTATTGAGTTTACTTAAGAACAGCAACCACCCAGGGTTTCACCTTGTTAAATTTACTTCTATAAATATGGAACTTGCGCAGTGAGTGTGCGCCCCCTAGTGTAGCGGAGGAGCAGCACTGTGCGCTTTCAAAGTCAGTTTTAAAAAAAAGTGGGGATAAGTGGGGGAGAATTTAGCAGCTATAGAAAGATAGTAAATGTAAACCACAGTGCACTGCAAGATTGTAACCTCACGTAAAACTGCAGATTGCAGTCTAGAGTTTGTTATTTCAGAATATAAATAGTGGTTGCGCAAATCCTGCGCAAACGTCTGCGCAGCTGGTAGGAGCCTTAAGAACAACAAGAAAGGTTGAAGTTCAAAGGTCGATGCGAAGATGTTTTGAAAGGCTATGAGATGTGTAAAACGGTACTTACGCAATATTCAGCACAGATTAAACACAAGGCTCTGTAGTAATGACATTTAAAATATCAAATTATTTTTTTCTTAGAGTGAATTCGTAATGTTTTTGCTTTCATTTCCGTGCACAGGAAGTCCGCGAGTTAATAGTTGCAGCGCAGATTTCCAGGTGACATCTTTGCTCGGCTGTTGAATAACAGCCGAGCCGCTGCGAGCGAGGTGGAGGTAAACAAACCTCTCAAAACTCAACTTTAGCAACGCAGAGGAGTGTCGGCTATGGCATAACAATTACTCAGTTAATACACCGCAGTCAGAGACAACAGGCGCCATGGCAGCTTTGTTGTCGCAGCATCGTGCTGGCGTTTGTAGAAAATACAGCACTGGTTTATTGTGGACGCTGTCAAGGCGAAGCTCTCTGCTATTAGCAAACAGGTCGATATCAAACGATAGTGTGAAAAATGTGCTGTCCAGATGCACTTATGTCGGAAAGGTGCCTCTTTTAAAAGCGGAGCGGATGTTTACAAGTCGGCCACAGAAACTCATTCAGGTAAGACACTAAACACACTAAACTCACCAAACATGACTGTGACACTGATGTCAGGTGTAAGAAGTAACAGCACAGAAACACGTAAATTAGTCCAAGGGGTGTGATTTAGGTGTAATGTAGA
This sequence comes from Rachycentron canadum, assembly GCA_038496675.1. NCBI lineage: Eukaryota > Metazoa > Chordata > Actinopteri > Carangiformes > Rachycentridae > Rachycentron > Rachycentron canadum. Next base: position 13,243,458 of record CM076648.1, read on the forward strand.
CGCAGCCATTTGAAACACAGAAACAATGGAAGTCTGCTTTCAAGGAATAATTCACCCTCCAACAGAATTTAAACTTTGGCAATAAGTATTTGCTCCAGTCAGCTGTTTACCAGACTGTAAATGTTTTTGTTTTTTTATTTATTCACAATAAAATATGTTGTCCCGTTATTCGCATTTTAGAGTCTTCTCCACAGACCCCTGACTCCTGGCATGGTGGGAATTAGAAAAGAAATAATTAGGAACAACCTCCTGAGGAACCCTGTTGGTTTGATAAATCTCTTAGGTAAACAATCAGTTTTATCAACTTTAATATGATTATATACTTGTGATTATGTTTAACTTACACACCATGAACATCGCTTTGATTTTAGGGGGAACATACTTCTTCAGTACATCTCAGTCGAAAAAGGAGAAAAATAAAAGTAATGGACCAGAGGGAAAAGCTCCAGAGGAAGATGAAGGTAAGCAATAAAGTGCTTTGACACATGGCTGTCCACTGTGCTACATTTTTTCTCATCTTTTTAATTCCTCTTCTGCCATGATCTGCCTCACCTTTCAGAGGAGAAGAAACGCCGTGAGCAAGGGAACCAGATGTACTGGGTGCGCCTGCAAGTCTTCTTCATCTTAGCAGTCATCATAAATCTGCTGAACTCCATTAATAGCAGTGGTGGTAACATCTCTTGGAACGACTTTGTCAATGAGATGTTGGCCAAGGGAGAGGTGTCTCGTGTACAGGTTGTTCCTGAAAGTGACATTGTAGAAATCTACCTTCATCCTGGAGCTGTTATCTTTGGAAGGCCTGTATGTTGTGCAATAAAAACACACAATTGGCATCAAAACTTTGACAGCAAATATGCCAGCTAACCTCTCATTTCCCGCTGTGTTTGTTGCTTTTTTCCAGAGGCTGGCTCTCATGTACAAAATGCAGGTTGCCAACATTGACAAATTTGAGGAGAAGCTCAGAGCTGCTGAAGAAGAACTGAATATTGATGCAAAGGACAGGATACTGGTGTCGTACAAACGCCCTGGTTTCATTGGAAAGTAAGAACAAGCCCTTACTCAGCAAATTTTAAATCAAAATGGATCAGTTTGAGGTTCTGTAAAGGTTTAATGACCAATTTAAAGCAGTGTTATCGTGTCACTGTGATTGACTCTTCTTCTTATTACTAGTTTCATAAGCAGGAAATAGCTCCCATCAATATTTGTTGTAACTATGATGCACTAACAATTCCTTTTAAAAATCAGGGTAAATGTACGAATGGTATATCCATGAAAAAAAAAAAAAAATGAAGATCCAATACATCTGTTCACTTTGCAGTGTGGTCTATGCTCTGGGAATTGCTGCTGTCAGTGTGGCTGTTGTCTGGTATATCTTTCGACTGGCAGGCATGGGTGTCAGAGAAGGTGGCTTCAGTGCTTTTGTAAGTAACACCACATAAGAAAATTGGCACGCATATATTTAGGGTTCTTGTTGTGTACAGATCAGAATTGTTATTTGTTAATATTGTTAATTGTTATCAGAATCAGCTGAAGATGGCCAAGTTCACCATTGTGGATGGCAAGTCGGGTAAAGGTGTGAGTTTCAGGGATGTAGCAGGCATGCATGAGGCTAAGATGGAAGTAAAGGAATTTGTTGACTACCTCAAGGTGAGAAACTAGATTCAGTAATATATGTCAGTCTTGTATAGTACATTAGCCATTCTTTTCACATAAAGCACTCTCTTTGATGAACTCAAGTCCTTTGTTGCATGATGACAGAATCCAGAACGATACCTCCAACTGGGAGCCAAGGTTCCCAAGGGCGCATTGCTGCTTGGCCCTCCAGGTTGTGGGAAGACGCTACTGGCTAAGGCTGTAGCCACTGAGGCACAGGTCCCCTTTCTAGCCATGGCTGGTTCTGAGTTTGTGGAGGTCATTGGAGGTATGTAAAGATAGCACCAGCAATTAATATGGCATGAAGGTCATCATTTACAAACAATTAATTATTATCTTCAATTATTATCTTTCAAAATCTTGTTGTGTGTAAATATCTCCAAAATAATAGTGTCAGCTTTATTAGGTCCTGTTCAGATCTGATATTCTCTCTCTCACCTTCTTGAGTGATCTGATCACGATGGATAACTCAAAGTACAGGTTTGAATGAATCCAAGATGCACTGAGGATGCATTTGGGATCCGATCACACACACCACATTTGGATGAGGTCTGAAGCACATGTGGCCATATTCCATACATAGTTCCACCACAGTTGCACAATGAACAGAAAATATTTCACTATTTCAAAAGGCTAAAAGCTTATTTCATTGTAAAGCTCTGCCTAGACCCTCAATGCTCTGTCTCTCTCTCTCTCAAATGCTAACAATGGACATGTCTGCCATACAGGCTAAAAACAACACAGATTTTTACTTGCATATAAAGCAGGCAAATGACATATGATCACAAGTGGTCACTTGAGACGCATGTGGATTAATGCTCACTGAAATGCTTAAAGCTGTCCAATTATGCTTGGATCAGACGGGGCATGTTAATGTCATGTCTGGACAAGGCAAGACAAGTTTTGAAGACAGAGTACATACTCAGTGTTACAGTTTATATCTGACTTGTATTGCATTTGTCCATAGGCTTGGGTGCTGCTAGGGTGAGGAGTCTGTTCAAGGAGGCTCGTACCCGTGCACCTTGCATTGTCTACATTGATGAGATTGATGCTGTGGGAAAGAAGCGCTCCACCAACATGTCAGGTTTCTCCAATACTGAAGAGGAGCAGACCCTCAACCAGCTGTTAGTAGAGATGGATGGTGAGTCAAGCTTCGGATTCAGCAATAGAGCAGTTTGTTGTCCACTGAGCCACTTTTTAGACAGAATAATGAAATCATCTTTTTTTGCAGGAATGGGAACAACAGACCACGTCATTGTCCTTGCTTCCACCAACAGAGCAGATATCTTGGACAATGCTCTCATGAGACCAGGCAGACTGGATAGGCACATCTTTATAGACCTGCCCACACTACAGGTAGTTTTGAGCCCACAGTGTTGTCGGTGCCCTATTTTAAAAAGTGATGTAGTTACTACACTAAGCTCTGTTCCCACTTCTGTGTTTATTTTTGTTGACAAACTACTCTGTCTTCGGCACGGAACTCCATCATTTATTTCACAATCTTTGATGCTTTGCTTTATTAAATATCAGTGTTATACTAAACAGTGCTTTACTAAGGAAAATAAGTATTTGTGCTGTATTGAAAATATATTGAATGATCCTATCAAACCAAATCAAGTGTTTGAGTCCTTACACCCTTGGAAACAAGTCCTTTCCTACAGATAAATATCCTATGAAGCTGTTCCATTATTATTCTCAAGCAAACTAATATTCAATACTGGGACATCTGAACCATGTGAGCTGCTTGAGAGGCTTATAGAGTGTTTTTCAGTTTAATCTAGTTTGTTTAATTTTTACTCTTGTCTCTCAGGAGAGGAAGGAGATCTTCGAGCAACATCTGAAGATCCTGAAGCTGACCCAGCCAGCTAATTTCTACTCTCTGCGTCTAGCTGAGCTCACTCCAGGCTTCAGCGGTACACACATATTTATTGTTTTCTGTCCTCATGTATATCTATGAACATCTGTGGCCCTAACAAGATAATGGCCTGCACCCATGAATGAATATAAACTCTTGCTCAACAAATATGAAACATCTTTGCATGTTGCCACAAAGCACTGTTGATGTTTACTGAAATATCATTCCCATATGGTGATGGTGAAATATCTGTTGCCCACTCACTTTGTCTCTGTAGGTGCAGACATTGCTAACATTTGTAACGAAGCTGCTCTTCATGCTGCCAGAGAGGGACACAAGTCCATCGATACCTTTAACTTTGAATATGCAGTGGAAAGAGTAATAGCAGGTACAGTGGTGTGAACAGTGTAGCTACTATGGGAAAACAACACATTTGATAAGTCTAAGTTGCTACTGTAGAGAAATCTGACAAATATGTGTATGTGTTTGTGTGTATCCTCAGGAAGTGTAAAGAAGAGTAAGATCCTGTGTAAAGAGGAGCAGAGGGTTGTTGCCTTCCATGAGTCTGGACATGCCTTAGTGGGATGGTTACTTGAACACACAGAGGCAGTCATGAAGGTAACACATTTCTTGATGTAGTGTATAATTTTATGTCTTTGTTTTACTCGGATAAATCACATAGAGGATGTGAACCAGTTGATGCTTGTATTGTAGAGTGGAGAATAAGTGAAAATTTTCATTAGAATTTGATGATTATCCTGTTTGTAATCACCAGTCATTTCTCCAATTTATTTATTGTTCAGTGTTAGCAATTTATCCAGATGCAGGAACTTGTAATATGCGTTGGATCTCAGCAGGACATCAACCTAAGTGTTAAATATGTAAGACTGAAATAACATGTATAAATTAAACCAGAACTATGAATGAAAATGACTTGATAAAATGTTAGGACAATATGTATAGACAGCCTGAAGGCACAAAGACACAAGGTTTCACCTTCAGATATGTTCAGTTTATTTTTCTCTTTGGTTGGAGTTACTGGTAGATCCTTTGAGTTCTGTTGTTTTTCAGGTGTCCATTGCACCGCGGACTAATGCAGCCCTGGGATTTGCCCAGATCTTACCTCGTGAGCAGTATCTGTTCACCAAGGAGCAGCTGTTTGAGCGGATGTGTATGGCACTTGGTGGAAGAGCCGCAGAGGCTATCACCTTTAACAAAGTGACAACAGGTACACTCCATCTGTCGGATATCCACTGCCATCACAACCTTGTTTTACTTGTTTCAAGAATTTAAATGATGAATTGTTGAACATCATAATATACACTCTCTTCTTTACTGTGTACCTAAAAGTAAAAGCGGTGACTGAGGTATCCTCACTCTGTTTCCCCAGGAGCTCAGGATGATTTGCGTAAGGTGACACGAGTGGCCTACTCTATGGTAAAGCAGTATGGCATGTGTGACTCTGTTGGACAGGTCTCATTCCCAGAAACAGAGGAGCAAGGTGCCGTTGGACGACGTCCTTTCAGCCAGGGCCTCCAGCAACAGATGGACCACGTGGGTTCTAAAATTGGATTAGTTCTCAAATTAGCACAATGTGAAGGTCGACATGTTTGAGTTTTGGTCATCTTCTGAGAATCTTCTGTTGTTATTTCATGATGCCAATATGTTAACAATGGTTTTAAAGGAACAATAGTCACCGTATCATCTCCTTATGAATCTTTTCATGCTCTTCATGTCATCAGAAAACATAGATTTGACAGCACTTGTTGTTCTTTCAGGAGGCTAAGATGTTGATAGCCCGTGCTTACAGGCTCACAGAGAAGCTGCTAATGGACAACAGAGACAAGCTGACACTGGTCAGTTGTTTTTTGATCATGAATGTTGGGCGTCCTAACCCTTTTTGTGTTGTCTTTGGTTTAGTGTGAAGTTACAGTAAGTCTCTCCTCTTTGTCTTTTCAGTTGGCCAATGCACTGTTAGAGCGTGAGGTGGTAAACTACGATGACATTGAAGCGTTGCTGGGTCCACCACCCCATGGGCCCAAGAAGATGATCGTCCCACAAAGCTGGGTGGAAGCTGAAAAGGACAAGCAAGACACAGGGGAAGATGAACCTCCACCACCTCCCCGCAAACATAGAGAGGATGACATGAATCCACAGCTTGTCTGATCTTAAAATGGAGGACTCTGAAACTGCTGCATTTTGTGGGGGTCAACAGGGGCAGGCCAAATTCTATGAAACCTGCCACTGATTCCTCACGTTTTAGCTTTATATTCACAAAAAGTTTCTTCGCTGCAATGCTTGCTTGATGCAAAGCCTAATTATTATCCCCTCAAAGCAATAAAAACAATTTACCAGGATGTCTCTAGCTACTGTAAAGTGTAGCAAGCAATTTGAAATATGTGAAAGATGTACAGATAAATATTGATGGTCCCATGATGTTTGTGATTGAGCAGCAGATATGACTCCATAGTGCTTGGTCCTCTCACCACAAGACAATTGAGTTAATAGAAGGAATAGATTGAGATTGTGTCCTTAGAGGATGTTTATTGGTTTGATTTCCACTTGAGAGCCAAGTGAATATTAAATTGTATGGTGTTGCTAGATATTTAATAAAGTGTTGTTTAAACACTTGTTGTTGCTCTATATGTAGCCATCCATTTCAGTGGTAAAATATTTATATATATTTGTGTTTGTATGAATTATGAGTAAACCTAGTGTTTCATAATGAGCAATACTGACACCAAGTAAAAGATTTGCATTTATTCTATAAACACCAGTAAAATCTAAATTCAATAAACATTAAAAAAAAAGACATAATTCAGTTTTCACCTCCAAACAATTTGCAGAATATTGTGTGGTACAGTATGTTTTGTTGAGTAATAATTTGTGCTGCAACAGCTTGCAAAGAGTTAAACAGACGCTGGAATGGAGGATTTGTGATCAAAACAAAAACAAAATCAATATCAAAGCAAATTCATCTTATAAAATAATCATGTATATAAAAAAAAAGAAATACATTTAAAAGATTTCTTATAGACCTCTGGCTTATTGTATGCATCATTACTGAGCAATCCAAGTCTGAGGATAAACAAAACCAGACATGGACACACATTTTAACACACATTCTGTTTGCCTTGTAGCATGTACAGCTCCCAACACACCATTTCACCGTCTCATTTACTTTTCCTGAGCTACACACGAAACTCTACAGTGATCCAGTTTTTCATTTGTGTCCAGATGATCCTCAATGAAACCTAAAGCACATTAGAGTAAAGGCCTGTGGTTTTGCATAGCATTTTGTTTACTTTGCATACTTCAAATTTTGGACTAAAATCTCCTCAAATGTGTCCAGAAAAACACATAACTCTTGGGGACTGTGACTCTTTCTGTTGTCTGTGCTGCCCACCTTAACGTGGGTCATACATGTTGGCCAGTTTCTGAAAGCGTGGTCCCCAATCGTTGAGGTAGTCGTAGTCCTGGTCTCCATCAGAGCTACCTGAGGCAATGGAGCTGAGGCTGCCTGCCAGTGAGCCGTCTCCCTCGTAGTCATAGATCAGGGCTGTGTCATATGGAGGCACATTTGGATCATTGTCTGCAGCCTCAAGACCCTGAGAAAAGAAGAATAACAAGTTTTTGTTTCACATTCTTTTGAACAAAATAACTCAAGAACTTAACTTACACCATAGTTCCTACTCAACTTGGTGTAGATGATCTGATTCGATTTTTGTGTGCCTTTCCGCAAATACTATAACATCATCCCAAAGAATAGTTAGTATGTATTTTGAGAGAATTGCTTCCTACAAGAAAATAAAGTAGTGAGTATGATACTAGAATAAATTACCTCATAAAGCTTATTTTAATTGTTAGCCAAAACCATTGCTTCTACTTATTAAAAAACAGAATATGTTTAGTTGTGACCTCCATCAGTGAAATTATTAAGAGCCCAATATCTTTATATTATAGGTTAAGGATAAGATTCTCCTTAAGTTCCAATGAAGTTTCAAGGGTTTAATTTTCACTGGGGACTAGGGATAAAGGTCCTGGTAAGTATGTTTACCTAGGATGCTTTCAAGTATTACCATAAACTCAGTAATTATATCTGACTTTTTTTTTAGGTAGAAGGGAGGTAGAAGACTCTCACATCATTAATGTAATCCTCAATGTCAGTGGGATCTGCAGGAGGTCTTCGAGGGTAGGTGGGAGAGGGCAGGTTATGCGGGGCATCCTTCCTGAGGGGCTGCTTGCCACGAGAAACACCACACCCTGGGTGGTAGGACCCTGGGGTTGGAGGTGCATCATGGGGATTCCACAGCATGTTGATGTTAAAGGCATTCTGCAAGGTGACAAATTACATACCATTAACTTACCATTAAACAGAACAAGTGAGATATTATTGTAGCACTACATTCCTAACCCCCAAACCATTCATACATTTCCCAAAGCCACAATTCATGCATCCACATCGTACAAACAGCATCAATTTAAACATGCCCACAGAATTGTTCAGACCAGTACCTTTGACTTTGACAAGAAATTCCACACTTCAATACTGCTATAAAATCATATGATCTGCAAAGTCTTACCTCATCCTCTTCGCCCCCTCCTTGCTCATCATAATTTAAGACATTGTCCCGAATGTCGTCTTCTGATTCTCCGACGAGCAGACCTGTTCCTTTCTTGATGTGGTGCCGTCTCCCACATGTTGTGATCGCCACAGCCAGGAGAAGCAACACTGCAATCGCATCACATCACATCACATCATCAACTGATTAGTGTTGTTGGTCTGACCAACAATTTAATGAATATTTTCTCATTAAAGCGATTCGATCGTTTAGTCTATGAAATTTCTGAAAATAGTGAGAAAGAGTCCAGAGTCAGGTCTTCAGATTTCTTGTTTTGAGCCCAAATCATTAAATTTACAATACAATTTTTTTTAAAAATTGTTGCAGCCCTTTTTTTTTGTTAATGCACAATATGTTTTGCCTGTTATATTGATGGTGGCAATGAAATGAAACTGAAGAAGAAGAAGAAAAAAAAACATCTTTGGGAGACATTTAAGTTGTTGTTAAGATGCAGTGACCTTATAGGATAGATCACTCCATTTGAACAAAGAATATAAAAAGTTTTTTTTAATAGGAAAAAAACAATAATATTTTAAATTAGAGTTACGTTACCTTGTTTGTGTTGTAAAAAATATTGTTTGTAAGACGGATTGATGTGTTGAGGATGACTTACACAGTAAGAGAGCAATACTGGCCATGATGATAATGAGTGCGATGAAGCTGATTCCCACACTGGAGCCTAAGATAGCCCCCACCTCAGATTTACAGTCACCAAAGGCATCACAGACACACACAGTGACATTGACCTGAGCAAAAGCACTCAGAACTGGGCTGCCAGAGTCTGACACCATCACTGTGACCGCATACTCTCCTACCTCCAGCTCCACCAGGGGCTGGAGCACAGCATGAGTATCTGCAGCACAAAGAGAGAGAGAGCGAGAAAATGACAAAGGTGTGATACTGGGAGAGCCACAGGAACATCCTTTATAGAAATCCACACCGCTCCCTCCATCCTCACCCTTGATGCTCTTTTCTTACCATTGATTTGAATAATAGTCCAGTTGACTGACAGATAATCAACCATTTCAAAGATGAAAGGTGCAGTGTGTGGAGGAAGATCTTCATCCACTGCAGTCACAACCAGACCAGAATTTGTCTGTCCTGTGCTCCTGCATACAGAGCCACTCAAGGGAAAGAGCTGCGGGGGGAAGTCATTGGTCTCCTTCAGTGTGATGGCAACTGTGGCTGTGGTTGACACACCATCAGCATCTACAGGAGTGAACATGACAGTGACAAGTGTGTAATAGCTTCTACATCATTAATGTCTTCAAAAGATATAACACAACAATCATTTATGTGTATTAATCTCTCTTAAAGTGCAAAGAAAATAAATTATGTTTTGTATTGATACATTTTTAAATGTTAAAACCCAGCTAATTTCACATTTTAACACAAATGAACAAGGTTTTTGAAGCAGAGATATTGATGTAATGTGTAGTGACCTGAGGTTGTTTTAATTACATTCTACCTAAAGTGCAACTTGCAGCTCATTCAAACAGTTGAAACTATATTTCATATTGTTAATCACCTGGAGATTTTTTATGCAGAATAAGAGTAAGTAGAGGAACTGACCTGTAACCTTCACAATAGCATTGTAGATGTTATTTTTCACATGTGGAGATCGCATATTAAAGGTTCTTTTGGCCATAATGTCTCCTGTATCTCTGTTGATGTCCAGCCATCTCTCAGGATCTCTGCTAATCTCATATCTATCACAGAGAGGGATTATTATTTATTTATTTTTACATTCTAGCACTTTTAGAAACAGTAAAATACATCTTATGTTTTGTTTCATCTTACCTCAGGACAGAATTATCAGGATCAAAGGCAATATCGCTTTTCAATAGTGTCCCAGGAACCACAGATTCAGGGACAACAATCTTTATAGGGTCCTCCCTGAAATGTGGAGCTTCGTTCTCATTGACGACCGTCACCAACACTGTAGCAGTGCTCACTGGGAGGTTGGGAGCCTTATTGCTCAGAGTATTGAGATTTTCCACTCTCAGAATCAGGACGTACTCACTCTGTCCTTCGTAATCCAGGGGCTGTAATACAGGTCAGAACACATCATTTGTGTTTGTGCTACTCCACCGTAGCCAAATTATATAGAATACATAAATCTACATCTACCCCCCCCTCCCCCACTCCTCCAGCCAGCTGTACCTTCAGCACTGTCACAATGCCCTGGTTGGTGGCAGAATCCGTAGTGATGGCAAAGTTGCTGCTGAGATCATTGGTAATGAAGTATTTGGCCTCCCAGTTTCCTGTTCCAGGTTCATCTCTGTCTGTTACATTCACCCGGCCAATCTCATAGCCTTGCCTGTTCTCCACTGCTATCATACTGTACTACATGCACACACATAAATCACAGATCCAAAGATTGAATGTCATAATATATAATTGATTAAAGTAACAACTGATATCTAATTATCTGAGATAATTTGAAAGTGTTTTAATCAATTGAAAATATTTTGCTTCTTATATTTTTGTCAAAAACTCACCGAAGTAGGACTAAACTGTGGGGCGTGGTTGTTGATATCAGATACATGTATGATTGCTACACCTTCACTTGTTAAGCCCATGCCCCCCATATCAGCAACCTGTAGTTTTAATCGGAAACCTTTCACCACCTAAGACAAAATACAGAACATTTTAATGAAATGACCCATAATATGATCATCTTCAAAAATCACCATCTTAATTTTAACCTGAATTTTACCTCTCTGTCAAAGCCTACATCCCTTGTGTAGATGGCTCCTGTCTGGTTGTTAATACCAAACATAGTCTTGGTAACAACATTGGCGGGAATGCTCTCCTGGTCAATGATAGAGTAGCTCAGATAGGCGTTTTCTGTCATTGGGTCATCTGCATCAGTGGCTGAGACTGACATCACTGATGTACCTTTAAAAAATAATCAAAAGCATTGGTTCGCTGGAAGGATCAGTTACTATGAGTCACTGGTATGTGTGTATACTGTGTGTGCTGACCTGCAGGACTCAGTGTCAGACTTTAAAAAACATTGATCAAATCCTAAAATAAGCTCTTCTTAAAGTGGAAAGACAACGTTTGCCACGTGGTATAATGCATTAATAATGCAAGTATAAGAAGAGTGTTATAATTCGTTCACAGCTACTTTTAAACTTCTGAAGCCACTTCAGGAGGGATATATAACATTGGAAGATAAGAAAATTAAAAGTTAGTAATGCAATATATTATACATGGATGTACCTGGGACTGAGAACTCAGAGACAGTGCCAACAAACTGGCTCTTGATGAAGGCAGGTCTGTTGTCGTTCTGATCCAGCACCACTATCTCTATGGTGGTGGGATTCTCTAGTCTCTCTCCACTGGGGGACAGTGCAAAAGCTTTCAGCTAAACACACAAAGATACAAAGAGACAAATGTTGCTTAATAAAAAATTGCTTTCCGAGGAGGAGACATCCAACAGGCCACTCGAGGTTGCCTTGGGTATTTGCAGTATGTGTACAAAACATATTGCTGGAAATGGCAGAAAGAAATGTGCAGGATGTTTGGTTCAGCATCATAGGTTACATCACAAGTCATCTGGTGTGAAACACTCTGAATCCCAAGATGGCCGTAAAGGCCCTTGTAAACTGACCTCTGGCTATTTGTACTAGTGCCTGAGAGACTGATATATATGCTTTAAGACAAAAACATGGACCCACACTTCGAAACCACATGAGGAAGATCTCACTAAGTGCTTCTTGACTGATGTTAAGTACCTTTGTTTGATTTCAAGTGTTTGGATGATTTAAAATGTTACAACAACTGTTCTCTTACTGTGAAACTGTTGTATTTCTCTCTGTCCAGTGGCCGTTTGCTCCTGATTACTCCTGTTTTATCGTCAATCTCAAACAGATTCTTGGGCTCCTGGTCCACGCCTGGTCCCTCTAACTTGTAGATCACCTCGCCTGTAAAGATTTTGTCCGATTTGATCTAATCAGAGACAGGAGATAAAGTTGATGATTGTTACAACCTCGTGGGAAGGTGGGGGGAGGGTTGAAAACCATATGTTGCAACAGCAGATGTTAGTATGTTGACAGTGAGGGACCTTGTATGTTTAAACTCAGTGAGGCTTTTGACTTACAACAGGAAATAAGATTCAGAATTAATATTTTATGAATGTCACTTTCCTTAAAATATTGCTTCTGCAGCACATTCCTCACTTAATAAAAGTTTCTCAATATTTCTCCCTGTAGAGTATAAACCTAATGGTTGTCTGTAACACCCTGAACACAACATTCATATTTCATCTTATTGGTTTGTGCTGTTGTGATAAAGAATTACAACAATCAACAGTGCAGGGCTATCATTGTGTTTAACTAGATACAGTACGATTACAACAAACAAAACCTGTTTCAATGTAGTGTACGCAGGGAACCTGATTATTATTGTTACTGAAATATTGTGAACCCATACTTCATTTATACCAGAAAAGACATAACAGTTATGTAATTATGAAAGTCTGGTGTGAAAAGCTATATTTTTTTTTACCTGGACAAGGTCCTCAGGAACCTGCTTGCTATTCTCCAGAACTCTGATTGGAGGGATGATCCAGTCCCTCTTCACCCTGACCACTCCATTTCCTTGGTTTCTCCAGGGGTAAAGAGCCTGAGGACGCAGCTCTTCTTCCTCGTGATGAGGTTCAGCAGAGCTCCACACCTGTAGGAAACATGAAAACATGACAATCACAAAAGAAAGTCACAGGAATATGCATTTAATTAAACATCAACATACATCACATTTCACTAGTCAGATGATGGTGATGTATGTCAATGAGTCTGATTACATGAACTGCATTTTTTGATTACAGATATTCTCCTTTGAGGAAATCACAAATCATGTCATTATAGATATTTGCAGCTGTTTAAAACAAGCTCAAGTGTATCCCACAGTGCTATAACACTCCCACTGGCCTGATGGAATGACTGAATGCTAAACTGCAGTGCTGTAGTGTGGAGGCCATGGAATTGTCCACAGCAGAAGGGATGAAGGGCTGCGGCTTCAGGTTTCACTGACTAATGCATGTCTTTGTCAGCTTCCTTTGATCTGGGTGCAAATTCAACTCAGGATGAGGAAACACAAACACTCATTTCACAAGCCCTCCCTCACCACATTGCTGTCTTGAATACGCTCTCACACACACACACACACACACACACACACACACACACACATACATTTGTATGTTTCTCACACTCACACAACAGCTGTCGACTATGGATTTAGATCCTGTGCTTTCCCACCCGCATTCCCACTCACACTCACAAATTCCCCTTTATGCTTAGCTCTGCACCTGACTGGGAGTTTGGGGTCACCTTACGGGTCTGCTCTGCTGTAGGAATTCCACAGACACGCTCAAATCCAGACTTTCTCACACACACAGATATACATGTCATCAACAAAACACTAACCCACGCTCAATCATATATACACATTTCCGTAAGTTGCTTCCTCCACTGTGGGAATTCACATCCCATATGTTAAACAGCTCACAAGCATAATCCACAAAACCAGACATCATTGTGAGTTTCACTCAGATATAACTGAAAATCCATTGATTTTTTTTGAGCCCCAAATAAAAAATCTAAATCATGAATCATTGGATAAATTTGTGAATAATTTGTGAATGGCCCATGATCCCTGCCCTGTCTCTGGGGTGGGTGATCTGATATTCTGATCCTCTGGCACGCTGCTGGACAGTACAGGGAGGAATGGCAACCATGGTGGGCATCTGCAGGCCCAGTCAGAGGGCAGGCTAATCTTAGACTGTGCTATATTCTTGACCCCTACCTATTTAGCTTTTTGTAGCCATCACCATCCACATACTCACAGAGATGTTTGTGCCCACATTCCAGCAGTGCATGTCTCCCACACAAATTCATCCTGATAGCTGGCTACTTCCACTCCCAAACTTGAGACTTGTGCATATATGAACTGGCATAGCACAGATTCTGCATTGTTACTTAGCCTCAAAGTAAATAAAAGCTGCATCACAGCTGCAAATGCAGCACTTTGACTGTTTTTGGCTGATTTTTGGACACTTGGGTTAACAAGAACACCTTTTTTTAAACTTTGAGGTGCAGACCAGTGAGACCTTCACTGCAATGTCTGCAAACATAAAAACACATTGCACGACTCTTTTTTTAGTTCACCATACTTCACTCTCCAAAGGAGCAATAAGACATATAATTAAAAGGATGAATGTCTTAGATTGACTGCTAATTTAATTTGAAATTAGGGTACTAATCCATAAAAATGAAGAGATGAATGAAACATGAGTATACCATACAAAGTTGAGGATGATGGTTGTTTTGCAGGTATTTTGTCATAGACATGAGTATTTGACAAAAAAATGTGACCCTATCATGGTGTTGGAAAGGTGAATGAATCACCAAAGTTTTTGCAGTTCATCCTTAGGGGGTCATTTTATGTGTGAACCAAAGTTCATGACAACCTACCCAATACCTGTAAAGACATTTAGCTCAAAACTAGAATTGTGAACCTCACGGTAGCAATAGAGGAAAAATCAGAGGATCACCAAAGTCATTAGGATCTGTCATTCAAGGAACATGAGAATATGTGCTATGTTGTCGAGATTGAGATATTTCACAGGGCAAGTGAAACTTTGACGTTAGAAAATATACTACAGGAAAAGTCAGGGAACCATTAAAGTCGGTAAAATCTATCTGGGGATTAGGGATGTCTGTACAAAATGTTATCTCCAGCCAATAGATATTTCTGTCTAGACCATAGTGATGGAGTGACAAACCAACATACTGCTAGAGTGGATAAAAATGTAGATTCAGCCATTTTGCTGATTAATGTTAAAGATAAAAAGATTACATTTGCTAAAGAATATTTTGAAAAGTTTGTTGCAATATTTACTATTTTGCATTAATCACCTATATTTCTCTTGCAAATTTCTGTATGCACAAATATAGATTCATTATTGTGGGTTGTAAAAAATATAAATAAAATAGAATAATATAATAAAATAGATAAAATAAAATAATAGTAAAGTTGTTTTGTCTATTTAGTATAAATGGTGACAGTATAAGGAAACTGGAAACAATCTCAGATACCACTGTGATGAAGGCAAGAAGAAAGAAAGAAATAAAGGTAGTAAAGGTCTGCTCTGTGTCTTTTGGACTGCTAGACTAACAAACTAATGTTGAAAATAAAACACAACAACGAAAGGTTTTCCAGATGTTCCTGAATGTAAAATGTTCAGATAGTCAGAAAAGCTATGGTCATACAACACACATTTGTTACTCTGCACACTTCCTTTTCTCACATCCTATATCATTGTCATGTCCTTTCCTTTCAATCTGAACTTAAGATGACACCATGTTTTGGCTCCACTAAGTATTTGCAACTGTTATAATGTTTTTACCAGACCTGGATGCAGTAACAGTGAAGTGTCAAGTTACCAATTAGAGCAATGAGTTCCTTTTCTGTCTGGCTGAGTGATGACACCACACACAGATTAACTCTTTTAGAGGCTTTTCCCAGATACTTTTACAGCTTGGCCTTTCACCTCAAGGCCTCACAGAAGTATGGACAGCTTGTTTGGGGATGATATGCTCTCTCAGCAAGAACTATTAAGCAGTCTAGTGTTTACTGAGTTCGAGAAAGTTTGATTCTCTACCTCCATGATGTTGGCTTTGAAGACCAAACATGTACTGTCACATTGTTCTTAAATAAAGAGATGTGCACTAATGGACCTACTGTATCATAATTTATATACTTAGATTTTCAGACTTCCCTATCTCCAGGAGACAACAGGCACTTATGAAGCTAAAGTTGAAAATGGCACAATCAAAATAAGTAATAACAATACATGAATACAGCATTGCTCAAAGAAAGGTCAGTTATACTGGAATGAAAATAAATTTAATACTATGCTTCCATGATAATTAAATAATTAAAGACAACCCTGTTTGAATGTCACAGTTGTTTTAAAGAAAAGCTGAAAGTGCTTTGACCTGAACATTTCCCAACTGTGTAACTTATGGTAACAACAGCACAACTAGTTATCTTGTGTCAAAGCTTCTCAGAGATGATATGTTGGGACCACATATCAGCTGCATTCAAACATATAGTGTTAACACTCACAAATTCACTGACATTCATCATGTGTTCAAACATTCACCACCGCTGAAAATGGATTAAACCTCAGACATTCATTCACAAAACCATTGGAGCTGTCAACCTTCCAAATATTACCACTGGTACAAATGCATTATTTCTTGGACACGCATTCATAAGCCAATGCAGTTGTCATTCCCTGCATGCCTATAAACTAGCCTAGCTGCCCTGGCAATGCAAAAGTCTATCACATATTGGAAACAATTAATGTGAACCTATATTTTGGTTGATGTTACAGGTTTAAGGTAATAGTATGGGGTGTAGCATGTTCACAGCATGTTACAAATGTGAGGAAATATAAAATGTATATACAGATATAAAAATGACAAATTGACATTTTTAGTTAGTGATACATTTTACAAAAATGCTGTTTGGCATCTTGTAACATTTTAATGTGAATAGAAAAGCCCCTGACAGAGCCCTCTGTGTAGAGGAGCATGTATCTCTGTTTGTATCTGTACCAGCTCTCTAGTGTCTCGTCTCTAAGAGTCTGTGACTGGAACAGTTCTGCAAATAACTCAAGACAAAACTATGCAGCCGAGAAGTAATGTCTGTAGTATGGCTGACAGTTCCTACGGCCACAGGGCTAGAGGTCGCACAGGTGTCCCTCTGGTCACTTCTGTTACTGCTCCTCAGGCGCAGACATTCAACCAGTCAGCCACCAACAGTACTGGTCCCACACCCCTACTCTTTGCTAAGTCATGACTGCCTGGCATGGACACCCTATTTCTGGTGCCACAACAAGTGTGTGTCCCACTCGTAGCAGATGTCTGATCTAGGAATGCTGAGCACAGTTCTAACATTAAACTAAGACAAAAAGTAAAAAAAGAAAAAAACAAAGTAAATCAATGTCATCTGACACCTGCAATCAATAGAGTGGTACAAAGACCTGATGAATTGTTACTTATACTTTCCCAGCATAAAGGTCCAAACACAACTCTTAAACTCTCTTGGATGGCGGATGCAGAGTTGCAAACTCTGGTGGGAGAAACATCAACAACCCTAAAACCAGCAGCACTTAGTAGTGAGTCCAAAGTTTCCACAGATAATAGCTATATGATACTAAATTCGTGGTAAATGTATACAAAATTATGACCAAAGTTTCACACAATGTAGGTTATTACAATAATAACTAACGTGGGAACACAGAGTATATAACAAAAAAATATCAGGTGGTAATAGAAACAAATAAAAAATTCAAGTCCTTAAAAAGGAAACTTTTGATGATCTGGAAGTTGTCTCTTTGCTTCCTCTGAAACCTTGGTCAGTGTATAACAGCCTGCAGGTAACCACGCCCAGCATGACCTGTGATTCAGACTAAATCCTCTGACTGATTGTTTCCGATGAGTGAGACCTCAGCGCCAGCTGGCCGCCGCTACAGTCTCTTGATTTGTACCCGATTTCATGGTCCAGAAGTGGCCCACTCCTTTTACCGCAAGGGGAATTACAGAGCGGGACAAATGGCCTTGTGTATACATCTGGGAACAGCTGTGGCAGCTGCCTAGTCCTCACTACAACATACATCCACCCCAGTGGGCCTGAACACTCTCCAGGTCAAAACAACACCAGCTTAGTAAAAATTAAAAGAGCACAACACAAGAGACACAAGTGAAAACTATCAGGTGACACTGATCAAAGCCTCTGGATTGGACTGACAGCTGCTGATGGCTGAAATCATTTTACTCACATTATTTATTTATAGCAACTCATGGGATTTTCTTTTGGTTTTACTTAGGAACAGCCACCTCTAGGAATCACTGTATTGTGTGTTGTGATTCATGCATAATAATTCTGATCTAATGTGTCTTTACAAAAATAATACTAATAATACAAGAAATAATTATTTTTGTTAGCGTAATTTTCAAATGTGAGGTTTTAACACCTGTTGTTTAGCACCTTGCAATTTGTCCTCTTCCAACATGGAGGAAAAATAGGGATGGTTTCAATTGGTGATGTAGTCTCATCAAAGAAGTACAGCACCATAACCACTTTAAAGGTCTTGAAACGTGGCTTTAAAAAGTCGGCAGTTTGTTTCTTAGAGACGGATGGTAAAATTGGATTCACAGCATTTCCAATATATTCCAGTGTCAAAAAACTAAAAGTATCAAAACCTTAACAGGAACTTCTCAAACCACTGTTAAAATATAATCTACTAATTTTCTCTAGTGATCTGTGTGTTCAGTGTGTTCAGTGTGTTGCTTGTATACAGCTCTTACATTGCGTTAGGGATTCATATTTAAAAGGTTTTTGGTGAGGCAGACTGTTTCCATTTAACCAAATCTGTAACACAGTAAACAAACTGTATAAGACACTTTTTGTGATTTGGATATTACTCTTCTTGGACTATAAACACTTCTGACATTTGAAGGTGGAATTTAACCCCATGTTTAACACCCACAAACCTTAAAGTAGTTTTCTGATGTCTACATCAGAGCTGAGCACTGGGATCCTGTGCAAGCAGGTCATGCTCCAGGGTTTACAGGGTTTTCAAATCACTCACAGGATGATTTTTTTATATTCATATAAATAAAACTATTACTGAGGTCCTGAATATTTGACTGAAATATCTTTTGTGTAATGTCACTGGCAGCTGGGGCCTCACTGTGACAAACTGGTTTTCCCCATGGCCGTGTCAGTGATGTATCGCTCCCATGTTCAAAAGAGACAAATTATATATTTCAGTGATTTCCCCCCAATCAATTAACCATGGGATGTGGAAATGAATCATCAAAGTAGCATAGATGCACCATAAACACTTCCAACTTTACAAAAACTTTTGCAACGCGTGGTCAGAGACACTTCACAATGAATTATAGAGCACAAAGCAAGCAGAGCTAACCCAAGACCCACTCACTCACTCACCCTCCCAACCTGGGCTGCATTACTACTCCAAACAGAGGGAAAGACTGATGGTGGTTGGAAGTGCTGTTGGTGATATGTCAGTTTACATTGTCATCTATTTTGGATCTCACAATGGCGTCTGCTTACAGGGGCTACTAATGATGCCCTGAGCCCTCTATTCACATCTGTAGTGCTCCTCAAAAAGCTTCATCATCCTTTCTCCAAGTGGGATGAAATGTTTAGATCAGCCACAACATCTGATTGCAGAGCCAGTGTAAGTGCCTCTGTTGATGAAACCTTTAGCTGATTTTTGCTTGAGGTCATCACTCAGGTAAAAACATAAACTGTATATTAGAGGAGCTCAGGGCATCTAAAGGTCATTCTCTAAACAGGATCACACTCTGAAGAGGCAGGAAGTGAGAAGAGCTACAAACTGGGGGTGGGCTGAATCTAGACCAACACAGCACAGGGAGAGAGGGGGTCAGTATCATACAGTACAGCAGTGTGCAGATGAAGTACCTTTACAGCAGCCTATGAAACATTTTTATAGCAATCAGAAAGCGAAAAAGGATATATCCCCTCCATTAGCCCCGCTGGCACCTGTGGTCTAAGTTTTATAATTATCAGATAATAACACACCAATAGCTATTAAATCAACAATTAAACTAAACTATCAGCTGAAGATAATGTCCAAACTGCCATTAAACACTGCAACCAACTTGGTACAGACAACTTAATTTTTAGGCTCCTTTCATTCAGAGTCTGTGACAACAAAACTCACACTGGATCAAACAGAAAGCAAAAACAGAAGTACTCATAATATTATGTTTTGTTTTTTGAGCATCGGCAATGAAGAGGCAATGACTTTTTCTTACCTGACAAAGCAGAGCACCCAGCAAACACAACATCAACATCTGTACCGCCATCCTCAGTACCTGCACTCACACTAAGTATGAACAGACCACTGACTCCCCCACCAAGAACCAGGCTCCTGAATTGCTCTACTGGGCGAAAAGGCCCAACTCTCCAACCCTGAAATCTCTCCCCCTCTTTCCTCCTCTCTGTTCTCTTGCTCTTGCAGTCTCTCTCGCTCTCTCTCTATCTTTCTCTGTGTCTCTTTCCCTCTCCCAGCGTCTGTCTCTCACAGCTCCTCCCTGTCCATAGCTGGGGTATGTCTCACAGTCGTGGGGTAGAGGGTTAGAATTTCAGCAGCGTCCCTCCCAAGTACCCCTGCACATGTGCTGTCACTCACGAACCTGATGAGAGAGGGAGAGAGAGAGAGGGAGAAGGATGAAGAGAGAGGCAGGGCAGCTGTCGGTGGTTTAGACAGAAGCACTGTCTTCACCAGTTGAAAGCCAGTAAGTGAGAAGGTAAACTTCATTTAGCAGAAAACAATAGTTTTTTAGAAAGACACAAAGGAAAGGGAGGGAAAAACAGACAGAAAGCCTGTGAACCTGGACTCATACAAAACAGAAAATGTGCAATGAATATTTCAGTAAAATCCCAATAAACACAAATTTGGCTTCATTAAACTCTGGTTAAGGTTGAAATTAATGGTGGCATCGATAGATGGTTGACATAGGTAGGTAGAATATGAAGCCAGAGGAAACTGTAATGATCTGTTCCTTGGCTAATTGAAATCACTGTTCATGGAAACTTCAATATTATACAATGGCATAATAACATTCAGCAGCTAAAACTGGGAGGAACTGTAACCAAAGTAAAAAAAGAAAAAAAAAAAACATCAATCACCATCAATTAATATGTTGATTATTTTTACAATTAACTGTTTAAGCATATAAACTATCTGACATTGGTGATGATCACTATCATGGTTTACTAGGTGACATCATCAAATATCTTTTTTGCAGACAAAACAGCCCAAAGATTTTCAATTCACAATTATATAAATCAGAGCAAAAACCAAAAAGGGTGAAACCAGAAAAAACTTGGCATTTGTCCTTGAAGTATTTTACACTTTTGTTATACAACAGATCAATTATCAGAATTGCTGAAGATTATATTTCTGTTAAACGACAGAAAAGCTCTTGAGAACTATTCTACTACTTACATTTACAACAAAAGCATATACCTCTGTGAAATGATACTGAAAAGGTCTGGAAGTAAACATCTACCTGCACTAGCTCATGTATTTGAGTTACTACTACATCCCAGAAATAAAAAAAAATTTAACAGTTTGATCAGGTTGATCTCTTTGTAAGTCGTTCTACATCTGTTGCTGCCACACTAGGAGGAAAATACAAATTAAAATGCGTCTAGTGTATCACAGGTCCCACTGACAACACAGCATACTCTTCTGTTTAAGTCTTAAATAGCTTAGAACTTGTTTTCCCCTTAAACCCCTCTTGTCCAGATCAACCTTCATGTCCTAAGGTTGCATACGTAACCTCCCTGTCCAGTGCTGCATGTGTCAGGTCCTCACACATTCAGAACATTCAACCAAACGCTTTGATCTCCTGCTATTTTGAACACTCTGTCAAAGCAGAAGATGGAGATGTATGGTGCTCAGTGGGAGATGTCAAAGCAGAGATTGTCAGGTGACGCTTGTAGTTTGACTGAAACGCTGGCTGATCAAGTGTTTTAGGGGGTGGTTGTTGTTATTCACTTAGAGGGGAAAACGTAAGAAAGTTGGTTTGCTTTGTTGGTCAGATGTTCTCGTGAGAGAGATGATGTGTTTGGCATTATGGGATGGTTAGATAGGGAGACAATGGAGTCCAGTCTGCTCCGTGCCACTTTGAACACTCATCAACAGGCTCTCTGAAAGTCTGCTCACAGGTCAACGGTCGACACGGATCTCTCTTAACTAAACAACTCTGGGCTTCTCCCTCTCCACCGATACCAGTCTGCTCGCAGGTCACACATCTATTCCTGCTGAAAACCAAAAGTGAGGTCAGCATTAAATACCATGACATAAATGAAGCTGTGTGTGTTATGAATGTACAGTTACAGGTGAGACAGAGATACTGTTGATATTACGGGTCAGACTCTCATGCTAGAAAGTAGAGCAGTGAGAATAACTGAGGGTGTTGTGTGTGCTGAGTGGGTGTCTGCATGCCCCCATGTGTCAGTGTGGGTGTGTGGGTGAGTTCTGGTATAAAGGGCCGATTTAACAGCACCTGTCTCTGTCATTTTAGGCAAGGGCAGTTGGCAGGAGCCACTCTGATGTTTCTCTTCCTTCACACGCACACACACATACATACCAGAGTACAGGTCTCCCATGTTGTCCTGGGAGAATATCCATTAGGCCTTAGGTGGTCACAATCAATGTTTTGTGTAAAAGGGCTTTAAGTATTTTATTGACTTATGTTTTATAATTATAACCAACTCCAAAGATAAATATAGTTTTGAGAAAGATTTTAAATAGGACCACTAAAAATCTTGTTCAAAATCCTTTGTACAGATTCACAGAGCTCTGCTGCCCACTGTTGGCAGAAATAACTGCTTGCATCAACTCAGAGAGGAAAACAATTTCTGTAATTGTTAATATGACCAAGACCTTTCATACCACACTTCAATATTTGTGCCATTGTTGTAATATCGATTAGCACAGCTTTAAAAATGCCCTAAATGATTGTATTTCTGATTTTGCATCCTTTTCTCCTATACAGTGCCTTGAGCTCTCTATGCTTGAAGGAAGCTAGCTCAGCTTCTGGTTATAAAGGGTAGCAGTAGGAGCCAATGGCAGCACACAGACAGACTGGCTGAGTTGTCTATGGGCTTTTTTGCCAAACGAAGATAACACAAAGCAGAGCAGGTAAGAAAGCAACAGTTTAGTATTGTTGGGGGACAGGCTGGAGACAGAGTCAGGGAGATAACAGATCCAGAACCAGGCAAGCAATCAGTCCAGGCAGACAAACCAGCAGGGGACAAGCAGATGTATAATCAGAGCAGGGAAGCCAGTAGCTCAAAATCCAAAGGGGAAAACACAGCCAGGGGCAAACAGCGCAGGACACAGGGCCAGGCACAGAAGGCAGGTTGGTTACTGGGGTCAAGACAAAGATCAGGTCAGAGATAGGAAGAATCGATCTGGAGAAGAGTGCTGGAAAGCCTTCCAGGGAAGGCGAAGAACAATCTGGCAAAGAATGAGTGAACTGGAGGGGCTTGTATACCGGCTTGATGAGTGGCACACAGGTGAGCTGAGTTGGCTGATGAGAGGGCCATGGCACTCAGGTGAGGTGGAGCAGAACTGTGACACCGGTGCTGCTGTTTCAGTTGATGTGCTTGATAAAGAATAGATATCCAGAAGGCCAGAAGGAGGGAATACTTATCTTTTGATAAATTACAGATTGGGCTATTTATAGAGTTATTGGCCATGTCAGTTGATGGTTCAAAGAAATTGCATATGTATGAATATTACAAACAACATATGAACTTCATAAATATGCAAGTTGATTACATACTGAAGGAAAAAAGATGACATGCAGAAGCACCAATTGCATGCTGCACCGCAGTGTCAACTTTGAATTACTGAAGACTATCAGACTCAGTAGAACACCATGAAATGAGATTGTGCTTTTCAAAGGCTTGTTCACGCAGTGTCCCACTGAGGCAATAATAGTGAAGCTGTAGTCAGGTCACTGCAAAAATATTCTTCTCAACACACAGGTGGCTTGGAGCCCCACTGATCGGGAAATAAGAAACCAAACCTGGAAGCCGTCTGGCTCACCAGGTGGAAAGTAACTCTATTAATGATGAATATTGGGAGAAAGCAGAGGAAACCTGCACTTGGTTTTCACACAATATCTGTGATGCCAATGATGGCTACAGTGGTGACCCAACTTTACTGCTCATAATGTTTGCATCATTATTTAGTTTAATGTCATTTGGTCATGAAACACACTTTGATAAAGACAGGAATAGTGAAAAAAGATGAAGAGTTTTGTTGATGACACTTAATGTGTAAAATGTAATGAAACTTTCCCTTAAAAATATCTCTCAACAGCAAAATAGCTCTTTAAAAGGCTAATTCGACAAATTACAGGTAGAAATCTATAGAAGGCATCTTCATATCAATATTCATTCATTTCTTATATATTCACACATGATATGAATCATATCTATTGTATGGATGTTTTGTTTTTTTTTGCCTAATTTGCTGCTTCAGTCTCGGTCTCTTGACCTTTGGATGAGAACAAGCAAGTAATTCCACCAAATCTTGTATTGATAATTCATTAATTAATGCTGATCTTACATTTTTGTTCAAGAGGAACACAAATTAGAAAGCAGCTTCTACAGAGAAAGTAACATAGCTAACTCAATTTATTCATTATTTTAATTAATGTTAAGGGTTAGGGTTATTTTTGTTTGCTTGCCTCCTTGACAGGAAATCAATTCCAAGGCAAACAAAGTATAAAAGCCTTTAAGTAAGCAGCTTATTAGGCCAAAGCCCTAACACCCTTTAAATGTTTTTTTTTCTGCATGTATAATGTGTAGAAGTGAAATATCACAAAAAATTTGCTTTAGTTGTAAGTTTTGTTATATTTGCATATGATTTCTTTTGAAATCGCATCTTACCTGTTTATTTATATTAAATTACCTATAATAAATGTATGAAAATAACAAGTGTAGGAAACAAACCAAGGACATGACTGAATAAGACATATTACACTTGATGTACTGCACACATTTTTTAAAAAGCTGTGCTGACTGTGATTCCAGTATCTCCTTTACCTGTGTTTTTTCCTTTTCCACCCATAGACAATTGTGTTCTGACAGTTGTTTTGAAGGCAGCATTTTCTTATTTATCTACTGTGAATTTCTCCACCTGCAGAGGGCAGTGTTGGACCATATAAGCATTCAGCTGGAGGCGCGAGGAGATAGGAAACTTTTGAGACTTGAGGGTTTGACTAATGAGGGAACTGCCTGATGAATGGAAAAAATACTGACCCTGAGGATGGAGAGAAAAAGATTGAGCAGAAAAAGAGCATAGAATGACTCATAATATAACAGTCAGCTAGTACAGTGCAATAACACAATTATGGACAAAAAATCCTTATAGCACATATACCTATAAACAAACAGGTTCTGATACTCACTATAAGCACCTATGTGTTTAAGTCAGCTAGTCACTAAATTCATTATTATGTCTCTGAACATGTATTCGTTTTGACCTGGTTTACAAATCAGTGATTTCTTTGTCGGTACAGAAAAACTAAGAATATAAAGCTCAAAACAGCACAATGTATCATTTGCGAAGACAGTGAATGGAGGTGAGTGTGCGTGAGAGGGGGGGTGGTTAGGGTACTGCAGCTCTGCCTTCGCCCCAGTCAGCCTCCACCAGGGTGGGTTGCCAATTAGAGCCAACACATATGACACACTTGACTCCCCCGCTTGAACCATGGCTGGAGATAATAGGCCTCTTCCTGCAGCTCAATCGATGACATACTGTCCCAAGGTTGATGTCTGCCTCACCACACACACACACACACACATACACACACACATTTTCTTTCTTTCTCTCCTCTCTACCTCTTATCTGTCAGAGAGTAAAATGTCAGCTTTTTGTTTCTTACACAGAAATGTAAGAAACACACACACATCCACACTCTCTTCTCTCTCTCTTTTCCCCTATTTTTCAAGCAATAAGGAATGACTTCCACCAAGAAGAATGCACCCAATTATCCATGCTGAGATAAGACACTTTGGCAATTTCTTTGCAGTTATGTGTACATATAGCTAATGCATCAGTTAAGCATGTTCATAACTCTAGCTAACCTCACAGGGGGGTGTTTGGTCTGTGTGAGGGCACCTGAGTCATGGGGCTTACAGACATTATGGTAATGGATATCTGCTGTGTACTGTAATAGGCCGACGGCTTGCATGAGCTCGCTCTCAGTTACAGGTCTCTGCATTGAGATTGCTGACTTGCATCTTGATTTGGTTGTTAGACCTTGGATATCAATACAGCTGGGTCATAGCTGGCTAAGCAGAAGCATAAACATTGTATCAGTACAAATTCACAAAGCTCTGTGTGATATGAATCCACCTCATCCCCTCAGTGCTGAACCCGTCACTGGTCACTGTCTCTGGTAAATTTTGTCTGTTTATATGTTTTTGCATGTGTATACTGCTGGGAGTCAATAGAGGGGAGTCAAGAGAGGAGAGTTTGGGAGACGCTGCTGCTCTTTGCCTGGCCAGAAGGAGGGATGGAAAGAGGAGGCGATGCTTTGGAATGGAGAAGAGTAGAGGGTGGCCTCTGCATGGCTTTTTGCATAGGGGGTAGAATTGAGGAGAGGGGTGGATGGGGATGGGGGTGGGGTGGGAGGAGGGTGACAGTTATGTGCATGCATGAGCCTAATGTGCCTCCATCAGCTGTCAGAGTCGGGGATGTCAGGGCTACCGATGCTCCTGGTCCTCCCTCTCTCGCTCCCTCTCCCTCTCTTTTTCTTTCTGTCTGTCCCCCTCTCTTTTCACTGGCAATGTCATGTTGTCAGTCCACATATGCTTGTCTGCAGTGGAGGGGGTGAGCAGAGGGGGGTAGGGTGGTGGAGGAGGAGACATAGGCACATGGGCAGCCTCCGTCTTTTTCCTGTCGCTGTTGACACTTGTCTTATTGCCCGTGTGCTGCCGACGTTGTTCCCTTTTAACCCCTTCAGCTCCCCTTGGTCTCTCTCCTTGCTGCTCTCCTCCCTCTGCCTCTCTGCATGGATCATCAGAGACGGTGCTTATTTGAGTCAAAATTTTAACTCGCAGAGCTTTTGCTTCTACCCTGATTTTGTCTCCCTGCCTCTTTCTATTAACTTAATATCCATGGATTTCATTGCCTCTTTAATTTGAGCAGCAGGGTGCTGTTGTGGTGTATGGAGTACAGGCATTGTCCTCCAGTAGATTTGTACCCAGCAGTGATGCTGTTCTTCTGCTGATCCTGAGCTTTGACCTCCCAGTGTTGGGGATGGGGGGTGAGAGGGTTTCTGGTTCCCACAACATTAAAAAAAAACAAAAAAAAAAAAACAGGAAGATGTCCAGGGTCAATGTAGTTGTGCCTCTTATGGTGTATTATGATTAGATTCAAGTCAATCTTTGAAACACCAATTAAGTTGTAAATACAATGAAATTAAAAAACACAATTAAATGTGGATTGTAATAAGTTGCTTACACAAATGTGTTTTTTTCACAAATAAAAAAAAACAAACACTTAATATGAGTATAATAATGTTCAACAGTGGGACCTATCCCCGAGAACAAACTATGATTGAGTGAATAAACAAATAAACCACCATTATTCATTTCTCTTCTCTGAAAAATTCTCTCATCTTTGTTTTCTTTACCTCCAGATGAGAAACCAATCTGCTCCTGACCTGAGAGGCCCATATGCAAAGACAGCAGTCAAGCAGTCAAGCATTTATATCTGTATGGCTAACAGTGCTCTCGCCCCAGTGACCTGCCCATGGCACCTGCCACAGGGGGCTTTGAGACTACCTGTCAATCAAACTCCCTCCTCCTTTTCTTAGGACTCTCACTGCACGTCTTGGCTAACTCATTACATGTTGACCCCCCACCCCCCATCTCTGACTCCGAGTTACCGCACAATATCTCTATATGTTGCCGTACTGCAAACCGCCCCCGTCTCCGGTTGCATGTTGCATGTTAACCATAAATCCCATGTACTCTACAATATGTCTGCATGAATGGATTTTTGTTCTGTAGCACCTTCAGCTACAGGCTGCAGTTGTGAGTCCTTACACTGAGCTGTTACAACCTTGTCTGAAGATTTCTATTCTGCAGGATATTAAAGCAGAGCAGCTTTAACCAGGAACAGGTCAAGTCTCACATTAAAGTCTCTGCAGACTGCTTGTGAAAAGATGATTTCTGATTTGTGTTAAAGAATTACAGTGCTGTGTTAACCTCAGCACTTCTAGATTCTAGGAAGATGTCTGGGTCAGGCTGAGAGGTTTTTTTGATTAATGTTAATATTTAGCCTCAGCAATTATATGTATGATTCATAAAATGTGATCAATGACATGAAGCTTTCATGAGGAACCCTGGTGTTTTTATATCAAAATTTCACAACTACACCTGCACACAAACACTGAAAACTGTAAAACTCTGTCACACACTGACACAAATGCACACAACTGCACACACTCGTACACGCTCGCACACATACACACTCCTCCTGGCTATGAGTACCCTTGCCCCAAGTGCTCCCTTGCTGCAGTCTCCATAGCAGGCAGGGAGACTGTCTGAGTGCTTTATGTTTGCTGTAACACAGAGTCATCACTGTCAGAGCCATTGATTTGTCAACAACATAGTGATACACTGTAGATGGATAATGGCCCATCTTGTGCACAGTTGCTGCATTTTTCTGGACAGCCAAGGAGCATCTGCTGTTGTTTTTTTTTTTCTGTCTTTCCTTCCTCCTCCTCTTAAACCCCCCCCCACCCACCCCACACTCACATCCCTGCAGTTTGAAAACAATAAAAGAAAAGCAATGTGTCTTGTTCAGCTACTAAATAGCTGTCTGGTTTGAGTCTCCTGAGGTGGTTGCACATCAGTGGCTAGCCCATCTATCAGGCCAATGCACGGCGCTCAAACCTCCAGGTATAAAGATGATAAATACCCCACCAACTGAAAAGGGCATGGAAAAAGATGGATGGATATGGAAAGAGAGAGACAGTTACAGATATCGAAATGGAGTGACTGTGGGAGAAAAAACAGGTGCAATTGAAGGAGAAAAATGAGAAGAAATTCACAATAAAAGAAACTGGGAAACAAGAAGAAGAAAGAAGAACCAGGATGCCCTTTAAGTGCACCTGGAGCTGCCTGCAACTGCTCGTCAGGTCTGCTCTTTCCGAAGGTTTCCTGAAATAGAGACTAAGGCCTAAGGCTTAGTTATATTTTTTATTTTTAGTTTAGTTAAAATAGTTGAGTATATTGACTTGCAGATGAATTGCCATCAAAGAAACTGTATTTACTTACTACTCATTCAAGGTTGTGCTTGCAACTACTCAGTCTCTGTCTTACCTGTAATTAGTAGGCTACCAAATTAGACAGTTCTTCAAAACGTCTTGGAAGTTTAGCTTGTTTGGAAATAAATTGGAATTTACAGACCCATAAAATAGCTATTTTAGGGGCTATTAACATGTCACTAAATTAAAATGGGTTATAAAACAACTACAATAGTTATTACTTAGGGATCAGCTGTCACTAAATATTTCCACCAAGTAACTGCCAAGTACAGCATGACAGGAAAGGGAACTGAACAACAAAGCTAATATTAATTTGCAACCTGTTTAAGGGGAAGATTAAAAATGAACTAATATGAAATATGGTTGACATATTTGACCTTAACACTTGAAATGTTGTTTGATAATTATGTATTTAAACCACACGTTACTTACTATAATACTGCATTTATTTAAATTGCATAAATATTGCCAAATCTGAAACACACATTTTTACCCA
Source organism: Rachycentron canadum (assembly GCA_038496675.1). Taxonomy (NCBI): domain Eukaryota; kingdom Metazoa; phylum Chordata; class Actinopteri; order Carangiformes; family Rachycentridae; genus Rachycentron; species Rachycentron canadum. The sequence goes on from CM076648.1 coordinate 13,273,026, forward strand.
TGTATGTAAGCACCTACATTTTGGGCGTTTCTAAAACTGTTATAATAAGCATTTATGTTTATGACTTAATATTGAGCCCACGTAGATGATTGCTTTTGACTGGACACCGTCATTTAAGACACAGTTTTGCAAGGTGCAACACAGTTCAGTAAACCACTACAATGAAGCTAGCTAGTATTACTGAGAACTTAGGAAGGAGTTTGCACACAAAGTTAGCTATGAATAGCTCATACAACTCAGTCCTGGCTCCCTGTTCTCATCCCTTATTCCCTCTACTGTTTGATTAAACAGTACTTTCCCCCCTTATCTGGGCTGTCGCTGCATGAAGGAGCTATCTGCTGTGTGAGTGGCAGACTACTGCCTGCTGCCTCTGATAGCATTCCACTTTGGTTAGGTAAATAGGAACTTAACTGAACTGAGACAATTTAAACAGTCTAAATGTAAGGAGATTAAAACTGGCCAAACAGTGGCTGAGCACAGGGATGCATCACTGCAAGTTATGCACTGCTGCAAGAACGAAAAACACACATGTACTATAGGCTTGTGCAATGCGCACACACACGCTTATTTTACAAAGTCAAACAGAAAGACATAGGCATCAGAGATGCTCAGATAGAGACACAAAGAGCGAGAGGACATCAAGAGGCAGCCTTTAGTGTTTTTGATGCCTTGGTGCCCTCTGACCCACAAAATCACTGTCTATGCTTGCAAAGTCACACACTCACACATGCCCACGCGTGAGGTGCGAACACGAGCAAGTGAAAACACACACACACACACACACACACACACGCTAACACGAACACACGAACATAAACGCAAGATACAAATGGCATGAGGCAGGCAAAGCAGGATGGACCTGGGGATAAGTTTCTGCCTGGACGCCCTCATATCTAAGCCAGTCCTGCCCTGCTCTGCCCACAGGCCTAACCAGACTGGCCAGTCGAGTGAGCGACCTACCCTGACTCTAACACTGTGTGGCAGGGGGACCTAGAGACAGATGTTCCCTGCCACTGGCATGGTGCTGAAGAGGAGATAGTATCCCATGTGCAAACAGTATATGAGTATCTGAAGACAGAGGGAGAGGGAGACAGAGAGAGACACTGAACGCTTGAATAGCAATGTTGGGAGGAAGGAGGAGGAGAAGCACTGGGTGGTGGAGGTAGGGGTGTTGGGGGGTGGGGTGAGGGTGAGTGTGTATGTGTGTGCACGTGTGTGGGGGGGCAGTATAAAAGAAGAAATAAATCAAGTCAAAGCAATTTGTGGCAATGGCTGCTGCAGTGTCATTAGGAATCCCGTCACGCAGCAACTTCTCAGAGCAGTCAGCAGACAGGTTGACAGCAGGCCAAAGAGGAATTTTAATTTTTCCCCTGTCTCACAGCTCCCACCTCAGATACATTTCCTAACCACCGGCTCACCCTGGCAGCAGTGGCCCACAAGCCCATCCTCAACATCACTGGCCCTTCCTGGACTGAAAACTACTTTTTGTATTTTAATGAAACATGCTACCTGCAAAAAGAATTAGATTTTAATGTTGTTTTACAAAAGTGTGAAAAGTGAAAAATAAACCAAAGATAAATCATCTAGTTTGCAGTACAACATCTGAATCAGTAATTGTCCATAAACTGCATAAAATCAATAAAATGTAAACATAAGTTCTAGGAAACATGGAGACATGGCACAGGGCAGATGTTACCTGGTGATGGTGTAATTTACATTTTTTTCTGTTTTTGCTTTGCCTCAGCCTGCCACTGCATCAGTGTGCCAAATGATTTTTTTAACCTTTCTGCAAAATTGGTAACGCGTGTGAAGTTGTCCTGTTAAGATGTGGACTGTCAATGATACCATTATATATATATATAGATTATATCTACAGATAGACAGTGTTATATATCCATGTTGCAGAGATGTGGTGGAGAAAAGAACTGAAGAGGGAAGTTTTTACATTAAAAAACTTCAAGTCAAAGCTACAACAAATATTTTTATGTGAATTTTGTTAACCAAACGTTGCACGCAAACAGCTTTAAGTAATGAGAACGCATAACTGAGGTTGAAACAATTCAATCAATACATCACAAATCACATAATATGGTGCATTCAACTCGGTAAGGGAATACACGCCAGAGATAACATCTTAAGGAAGCAGCGCATCAGATGGAGCGAAAAAGATACGTTATGGATCTATAAAACCAACAGATCTAAATCTGCGTTAGGAGAGAATGAGCAGCACAAACACACACAGACATGTTGCGTGTCTGCCACTGAGAGAAGAGGAGAATGTCGTACCAACACTGCCGGAGCAGAGCAGGGCAGAGTAATGCTGCACATTTCTCCTTACAGCTGCCACTTTAATGAGCAGACAAAATGGCCACCGTTGAATAATTAATATGCGGGTCCATTAACAAGGCATTAGAATGCATTCTATCTCTTATTGATTTTTTTTCCCTAAGTTTTTTTTATTTTTTTAGTCGAAAACTTTTACTCCATCCGTAGACCACTCTGCGTCCAGCGCTGCAGCGAGTGAAATATGGCTGCTGCTGTTTAAATGTCAGCTTTGTAATTACACATGGAGCCACGAGCTGGGCTATCCCACGACCTGAGGGCCTCTGATTTATGGTCAGGCACTGATGGTAACAGCACAGACACATACAGACAAAATGCATTCACACATTAAACATCATTTCCACTGGTGCTTGTACACACCAAACCTAAAGTAAGATTACACACCTTTACTATAGAGAGTTTGTACATTAAGACAATGTGCACAACGTGCTTTCATGTAGTGAGTACTACGCAACAAACAAAATTCATGAATTAATGTTTTTTCCTTTAACCCTTAATAAATACTTTATGTATTGAATATGGACCATATTTCACCCAATCTGATTCTTCTTTTTTTTTCATTTTTATTTAATATCTTACATTTAGGGTATATACAAGTGTCAGAGATTTTTGACTATTGAGTTATCAGGTTTGGTATGTGCCAATCACAGAGCGTTTACAGTAGTATATGCATAATCAACATAAAATATAACAAGTGACATTTAAATACATCAAAACATGGAAGGAGATCATTTTCATCACACACATTTTGGGAGAATTTATTATTGTCAAATCTATGTTTGAAAAAAAAGTTTAAAGCAATGTTGATTGTAGTTGCATCTCTGATACATAACTAAATCATTTATTAGGATAAAATCAAATCATTTCTAGCTTTTCTAGCTTATCTGTATTTTATAACATTGTAAATTAAATATCTAACAACTCTCAGCTCTGAGCCTTCATAAACTTCACAATTACAATAAATACAAAATAAATCTGAAAGTAATCAAAAGTTTAATCGATAATGAAAATGATTGTTACAGCCCTACACCCTTATCTTCACCACTGCATCAATTCAGAAGCAGATAATGGTGTCACTCCTCAACCCAGTATCTGTTACACTTGTCTGAAGTATAACCTTGTCCCCCTTTCCTCCTCCCAATGCTTTTTTGCTCAGCGGTCTAACACACTCTAGTGGCATGTGGGACACCCTGGTTCAATACACCCTCCCGAATGCTCTCCGCCCATCAGTCAGATTCTAGGCACAGATACCTGCTGGGAAAAACCAATCTATATCTGGACGAATGGAGGAGGAGAGGCGAGGCCAGATCAATGTACAGATATTGATACACACAGCCATGCAAGGAGACTACACTCACTCTGAACTCATTCTCTCTCTCACTGAAAAGATTAGGAATCGAGATGAACTGCTGAGTAAGGTGTGTGTGTGTGTGTAGATGACAAAAGAGACATTGTAACACACTGGCAGATAGTAACGATAGAGCAGGGACAGAGAGAGTTGAAAGGAAAGGAGGGAGTTGAGATACGTAGTAGAGACACAGATTACCACCACAGAGCTCAGTAATGGTGTGAGGGGAGCACGTCAATAATAAATACCTCCCATTACACCACAGTGGACTGCTGCAGCAGCCTGTACAGCACGACACCTGCTGACTCCCTGATCTACCTCAAATTACAATGATGCTCTCACACTGAGCTCCCGTGTGAGTACAACACACACTGCCTGCATCAAACACAGGCAGATTTACAGCTGTGCATACAGCTATGCACAGATACATGCATTAAATCACACATGCGGCTGCAGCGCCGACTTCATTTTCCAGCACAGTACAGAGGTTGAGCGTTGGAGTTTGATCCTCTCTGACGACTCCCCGTTGGGGTCTGGATTTTTTTTTTCTCCCTCTCCTCCCTCCCTCTCTTCAAAGAGACGAGGCTTGACATCCAGGTGTTTTATAGTATTTGTGGCTCTGATCATCCATCAAGCCGATCGATCACTCTCCCAGCAGCTTTTATTAATGATCTTGTCAGCCAGCCCGCTCTTGGGTGCAGCCGCTTGTCCAGAATGATAGATCATTAGCTAGTCTGCCTGCTATTTATTCTCTCATGACCTTGTCTCTCTCCATTGTTGAGTGGGCCGAGTTATGAGAGCTAGAACATGATAATTCAGTATTGATTCTGTTTTTTTTCCCCAAAAAGTTTTTTCGAGCCATGTTCAACTGCAAAAATGCAGATAGTGTTGGGGAAAGTAGCAAAAAGTAGAAAGTAGCAGCACTCTATGAAAATATTCCAATATAAGTAAAATCTACAGTACTATCCTATATCTCCCTCTGAAATTAAGTTCTGTTTAAGTGTAAGGTGGAATAAAATGAAAACACTCGATAAAGTACAACTTAGGTACAGTAATTGAATAAACTGAGTAACCGCTATTTAATTAATATTTAGTTACTTTCCACCACTGGACAGACGTTGTGAAACAGGCAAATGAGAGAAACACAATTAATGAGTGAGTGAGAGTGATGAGAGACAGAGAGTGGAAAGAAAGAGAGCAATAGAGAGAAGGTAAGAGGGGAAGAGAAAAAGGCTCTGATGAAACAGAGAGGGCCAGCAGGGGTTTCACAGGAACGAGGCCCAAGGCTGAGCCACTGAGGTGTAAGTAGCTTTAGAATAAACACGAGCTCCATGTAAACAACAACCTGCTCTATGTGCATTGGTTACACACCCACACAAACGTGGCAGGGTTCTGGATTCATTGATGTGTGTTTGAATGTGTGTGTATTATACACTCAGGGCGTCCCTGGGGCTGAAGAGCCTTGTCTGTCATCCTCCGATCACTCTTCCTTCTACCCACTTACATGCATCAAGCCTGTCATGTTGATCAAGTGGCTGTGGGGCCGAAGCCTTTTGTGATTGTCAAACGTGTGCACCTGAGAGTTGTAACTGTAGCCTGATTTTCTGTTTGTGTCTGCAATGTTCAATCGACCAGCTATCGTGTGTCCGTGGGTTATTACTTCAGTCTGACCTGTTTATTATGCAGCCATTGTACAAAGAAAAGAAGTCTGAACTTCTTTCTCCTCCAGAATCATTCATGATGGACGGCTTTCATGTTCACAGCAGAATGACGGGCTGACTGAGGAGTCAGAGTGACAGAGGATGAGTTTCAAAGTAACCCACTGAATGTACAAGAACAAATTCAAATGAGTGCAGGCAACACATTACTAGTGTTGATCTCTGTATTGGCAGAGAAATGTAAATATTAAATGACATTTATTACATACCAGGCCCAACATCTCTGAATCCTTGTTTCCTCGTAGTGACATAAAGTCTCTCAAGGCAGAAAACTAGAGTCTAGTACATGTTCCCAGAAAAGAGGTTGAAACTAAAGGGAGACCATCTGCTTTGGAATAGTTCACTTACTATCATTAGATCATCAAAAGAAAGAAAACAAAACAAAAATTGACAACACACATCTGAGTAATATGAGGCTTAGTTTAGCACCAGCACTGGAAACAGAGGAGAAAGTTAGTCTGGGTGTGTTCAAACATGCCCACGGTTCACTAGCACATTGTTGTTTAATCTGAAAAAATACCATAAAAACAAAGTGGGGTTATTATTTCTTTACTATTCCATTAGTTTTAAAGTGGCTATTAAACAGATCAATTTAACAAAATTCGCCACCACCCCTGACTGTGATGTCAGGGTGAACTGAGACATCCTGGCGTACATCACTGTAGCAAGGTGAGAGGTGAAACCACTGGTATCAAGTTGCTCTTTAACTGCAGAAAATTTCTCCGTAGGTACTTGCAAAGATGTGATCACATTGTGATTTTTTTTTATTCATACCTGCCTTTCTAATGTGTGCATGGTCTGAAGAGGAAGCTAAATGAGTCTTGAAAAATATATATCACCTTAGAGGCACGCCTACAGAAAAAGCGGACCTGCAACAAGGCAACACCGATATAAACCTTGATCCTTCGTCTCTTTGTGCTTTTAAAACCTTTGTCATTCTATCCAAACTCACAAACATATAAACAGCCTCTCCGGTGTCCCCCATAACCCACCCTCCAGGACCCTGGGGCCCAATAAGCAGCCATCTACAGACAACTTCCTTAACCACGCTTCAGCAAACACAACCAAGGAGTGCTTGAATGTGTGTGTGTTTGAGAGAGTGAGAGTGAGAGAGGGGAGGTGGAGGTAGTTCAAGGGCATGAGTACTCCATCAAGCTTGAGTCCAGGGAATATCCAACAACTTCCCCTCCCCCTTGTGTACAACAGGTGAGCACTGGAGCCCGTCCTGAATGTCTCTCCTAAACACACACACCTACAGTACAGAGCACCTATTACTGCACAACAGCTCAACACATTTCAGCTTTGATTTTGACCATCTGCTGCCAGCTGCAGCCTCAGTGTGGCAGCCCCAGTCTTCCTGCCTGTGGCCCTGGCCAGCTCTCAGCTTTAGCGTGGGTGGTTGGGTGGGGCGGCAAGGGGGTTTGGGGGCACTGAAGCTGTCCTCTGGTGCTCCTGCAGCCCTGTCTGCTCATCCATCCTAGCCTGCCAGCCCACAGATCGATAGCTCTGCTCTCTTAATCAGGTCTCTGGTGACTGTGGGCGGACGAGTGCGTGTGCGTGTGTGTGTGTGTGTGTTTGGACAGGAGGTTGTATCGGCTGGAGGTTGCACTACCATCTTCAGTTCTCTGGCTGTTCGTGACGGCTGTTTATCTCAATCGCATTTTAGTATCTTCTTCTCTCTTTCCCCTTCTTCATCTCCATATCCTTTGTATATCACTCGTTCAAAACCCTACAGACTTTTTTTGCATCGTCATTTCTTTTATCCCTTCCTCTATCAACTTTCTCTAGCCAGCTCTTGTCAATGCTCCAAACTCTCTGACAGTCTTGCTTTATATTTTTTCTCCTCTGTGCCTTCTCTTTCATCTCTTCATGCACTCTGCCTATTTTGGCTGCATGCCAGTGCTCATTCAAAAGTCACAGTCAAGTTGGCCCCGGTGCCACTGCAATCTGTTTTGACTTGTGATGAAGACAGAAGAGGCGAAGTATTGGAGAAATGGAGATGAGAAAGGATGAGAGGTGAGAAGAGCCAGCGGAGCACGAGGGTTAGTCAGATGGAGTGCGGGGCATCCAGCTGTGGTGTTGTGCCTTGCTAGAGAATCCGCCTTCAGGCTCTCATCACACACCTGCGTAACCACAGCTGCACGCACGCACGCACACACACACACACACACACAAAAACACACACTCGCACATACACACATGCACACAAGCGCACACACGTCCACACATACACAGAGAAAACAAGTGAAACAAGAGTGTGGCTTATGAAAAAGCAGCAAACAAAAATATCTCCAAAACACTTTTTAATTTAAATTTTATAAAACTTTTTTAATTTTCAGATAAACATTTCAAGTGCATCAGAGTGTGTACAGTGCTGAGAAACTAATATTAATCATCATGTTTACTCATTGATCACATTTCAATGCCTCCTTTTCTACTAACACATCCTGCTTTATTTTGGTTTTATTGAGGGTGTAATTAACTATGATTCTTGATTGTGGTCACAACACTCCAACCAACAAAACTGTCATTGTGTATTTTGTGATCACACTACGTTTTTACCAGTAAAACATCTGAATGTACCAATAGGAGTACTCAAAGTCCTCTTTACCATTAGGTACCACTGTGTTATTACTGGAACAGTTGAACATCCTGCTCGGGGTATGTGGAATTATTCATCAGGAACCAAAGCAGACTCCACTAGCTGTTCCCCGTCTCATTAAGGCAGATAGAACCAGTCCCACAGTTCTGCTGAGTGCTGACACTTCATAAACAAGCATATTGACTTTAAAGTAACTGTATCAAATGTTTTGTCCCAGTTCTGCACCTGACTGAATACAGTGTGTATACTGTTTCGCAGTTAGTAAAAAAAATTCTACACCAAAACTACACCAAAAAGCAGCAAAGTCAAATGAACTTCATAAAGAGAAGACAAAATGTTTTCCCAAATATCTTTCAGTATGTTTTTGTCTTCCAAGAGCTGTCTCACTATTGACAGCAATTTATTTACATTTTTTTAGTAGCTGTGAGCTACTGGAGTTCCTCTATTTCCTTTCCATTAAGAGCATACTCAAACGTCACAGCCTAAACCTGAATATACTTCATACAGTACTGTAGTGTGGAACTGGGACACTGCTACAATTACAAACCCTACAAAAGTGGGTCATATAAGGTCGCATGCCATTTATAAATGATTGAAACTTTGAAACCTATTGTTTGTCTGTCACGTCCATGTTCACCCTGGACAGGTTGCCAGTCTATTGCTGGGCCGACATATAGAGATACACAGAGACAACCATTCACGCTCGCACTCAGGCCTATGGGCAAATCTAGAGTCACCAATTAACCAAAACGTGCATGTCCTTTGGGCTGTGGGAAGCTGGAGGAGAGGCAACAGTGCTAACCACTGCACTGCCGTACTGATAAAGAATATAATTAGCATTCAATAGACTGATAGAATTATCTTTGTACCAGTGTTTGTTGTGTGATGAAGTTACCTCAGAAGTTAAGTTAATTTTCCAGGTTGGTTATTTCTCCACTATTTTGTGTTTCCTCCTTATACGAGTCTGTGATGTTTGTTGGGTCTAAGGACCATGTGGGATCAGCCAGGAAGTGACCAGGAACCTGTGTATTTTTATATATATCAAAGCGCAAAGAAGTGCTGCAGGAGATCCTTCTTGTTGACCTTGCCCATCTGATTCCTTGGCATCTCCTTCACCAGTACCAGGTCTGTGGGGATGGTGTAGGGCACCATGTGTTCGCTGCAACAAACACCGGTGTTAATAAACTGATGACAGTTTACTGCAGAAACACACAAACTAAACTAACACAAGCACAAGGACGCACATAACACTGATGGATGCACAAATGTGCAGAATGTGCACGTGCACACGAGTAACAACAAAAAGGAAAACAAAAACAGAAAACAACTTCAAAACAAAGGCGAACCCTGTGGCAGAGTAGTCGAGATAAGGAAAGAAATGTCCTTCGTACACTCTGCAGCTCTCCTCCCTAATACCCCCAATTCGCCTTCCAGACACAGACAATTCCCTTCGTACAAAACAATATAATCACTGTGAGATGAAATAAAAAAAACAAATAATAAAAGGAAAAACAGAAGGCTGGGATAATTAAAAGTGCTTTATTTTTTTCAGTTTTTAGTGTATGGTTGTTACGTCAAGTTTTGAAGCCTGAAGCTTTTTTATTATCTTCTAACCTAGTTTGTTTGTTTGTTTGTGTGTGCGTGTGTTCTCGTGTGCATGCTTGTGGTGCGAGTGAGCATAATGACTCATACTGCTGCCATCAAACACCACTTACAGCAGATGTCTCCGTCTCCCCGACTCAGTGAGTAAAGTGTGAGTGAGTATTTGTGCATATATATACACATGTCTCTGCAATGGGGATTTACCCGTGTCACCAGTTTCTCCAGGGCAGTGTGTTTGCGTGTGCGTGAGTATGCGTGTCCACGGCAGCGTGGGGCGCAGAGGGTGTGATAGAGATTCAGACTGACAGCTGAAGTCAGGGCACTGAAGAGTGAGCATCCATCTACTTGTTTATGTCTCATTTTATCTCCCACTCTCTCCTCTACATCCTGGGCTCAGCAGTGGGCTATGTGCTGGCACTGCCTGTCCACTGGCAGCACCCATGGCTGGAAACACTGTGTGTGTTTTTAAGTGTGTGTGTGTGTGTGTGTTATGCTGGGTAACAGGCAGCAGTAGTAGTAATCCACCATGCTGGACCAGCAGACCACAGCAGTAGGATCTAACACCCCGACACCATATGGAGCCCACAGCACACTCACTCACTCACTCACTCACTCAGTCAGTTACAGACACACAGACACACACACAAAAACCAAATAAACTCATCAAGAATTGAGAACAGTAAATAAATATTTTTGGTGAGTGGTAGAGAGGATAGTGTAGAGGTCAAAATGAAGAAGGAAACTAAACAAAATTTTATGAAAAAGGGTAGAGTAAAAGAGCAGGAGAAGAATAACATGGGGGGGTGTTTGTGCCTTAAGTCATTGCAAAGTGTAGAACTGCATGTCACCAGCAACTGCCTTTGCTAGACAAAATAAACTCCACTGACATTTAGAAAGGGAGAAAAAAAACCCTGTTAGCTTAGAAGACAAAGCTTCCCGAAACAATCATTTGTTCGCTTTCCCCACATCTTCCTCTTTTTCATCTCTGTCTTTCCTTCAGCTCCCCTCATTAGTCCATCTCTGGCCTCTCTTTCTCTCTCATCCTTTTCTATTGATCTGAAGACTTCAGGGCTGGTCACAGGGGATGTGTGTGCTGAACTGCTGGGAGAGTTGCAGAGTCCACATTAGGAGCCTTCATTTGTTTACCACAGCGCTGACAAAAAAGCTGTGGAAATTGTCTCCTTGAATCACCGTCGTAAGACGGCATCAGTAATGAGATATAGTGCTCTTTTTATGTTTTGTTTCAGGATGATGGATTAGTTGTAAGTTATTCAGGTCACAGTCTCCACTGGAGGTTCAAGCTGTCCACCTGCCGCTGTAAAGCACTTTTAAAGGTGGCAGGTGGTCCAGTGGTTAGTAACTTCACCCATACTTGTTGACCAGGCCAAAAACAGCTCTGAAAAAGGATATGTTGGTGTGGGCATGTTGTTTCAGGTACTAGTAAGATAAAATATGATCCAGGAAGGCCAGTTTAGAGTGATATCTCCATTAGTTCTATGCCTTATTAGACATTAAAACACTGCACCGCGGTTTATAACATTAGGAGAAATCCTAAAACTTATCACAGCCACCATTTATCTATGCTCTATCTCATCAATTGCCAAGTAAACGCTTTAATTATAAAAGTTCAAGTTGCAAAATCAAACCAATAATAAACACGATTTTACCAGAAATATAAACTTAACAAGTGTTTAACTGGTGAAACTAGCATCTTGCTGGGTGACATTGGATTCAGTTGGGGCAAAAGTTCAGTGCATCAGTTTTAATGCTTTTGTTGAAGAACGATGCATCTTTGTGTCAAAAATGAAGGAAGGGTCTATCTGTTGTCTCCTTGTCAAGGATGAAGGTTTGTTCCCCTGTATTTGCAAGCATCCTCCCTATTTTAGCATCTGTCAACAGAAAATGGAGCTTGTTGATAGGGATAATCTGCTTCCAACCCTAAGCCTGATCTCTACGGAGAAAAAAAAATGGTAACATACCTATGAAGATTAATAATGTATCATCAGCGTTGTGTGATTTTTTTGCATCGCTCTGAAAGTAAGTAGGCACACATCAATGCACCAAGATTTTTGGCGATCTAACCAACAGGCGGCCGAAGGTCACAGTACCTTGCCCAGGTCTTTAACTCCGCCAGCGTCATACTCTGCCCTTTCTTTAGCTGCACCACCGCAGTGACTTTCTGACCCCAAATGTCATCTGGCACCCCGATGACAGCCACATCTAGAAAGTAAAAACCATGCAAAGCAGAAATGGTGTTATGAACTTTCAGCTGCTCAAATGATTTCATCTTGTAGCGCGGTGCTTAAGAATTGGGACACTGCCAGATTTTTCGCTGTGTCGGCTCCGTACTTATGCACATTGGTTTTAAAACAACGGCTGGAATTAAAAGTGCTGACTCTCCCTTTAATTAGAGGGCACATTAGATGTAGCCATTATAGTCCTTTAGCTAACATCACACTGTTTAGTAATAAAAAAAAAAACTCCCCAACTGTCTTGTTTGTATGTTTAGGATCAGTTTTATTGTCTTAAACTGGGAGATTACATAGAGTAAAAAAACAGCCTCAGGTTTTATAACCTTGACCTAATATTGGTGTGAAAGCCCATAAATTCATTGACACTTTAACCTCATAGTCATTTCATTTCACATACTGTTTGCTGCAGAACAGATGAACTGCAGAACCATGAAAAGTACTTTACTGTCCTCCCACTTACATACTAAACATGAGCAGCACTCTTACCAATGATGTCTGGATGAGCCAGGAGGTGACGCTCCACCTCGAGTGCACCAATTTTGTAGCCGCCACTCTTGATGAGGTCGACACTGCTGCGACCCACAATCCAATATGCACCACATTTATAGACCGCCGTGTCGCCTAAAAGATGTACAAGGAGAGAGAGGGGGGTGATCAATGAGAAGAGAAAAATTCCAGTCATATTTTTATGCATTGGGGGTTAAAAAAAATTGATAGAGTGATTAAAAAAAAAGGGAATTTATTTTGTTTTAATCTGGAAAAAATATAAATTTCAGCACATTGTAGTTTCACCATTTACTGTTTCTAAATGACATTCATTTGTGCATATTCAGCAGCTTATTAGCATTTTCTCCAACTACACAGTTACTTTCTTTTACATGAAGCATATTCTTAGCTGTGCTTGCCACAACCTCATTTACTGTAAATGGTTATGAATGGTTTCTTGCAGCAGTGACCACAGTTTTGAAGGTTGTGGGGAAAACAAAAACTAAAAATTAAAAAATTTAATTAAACTGAACAAAAAATAGCAAATGCACTAATTTCATCTTTGTGACTATACACATATATAGAGAATGTGCACTTGGTTGAATATAGGGTGTGTGTGCGTTCGTGTGTGAGTGTCCATGTGTGTTTGAGACAGAGGAAGTCAGAGTGCAGTGGATGGATGAGAGTCCCCCACCACATCTTTCAGACACACACCCTCCCCACACACACACACACACACACACACACACACACACACACACACACACGTAGGTGTCTGGGGGACAGGTGTGGGGGAGGATGAGTACAGTATGTGGGATGAGGGGCTCAGCTGGGCCTGGGGATGACAAGCAGAGGAAATGGGTCAGTATGGATGAGTGGAAAGAGACATAGGGAGAGAAAAATGGACATAGGAGGGAAGGAGTGGAGAGAAGAAAAGAAGGAACAGGAAGGTGTCCTGTTGGATTATTACAGGTGGGGCCTCCACAGCTGGGACCGAGGGGGGAATGGATGTGTGTGGGTTTGTGTGCGATGTTGGGGTTAAGGTTGGAGGGGTTAAACAAAGGTGGTGTAAAGAGAGGTCAGTGAAGTTCAGGGACGGGCACTGTGGCTGAAGTTACCGCACAACTGAGGACATTACATCTGCACCATCTCTGCGAGTTTTGTCTCTTCAAGTTTAATTCAGAGGTGTTTACATTCCCCACATGTAGTTCCTGGGTACACCCTTATCAGGAACATTTCCACCAGGTTAAGCTTTACCTGTCTAGAGACAACACAGCAGGATAAAGTCTATGGAAGCCTGAAATATAGAATCAATAAAATAAACCAACTGGGCCTGCCTTACCTGGAATCAACACAATGAAGGTATTATATTTTGACCGTGGTCTGCTTTTACTGCCACCTTCTGCCTGTCCTCTACTCCCTCATTCAATCTCATTTGTTCTCACTATTGACCATTTTTTGCCCAATTTTTCAGCCTCTCCTACTCCAGTGTCAGACAAACATACACATCTAGTTTTTTTTTTTTACTTTGTTTGTTTTTTTTTACTCCCATCCTTGCCCTCCATATTTTTCTCACAACGTCTGGAGCATCTCTCATCACATCTCCTGTTCCCTTCTCTCCACCTATCTTCCTGTCTCCTCTTTCCCCTCTTGCCTCTCTGCCTCAGCATCAATAGAGGGCCCATCTGTTCCCATACATCACGCACTTCATTTCAGTTTATTAGCTGGGATAAATCATAAATATTTCATTATACATCACGGGCGGCTGTCGCCTGCACACCGACAATTTATCACCACTGCCCTCTCTGCCGGCTTGCCACGGCGGCTATAAGCTTTCCAGTCTATTAAACAAGATTGATACAGTGTGTAAATTTAGATATTGGGAATTTCTTCACAGACCACTGCTCCGCACTGATAGGCCAGGTTAACAGAGGAGGAGAGAGAGGATGGCGGGAGAGGGGGCGAGAGTGGAGGGGGGAGTAGCAGAGCTTGGTTGGCTGTTAACACTACTAACAGGGTAGTTCTCCTCCTCTATTGGATGAGGGGTAAAACAAAAAAAGGAGCTGTAATAATTTGGTTACAGCCATGTAGTTCTCTCATCTCATGCAAATAGAAATGGGGAAATGGGCAGTTTACATGCACAGTGATAAGCTGAGCTGTGTGTGTATGCACAAGTTGAAACAAATAATAACACCATAAAAATCATCCATTTGGCTGCAAATGTTTAGGCATGGAGAAAGGAAACGACATTAATGAGATGTTTGACAAAAGGATTTGAAAGAAACACTCAGACAAACATACTTGAGTTGAGTTTGAAGTACTTATACAGGACTCTGACCTTGTCTCTTTGAGGGGAAGGAAATAACAAGGGATAGAACAGCATGTTTGGAGAGAGGCACAAGTGGGAATAGTGATTGTAGAACACAGACTGATAAAAGAGGAAAGACGAGCGGGAGAAAGATTGTTGGGAACTGTGTTACTAGGACACACACATATACACAAGCTTGAACACATACACATATACATACTGTATGTACACACACAGAGACACACATGCACACAAACACTACTTCAGGCATCAGAGACTCTCTGCCATTATGTGTTATGGCATTGGAGGCAGATATGGCCGAATGGCTTTCTTAATTAAAACGATAAGAAGCCTAATTGCACTGGGATTTCATCTCATTCTGGGGCATTAAAGTGAAGGCACACAGTATGGAAAAAAAAAAGAAATAAAAACAGATCAAGTCTTCAACTGAGGATTGAGGGCAGAGAAAACTTCCCTAATGTCTTTCAGAAAACAAGAAAATGACATTAGTTGGCTCTGCAGAAAACTTCATTGTTACAATATAATTGACATAGAAAAATCACATTCTTTTCACTCACTTATATTTTTGTTCACAGAAAAAAACAAGATTGTGCAGAGATGTGTGATATGAACTGTTTTAATACAGCAGTTAAATAATGCAATGTATGTAACGACTAATGCAGAAAAATGCTTTAGAGCAATTTCTGCTGAAGTGTTAAAATTCAAACAAAATTGATTGGTTTACATTCATGTTTTTTGATTATATTTTTTACATTTATCATAAAACATTTCAATCCCATGCTGCATGAAACAGCCATATAATAGTTTACTTAATTGGAAAATAAGTGACTGAATTTACTGTCCTTTAAATTGACATAAACATGTGGTAATGTATTCCAGTGTAAGTTTAAAGGTTACATTATTTACACTTTTCTGGTTTTATTTTAAGTTTTTCATATCTAAATAGAGAGGATAGATTTATGGTTTATTTATGGTTTCAAGTACCAAAGATCATCTTAATGTAGTTTTACATCTCCTCTCTCAGGCTTCTCTCTGGAGCTCTTATTGCAACAGGTCAGAAAAGAGGCTGTGAGCCTCTACTCTGATCCACGGACTGTTTTCTGATTTAATCTCTGATCTAATAAAAATACATTTACACAAATTTCAGGTAAACCCAATCCTACAAGGTTGGATAATGAGTATGGATGTGTTGGTCTTGGGGCAAGGCTGAGGGTGATGAGTGCTTTGTTGTGACATCACAAAGTTATTAAAGTCCTGACGGTTTGCTTTGAAGGCACAGATTCTCATGGGCTGTGCGCATTTCTCTGTGGACTGTGTCTTTTGATACTTTCACAGTATCATTATCGCACATAGACCTACTTTACAATCCAAAAAGAAATGGAAATGGAAATCTCACTTGATATGATATGGGACCTTTAATACATTTCGATGATGAAAAAGCGTCTTGGGTGAAGGTGAAACTTCTTCAATAATCTACAACCAATCCAAGTTGCCCTAGATTCAACTTTCTCAGAGAACTATGACCTGGATGACTGACAACCTTTACAGATTTATTTAGTATGTAGTTACAAGACCACATGTGACGTAGTTTGGTTGGCGCTTAAATTTAGCCCTGAGAAGTCAGGTAAGATCCTCCTGGCTGCACCAGGCTGTGGGTGCTTAAACCATCAAACAAACTCTTTGCCTCTCTCACTGAGTACCCACTCAACAAACACTCAGAGCTGGCAGGGAAGCAGCACAGGGGGCCCCGCACTCACGGTACCATGTTACCTCAGAAATGTGAACTATGATTTGACAAGATTTAAAATATTTAAAACACTATTGGGTGTTTTTAATGCTTTCCCCTAATCATTAATTGCTGCCATACTGTGTAGGTTCAAATCCAAACAGCTATTTAAATTTACACAGATATAGACAGAGTCTGGACATACTGTTTTTCTTAGACAAAAGGTGTGTGAAAGAAAAGGGCAGAGCCTGACATATGACAAAGGCCACAAAAACACTTCAGCCTACTGCCAGTCGTGTTGCTGCTAGAGGTGTTAGGAAAGACAGAGGAAACTAAAACTGCACAAAAACTGTTTTTGTGGAGGTGGAAGAAATCATCTGGACCTTCTAGCCCCATAACCGATTTCTACTATCACTGAAATGGTTAGAAATAAGTGTCACATGAGTGTTTGTAATTGAATGTGATTTGAGTCTGACCTTGATCTAAGTACTATCTACTTGTTTTTGTGTGCACACCCCACTCAATCCAGGAGATGCAGCAGGAAAGTGCACACTCTGAGAGATAAAATGAAAACATGCCCACATTCACTTTATCATCCCATTCTGGCTTTCACTTACTATACACTCAACTCAGACTGCAACAGTTTGAAATAGTAAAAAAAAACAAAAAAAAAAAAACGAACAAACTTCCATCCATGGGAAGAAGGTACCTAAGAAATCCACAAACAGCACACTTGCCTTTCAGATGGTGTTTCTGAAATCAACATGCCTATGAGTCCCAAGATTATTAGAGCAAATTAATCAGCAAAATCGATAAATGTTAAGTACTAGCGCATCAAAAATATTAAAACTGTTGTTTTCAAATTAAAGTTTACACCGTGCTAATCTTCTTGCGACTAAATAAAGCAGATGATGTTAATAAATTAACTTGTATCTTGTCTTATATTCTGTAAAATACTCATTAACACCTGCTTTCTTTCCACAGGATTTGAAGGCTGACACTTTCTTTCATTGACTGAAAAAACCCTTTATCTTTTAAGACTAAAGCACACTTCTGTATTACCACCTCTATCACACTATCTCCAGAACGTAATATGACATGCAATGTTTTCATGGTTTTACAGGCCAAGTTAACGATTTCTAAACTAAGTTCGAAAAACAAACACAAAATGCAAGTCTGCTCAAAAAGATTAGCCTTCAGCAAAGTAACTAATTTATACATCTTTAGGCTCTGTGTATTAACTTCTCATATAACTGATGTAAATCCAGGTTCATCCCAAATCATTAGAGTCAGTCACCAATTTTGACAGTTCACCAGAAAAACAGGGTGGTGTGACCTGCCCAGTCGCAGCTCTTGTAGCTGAAGTTCTGTAGGCAATTACTGTATTTTCATTTTTAACTAACTACACTCAATTACGGCGTAGTCCATAGACAATCTCTGCACACACCATGACATGGCAATACAAAACTTTGTACGACCCACTGAATAGTTTCAAGAACTGAGCATCTTTAGCCAAAAGTGTTTTCCTTCAGAAAAGTTGACATTTTAGAAACACTTTTTGACCGTCATTCTGTGTTTATGCACGCCTCTGCACTAGCATTGCTGAAGTGTTTAAAGTGAGCTTGATGAGGAGATGCTTCTCCTCTGTGAGAAGGTACAAGTGGTGTCACGGTCTTTCATCACATTCAGCACAACCTCAACTCTAACACTGCGGGTTAAAGCTGAGTGCCCTTCATCGCTGTGGAGAGGAAAGCCTTATCTGAACAAAGATGACAGAGGTCTAAATGCGAGTCATGCCTCTTCTTAGAGTGACTGTAAACACTTAGCATATATGAATATTAATGTTCCACATTAAAGCCCTGATGCCTAGATGGAAGAGTTAATGAGGATAAATAACAGACAGCCAAGCAGTGAAATCTCAGCTCTGACATTATTTATCATCCTTAACTTTTGTTACCGCTCCTTTTTTAGTAATTAATATTGTACAAGAAGGCACTTTGCACTTGGATGAGTGATCTAATTTGTTTAATATAATGCAATTAAAGGAGCATGGATTGCTTTATGTTAATGTTACTGATTATATTCCTTGCTGGGTTGCCTCTCCACCAGCAGATAACAAGCTGAACTTGAGGATTGATGTCTGTCTCAGATCTGTCATGTTCATGAAGAAAACCACTTAACTACTGTTTACATGGCCCCTACTCTGCACTGAACCACACAAATCTAATTGTCAACCATCAACTTCAGAGAACAGCCACTGATGATGAATCCTGAATATTGAGCAGGGCAGATATCAAAGCTCACATTAATTTTGCTTTTTGTACTTTTTGAAATCACAATGCCTCTTGTGTCTTTGCCTTTGACCTGAACAGATGAATGTAAGATGGAAAGCAAGGGAAGATTAACAATCAAAGCAAAAAAAGGATTGTAATGTTTTCCCCCCTGCAAAACTTTAATTTTTTAAATGTTTTCAGCAGGAAAACAGATGGAGAACAAAGTGGCAGCTGCTTCAACAGTTTGCTAAAATTTTAGGGTGAAGCAGGGTTTAACTAGTTTTACTCGCACGTGATGTTAATAAAAGGAAGGACCATTGTGTGCTGACACCTTTTCTGTAAATGTTAGAGAGATGGCTGGTTTGAACAAAAAGGGGGGGGGGGCTGAATCCCATTGGAAGCTCTGACATTGAAGTTGGGAGGACACAATGTGACCTGGGGTGAAATAAGACATTGGGAACACAAGAGAGTGATGTTGGCATGGCAGAGGAGAGCACAGCTGGGAGCAGAAGAGCCATGCACAAATGACTAGTGATGGCTCTGCGGGATATGAGCCACATGTCTGTCTGTCTGTCTGTGGAGAATTCACACTGCAGACCTGAAGCTCACCTTTACAGCTGGGGTCACATTTCTCTGTCACATGTAAGCAGGAGCAGACAAACAAATGGACACAAGCACAAGCACAAGCACAAGCACACACACACACACACACACACACACACACACACACACACACACACACACACACACNACACACACACACACACACACACACACACACACACACACACACACACATCCTCCATCTAATACTTTGTTTAAGGACGGCCCTGCCCTGTTGTGCAACAAACCCAATAACCAAAGCCCTGGCTGTTGGCAGACTGCTGTAAAGAAGTAGATCCCAAAGAGGGTTTTGGGGACACCAGGGCCCTTGAGAAGGGTCCCTTGGGTTTTGCAGTAAAAATGATTAATTATTTATGTACTGTAATTCCATTCATAAGTAGCATGATAGATAGATAGATAGATAGATAGATAGATAGATAGATAGATAGATATGTGCAAAAATCTTGCAGATCAGGTGGGTTACCTGGGACAAAAGCTTATCAAATGGGGGTCTCTGATCTAATTTGTGCCAGATTAAGGGTCCTTGGTGTGAAAAAGTTAGAGAGCTACTGTTGCAGAGCACACAAAGTGGGTTGAAAAAGGCAAGTGGGTTCCAATGTTTGATGTTTGTGAGTGGTGCAAGAGAGAGCCCTGGAGGAGAAGGCGACAGCTTCCCCAATACGGCTGCCAGTCATGCTACACAGCACCTATGTAGCACTAGAGAAAACGCCTCTGGTCAGATGTGAACTTATTGATTTAAACTCTCACACTCATTCTCTGCTTCTCACACTCCACTCTTCGGTGGCCATGTCTCCTTCACCTCCGTCAGTCTCCTTTATTACCTTCATTTTCTTCACAGACTTCATCTTCCACTTTGTCATTCTGTGTGTTTTTCAGATGCAATGGATTTAAAACCTGTGTTTTTATGTCAGCTCCATGCAGCAGTTATGCTGGCTGATCTAACAAAGATCACTTTTAGGGCTATGAATGTACTGTAGTAGCCAGAAGTGCATTTATATATAGCATCATTTGGTAACAGAGGGCGGCACAACTTTCTGCAGCCGTGCATTTTCATCCAACTGTATTCATGCAGACGTTTAATTTGTGTTTAAAAATGATCAGAATTTGAAAAAAGTATTGCTTGACAAATATGTGAGTTAACACATTGTAAAAACTCAGTGTAATGGATACGTACTCAGTGAATAAATAATGACAATCTTATGAAGCATGGCACACAGCAATAAACATCTTCTGAAGGTTTAGTTCCACTGAAGAGATAAAGCCACAATGTTACCTTCCTCTAATGAAAACACAAACTAAATGTATCATGTTTTCATTCTTTTTTCAATTGTGGAGTAATTGATACTCTCACTTACATGATCTTAATAGACCCACTTCTGCTGGTTTAATGACACCTGGCAGGTCTTGATGTGCCCAACTCCTAATATTTGCATTAGTAGAATGGAAAACCTCTCATTTGGTCAAAACTTTGATTTGAATGGAGGCTTGACTCTTGTCTCAGTGAGGATTGAAGATTTATTAAAGGTCTGAAGGGTTGTGGCAATGAACTACAGCAGGCTGAAGCTCGATGAGAATATGCTGCAGAAAGCTGGAAAAAAAGTCAGTAAGGTTGTATAATGCATAACTTTAATGATAGAGTACAAGATCTTAACCTTCCTAACCTAGTGTGAAGTAGAAAACAAAATTTCAAGCCCATGAAATTCAGTAGGTGACAAACCACAGTGGTGTATGAAATTTCAGATTTCAGATCAGCTAACTTGTTAAACACCGCAGGTATATTATAATCAGCCATTCATGGCATCCAATCCATGACTGTCATTCTTAAACTATTAACTTATTTTAAAACTTTTTCTTTGTAATTAACTATATTTGACCAAGGAGAAATATAACACTGTAAACTACTACTGTTGAGCCATAGCTATGTATCCTGTAGATTATAAATAAAGTTTATCTTAAGAGGGACCAGAAAACTCTAAACATACAGGGCTAGCTTATTTTCTCAATGTCCATGCTTTCTCAATGTCTCAGCTAAAATGTTGGCACTGCACTCAAGTCAGAAGCATGTTTGATAAATGGCAGGTGGACTTTCTATCCTGAGTTGAGTCTCTTAGGCTGCATACAAATCCTGCCCACTAAACTTCAACTGGAAGACTGATGGAGGGTTTCAGTCTGGATGTAAATGGTGCTTAGGAGGCACTATTGAGGGCAGGGAAGTCCCTTTTTAACATTTCACTGTGCTCAGGTTAGAGGATGTGTGAGAGCGCGTGGACGCCTTACAGTCTTCAAGTTAAACATTTACAATTTGTTGAAAAGGTTAACTCACGTCACTTTGACAATCCAATACAAAAGAAGTACATCTTAGTCAGATCCCTGAAAAGCAGTGTAGCGCTGATCACCTTTCATTTTCCCTCCCTGACCTGAAGGTCAAATTCTGGACGATAGTAGAAAAACTGTCACAAAAAAGGCATGTAGGAAGGTGACAAGAGATCAGTCAGGAATTGGCAAGTCAGGGATGGAGTGTGAGGATGAGAAAGTGTTAAAGAGAAAGGTGGGGTGTGAAAGAGGGAGCAGGTGTGAGGGTAAAAAGGGTAAGAGAGTGAGAGGGGAAGTAAGAAGCTAAGGAGTGGGTTAAGTGCAAAAAAAAAAAAACTGTCTCCATCTAACACCCCAGATTCTTTGTAAAATAGGATTAGGTTCTGGTTCAATAAGTATTTTTTCTTCACTGTAAATTCAGATTTGAAATGGTTCTTTTAATGATATTCTAAGTGTTCCACAACAAACCAGAGGGTAATTTAAAAATACCATAGGTTTATATTATGGCCATTAGTTTAAATTACAACACTTCACCAAAGTTGCAAAGTGAATCAAACACTGGACAAGAATATAAAAGAAAGCTCTTATCAATTAAGAGTTTGGCATTTTTGTAAATATGCTAATTTCCTTTCTTACTGAAATGAGAAAATTGATACCGCACAAACTATGAAGCTAAAGCCAGCAGGCACTTAGCTTAGCATAACGATTGAAAAGACCAAGAAAAACCACTAGCCCACAAGCAAATTGTGGTGGTGTCAACATTGTAACCTTCATGCAGGAAGGATTTGTTGCAGGACTGTCGGCATTAGTTTTAGCTAGGTGTTCCTAATAAACTGACAACTGCATGTCTGAGTTTAACTTAGCATCAGGGAATACAGGCAGGTGGGTGGGCAAGCAATATGTTTGATAGCTTCCTATAATGCATGCCAGTGTGTGTGTCTGTGTGTGTGCGTGTTGCTTGAGGGACTGGTCTGTGGGGAGCTGATTGCGCGGGCTCTCATTATGTGGCCAGTGGCTGTAATGGAGTGTGACAGCAGCGTGCTGTGCTCTGGATCTCTGTCCTTCCAGCCTGCAAAGCCAATTAAACACACTCTGCCCTGCTCTCCCACTGCCTCGTCCTGCTTCGCTCTCCATTCGCTCCTTCCTTCCTGCTTTTCGCCTCCCACCACCACCACTATCAGCTCCCCATCCCCACCTTGTCTATCCCCACTCTCTCTGGGGCCTTACGTGCCACCCTTTGTGGCTGACTCTTTCTAACCCCTCTACCACTACATCTCCAAGCTCAATACTTCCAGCTCTTTCCTCACTCTTTTGCCTCTGGCTCTTATTTCCTCTCGTCTACATAACAATTCACAGTTTGAATTGCTTCTGCCCTCCCTCGTGCGCCCCTCAGCCTCCCCCATGCCAACCTAACACCTATCTACCAGTGGCTTTGCAGTAAAGCAGGGTTTCTTTGTGTGTGTGTGTGTGTGTTGGGGTGGGGGGGGTGGGGGGTGGGGGGCAGAGAGGGAAGTGCTAGGCTGCAGGGGGAGAAAGCCTCTGATGACAGCTTCCCTGTATGCTACAGCACACACACTAAAGACAGGGAGAGATGGAGAGGAAGAGCAAAAGAGCAATATTTGGTTCCTCAAGACCCAGAGCAGTCATAACCACTTAGGAGGAAAAATGTCCTGCAGCATGAAAAACACACAAAGTCCATTTATCACTTCCTCATAGTCCCCCAAAACGTGTACACGTATACATACACACACACACACACACACACACACACACACACACACACACACACACACACACACACACACACACACACACACACACACACACACCATACACACCATACACACCATACACATTTCCTCAATTTGTGTGTGTGTGTCTGCGTGCGTTTCCTTGACTGGACTTTTTTTAAGTGTTTAAAATCAAGCAGTAAAAGTGCTGTCTGCAGCACAGATGAAAAAAATCTTTCAACATCTTTCCTCCTCCTGTGAATCCCTCAGACAGCACCACTCATGTAGATGCAATTAGTGGCAGAATTTACTTCCTCCAAGGGAATGTGTGCAAATGTGCATGCACGGTGCTGAAGTGTGTGTTAGGAGAAATGGTTAGGGGGAGGAGAAGAGGGGGGTTTGGTACCTGTTTTGAACCAGCCATCCCCAGTGAAAGCCTCTCTGGTCTCCTGAGGTTTGTTCCAATACTCCTTAAAGACAGACGGACCTCGAACCAGGAGCTCACCCTGTTTCCTCTCCAGACCCGGGCATACCTGGTGCATATTCACAAAGAAAATGGTTTAAGGGACAGGTTAAAAGATTAACCTGACAAACACTTAAATGACCATCTCTGAGTGCTGGGTGATACAACAGCTGCAAGACAACTAATGCTTTACTGAGTCTAATCTGTAAAATACTGTATTTCCATGCACATGCATTTCTGTTTTTCATCCGCTGTCTATTTATAAAGATATATATTGACTTGTGACCTGTTTGTTTGTCAATTACCCAAGTGTCTCTGTGATTGCCATTGACAACTGTGATGTTGTTTGTGTCATTCATGACAATCCGAACTTCCACACCAGGAAGTGGTGACCCCACAGCCCCTGTCAACAAATCAAGCAAAAAGACACACAGGAAACACATAAGCACAAAGGGAAGATCTAGTCAGAGCAAGATAGGACATTTGTTCTTTCAAAGGAAGTTGGACATTTCGATAATATCGACAGTAACCAACAGGGTGATCGCCATCAACCTTCACTGCAGGATTTCTACCACTGCGGGAGTGCTCTCCTCAAAGACAGCATTTACTTCCATCTGCAGGGCATAACTGGTCACTAAATGGTTTGGTTTGCTGAGCTTGTAAAGCATCGTAAACCAAAAGCCATTTGTCTCAGTCGCCACAATTCATCTTACTTTGGCAGTAATAGTGATTTCTGGGCCTGATGCAGCTATTTCCACCTACATCAAGTGAACATCAAATAAGATAACTATTTCTGGATGTTTGTCTTAGACTCTTAAAAACAAATACCAGAATACCCTTCAGGGCACTGTGATCTACAAAGTGTGTTAATTCCTCAAAATTACACTGAACTGCAGCATCTATGGCATTAAATCAATCCCAAATTCACAACATTACCCATGTCACCCACTGAGCTGACCAATTATGAATATAGTTCATAACTGTGAGCTGTGCTAATATTTAAGTGAAACTATTAATAAGATGTGTTGAAAAAATGTGCAACAAATTGAAAATGTACCGACATACACATTCAATCTCTGCCTTGGTGTCAGTGTAAGTGTGACCTCCCAAGTTAGTAATTATATAATGTGTGCAAAGGTGATACACAAAGAAGGTCTCAGTGGAAGTTTCTCTGTGTGTGTGTGTGTGTAGATGAGTGTGTATGCCTGCCTTAAGTGTATTATGCCATTTCACAGACCACTGCTCTGCCAACGAAGAGCAGGTCAGGTTCCAATTAAAGTGTGATTCTCTCACTTCATATTGATCTAATCCACTCCAGTCCTGATTGGCAATGTCCATCACACACCCTCCATCATTTTCACTCACTCCAGCACAGGAAGCCAACTGACCATAAAAGTAGACTGTTACACTGTTGCTAGGTGGACAAGCAGGACAACAGAAAAGCTTGAGTCTGAGGGTTACCCAAGCTGAATATTGCCAACTGATATCAGTACTAACACTGTCAACAAGGTTAATTAAGACCTTAAGGTGAAATTTCTTACTTTCATTCCTTTCTTACTTTCAAGTCATATTATAGGGTATAGAGTTCATCAAGATCAGCTAAGCAGGGTTATGCAGTCAGTATGCTTCATTAGAAGTGAGGAAAGTCAAAAGGCTTTGGAAATCCCACACCTTTCTGACTGGTACTGGACGAGGTCAGTGTCCAACCATTTCTGTAAATTTCATTATGTGATTGGCCACCTGTGTAGGTCAGAAATGAGAATTTGGACTTCTCTCTCTAGCTGCCTTTTTCCCATTTGTTACACCAGATCTTAGAAATCAACATGGTGAATATACCGTCATCAGTGACTGCAGTGGAATGATATAGAAAATCTAAATCAACTGTCATCAAATCAACATATTTTACAAGTAAGAGATTACCAGAATTAAAACTTAGTCAAAAAGGTAAAGCTCTGAGCCTCTTCTTCTCTAATCTGGGTGAGTCCAACAAAAACTGCCATCTTCAAATTTACAAAAATCAATGACAATGACTCCCATCCCTCAATGAAAAAATCCATTCATGGTTCAACTTAGGGAACCTCTGTGCTTTTCTTTGTGCTCCCTCTATCATCATGTTTTTTTCTCACTCAAACCAGGAGCTTGAGAAACTTTGGAGATTTGAAGCATTCTGGTGTCGATGATTTGACAAGATTGAGTATCATTTTTGAAGAGTGGCAGGCAGCTTATAAATGCGGCATGCTAGATGGAAAAGGTCTGTATTGAGGGGAGCAAGAATAACAAAGGTCCAGATAGGACTGCACTTCAGTTAGTCTCCCTAGAAGTTAATGAAAAACTATGTCATGTTTGAGCTTCAAATTACATAAAGCATTGGAAGGATGGCATCTGGAGGGTTAGGGTTAGGTGTGAGTGAGATAATAATTAGGTGAAAAGAAGTAGTATGAACTCATCTCACACATTTTCTTCTCAACAATTACAATATGACCTGGAAAGCCATAGTGCTGTTCATTTGGAATATTTCACAACTGTACAACATATTACAAAGTCTGGCCGGTGAGGTTATTAATATAACTGCCATCAATATGGTGTAATAAAAGCTTAGTTTTCTACAGCATACTTGGCAGGGGACAGAAAGAAAAGATAGTGAGTGTGTGTGAGAGAGGGAGGGAGAGGGTGACTCCACTCCACTACTCTTCTGAGAGTGTTTCCTGCGGTTGCTATTGATCCATTTTAACCTACTTAAAGACAAGACAGGAACACACTGACTCAAACAGCCACAAGCTTATGCCTGCATACACTTACACCTAGATACAAACACGCGTACAAACAAACATACACACATCTTTCACAAGTCTGCACTGCGATGGAAACATCAATAGAACCACAGACCTCTTGAAGCCATTCTTAATAATCACCTGAGAGGAATCAAACAAAGCCTGTTCAGTTTATACCGAACATTAGCTGACAAACAAACAAAACAATACCCTAACAAAACAGCAGACAGAAGATTACCCAATCCACACGCAAGCTAATTAGCTTTACCTGTAAGAGGAAGAGTTGACTGGGGAACAGGAAGGGAAGGAGAAGGTGGGGAGAGAGAGGGAGGTGGGAGGACAGGAAAAGACGAGAGAAGAAAGAAACCACCACTCATTTCCAGACTGTGCCTTTGTTATTGAATGTGTGAGGGAGGTGTAGTTGGGATCATGGGGTTTTTACCTGACATCACACCAGAGAAACTTGCCAAAAATCAAAACACATCACATGAAGCCAGAGCACTGAATTAAATTGGTAGAACAAGATCAGAGATATTGGAGAGATAAAGAAGATAAGTTATTGAGTGCATGGTCAGACAAACAGGTTCTTTGGTCAAAAGTGCAAAATAGTTCCAGAGATTGTTTCAACTGCATTTGTACATTTTCTGTTGAAAAAAATCTGACACTGTTTTAACAGAAAGACACAACAAATAAGCAAAACCACACTTAATGGGATATGCTACTATCAGTGACTTCAGAATTAACGTCTCAGAAAAAGGCAGAAAGCCATTTTCAATTTAATTTATCTCAATGAAAGCCTCAAACTCCTGCCTAAAACCATACTTCCTGCCCATATTTCCTGGACACAGACTAAATATATTTCAGGTTATCATGTAGAAGAAATCACTGATTGCTTGTTTGTTTATAAGAAATTTCAGACTAACATTTAGAAACCATATCCATCAGAGGGAGTGACTGCCAACCAATCCAAAAATCTATGTTCAGTTTCACTGACGCAGTAACAACAATGACGCTGGAGAGCACAACACCTAAATCAGCTGCACATCTATAATTTGAAAGCCGTGCCTTAGCATTTGTCAACAAAAGATAGACACAAGCATGGACTGTTTTTAGTTTGAGGTTTGGTAACCTGGCTTTGAGTAATGGTGCACATACTAGTCAAGGGCACATGAAAAAAATGTTGCTCTTGGTTTGTTTTGTCATGACTGCGTTTTAAAGCTTGAATAACTACTTATTTTCAGATGCCAAACCTTCCTTAAAAAAAACTTTAGTTGTGGCTTCATTTCCTGCTGCTGATCCAACTCAGTTTGTATCTTCACTGCATTTGGATTGGAACAAGACCAAGACCTGCATTTTCAGCCTTATCAGTGCTGTTAGTGATTGCATGACATTATTGACTAAGATTTGAAACATGGCTGGTCTGAGTATGACCTCTAACTGTACTTTTACTTGGCCATATAGACATATCCAGTAAAGCACGTGTACCTGGGATGCGTGGGCCCTTGAGAGAGTTGGACAGTGCCATGCCGATCTCAGTCATGCCATAGCGTTCCAGCAGTGTGTGTCCTGTAATCTCCTCCCAGCGCTGCAGAGTGGGAAGAGGGAGAGCAGCGGAGCCCGAAACCATTAACCTGGAGAGAGAGAGGGCAAGACATGAGGGAAACACTCCAGGCTCCAAATAACAAATTTATAGGTTTTACTATGCCATAAAAACTTTGTGAAACATGTCAATTTTAAGTCTATTAGAACTGGAAATGGACAGTGTTCTGTAAAACAATTAGGAAACATTCACAGCGCAGGACATTTTATCAGATATTCACATGTGAGGTGCCTGATCTGTGAGAGTCATTGTGTGAAATGACTGCGTGGGAAATTCGCCCATTCGTCCAAACCATGAAGTAGTAGAAACTATTGACACCACACAGTCACCAAATTAGACAACTGAAACACTAAAAAAGTAACATCTAACAACATAAAAAATGTCAATAAAATGCCACCTGAAAATGACACAAGTCTCTGAGCAAACAAGAATCTGAGGATCAGCTTCAGCCCCTATGACATAGATGCTATAAGTCTATTAACCTCTGCTGGACAGATGACATTTTTGATGGTGGTAAAGAACTCTGTCTGACACTTAAATGTTTAGTCAGGCTCAGATGTGGTTGTTGTGAGTGCCATAGTATGATTCATATCATTTACATACTCATTAATGTTTATTTGTCACCAGTCTGAATCTATACACACATATACGTATCCACAAATATATATAAGCATGAGTAAGTTGTCTATCATTGATCCCGCAGCCTGTACCTGATCCTTTCTTTGCAGTGCGCTTTGAGAAAGTCCTTGAAATAAGGCTGTGTGAAGTGCTGATCATAGTACTGGATCAGCTTAGAGTAGATAGTTGGCACAGCCATGAACACATTAACCACGGGAGCCTCGGAGCTCAACAGCATCTCCCACACCTGCGGCATAGCAGAGAGAGAGAGAGAGAGAGAGAGAGAGAGAGAGAGAGAGAGAGAGAGAGAGGCATAACACAAGAGGGAGGAGGGAGGACATAGATAAGGAAAGGTGAAAAGTAAAACAGTCTATGTAATGATGGGGCCATGTAAACTAAATTATTACATCCAGATTCAATCCATTAGAATATGTGAAAAAAAAAGCGATCACTTTTTTTCCTTTTGTTTGATGTAAATGGCAGAGTAAAGTCCAGACAGCAGCGTTACATTAAATCTGTCAACACAATGCCAGAAAATACATAGAAAAAAAATCTGGATTTGTAAAGGTCAGTGGGAGGAAAATAGCAGACTGCTGTGGGCCAGTTAAAAGGCCTTGTGTATGGTGACTTCTGACAAATGTGCCTTTTGACTGACTACAGGAGTGACTGCATCAAGTATGCTGCTTTAATCTCACACACAGGATCCTTTGATGGGCAGAAACATACACCGTGAACAACATTCACATATAAAAATACTATTCAAATATCACACAAACTCACTTGATCAAGGACAAAGCCATTTTACACATGCTGCCCCACCCTCTCAACCTCATCCCACACACACACACACACACACACAGTGGTACAGGTACATTGCAGTAGATGATGGGAAGCTGGGATGACAGCATGAATTAAGTGAAGGTGAACAACAGCTTCTCTAGCTCCTGTCTACCCTTGAGACAAAGGCTCCTCTCCAGCTGTCTCACCTCCCCTCTCAGTCTACTTATCCTCACTTCTTCTTCTTTCATTCTACCTCCATTTCCCAAATGCTTCTTTTTCATTCTCTACTTTCATCTCTAACCCTGCATCTTCCCTTCATCTTTCCTCCTCACCTCTTCCCTTCGCACCCTATCTCACATTCACTTACCTTCTCTCTCCATTTCGTAATTTCCTGCTTCGCTGCCTCTGCAGTCGCCCTCTTTCCTACCCTCTCTTTCTCTTGCTCTCTCATACATACACACACGTGCGCACACACACCTGGACACATACCCATACACAAAAAGATGCAGTCTCTGCCATCATCCCTCTTACCTACAGAACCACCACATTTTTCCTAATGTGCCAGAAATTTCTGAACTCATTCTTCCACTTCTCCTTTGAGTCACCTCGTCCTACACTCCTCTAATCTATTACCTATTAACTTTGCTTCCACTCACCCATACTGCCTCTAATAGACAAACATAACTGAAATATATAGACAAATAAAATGAGATGATTAAGACGTGTCAACAGTCTAATCAGATCCCAATGCCATTTCTCTCAATACCATTACAAGTGATGTAAAAATTGCAGGCATTCACGGTTGACCTATACACATACAGAATCAAACTCCATGCATAGAGAGGGATTATTAACTGAGTGTGCCCTGACCATTCTGGGTGGTGTCTATCAAGTGCAGTGGAGCGCTTCCATCAAGTCCAGTCTGGAGGGGAGAGGAAGGCAATTTATGTCTGTCAAGGAGCTGGCCTCCACCTAGGGGACAGGATGTGGTGAGAACCCAAAGCCATGGCCTGCATCCTAAATAACTCTTTGAGCTGCACAGCCCTGCACTCGACATAGATCCAATATAACTGCCAATTCTGCATGAGAAAGATTACGTCCTAACCATCAATAGGTCTGTAACTGAGTGTCAAAAACTGTCAGGTATCAAAAGTTGGCATTAAATCATGGTCCGATCTTCAATTAAATTTTTTATGCTTTGATCAGCTGTTTCCTTTGATCTGCGATCAGAATTCTGTTAATGTTTAGTTAAAGTTTGTATGTGGTTTATCCTGTGAGGAACGTGAATGTCTTTACTACATTTTGTGCCAAGATATTTCAAGGGATAAATGAGGTCCGACCTGCTGGTAGTATTACAAGAAAAGTGAGAAAATCATCAAAGCCAATAAGCTTCACACACTGGATCCACAAACTTCTGTACAAATGTCGATGGGAATTCATCCAACAGTAATATTATTTAATAAAATGCCTTTATCCGTTATAACACAATGAACAGGCATTATCCCACCCTCTTAATTTATATCTCAACAATGTCTGTGATATACATTTTTTTAATGGGTTGAATGAAAAATTTACACATACTTAAGCAAAATATTACTAGGTTGTAGTCAATGGTGCTTTAAACAAACAAAATTGGAGTAGTGCTGTGTGAACCCCAGGAGGAGTATCTCCCCCTCCCAGTCCGCAACAGTACACTTGAAATAGACTTATCTGCGATTTACTGGATCACAATTACTGCACTGAAAATTTCTTCCACTATCTCTAGGCAAAATCAGTAAAAAATCAATGCTGGTCTCTGCTGCCTAGGCTACCCTTCAGAGATCTTGGGGGAGAAAAGAGACAGACTATCGATCACTTCATCAATGTACTGTAACTTCAGGAGGAGGAGAATAAAGGCTTTTTTCTGAGGGTGAGAGAAGGGGTTTTGTGATTTGGTACGCAAGGTCAAGGATAACAGTTGAATACTGATGACTATAATAGTGTTGCAATGCCCAGGTTGACAGATACACGTGTCCTTTTAAGACCTTTCTTTTCACATCTACCTTCACTGCCATTAAGCTGTAGAGGTCCTGACATACAAACAAAAACACACATACATTGAAAAACATATGCATTCACACTTCTATACACACACTTTGCAGCCCATCTTCCCCTCCCTTCCCAGGGCCAAACAAGCACTATCATCCTTCATTGTCAGCTCATCGATTGATCTGCTGCTTAAGCCCCTGCCGTGAGTCGGCATTGGTCAGATACAAAGCCACACAGGGCAATTCATCACTGAGCCCCAAACATTTAGTTTGACAGGCAGAGAGGGGGAAGGAAGAGGAGAAGAGACTACAGAAGAAGCGACGGTGAGGAGATGAAGCGCATAGAAAGGAGGAAGGAAGACAAGTGGAAAATGAAACACTTGTAGAGAAAGCAGTACTTTGTCTATTCAAGACTTTTAACTCAACAACTGCTTCTTTTGTTAAGGAGCATTTATGAAAAGTAAACTGTGCCAAGAGAAAGAGTTGGAACAAGAACAAGACAGAGACAAAGTGTAGTGCTGACCTTGTGAGGCTGGAATTCAGGCAGCATGACGCAGGTGGCGCCCACCCAGAGTGGGCACAGCAGCTTGTTAACAATGCCATGTACGTGATGTAGCGGCAAGGTGTGGAGGATGACATCATCTCTGGTCCACTCCCACTCTGAAACCAGACACTGTACCTGACAGGGGTAGGGTGGGGGTGGGGGTGGAAGGAGCAGGGAGGAGAGAGAGTCAAGTCACAGCATCCTCAAAATAAATCATCTCAACCAGCTCGTACTGTTGGAGACACAATGACTTAACTTATGTTGTCATTTGCTCCACATCTAGAATACAGAATGGCTTCTTGTGGCTCATTTGAATTCGTCGTCAACACACTAGTGTGCTCTGGTAGTATGTTTTTTGTATTTGTATTTAGAGCACTGTAATTTCCATGTTTTGATGCATGAATAAAATTAACTTTGATCTTGTCCTGTGGAAAGCTGAATATGAGCTGGAGGTAATTTGTGATTTTGTGGTCTTGGGACGTAGTTTCCTCCTCGCCCGCTCCATTCACATCTCAATTAGTAATTTCCTGTTTTCACCCAGGGATCCCAATCCCTAATAACAACAAATGTGACTGTAGTTGGACAGCAAAATAAATAACTCAAAATTATTACAGTCATTATGGTCCACTATCGTTCCTGAAATCTCTGTTCAACAATTAATTTCACCCTACATGACATGTAAACTGAGTATAGATAATATTTAGGAAAGTAAAAAATGCAAAAGTCTGCTGTTTGTCTCTCGTGTTTTGAAAAGTAGATTGATGCTGTGACTGTAGCTGCTCTGAAATAGTGTATCTCAGTGTGAGGTCACAGCAACATTTTTAGTTTTTTTAGTGTATGTTTTTAGTTCTTAGCAGTAATAATAAGTAATAAAAGAAAACTCACAAGCAAACAATAATAAGGCATAGAAATGCAACACACGTCGCCAAAAATTATTTGAGATCTGTGTTTTCTGAAATTAGTTGTTTAAAAATTTCTGACTTATAACATTTAAAAAGTCAGTCAGCCCTGAATTTTAAGCAGTGCTGGATTGGTGGACTATTTTTCACACATATTAATCCTACAGTAAATTCAAGAGGTAATGAAAGTCTCCTTTCTTGAGGCAAGGTGAGTAAGTGAGTAAGCGAGTTTTATTAATTTTATTCATATATTGTAGCTCAAAACTACAAATAAATTAAGACTCACTAACTCTCCATTAGCTTTGTGCTGTTGTGAAGTTATAGAAGAAGGCACGTGAAATATAATATGTACATAAATTTAAATGTAAAGTGTAAACACTATCTTTGTGAAATGTGTATTGATCAACTTCACCCTATGTCCATACAGGTAATGAAATATAATCTTGCTCTGTTGGTGTGAAACGTCCACTTTGTGCTTCTGGATGTAAAAGCAAAGCAGACAGAAACTGCTGAAACACTGGAGGGAGCAGATTAACGTTTGCTCTAAGGGTCACAAAATAAATCACTGTGTTCATTCATGAATCGCATTCATTCATGACGTTAGCACTGTGAAGGAGTTTTTATTTCTTTTTCTGTTCATCTTGCTTTATATATGCTCTGTAAGACCAGACATCTTTAGAAATTGGTGTGGCTCTACTCTGAGTCCCCTGCTGGCTGTGTACTACTCGTCTTTTTCTCCTTGGCGCCAAGCTTACAACAAATATTTCTGCGTGAACTATCTGAACCCCTGGAGATTGTCTTTGTCTCCAGCTCCCAAGATTTCAACCACAGGCATTTTAAACTAGTATCATGCACAAATTGCTCCATAGGTACAGGCCATCTCAATATTAAGATTAGTGAGCCTGTATGTAAGCTTTTTGTTTTTGTATTCAGAAAATGTTACATTTCTGTTTGGCACTACAAGGAAATTCATTACCTAAAAGGATGCAAAACGCATTCAGTATATACATTGTCAAAGACAGAAATTAGCAAACTCATAAGATTGGCAACAAATTGTCATTAAGCTTAATTTTAAGCAAATTTATTTTCTTTTCAGGTTTGTCTCACACATTCATTTACATTAACCTACTGATGGACCTTTCCAGAGAATCTGACAACCTGATGTTGTTGCCATCCAGGAAAAGAGACAGACTCATTTAATCATTCACTCACTCTCTCAATTACTTCCCCGGGCCAACTAGAGACAAATGAAGCTCTGCTGTCTTTCAGAGTGATTTAATTTTCCACACTATTGGAGATGTAGGTCAATTTCCCTTGAAATATACAGGAGAATCTTCGGGAGATCTTTAATGGTATTAATGAGTGATTATTTAGAAACCTTGTCTGGAACAAAAGAGGAATAATGCTAATCAGGGAGTCTGATGGGGGCTGAGTGTCTAAAACATGCATAGAAATCCATGTGTCTAGATTTGTTAGTAATTATAAATNGTGTGTGTGTGTGTGTGTGTGTGTGCAGCTGAAATCTGAAGTTGCAGGTGCACAAGAAAGCACAATATGTAAATGGTAGTCTGCACTTCCTGTGTACTACCACAACACAGATAAAAATAAAGCGAAATATATTTAAGCTACTGTCTTACTTTGCTTGAGGAGGCTTCATGACTGTGTGATTTTTTTTTATACAGAAATGAATGCAAATCAATGGCTGAGGATAACTACATTTGTATTTTAACATTCTTGTGAATAATATGACAAGTTGATGATCATATTTCTACTGAATAAACTATTCAGGAATTAATAATTTACATAAAATGGAATTAAACAACATGTATTTAGGCTAAAGGATTACCTAAATAATTTTGATTATATTGAATCTATTTGGGGATGGACTAAATCTACTTATAAATATCTGATACTAAGAGAAAAAAAAAAGTACAATAAACAACAACAACAGACAAAGGGCTGAGTCATTCTTTTTCCTACCCACAGACACAGAAAACAACTTGTACAGTTAACATGAATCTAAAGCAGTGTTCCCATGTCTACAAGCTACACGCTGAAGTTATGTATGATGAGCGATCATAAACTGAAGTGGTGTATATATGTCTATGTATCAGATCAAACACTGAGACTAAGAAACTAAGAAATGGATTCAACAATAAAATTCTCAAGCTCTTCAACGCAATTTCTTGAATATTCAAACAAATATGTTGACTCGACTGAGTCTGTTGGGACACCCCTGGGGGCAGCTGAGGCTTCTTCCTCTTCTTCTCCATGCGTAAACTTGTAATGCACCCTCTGCATGATGAACAGAAGAGAGAGTAAGGCAATGAAAGAGAGAAGGAAGAGGCAATGAGCAAAATTGAAGAATAGGCTGAGAGAGGATGACAAGAACTCAGACAGAGAGAGAGAGGGAGTAAGAGGAGGACAGTGTGCATGGAGGAGGAAATGGGAGGGAGGAAGGAGGAGGAGTTGATAGTTTGAGGGGTCGAGCACCACCTGGTATTCCTTTACAACCAAGGAAAATGCCTAGAGAAATGATAATAAAATAGAGAGAAGTCGCAGAGCCTTCTGTTGCTGACAGGAGCTGTGTATGTGCCCTGCCAGAGTGTGTGTGCGTTTGTGCAAGTGTGTGCGATGAATAATTCATGGAGGTTCATTAAGGAGAGAAAGTGTGAGTTGGTGATTGTGTATGGGTGTGTGTGTATGTGTAAACCCTTCGTTGCTCTGCACCACGTCGCCTGCCTTGTGGCTGCCATCTGGCTTCACGCCATCCGAGTGCCACCCTCCAAAGCCCTCGCTCTTGCGAACATGGCAGGAGAGGAGAGGAAGGGGCGGTGGTGTGGAGTGAGGGTGAAGGGGGGTGTTGGCGGTGGAGGGGGTCTGAGGGGTGGCGTATGCAGAGAGAATAGGACTGGGGACAGAGCCTCAAGTTAACTTCTCCATTTCGTTGATATCATGTGACGTGTACAGTCTGGTAAAGAGAGATGTGCAGTTGGATGTGAAGCGTAATGACAGGCCATCACATATGATGCAAAGTGATGCACCGTTATGTCAGTTAACATAGACCTCTGCCTTCATTTCATATAGGCTCTGGCCCTTTTGATTGTGCTGCTGTTCTGTGGAAAATTATACCTTGACTCAAAGAATATAAACCTTGTCCTCACGGATTAGCTGTTTTGTTCATGTCATGCTGATTAAAGCACGTGTGTCCAGTGTATCACCTCTTTCAATCAGCTTGTTGTATGAATAATGGGGAAACAAATCGTCTTTAAAGAGAGCTACAGAGCTGAAGATGTTTTTGTCATAAATGGTAATGAAAGAAGCATTCGTTCAAAAAAGCATTTGTAACTTGTGTTTGGACCCATTGGTAACAACAACATTGTACTCACCAGGTTAATTGCTGATATTTTACATGTCAAAGAAGGAGAAGCACAGGTGTAGATTATAATATTAATGGTCTGAAATCATTTTCATTCAGTTGCTTTCATATCAGGGTCATGTTATTGTGCATGCTGGCTCCCTGATAGTTGACATAATGCCACTTGAATAAAACCAAACTGTCATTAATGTTATTAGCAATGCCTGTGATTTTCCTGAAGTCAAAACAGCTGTAAAAAGGCCTGTGCATCATTTTCAAATAAAAAAAATCTTCCACAATTACTGTTGTAAACATCCATCACTGCACTGGTTTAACTTAGACCTACTGCACTTGAAGTTGTTTGCAGTTTCCCTGGGCAATGAGGGATTATTATCCACACTTCAGGTGCTTGCACTTTAAATACTATCACCAAATAAAGAGGTAAACCTGTAACATCAGCTGCATGCTCCCCAACTGTCAGACCTTCTAACTTGTTTCCTTTATTTTCAAAATAACCTAGGATTGTCCTTTAATGAAGTAGCTATATAAATATGTTCTTGCATGATTGCACACACACAGTCACAGACATAACAGTACAGTGTGTATTTCTACCAGATAACTTCTACCGTACACACACAGTACATTTATTAATTCATCCATCCACTCACCTTGTCGTCACGCCAGCATTAGTTCCTGGAGGACCGTTTCCTACTGCCAACACATCCCTCTGCTCACGCACATGGCGACTGGCCATGGCAGATGATTGAGTGTTTGTAAGTATGTACTGTATGCAATGCATGTGTAATCAACACAAGCAGCTATGGTTGCAATATAGTGTCCTAAAATGAGATACCAGGTGTTAGTGTGTGTGTGTGTGTGTGTGTGTGTGTGTGTGTGTGTGTGTGTGTGTGTGTGTGTGTCCATCTGGAGGGGTCTTTGGGGTCACAGTAATCTGGCACAGCAATCTCGCACTGTAATCATCTCAGTGCTCAGCAGGTGGTCCGGCAGAAGGCTGGGGAGAAAAGTTTCGGCACATTTTCTCAACCAACAAGGCCACTCTGCTATACAGAACTAAGACCATTTACACTGAAGATGAAACATGTTAGTATGCTCCTTGCGTGAGGAGAGAGGGATGGAGTAAATCAAGCTACCCAAATGAAACAGGACACAATCATGCATATCTATAGATAGATGAACAATTTTCATATCAGATTACTATCTGCTGCAGTGAGGCGGCCGTGATGGTAGTGCTGTTCCCAGCTTTGGTGCAATTGACACATAACACAAGGCTTCTCCAGATGTGAGAAGTGCCAACAGTGGTAAAGGGGCAGCCCAGCCAGCTCAGGAAATACAGCAGGAGGTGCATGTAAGCAGGGACAACAGCATCATTATGGCATGAGGTACAACAGTGTGTCCTCACTACATCAGAAAACATATTTCCTGATAGCTGTTTACCTCTGGGATGAAAGTACCTTATTCTACTATAATAGAAGGTGACAGATAACAGATCAGAAAGGATAATGATATATATTCTACCCCAGGTTCTTTTCTTTCTATTTAGGAAAGTCTTAACGCAATAGTACAGCTATTTCAGGAGATCTAGGCCTTATCATGTCACTGCACACAGGGAAAATGAACTTGTCCTATCCTGGTACATTATACACATGTGATTGTGAGTGTGGGTGTATGTGTGTGTTCTGTTTCAACTCAAGAGGATAGCCCATGTGTTGTTACATGGTGATGAAGGCTGCTTTGTTATCTCTACCTGGTGCCGTTATCACATCTGCACATGTGACACCTTTCAATAACCCCCAGTCTGCACCTTTCTCTCCCCTGCTCTACTAAAAATGGGGGCCAGACAGATAAAGTGTGTTAGCGTATATGTGAGATGGCTTGTAGGGGAGAATAAAAATTGTGTGAGAGAAGAGGGGAGAGCAAGAGAAAGTGGTTGGAAAAAAGGAAAATCTTTCAAGATGAAAAGATATTAGAGCAGCAGCAAAGCAACAAAGTATATTGACCCAAGTTGAGTATGAGAGTTTTTAGGCTCTTGTACTGTATTTACATATATATTCATTTTATATATACTTAAGCTTTGTTATATATAGGATGTGGAATCTCTGCACAGAGGGTGCAGCAGCAGCAACGGTCTATAAGTCTTATGGAGGAGACAAGTGAGCAAGTCAAGCCAATCCCATACTGCCACTGCATATACTCACTGGCCCTGTTATCAGGTTGGTTACACCTGTACAATCTAATACAATCCAATACAACAGCCCTGCCATAAATGATACATTTATGCAGCCCACAATGTACAATTTTTTTTTATCTTGTTGGAAATGTGTAAATTCAATTATATTAATGGAATATATTTCCCCTATCTACATACATGAAACCACTCTCAGAATAAAGCAGCCCAGAACAGCACTTCCGCTAATTATGACCACAGTGATAAACCATATGATTTAATTACTACCTCTATCAGTGTCAACAAAACAGAGCATTATAGGCGTCATAAAAGTTTATAGAACAGTGTCATCGGACTGCATTAGACTGTACAGGTGTGCCTAATAAAGTGGCCGCTGAGAGTACATACTGTATCTTAATATACATGTCAGAAATATAAAAGAAGGCAAAGTTATGTCATCTCCCTTTGTTCTTTGTATCCACTAGATTTATCTTTGATAACAACATTGCAGATTCATAGTTTATATAAAAAACATGATTAGCTGAACCTTATACAATAATGTTTCAGGAATAATACTGTAATCTGTAGCCAACATGTACATATACATATACATACATATACACAAAGGAAAATATAGTTGATTATTGATAGAGCTTGAGTCTAATTTTTTCATTTTAACAGGATTGATATCATTGTACTCACTAAAGCAATTGCTGAGATCTCAAAACAAGGTTAAAGGAGGTCTGAGGAGGTAACATGAACATATAGCTAGACACTTCTTAAACAGACCCCTGAATTGCCAGGCTGATTTCAAAAAGAATATGAAGATGGGTGATAAAACCATTCCAGCACTTTTGATTAACCCTAATAAAGTTAAACTGTACACCACCTGTTGGTTTATCCTGACATGCATGTTTTATTACACTGTTGAACTGTGCTCTCGGATCTTTGCAAGAACTTGGAGGGTGTTTTCCCAACCAATAAGAATGACTATCAGAACCACAAAAAGAAGACCCAAGTTATAATAAACTAAGTAGTTTATGTGGTGTATAGTTACTTTTACTTACCGTTAGTAAAGGATCTGAGTGCTTCTTCGATACTGTAATAGAAGAAAAGGGAGAGAAAGAGCAGAGAGAGAGTGAGGAAGAGACAGCGAAAGGTAAAAGCAGGAAGTCAGAGGGCTAGATATCAGGAGTGTGAATGGGCAGAGTGTAGAGCAGAGAGCCAGGCCTGTTGGACGGTTTCCAGTAGGGATAGTGGGTGTCCCTGTGCCAGCTGGCAGCCTGTCTTTCCCATCTGTGGAGCCTAGGAGAGTGTGCAGTAATCTCCTGGAGACAGCGGCTCAGCTCAGGCCAGATTTAAAGGGATATGGCCAGCTGGCCAGGCATGGACAGGTCTGTACTACGGAGAGAAAGGAAGGGCAGGAGAAGGCCACAGAGAAGGGAGGGGATGAGTGAGTGAGCTGTGATGAAGCAGGTCAGGTGTAATGGTGAGGATGATAGGGGAGCTGAGGATTGGTGGTCAGGGAGCAATAAAGAGCACTGGTAAGAATGATTATAGTCCAGCTGCCAGCAAATAATGGAACAAGCTGAATGTAATGTCCCTGCCTTTAACTGTGAAAACTACAGTGGGTCTGTGCCAGCTGCAGTGCCTGAGACATACCTATGTATGTCAGTCCTGGCTTATGTAAAGCTACATCTCACAGCTTCGTTGTCTGTTCTCAACACTCTGTGTCACACAACTAATCAAACTAATTGAAGTGAGCGCTCTGTGCTTACTCCAGCAAAAGAAATAAAAGAAGCTCTGGGCCAAGCAGCTCTGCTTAGCTCTTGGTGAACTGGTCTGTCGATGCAGCTTAAGGCCCACATTTCAAAATAATATTAATTTTAGCAAGTCATTTAATCCAGCATTGAGATAAAATAATTCCATTAATTCCAGATCCAATCACTTAAAATCAATACATTCTATGCAGTCTACATTCGTTCTTCTTCTTACAATTAGTGAAATGTTTTCACAATGAAATATTATTATTATTATTATTATTATTATTATTATTATTATTATTATTATTATAAGTGAGAAATACCTGCATGTTATTTTGCTTTAGATCACCTGTAATTTTGGTGCAAATTTTGGTTTTGTGACTTAATACCAGAGCAAACAACTTGTTAGTGTCTTTTTCTTGCTGTGTAGATGCCAGGTGAGGGAAGTGGGATGTTACGAGGGAAACAGAGACAGATTCAATTTTACAGCTGGGGCCTGACTCCATATGTTAACATGCGACCACCAAAACACTGCACGCAAACATGCTTGAACACACCAAGACACCTATTGCAGCAATCAAAGAAAGTAGGCATACATGCACTTCTACTCACACGCATCACAACAATATCTGGGAACGATATGTACACAAATGCGTACACAGGTGTACGCAGCTCACACACAAACATAGGGAGACATAGAGACATGCGCCTGCGGCAATCACACAAGAATAAGCGAAGCCATGCAAATCCCCAGATGTGCAGAGAGACAGGGAGAAGATGAGGAAGAGAGGATTGGGAGGAGGAGAGGAGTGCCTGGAAAGGGGGGGGGCTGCTGTGATGGAGGGAGGAGGTATGGTGGGAGGGGATGTGGTGGGGAGGGCTGGGTGTTTACCACTATTTAAAAGGCAGTGGGTGCTGTGTGCAGATTAATAAACAGGAGGTAATAGCAGAAGGACTCTATATTTATTTTTTATCTTAAATGTTGCTTGTTTGTCGGGCTGGATGAATATTGACTGTGAAATTGGGATCAGGGTCGACACATGCCAGTGCTCGGCCTTATCTCTGGGATGCAGGCAGGCCTGGGGCCGTTATCGCCGTGCCACAGTGGCGTGCCGGCACTCCAGCGCTCTCAAAGCCGCCACATTCCCTTTGTATCTGCCTGGAGAAGCCTGTTTACCTTTCACTGGCTTGATATTCCTATTAGAGCCGCTGACTATTTACTCACTGCCTCCTCCTCCTCTCCCTCCACTGGGCACTGTGCTGTCTCTCATCTCTTCCTCTTTCTGTTTCCCTCTCTCTGTTTGGCTATGCCTATCTAGCTCTTTTTTACTGTTTGTCTCTTTACAGTATATCGTTTTGTGCTGCTTCTGCTTCTGACCTTCACTATGACATAAAGTTCTGGACATGGTTTTGCCTACCAGGAAGTAAATAGCTATGAACTCATGGGTTACTTTAATACAAATATTACATACATAATGAGGCAGCTTACTTGATACCATGGACAGTAGGGGACTGTCCTCACCACAAAAATGTCAACACTGGGCCATGTGTTCAATCACTGTAAACAATGAAAACTTTTCCCTTCTCATAAGCAGTGAACATGTGTAGATGTGGCAGACTAGAAGACACACATAAAGGTCCTTAGTCATGTAAGTGTACAAGCTGATCAGAGAGATCTAGTTGTCATCCAGGAAGAGGCAATGCAAGGTGCCACTCCTGAAGCGTCCATCTACCACCTTTAAGTGGCCATTTTGCAAAGCTAACAAACAAGTTCTAATTATGACAATTGTCAAACCGCAATAGTTTTTTCTCATTCTCAGATTCATTCAGATACCCACAAAATCAAATGCATAAGAAAACACAAATCAATGAGGCTCTGTATATTTCACTGAGAAGTGTGGTAGTGATATTTGAAGTGAAGCATGAATCAAGGAGCTAATACCAATCAGCTAATGCTGATGTGAACGCTGCCCTCCATACCTTCAATAGTGACAGCTTGATTTTAGATATAGTCTTTAACAATTCCCTTAATCAACATGAATCGTGTCTTTAGGTATATATGAGCCATAGATGGGAAAGGGGAAATCTTCTGAAACTGAGGTAGCGGTGCATCTGGATGGCATCACTGTTTTTGAGATTGCATTTTTTTGACCACTGGTACAAGGCTTCAAAACACATCTGTGCACAAATACCAACACTGATAGAAAGCTGTGTCCCACTTCAGGGGATGTATCATTCGTAAGATGCAATCTACGAAGTAGAATAGATGCAAAGTGTGGTCCTTCGTAGGCGTAACCACGAAGGCCAACCAAAATGTCTGGTCTGAGGATTTTCACTTTGCATCACTAGCTGTGCCTGCCTTCAAGACTCCTGTTGCCTAGCAACCTTGACAAACTTTAACTTTTTTTAAGCATTAGCTGAAGCCCAATACTTACATTTAAGAGTGTAATCCTCGTGCCCTCTGTCCTGTGATTGTGCCTTTTTTTTTTACTTTTTTTTTTGATTGTGCACAATTGGGTCATGTTTCAATGTTTAAAACAATTAACTATTTAATTTGGATATTAAGCATTCATTTGTTGTAGTTTCTCACCAGTAGTGTAGCCTAGATCTTAGGGAGGCTCTGCTAGGTGTTACTGTACACGTACAAGGAGATACTTCTTTCTTATGATTGTAAAAATGCAACATCAGGCAATGAAGAATTTAAGTTATATTACAAACATTTTACAAGCTAAAAGTCACTGGATGTGGTGCCCCAAAGAAATTTAAATTTAAGTTACTCTCAAAGGCAAATACAACTAAAACAGAAGGGAACTGGGTTTGGCAGCCAATCAGTCATTTTCAGTGACAAAGCATCAGCTAAACAACTCAACACAACTGCTTTTTGTGTCCAACAGTCTCCTCTCCTCTCCTTTCCTCTCCTCTCCTCTCCTAAGGGAAGGACACTCAGATTCCTCCAGTGATGACTGCCTCTTCTGACGGCAATCATCGTGGCGTTTTTTTTGTTTTATCTCTTTATTCCATGCAGGGTACACTAAGGGGCTCAGGGTGCACTGTGCCGCATGCCATGCCATAAGGTGGGATAAGGAGCAAACAAACACCCGGGCAGCGCTTAGCAACCCTGATCAGAGCGTCTGCCAGGGTCCTGATAAGCTGACAGTCAGGAGAGGACAGTAAGAGGTGGAAGGAGTGGGTTGTTGGGATGTAAGGCTGTTGACATTGCGGGGTGCTTTCCCTCTCTAAACACTAATGGCCATGAATATCATGACAGTTCATGGGAATTATTTTTTTATATTGCAAAGTCCTGTTTCACAAAAAGAAGATGAGCACAGTTGCATTTGATAAGCAAATTTTCACCATTCTTTATTTAAAAAGAATAAGAATTAAGAATAAGAAGTCGGTTTATTCTCCATACATGGTCCAACTGTACATTAGCCATACAGTCTGTGCTTAATTATACAGTCATTGTCATCAGGCAGGCACCCAGCATGATGGACCTGCACCTTTTTTGTTTGAACAACACAATACCAAGTGGTCATTCCGTTGCAAAGCTTATATAACTGTGCTGCTGTCCCAAGGGTAGTAATGTTGGAGACCAGTGGCTGAAGTTTTTATTTTTTCTGAAACGGTTGAGCATCCGAATTTGACTATTCGGCTAAATTCAGTGCTGACTGATCATCGCCAGTTGCATTTATCAATTATTACCAACAGTTGTAGGCTACAATCTGTTACCTG
The DNA here is from genome assembly GCA_038496675.1 of Rachycentron canadum. Classification (NCBI taxonomy): domain Eukaryota; kingdom Metazoa; phylum Chordata; class Actinopteri; order Carangiformes; family Rachycentridae; genus Rachycentron; species Rachycentron canadum. Next base: position 13,317,112 of record CM076648.1, read on the forward strand.
TCATTGGCCTAGGAATGTGTTATCCAATCAGAAGAGAGGCCAACACAAAATGTCGTGTTCACGCTGGAGGTCCAGAGAGAACCATGAGAGGAGATGTAAGACTATATTTAGATGGTTAATGCATTGCATGCTTCAAATCGCGCCTGCTACACATTACTCTTTTGTGGTTTCTTACCTTTTATGCATTTTTCTTGAAATCAGGTGAGATTATCTCTTCCCTTCTTTCCCAGAGTTTGACCTCAATGTAGAGCTATTTTTTAGACCAAGTTTACATATAAATGTCATGTATTCTCTTGAGATAAATGGGATACATGACATGTTTATGTTTTATGGTTTGGATCCTCCATAACCCAAAAATGTATTTTCATTTCATTCAACTATTTGAACATCTGCCTGTCTTTTGATAGTTGGTCAGTCCATCTGTCTGCTGATTAGTTCACATCTGTCTGTCTATCCAGCTGCCAGCTTTTGGAGCCAATGTGTGTGGGACATGAACAACATTACCATCCTGTTGTTTGGCAGTGGAGAGACAATAGTGAGAATGATGATGAAGAGGATGAAGATGGCGAGACAGAGAGTAAATCAAAATAATTAGACGACATCTGAACAGCATGTTTACCTGACTTAATCAAAGAGAACAAACTGCAAGCCTTCCAGCATGTAAACACACACGCTGGCCTGACATTTTATCTTGCTGTTACCTGACACAAATATAATTCAGATAATTAAATATTATTGGCAAATAGTTATTGTTTTTCGCTAACTGGGTCTTATCTTGATGCTCCACATATGAATTTATGTATGGGACACTGATGCATTGCTGAGTAACATCTTAATGATAACTAATTATATTGAGGTTACTAATGATAGTAACACTGCACTTTTTGCTTGATAGTTTTTTAGTTAACTACTCTTATCTTAACATCTGGTCATGAAAGCAACAATAATAATAACAATAATAATACAACAAATAATTAATTCTGCTGTTGAATACGTAATACGAGTACTTATTATTAAATCATTTTTCCTGTTATTGTTACTTGTCTGACACCACATATGAGTTGTTGAAAAGTTAGTCTAAAACACTGAGGTTGTAGTCGAGCATCTGTACATATATCAATGTTTTAAGCTAAACATATGGTTCCCAAGAAGAATAAACAAAGCATAAAAAGCATTTGCAAATATCATTTGACCCAAGTCTGTTTACAGATCAGTGAACCTTAATTGACGCTGTCAGCCATTGCTCACTTCCAGGCTATCCTTTTCAATATTGAGACAATAACAACATTATGGGGCTCAATAGTTCATATTCCTATGTGGCAATAATATCTAGATCCCTCCTCCTCTCAGTGCAAATCAATGGCATGAGATGGCCTTTGGCTTCATTTTTCATCTTTAATATTGATTGCTGTTCTACTTTGGAGTGCACTGTCAGTCCAATTACAGAGAATTTAATTGATTTTTCTTCACAAGCTGGGTTAGATTGGATTGGTTTATGCAAAGCAGATCAAACAGAAGTACTCCCTGGACTCCCTTCTATGTGTAAAATACAGCCCTAATGAGCAGGAGCACCCTGACACTTTTTATGTCTCAGCCAATTCTCTCTCTGTTTCTTTCTGTGAAAGAAAGTCACACACGTGAGCACACTCACGCACTAACACACGCACAGAAAATAGTTCAATATAACCACAGCAGCAGTAATTATCACAAGAAACCATTTTGATGATTCCAACAATGTTAGACTAATAATCATCTTCAGTACACTGATGTAATTGCTAAGAATTACTGTGTTCAATAGAGTGGATGGCTCCAAAACATCCACTGTTGTATTTTCCCCAGAGAGAGTTGAAACTTGGGCAAAGAGTTGCTAATTCATACAATTATATGTGATGAATAAAGCAGGTGTCTCTTCATTTGAAAATTCCACAATGACCTTTACAGGAAGCCTCCTCTCATGAAATATACATGACCCTGAACACAATATGTCAGACAGCTAGACAAGGCTAATTAGCTGCAGGTAAATTCTGCAGGCCTCGCTCTCTCTTTTGCTTTTTCTCTCTCTCTTTCTCTCTCTCTTTCTCTCTCTCTCTCTCTCTCTCTCTCACACACACACACACACACACACCAAATACACACACCGACATTTTGCTGTACCAAGTGGTGTCATCTCACAGGTCCGTCTCACATTTTATAATTGTTTTGCATGCTGGCTATTCTTGGTTTTGTATTGAAATGACCCACAGTTCCATCTAAACAAGGAATGTGTTCTGCTATTCAGCTATGTATCTACCTATTAGACCAATGGAGTGTCATAGGGGAGTTTCAATTGTTCTAATGCGTCAGGAAGACTGAGACTGATAAAACATGATTTTGATCATTGACGTAGGCTAAATGTCAAGAAACAATCCCTTTTTAATCACAAAACCTTACAATAAAAGAATATAGTGTGGTAATGACTTAGCTTGAGGTGGTGGTATTGATGGATGATGTTACCTTTGGACAAGGTCCGACTGGCTGTTTCCTCTGGATTATAGTCTTTATGTTAAGCTAAGCAAACTGTCTGGTCAATGTGGCAAGATAAGAGAGTGGTGTCAATGAGTAACATTGAAAATAACTTTTGGAAACTACTGCTAATTTTAGTAATACTACTATTAATATTAATATTAACACTATAATAGTCACAGTGGGAAACGTCTACCACACTGCACACCTCACTTAATTTCTCATTCAATTATTATTTGCTGGAGGGCAGTGGGCAAATGTTTAATGTATGAATCTTTAGACCTGTGTTAGCGTGTCTGTTTGTTTGGTTGCCATAGAGCGGGGGATGTGTTGTAGCAGTCTATCGCTTGTCTCCTCACTTAAATCTCTACTTTCACATTCCTTGAGGCTAGTATTGGAGCTAACACCCCTCCTCTTTGCACCTTCACAGACTGCAAGTGTGTGTGTGTTTGTGTGTGTGTGTGTGTGTGTGTGTGTGTGTGTGTGTGTGTGTGTGTGTGTGTGTGTGTGTGTGGGAGTGAGACGAAGATGGTGCTGTCTATGTCTCTGGGTGCCCCCTTGCTGAGCTGTCATCACTCCATGGCACCGGGTACACAGCACAGCTGCAGGGGAACCACTCTGCAGGGAACCTTCGTTTCCATCTGTCTCCAATTCACAGTGGCACCTATTTAGAGCAGCTGAGCGGCTGTGCATGCCACGAGCCACAAGAGAGAAGAGAGACTGAGTTTGGGGGGGGTCAAGAGAGGTGGGCATCAACAGATCACATGTTTGAGTTTAGGGCAAGCAAGATTGTGGGGTGATGTTTGACAGAGGCATAATGAACTTGTCTTATATGACGCTATCATAGTAATACATCAGCCGAAGCTGGTAACACAACAGAATGTAACATATTGCATTTTTCATTTCATTACTGATGTAATCAGGTTGTCATCAACTGTCAGATTTCTTTATCCAGAGGGAAAGGAAAGAAAAAATACAACCCAAACACAATGTTTATACTTGTCTGCAGTCAAGGAGGCAGTAGAGTCATATAGACAGTATCAGTTTTGAACACAAGTCTTATCTTTGCTAGATGATCTACCAGTGCATCAGTGCATACACCATATAGACAGACATCTGATTTTATTTTTACTTTTTTTTTTTTTTAAATTTGTATATTGCAAGATATTTTTGGGGCATTTTTTTCACCTTTATTGTGATATTCACAGTGAGAGAGAGACATGAAAGTTAGGGAAAGGGGGGGGAATGACAGCAATGGGCCATAAGTCTGAACCCAGGCTATTGCAATTAGGACAAGCCTTCATGGTATGTGCTCTACCAGGTGAGCCACCAGTGTTGCAAATTTTTATCTTCTTTTTGTAATTTGACTTTCAAAACCCTAGAGTAACCCTATCAATCCATATCAGTTTAATATCATTGTGCACATATAACAGCTTTTGTGTGTGTGCGCACAGATGAGTATGTGTGTCAGTTTGTGCATGTGTGCATACACTATGTATTACTGAACTTGTGTCTGTGTGTATGCAAGTATGAGAGCGGGCTTAATTTAGCAGGTGTGATTTGACAGTTCTTGAATGAGTGCCAAGTCTGCTGTACGCAGGGTAAGAAAAAGGAGGTGCTCAATGTGCATCTGTGTGGAGCTCGATGGTGACAGATGGGGACGGTTTAACTTATAGAGTTCTGTTAAGATCTGGAGGTTTTTCTGAAGCTGTCTGTGCCAAGCAGGTGCACAGTCTAAAAACACCACAGAGAGAGAAGGTGAACAAGTCTCGACTGGCTTATTTGTCTGGTAGTGGTGTTTCCACTGATAGAGGTAGTTTTCCAGTGCATACTGTGTTTTTTTTGTTCAAGTGGTTTCTTCTTTATGTGTGTCCAAATTCATTGCAGTAACTACCTTTTGAAGAGACACTACCCTTAAGTGTTCTCATTCATCCTGTGTTACTGTGGGCAAATGGAAACAAATAGAAACTACTGTCACATCAATATTCTTTGGTGAAGTCTTCCATGAATTGTTGTTGAAGCTTACAAGGACGTTAGTTAAGAGAAGCTTTACTATTAAACGTTTTAGAAACGATCAGTGAAACTGTCAGTTCTGTTTTGAAACATCCAAACAGAAACAACAATGCCATGTCTTCCTATAGTTTAATTCTAGTCTACAAAACAATTCAAATACCAAATGATGCTGAAGTCATTCAAAAAAGTAAATCATTACAGTGACAGGAGGCAATGTTTCAAGTTTACTAAAGTTATTCCACAGTTTCTGATCTTTCTACAGCCTAGAAATGTGTATAATTAATGGAAAAATATGCGTGCAATCTCTTTAACTGCATTAGAAGCAAATTCATTAAGTGCTGTACAACTCTGGAGTATGTGCTGGCTTTAAGGAGGGCTGCAGAGTTGAAAAGTTCAGCCAGTTAGTGGTGGCCAGGTGTCTCACAGGCAGACAAGACGCTTCACCATATGGCTGCTTCTCACCACCAGACGCCAGCCGTCCCAACCACTGACTTTCACATACTTCACTTTTGTTATACAAGGTGAAAAGTTGTTTCTGGTCTAAACCCTGACCAACATGGTGAATGAACTATTTATGCGTTAACATTCATAAGGAAGTCACAGTGCGTCAATAAGACAATTAATAACCTGGCGGGTAAACAAAAAACGACAGATTTTAAGCATCTTCTCTGGATTTCTGATATACCAACAAAGTTGCAGATTATGTTGCTTCTCTCCTGCATGCTGATTGGAGTTTTAAAGATGTAATGAAGTCCTGGTGTGTCCTCCTGCTGGGTTTGTATTTGGCGAAGGGTGCCTGTGTGTCGCTGATAGAGGGATCTCTCTGACACGGCTGCTCTGGCCCGCTGCATCTGGGAGCCAGTAGCGGCAGCCGCTGGGGGGAGATAAGGCAAGGCTAGCCGCTCGCCTGTAACGCACATTTTGCCCCCCTGTGCCCTACTCTCCTCTCCTCCTCTGCTCCCCCCTCCACCCATCCTCCCTCCCGTCATCCCCCTGACCTTATCTCAGGGGAGAAGGCACCACTGGGTCGCTGCTGTGATAGCACCTGCCAGAACCAGAGCTGGCCTCTGGTGATTATGGAGGAATCATTATCTCTCTCTTCCCAAAAACTCATTTTATACCTGCCAACATCTGAAGGGGGGGGTGGGGGGGTGGGGGGGTAAAGGAGCAAAGGCTTCTATAACAGGTAACACAGGGAAAATCGTGTGTGTGTGTGTGTGTGTGTGTTTGCATGTGTATGAAGAGAGCAAGCTGGAAAAATACATGCACCAACACATCTTGCCTTTTTGCCATGCAGGATTTAAGTTTGATACAATTGTGATAAGATAATGATTATATGTGATTGGTGCTGATCATCTAACCTAACATAAGGGCACAAGGGTGATGCTTTAACGTCATAAACTAGATTCCCATGTAAATTTAATGAGGGTTGTCTAACTCTAAGACATGTTGGATACACATGAAAAAACGTTTTTCTTTTTAAATTCTTTGAGTTTGTTCAGTATGTTCATTTACAAATCAATTTCCTTTTCTCTACTCCCTTTCATGAGAGAAGCAACACCTCTTTGCTGTTTCTGTTTTTATTTTTTTTCTCTTTCCACAATTATCTAATCAATTTAAAACTGTATACAGATAAGTTCCTGTTGGCTCATATAGTCCAATCGAGATTAAAACTTTGCCTTCTGTGTCACTGTGCCTGTGATAAAGATCCCCTCTCCACCTGTTCTCACAGCAGCTCCTTCCCCACAAAAGTTTTCATTTTCATTTTCATTTTGCTGATTACTGTAGTTACAGGAATTTCTGCATCTGAAGCTGGGAATGCAAATCCTAAAAGAAATGTAATCTGGACTTTGATAAAACCTGACTATCTAATGCATCAACTTGTAAATATGGGAAATCCCTTTGGTTTAGCTGCTGAAAAAAAACACTTAACCACCCATGTACTATATGCACTGAGCTCTCTCCCCCTCTCTCTCTCTCCCTCTGTCCCCCGCACCCAGAGACAGAGAAAGCAACATGAGTTTCTCTCACTTCCTCTCTGCTGATGACCATCTGTGTGTTGGTTTCAGCCAGGCACTTGGCACATCTGTGTACTCACATCCCCTCTCACTTCTCTCATCAGCACACTTCTTGCGCCAACAGAAAAATGTGGCTGGGTATGTGTGTATGGCAGCGAGGAGTATTGCTATCACATACACACAGGCCACTCCGTCTGGTTTAGGGGTTAATGAGTCCTGGGGGGTCAGAAGTCAAAGAGTCGATGGTAACACTGTTGCTAGAATTTCACATGAGAGACACTTTCAGCTGTTTCAACTTTGTAAAGTTTTTTTTTAGCATCTTTGATTCCAAGTGTGTGACAGCAATGTTTAAGCATATGTTTTTTTGTCTTTCACTGTGAACAGGCGTTGGCCTGCATGCTTTCTCTCTATTTATAGGTGAGCTTGCTTTAACCCTCATGGTGTTGTGTGGTTGGGGGTTAAATGAAAATCTAAGTGTCAAATTAGGTTAAAATGATAGAATCTTTGATTAAAGATGACAGCACAAATCCCCAAACGTTCACCATCATTCCTACAGACAAGTACTACATAATAATACTACTGAATTAATCTGATCATCATCAGGGGTAAACCCTTTAAAGAGTCCCAATACCCTTTGAATTTTTCTTTTAATTTCTCTACAATTTATGGTGTCAATAAGATAAAAGACAAGAGATAAAAAAGATACTCCATAAACAGGCTCTATGTAAATTTCACATCTTCCAAAATGTTGAAAGGGGTTACAACATACAGCAAACTAGCAGATAGAAACTAGCTTAGCTCCTAATGCTTATGCTCAAAATTTCTTTCAAGGGGAAAACCTCTCTTCATGCGGAACAAAAATTAGACATAAACATGGAGGTGGTGAGAAGAGCTGAAAGCATCAAATTCCATGGAACAAAATAAAATAGAGGTGTGAATATCTGATGAAACGGTCAGTCGATTTAAGTTTCAATGTAGACACACACAAACTTTTTTTGATAAATTCAATATAAATTTCAGAAACTAGCTTTGTTTTAACATAACTATACTTTCACAGTTTTTAGTGCTATGACCTTTCAGCTTGTTTGAAAATGTATGGTTGAGCCTCATGGCGCCCATCATTTAAACCTTTCAACAAACAAGAACAACAAGGATTAATATATTTCCTCTGTAGCTAGAGGACCGAACCTTGGCTGAAAGGGCAGTGAGTACTGGACATGGTGACTAGATCAGTTTGTGATGGAATTACTGTCCATCAACTTTTGCAAAGACTTAAATTATTATTTATTAGTCATTCATTATTCATCATTCATCATCATTTAACTATGATACTCATGGCTGGGGTCAACTTTTGTGTCCACAAAAGTGCCAATGAAAGAAAGAACACAAAGTTGCATGTATGCGAGTAAGCATTAAGCTGGAATAATTGAATATAGGGCTAGAGAGAGAGTCATTATGGCCACCAGACAAGGTTTACAGAGGCAACACACTCTGGGAAGGAGGTAAGGGAGTTGGGGATGGGTGGGTAACTCAGGATGAAGGATGCGAATAGGGTAGGAGTGGCTGCTGGCCACAGACACAGCTGGTTCCTGACAGAGGAGGCCCAGGTTTTGCTGCCTGCTGCTATCACCACAGCCAACGCTGCTGCCCTGGTCTCCCCAGGGGCTGCAGCCCTGCAACATGCTGAAACGGTAACACACAAACACACACTTCTCTTTTGAGCTTCAGTGGCAGGCAGGGAAGGAGGAGGGTTCAGATGAGAGCACAGCCCCTCAGCCAGAGCCACAAGGCAGGCTGACCTGCCACTGACATAGACTCATTCCCACACACACACATACACACGCACACAGGGTTGCCTCACACTCTGCTTGGAAGGACTGAAGAGAAAGAGAGTGAGGAAAGACGAATAGATAAAAGGAGATTTACAAGATGTGCGAAGTTCAACAAAATTGCAAAACAGAATGGTGACTGAGGACAAAGACTATTGGTTGTGGGCATTAACATACAAAATGAATTTCTCTAATGCAACATTGAATGCAGACATGGAGCAAAGACAAAATACTGGAGGAATCAAGAAATAATACATCCAGGATGAGAGTCTTCAATGAGAACATGAAAGGAAGAAGAGGAAGCAAAGCCCGTTTGGAGCGTTAACTGTGGATAAGTTATTTTCCTTGCATGGCAGTTCAGTGGGTCATATAATGATCTACTGGTATCTCAGGGGCAAAGTGGGTGAAAATTATGAGGGGACACGATGAAGGCCTGAAGCACACTTGATGACTGACAGCATTTAGCAAGGAAAACTTGGAGCTGAGATCAATTTTTTTGGATTTACCGTCCTGCCAACTGTTTTTGCTACTCCACTTAGTAGTACAGGTTGTCAGTGAGCTTCACGATAACAGTGTTTCACTCAGACTTTAAGCTTCCTCACTTCAGATCACAGTAGTGGCGATTTGAAGGCTCCAACATGTCTGCTGAGGTCCACTTTGAGCGTCTGAAGAATGCTGACCTGAGAGACGGTGCTTCTTCTGCTTCAGCGTTTGCCCCACGTGTGCCCACAGTCACACTGATTAGCCACCGAGAGCTGAAGGAGAAACATGCCGCCCACAGACTCCAGTCTGGGAGCACTGATCGCAACCTGATGCCAACCAGCAGCCACTACAGATGTAGCGAAGGTAGGAACTTGTCATCCTGACGGACCTGTTTTATGAAATGTTCCGGCAGTGTGTTGCAGTGATGAGTGATGGAGGGTCCCGCAGCTGTCAGGTCTGCTCATTAAGTTGGAGTGATTGACAGATAATCAGTTTGTGTTGACTTAGCACCGCATGCTATAGGGGCAATGTGAGGTTTCTTCATCCTGCTAGTAGACCTGTTATTTAATGACTGAAACAAGGGTTTCAAGGTTAGAATGACACCAAACATTATCATCTAAATGATGCTTCTTCTCCAGAATTATTACACTGAACATTATCTTAGGCTTGTTTCCCAGGGCACTGATTGAATATGTTTTGCCTTTTATATAAAGGCAAAAAATATTATAGGCTCACTTTAGAAACCAAACTGAATCCTTATGTCATGATAAAATTGGCCACCAAGTACAAATTCTCTCAACAGCATCTCCTTATTATCATGTATTATGGTTCTTATATAAGCTGTCAAGAACAAATAAACTTGTCATAGTTGTTAACAAGCCCAGTGGAGCACATTTATCCTGTGGCACTGTAAAGGAAAGAGATTTTCAGGGCACTGGGTGGTAGGGGGGGTGGGTCTTCCTCTGGGCTTCCCCAAACAGCTGCGGGGAACAGAAGTAAGTTCTGGAGTTTCAATGTTCAGCTCCAGTAGCTTCACAGTGCACACGCAGGTCAAGAGGGTACATCACAGTGAACAACAGAGAAGAAACCTTAAAGGAGCATTTTGCAGAGAGATGAGGGATACTTAAAAGACATCCAGGAAAAAAAGGAAGAGAAGAAAAAAATGTAATTGATTCTCAAAGCACTGAAAACACTGAAGTATTGCCTTTAGCTAAAAATGAAAACCTTCACTTAAATCAGCAAAGTGTTTGAGGAGAGAGAGATGCATTAAGAATCAGACATTAAAGGCCTAATTTTATAGACTCTAAATATGTAGAAACTGTAAGCCAGAGCGAGGACTAATACCCAACGTAGTGAATTACCTGCAGCGCCTGCCGTCTCTTGGCAGTAATGAGCTTTGTGAACGTCGCAGTGATAAGGCCTCTATAATTAGGCTTAGTCATAAGCATCCCCCCTGTAATTCTGTGATAAAAACCCAGTAGAACTCTGGTGTCGGTGCTCCAGCCCATTTGTCTCACACGCACATACACAAACACACACAGATGCACTGAGGAAATCAAAATGTGTCAGTGTGAAATGTAAACACTGCTCTTTGTCTCAAGTAGTTCACCTGATGTGGCTGTATATATATGTGTGTGTGTTTGTGTGTGTGTGTGTGTGTGTGTGATGGGGATGGGATGGTGCTGGATATAGTCCAGCAATATGTTCACACTGTATGGCAAAGCAATAGTTATGTATGTGTTCGTGCGTGATCGCGTGTGTGTGTGTGTGTGTGTGTGTGTGTGTGTGTGTGTGTGTGTGTGAGGTGTTGTGAGCTGCAGCATAGGCTTCCTGTGAGGGAGCAGATGTCGCAGAGCTCAGGCACAGCTGCGACGGGCGATAACCACGGTGGCAAGAATATGTCGGCACGCTGGCTCTTCTCCCTGGGTCTTATCAGCCGCACACAGAATACACACACACACATGCACGCGTGCACACACATGCACATGCACACTCATAAACTCTACAATAAGGAACTGCCACCCAGCACTAGCACACCCTCACAGCAGGCCCAGATATAGGGAGGAAGGCAATGAGAGAGATGGAGAGACGAAGAAAAGGAGCAAGGACTAAATCAAGGGACTTTGATGGAAAAGGTGCAGTGAATCCTTAACAAAGCCTTGGCTCATGCCTGCTGTATCATAGACTTCATAATTTTGTGCCAATCCTAATCCTCTATAGCTATGAATAGGCTATTCTTTAGAGCTTTATCTCACAAAAAGGGCATGTCACCAGCAATAACTTTTATATAACTACATAAGTACATAACTTTGTGTCTTCACTTTTCTTGATGGTAACACAATACTTTAAACTTTACTATTTTGAGTTTTGCAATGTCATCATATCATATTATATATCATATCTCTGCTGTTATCATCACCATCAGAGTGACAGTACAAAGGTTACACACATTTTGTACATTTTACAACTTTACTGTGTATGTGATGTAATGTACACCTTTTTTTTTACCTTACTTTCACAACAGCTTAATGAGTACATCAATGCACCGATACCAGCAAGTAAATGTGACAGAGACCAACAACAATGCAAGAGAAGATGGATGATGATGATGATGATGCAGGAAGAGAGAGAAAAATTGAATAAATAGTAAATGGAAAAAAGTGAGGGACATGTGTGGGAGGAGAGGAAAGGTGCTGATGAGACACACACTTGTGTTAGGGAAAGAGGGAGAGAGAGACAGAGAGAGCACAGTTATCCTCTCTATTTCCTCAGCACCAGCTTTGCGGTTTCTATGAGGAACAGATGTTCACAACTTGATACAGTGCCTCATCCCCCTCTACTCACTATCTCCAATGCCAGCACCACCAACTGTCTGCAAACACACAAACACACACTCTCTCTCACACACACACATGTTGGGAAACAGTCATACAGAGCGGTGACTTTCTTGTGTGAATGTATGGAGACATATTCACTTGTGTACTGAGGTTTTTTTACTGTCCATTTCCCTCTGTGCTCAGGCTGCATATCCTGTTCTTGAGTCATCACTTGATGTAATCAGGTGCTACTTCCTCTTTTGTCAATTTGCACTTCTGTCGGTCAGCTGTGACACTGTGTTAAGTGCTCTCACTCAGTCTGGCAGTCTAACCAAAAAAAGAAAAAAAACACAGGGACAGTCAAACTTACTGTAATGGCATGTATGTATGTGGAAGTCCACACACTCACATGAGTGATCCAAAAATTCTCCTGCAGACAAATACAATACAACCAGTCTCTTAAAAGTGTCTCATTCCTCATTGTCATCTCTCACCTAGCCCTTCATTAAGCCCACCACACTACCACACTGGGGAGGACCTCAAAACACTCTTCAGTTCCTTGTGGCATGGATTTTACAAGATTTTGGAAACATTCTTTTGTGATTCTGGTCTATTTTGACTTAATTGCATTTCATAATTTCTCATAATTCTCATCTGCACATCCATAATGCAAATTTCCTGTTCTGCCCAATCCCCAAGAGACTGTATTGGATTCAGATCGGGTGGCAGAGGACATCACTACAGTCCACTGAACTCAGTGTCATGTTCATGAAACCAGTTTGAGATGACTTTTGCTCTGTGACATGGTGCTTTATCATGCTCTAAGCAGCCATTAGAAGACGCTCAATTGTGGCCATAAAGACAAACCCGTGGTCAGCAACAATACTGAGGGCTGCTGTATTCGTGCAATGATTGACTGGTATTAAGGGCCCAAAGTGTGCCAAGAAAACAACATCCACAGTATTACACCACCAATGCCAGCCTGGACTGTTGACACAAGGCAGGTTGGGTCCATGGATTCATGCGGTTGATGTAAAATTCTGACATTTTTCGTGGCTAAAAGATTAAAACCTTTAAGTGTATGAAAATTTTAAGACCAATGAAATATGAGTTAGGTGTCGCAATGGGCAATACTTCGGTATTAGTAAAAAACAGACTTGAACAAACTGATTAAAAAAAACAGGCAAAAAACCAAAAAGTACTTTGAATAGAAAAACGGTCAAAACGGACATGCTGGAACAGCTATGGTAAAGCATTGTGTAGTGCTTTTGTTAGAGCTGTTCTGTGGCAGAAACAGCCCTGGAAGTCAAGTATTTCAAAGGACATTATTCTTTCCAAAGAGCATGGATTGAATTTTGAATTCCCATCATGTCTGGATGATTCAAACAACTGACACTTTGCTGCTCGATTGCAAACAAAATGTCAGGGGGTCTATGGGTGCAATTTGTAAAAGCAGCATTCCAGCATACGTGCTTGAGTGGGTGGGTCAATGATCCGTTACACCACGCTGTATTACAGAATATCTCTCTCTCTGTCTGTCTCCCTCCCTGTCTCCCTCATAACATTATGGAACAGCACACCATGCATGCACATGCATTAAAGATGTTAGAAGACAAAATGTGAGAGCAACATCCTCTTAAGCGCACTATCAGAGAAAACAGTATTTGAATTATAAAACCCACATTCAGGGAGGATACATGTGACTTAAGTGGAAATTTCCCAATCAGTTCTATCGGTGCTTCAATCAGCATAACACAAGACAAGGTAACTTTTTTCGGTTTTGATCAAGTGAGAAATTCTGTTTCCCCTTTCATGACTATATTGGTCTCTTTAATGGCAAGTCCACGAGTGTTGTCTGTTGAATGTGCACGAGAGAGAAGAGAGAAGAGAAGAGTAACACAATGGGTCTCGCGTTCCTTTCAGTCAGCTCAGGACCTTATCTCCTTTCAACACACTAGCCTGTGACTGCCACTATAGGAAAGGATTTACAACGTGTGTGTGTGTGTGTGTGTGTGTGTGTGTGTGTGTGTGTGTGTGTGTGTGTGTGTGTGTGTGTAGGAAATGCTGCAAACTTCTCTGCTTCTTTCTTGCTTTTACCGTGACACGCACACACATACTTGCACATACACACACACGCACACACACACACACACACACACGCACACACACACACACACACACACACACACACACACACACACACACACACACACTCAGAAATCATCATTTACATACCAGCACAATGAACAAACCTAGTTCTTGTACCTTAGTGAGTGCTCAACCATCCAGGAGATGCTGTCAACATAATAGAGTCCAAAGCAGGGTGGGGGTGTGTTTATGAGCTGACAGAGGAGATAGAGGAGTGAAAGAAAGACGACACAAAGTGGGTTTCGTCATTAATGCCGTCAAAGGGACTTCCAGTCGCAGGTATTATGGAGAGTTCATCGAGGCATCGAGAGTTCCCACCTCGTGTTTGTTTCATTGTGCAGTTTATCGGGCCGGCCACATGGAGTGTCAGAGCCAACCCAGTGACCGCTCAACAAAAGGCCAAATTAAGAGGAGTGAGAGGCTGTCGTCCAGGGAGGCTGACAGGTTGACTGACGCCATTCCCGAGTTGAATAGCATCCTGTCAATCTTGGAGCTGTCACCTTGACAGGAATCCTTTCTTTGGATGCAACCCCCATCGCCAACCTCTCTGTCACTCAAGGCCACACAGACACACACCTCTTCCCTTTTCAGTATTCTGCACAGGAAACAAATAAGTCACCTACAGTAACATACTAAGAAGATACACACTCAAATATAATACTGAGTGTGCACAGAGCAACCTAAGGCCATAAAGAGAGAAAGAGAAATATAGAGAATGAGTTTCAATAACCCTCCATCCATCTCCTTGACAACCGTATTTCTACCACGCTACACTTCACACTCTGCCCAGACCCAGCTTATAATGGCCTATGCATCTGCTCATGTGCATAAAGTTGATGCGATACACTGTGTGTATGTGTCCTTGTGTTTGACCACGTTTAGAGCAGCACCTTTAAAGTAACTGTACTGACACTGGACCTGAGGTTACCTGAAGTCAGCCCTTTTCATGGACTGTGCAGGAAACTGTTACATTCCAGTCAAAGAGCTCTGGCGTCTACCCCTGCACGCTTGTTCGCATTATTTAATCATTACTGGAGCGTTTTTCAAAAGTCCACACGGCTCCATATGAAGGCAGCATTTGTGTTGGAGGCTGCATGGCGAGGCTGGTGAGACTGGAGTTGGGGCAGAGCAGCTGTCTGTGTGTACTTTACAAGCTGGTTCTGTTTGTTCTGTAGACATAGGAGGGGTCAGGAGGGTGTCAGCTTTGTCTTCTGTCCCCCTCCATGGTTATGTGTGTGTGTGTGTGTGTGTGTGTGTGTGTGTGTGTGTGTGTGTGTGTGTGTGTGTGTGTGTGTGTGTGTGGGCGTGTGTGTGTCCGCCAGAGGGAGAGAGAGAGGGCAGGTGGGTGGGGCAGCGGAACTAGCAGAGCAGTGTCAGGTGGAGGATTCTCACTATAAACAAACCAGATGTACCTGCCTTTATCTCTCTATATTTCTGTCTATCATATGTTTGTCTATTTATTTAGTGCTAATGCACATCAATAAACATTACTGTAAATGCACCAAGTCTATTTTTTATAGTAGAGCAGAAATGATCAGAGGATTAATGAATGATTTTGATGAAGAAAAATGTTGAAGATTTTCAAATGAGAGAATTTGCAGCTTTTTTCTGTATGTTAATTGGATCAGTTTTAGATGGTTGACCTGGAAAACTAAACAATTTGAAGATGTTGTTTTGACTACTTCCTGACATTTTATAAACAAAACTGTAAATCAACCACAAAAGTAAATCGTTGGATTAATCAGTGAATAAAATAATTGTCATTTGCAGCCTAGTCTGTAACAGGACTACTCGGCATAGTCACCTTAAAAATAATACACACCTGAAACAGTAAATGAAATAAGATGTAACCTGGTGCAACAACAACAGTATTAGTGTTAAAGATAATGGCGACACTATAATACATTATGAGGTAGTAATTCCAGCCACAAGCAGGCGTTTGTAATACATGCCAGTCAATAAAAGGGAACATTAATGATAACAGTAGGCTTTTACTATAGTGGACAAATGCTGTCCTCCATCTCTCCATCTTCACATCAGTCCATGCAGCCGACTATTTAACACATCACTGGACTACACAAAGAAAACATTACACTATGCCATGCAATGTTTACTGTTGTGTGTTCATCTTCAGGCAGGGACATCATTTTGGATTCATCCATGTGCTTGTGTATTTTTTCAAGTGTTAAATAAACTAAATCAAGTCTGGAGTCTAATAGACGCAATTGTGTTTTTCTAGTCCTCGTTGTCCTGATATGGGGAAACAGCGCCCCCCACGGGCAGACAACGGTACATTAGGTACAACTGTTGTATTTTACCCAGCTCACTGTTGTTTTTTTGTTTTTTTATTTGACTGGCTTGGTATGTGAAATTACACGGGATCAAATTAGTTTGGTTGTTTGTTTTTTGTTTTGTTTGTTTTTTTGCTTTTTTTGTTT